>JAUMJJ010000195.1:2232718-2976958 GCA_033556795.1 Tapera naevia | reverse complement strand
GGGGAAAACCCAATTTGTAGGGAAATGAACCCAGTTTTGGTGAAAAAACATATTTTGGGGAAAATGAACCCAGTTTTGGGGGAAAAACCCTTTTTTTGGGGAAAATGAGCCCAGTGTGGAGTCGAAATTGAAGATTTTGGGGAAAATGAAATCAGTTTGGAGGGCTAAACCTGATTTGTGTGAAAATGCACCCTGTTTTTGGGCGAAGAAAAACATTTTGTTGAAAATGGACCCAGTTTCGGAGGAAAAGAGCTGATTATGTGGAAAATGAACCTAGTTTTGGGAGAAAACCGATTTTAATGAAAATGAACCCAGTTTGGGGGAAAAACCCGTTTTTAAGGAAAATGAACCCAGTTTTGGGGAAAAATTATTTTGGGGAAAATGAAACACTGTATTGAGGGGAAACCTGATTTGTGTGGAAATGATCCCAGTTTTGGGGGTAAATAAGGATTTTTGTGGAAAATGAACTTAGTTTAGGAGGAAAAAAACCCGATTATGCGAAAAATGAACCAGCTTTGGCGGAAAAAACCCCGTTTTTAAGGAAAATGAACCCAGTTTTGGGGAAAAAAATGATTTTGTGGAAAATGAAGCCTGTAATTGGATAAAAAAACGGATTTTGGGGAAAATGTACACAGTTTGGGGGGGGGGGGGGGGGGGAAATCAACTTGTAGGGAAATGAACGAGTTTGGGAGGAAAAACCTGACCTTGGGGAAATGAACCCTGTTTGGGAGGAAAAAAACTTATTTTGGGGAAATGAACCCGTGTGGAGTGGAAATAGAAGATTTTGGGGAAAATGAAATCAGTTTGGAGGGGAAACCTGATTTGTGTGGAAATACAGCCAGTTTTTTGGGGAAAAAAAGGATTTTGGGGAAAATGAACCGAGTAATGGGGAAAAACCCCTGATTTTGGGGAAAATGAACCAAGTGTGGCGTGGAAATAGAAGATTTTGGGGAAAATGAACGCTGTTTTGAGGGGAAAACCTGATTTGTGTGAAAAAGAGCCCAGTTTTGGGGGGAAATATGGATTTTGTGGAAAATGAACATAGTTTTGGAGGAAAAAAGCTGATTATGCGGAAAATGAACCCAGTTTTGGCAGAAAAACCCGTTTCTAAGGAAAATTGACCCAGTTTTGGAGAAAAAAATTATTTTGGGGAAACTGAACCCAGTAACTGGGTTAAAAAAATTTTGGGGAAAATAAACACTGTTTGGGGGGGGGGGGAATGCAACTTGTAGGGAAATGAACCGAGTGTGCTGGCAAAAACCCGACTTTGGGGAAAATTAACCCAGTTTGGGAGGAAAAAATCCGATTTTGGGGAAATGAACCAAGAAATTGGGAAATAAACCCAGATTTTGGGGAAAATGAAGACTGGACGGGAAAATTTGATTTGTGTAAAAATGCACCCAGTTTTTTGAGGAAAAAAGGATTTTGGGGAAAGTGAACCCAGTTTGCGAGGAAAAAATCTGATTTTGGGGAAAATGAACCCAGAGTGGAGATGAAATACCACATTTTCGGGAAAATGAATCCAGTTTTGTTGGGGAAAACGAACCCAGTTTGTTGGGGAAAACCTGATTTGTGTGAAAATGCACCCAGTTTTGGGGAGAAAAGGGATTTTGGGGAAAATGGACCCAGTTTGGGAGGAAAGAAGCTGATTATGGGGAAAATGAATCCAGTTTGGGGGCAAAACCCGTTTTTGATGAATATGTACCCAGTTTGGTGAGGGTGGGGAAGATTTTTGGGAAATAAAGCCAGTAATTGGATACAAATTCGGGTTTTGGGGAAAATGAACACAGTTTGGTGGGGAAAACCCAATTGTAGGGAAATGAACCCAGTTTTGGTGGAAAAACATATTTTGGGAAAATGAACCCAGTTTTGGGGGAAAAACCCTTTTTTTGGGGAAAATGAGCCCAGTGTGGAGTCGAAATTGAAGATTTTGGGGAAAATGAAATCAGTTTGGAGGGCTAAACCTGATTTGTGTGAAAATGCACCCTGTTTTTGGGCGAAGAAAAACATTTTGTTGAAATGGACCCAGTTTCGGAGGAAAAGAGCTGATTATGTGGAAAATGAACCTAGTTTTGGGAGAAAACCCGATTTTAATGAAAATGAACCCAGTTTGGGGGAAAAACCCGTTTTTAAGGAAAATGAACCCAGTTTTGGGGAAAAATTATTTTGGGGAAAATGAACACTGTATTGAGGGGAAACCTGATTTGTGTGGAAATGATCCCTGTTTTGGGGGTAAATAAGGATTTTGTGGAAATGAACTTAGTTTAGGAGGAAAAAAACCCGATTATGCGAAAAATGAACCCAGCTTTGGCGGAAAAAAAACCCGTTTTTAAGGAAAATGAACCCAGTTTTGGGGAAAAAAATGATTTTGTGGAAAATGAAGCCTGTAATTGGATAAAAAAAACGGATTTTGGGGAAAATGTACACAGTTTGGGGGGGGGGGGGGGGGGGGAAATCAACTTGTAGGGAAATGAACCGAGTTTGGGAGGAAAACCTGACCTTGGGGAAATGAACCCTGTTTGGGAGGAAAAAAACTTATTTTGGGGGAAATGAACCCCGTGTGGAGTGGAAATAGAAGATTTTGGGGAAAATGAAATCAGTTTGGAGGGGGAAACCTGATTTGTGTGGAAATACAGCCAGTTTTTTGGGGAAAAAAAGGATTTTGGGGAAAATGAACCGAGTAATGGGGAAAAACCCCTGATTTTGGGGAAAATGAACCAAGTGTGGCGTGGAAATAGAAGATTTTGGGGAAAATGAACGCTGTTTTGAGGGGAAACCTGATTTGTGTGAAAAAGAGCCCAGTTTTTGGGGGGAAATATGGATTTTGTGGAAAATGAACATAGTTTTGGAGGAAAAAAGCTGATTATGCGGAAAATGAACCCAGTTTTGGCAGAAAAACCCGTTTCTAAGGAAAATTGACCCAGTTTTGGAGAAAAAAAATTATTTTGGGGAAACTGAACCCAGTAACTGGGTTAAAAAAATTTTTGGGGAAAATAAACACTGTTTGGGGGGGGGGGGAATGCAACTTGTAGGGAAATGAACCGAGTGTTGCTGGCAAAAACCCGACTTTGGGGAAAATTAACCCAGTTTGGGAGGAAAAAATCCGATTTTGGGGAAATGAACCAAGAAATTGGAAATAAACCCAGATTTTGGGGAAAATGAAGACTGGACGGGAAAATTTGATTTGTGTAAAAATGCACCCAGTTTTTGAGGAAAAAAGGATTTTGGGGAAAGTGAACCCAGTTTGCGAGGAAAAAATCTGATTTTGGGAAAATGAACCCAGAGTGAGATGAAATACCACATTTTCGGGAAAATGAATCCAGTTTGTTGGGGAAAACGAACCCAGTTTGTTGGGGAAAACCTGATTTGTGTGAAAATGCACCCAGTTTTGGGGGAGAAAAGGGATTTTGGGGAAAATGGACCCAGTTTGGGAGGAAAGAAGCTGATTATGGGGAAAATGAATCCAGTTTGGGGCAAAAACCCGTTTTTGATGAATATGTACCCAGTTTGGTGAGGGTGGGGAAGATTTTTGGGAAATAAAGCCAGTATTGGATACAAATTCGGGTTTTGGGGAAAATGAACACAGTTTGGTGGGAAAACCCAATTTGTAGGAAATGAACCCAGTTTTGGTGGAAAAAACATATTTTGGGGAAAATGAACCCAGTTTTGGGGGAAAAAACCTTTTTTGGGGGAAAATGAGCCCAGTGTGGAGTCAAAATTGAAGATTTTGGGGAAAATGAAATCAGTTTGGAGGGCTAAACCTGATTTGTGTGAAAATGCACCCTGTTTTTTGGGCGAAAAAAAGATTTTGTTGAAAATGGACGCAGTTTCGGAGGAAAAGAGCTGATTATGTGGAAAATGAACCTAGTTTTGGAGAAAACCCGATTTTAATGAAAATGAACCCAGTTTGGGGGAAAACCCCGTTTTTAAGGAAAATGAACCCAGTTTTGGGGAAAAATTATTTTGGGGAAAATGAACACTGTATTGAGGGGAAACCTGATTTGTGTGGAAATGATCCAGTTTTGGGGGTAAATAAGGATTTTGTGGAAAATGAACTTAGTTTAGGAGGAAAAAAACCTGATTATGCGAAAAATGAACCCAGCTTTGGTGGAAAAATACCCGTTTTTAAGGAAAACGAACCCAGTTTTGGGGAAAAAATGATTTTGTGGAAAATGAAGCCTGTAATTGGGTAAAAAGACGGATTTTGGGGAAAATGTACACAGTTTGGGGGAGGGGGGAATCAACTTGTAGGGAAATGAACCGAGTTTGGGAGGAAAAACCTGACCTTGGGGAAATGAACCCTGTTTGGGAGGAAAAAAACTTATTTTGGGGAAATGAACCCTGTGTGGAGTGGAAATAGAAGATTTTGGGGAAAATGAAATCAGTTTGGAGGGGAAACCTGATTTGTGTGGAAATAGAGCCAGTTTTTTGGGGAAAAAAAAGGATTTTGGGGAAAATGAACCGAGTAATGGGGAAAACCCCCTGATTTTGGGGAAAATGAACCAAGTGTGGCGTGGAAATAGAAGATTTTGGGGAAAATGAACACTGTTCGAGGGGAAAACCTGATTTGTGTGAAAAAGAGCCCAGTTTTGGGGGAAATATGGATTTTGTGGAAAATGAACATAGTTTTGGAGGAAAAAAGCTGATTATGCGGAAAATGAACCCAGTTTTGGCAGAAAAACCCGTTTTTAAGGAAAATTGACCCAGTTTTGGAGAAAATAATTATTTTGGGGAAAATGAACCCAGTAACTGGGTTTAAAAAAAAATTTTGGGGAAAATGAACACTGTTTGGGGGGGGGGGGAATGCAACTTGTAGGGAAATGAACCGAGTTTTGCTGGATAAAAACCCGACTTTGGGAAAATGAACCCAGTTTGGGAGGAAAAAATCCGATTTTGGGGAAATGAACCAAGAAATTGGAAATAAACCCAGATTTTGGGGAAATGAACACTGGACGGGAAAATTTGATTTGTGTAAAATGCACCCAGTTTTTGAGGAAAAAGGATTTTGGGGAAAATGAACCCAGTTTGGGAGGAAAAAATCTGATTTTGGGGAAAATGAACCCCGAGTGGAGATGAAATACCACATTTTCGGGAAATGAACCCAGTTTGTTGGGGAAAACCTGATTTGTGTGAAAATGCACCCAGTTTTGGGGGAGAAAGGGATTTTGGGGAAAATGGACCCAGTTTGGGAGGAAAGAAGCTGATTATGGGGAAAATGAATCCAGTTTGGGGGCAAAAACCCGTTTTTGTTGAAAATGTACGCAGTTTGGAGGGGGTGGGAAGATTTTTGGGAAATAAAGCCAGTAATTGGATACAAATTCGGGTTTTGAGGAAAATGAACACAGTTTGGTGGGGAAAACCCAATTTGTAGGGAAATGAACCCAGTTTTGGTGGAAAAACATATTTTGGGAAAATGAACCCAGTTTTGGGGAAAAACCCTTTTTTTGGGGAAAATGAGCCCAGTGTGGAGTCGAAATTGAAGATTTTGGGGAAAATGAAATCAGTTTGGAGGGCTAAACCTGATTTGTGTGAAAATGCACCCTGTTTTTTGGGCGAAAAAAAAGATTTTGTTGAAATGGACCCAGTTTCGGAGGAAAAGAGCTGATTATGTGGAAAATGAACCTAGTTTTGGGAGAAATCCCGATTTTAATGAAAATGAACCCAGTTTGGGGGAAAACCCCGTTTTTAAGGAAAATGAACCCAGTTTTGGGGAAAAATTATTTTGGGGAAAATGAACACTGTATTGAGGGGAAACCTGATTTGTGTGGAAATGATCCCAGTTTTGGGGGTAAATAAGGATTTTGTGGAAAATGAACTTAGTTTAGAGGAAAAAACCCGATTATGCGAAAAATGAACCCAGATTTGGCGGAAAAAAATACCCGTTTTTAAGGAAAATGAACCCAGTTTTGGGGAAAAAATGATTTTGTGAAAAATGAAGCCTGTAATTGGGTAAAAAGACGGATTTTGGGGAAAATGTACACAGTTTGGGGGGGGGGGGAAGCATCAACTCGAAGGGAAATGAACCGAGTTTGGGAGGAAAAACCTGACCTTGGGGAAATGAACCCTGTTTGGGAGGAAAAAAACTTATTTTGGGGGAAATGAACCCCGTGTGGAGTGGAAATAGAAGATTTTGGGAAAATGAAATCAGTTTGGAGGGGGAAACCTGATTTGTGTGGAAATACAGCCAGTTTTTTGGGGAAAAAAAGGATTTTGGGGAAAATGAACGAGTAATGGGGAAAAACCCCTGATTTTGGGGAAAATGAACCAAGTGTGGCGTGGAAATAGAAGATTTTGGGGAAAATGAACGCTGTTTTGAGGGGAAAACCTGATTGTGTGAAAAAGAGCCCAGTTTTGGGGGGAAATATGGATTTTGTGGAAAATGAACATAGTTTTGGAGGAAAAAAGCTGATTATGCGGAAAATGAACCCAGTTTTGGCAGAAAAACCCGTTTTAAGGAAAATTGACCCAGTTTTGGAGAAAAAAATTATTTTGGGGAAAATGAACACTGTTTGGGGGGGGGGGGGGGAATGCAACTTGTAGGGAAATGAACCGAGTTTTGCTGGATAAAAACCCGACTTTGGGAAAATGAACCCAGTTTGGGAGGAAAAAATCCGATTTTGGGAAATGAACCAAGAAATTGGGAATAAACCCAGATTTTGGGGAAAATGAAGACTGGACGGGAAAATTTGATTTGTGTAAAATGCACCCAGTTTTTTGAGGAAAAAAGGATTTTGGGGAAAATGAACCAGTTTGGGAGGAAAAAATCTGATTTTGGGGAAAATGAACCCAGAGTGAGATGAAATACCACATTTTCGGGAAAATGAACCCAGTTTGTTGGGGAAAACCTGATTTGTGTGAAAATGCACCCAGTTTTGGGGGAGAAAAGGGATTTTGGGGAAAATGGACCCAGTTTGGGAGGAAAGAAGCTGATTATGGGGAAAATGAATCCAGTTTGGGGGCAAAAACCCGTTTTTGTTGAAAATGTACGCAGTTTGGAGGGGGTGGGGAAGATTTTTGGGAAATAAAGCCAGTAATTGGATACAAATTCGGGTTTTGAGGAAAATGAACACAGTTTGGTGGGGAAAACCCAATTTGTAGGGAAATGAACCCAGTTTTGGTGGAAAAAACATATTTTGGGGAAAATGAACCCAGTTTTGGGGGAAAAACCCTTTTTTTGGGGAAAATGAGCCCAGTGTGGAGTCGAAATTGAAGATTTTGGGGAAAATGAAATCAGTTTGGAGGGCTAAACCTGATTTGTGTGAAAATGCACCCTGTTTTTGGGCGAAGAAAAAGATTTTGTTGAAAATGGACCCAGTTTCGGAGGAAAAGAGCTGATTATGTGGAAAATGAACCTAGTTTTGGGAGAAAACCCGATTTTAATGAAAATGAACCCAGTTTGGGGGAAAAACCCGTTTTTAAGGAAAATGAACCCAGTTTTGGGGAAAAATTATTTTGGGGAAAATGAACACTGTATTGAGGGGAAACCTGATTTGTGTGGAAATGATCCCAGTTTTGGGGGTAAATAAGGATTTTGTGGAAAATGAACTTAGTTTAGGAGGAAAAAAACCCGATTATGCGAAAAATGAACCCAGCTTTGGCGGAAAAAAACCCCGTTTTTAAGGAAAATGAACCCAGTTTTGGGGAAATAAATGATTTTGTGGAAAATGAAGCCTGTAATTGGATAAAAAAAACGGATTTTGGGGAAAATGTACACAGTTTGGGGGGGGGGGGGGGGGAAATCAACTTGTAGGGAAATGAACCGAGTTTGGGAGGAAAAACCTGACCTTGGGGAAATGAACCCTGTTTGGGAGGAAAAAAACTTATTTTGGGGGAAATGAACCCCGTGTGGAGTGGAAATAGAAGATTTTGGGGAAAATGAAATCAGTTTGGAGGGGGAAACCTGATTTGTGTGGAAATACAGCCAGTTTTTTGGGGAAAAAAAGGATTTTGGGGAAAATGAACCGAGTAATGGGGAAAAACCCCTGATTTTGGGGAAAATGAACCAAGTGTGGCGTGGAAATAGAAGATTTTGGGGAAAATGAACGCTGTTTTGAGGGGAAAACCTGATTTGTGTGAAAAAGAGCCCAGTTTTGGGGGGAAATATGGATTTTGTGGAAAATGAACATAGTTTTGGAGGAAAAAAGCTGATTATGCGGAAAATGAACCCAGTTTTGGCAGAAAAACCCGTTTCTAAGGAAAATTGACCCAGTTTTGGAGAAAAAAATTATTTTGGGGAAACTGAACCCAGTAACTGGGTTAAAAAAAATTTTGGGGAAAATGAACACTGTTTGGGGGGGGGGGGGGAATGCAACTTGTAGGGAAATGAACCGAGTGTTGCTGGCAAAAACCCGACTTTGGGGAAAATTAACCCAGTTTGGGAGGAAAAAATCCGATTTTGGGGAAATGAACCAAGAAATTGGGAAATAAACCCAGATTTTGGGGAAAATGAACACTGGACGGGAAAATTTGATTTGTGTAAAAATGCACCCAGTTTTTTGAGGAAAAAAGGATTTTGGGGAAAGTGAACCCAGTTTGGGAGGAAAAAATCTGATTTTGGGGAAAATGAACCCAGAGTGGAGATGAAATACCACATTTTCGGGAAAATGAACCCAGTTTGTTGGGGAAAACCTGATTTGTGTGAAAATGCACCCAGTTTTGGGGGAGAAAAGGGATTTTGGGGAAAATGGAGCCAGTTTGGGAGGAAAGAAGCTGATTATGGGGAAAATGAATCCAGTTTGGGGGCAAAAACCCGTTTTTGATGAATATGTACCCAGTTTGGTGAGGGTGGGGAAGATTTTTGGGAAATAAAGCCAGTAATTGGATACAAATTCGGGTTTTGGGGAAAATGAACACAGTTTGGTGGGGAAAACCCAATTTGTAGGGAAATGAACCCAGTTTTGGTGGAAAAAACATATTTTGGGGAAAATGAACCCAGTTTTGGGGGAAAAAACCCTTTTTTGGGGGAAAATGAGCCCAGTGTGGAGTCAAAATTGAAGATTTTGGGGAAAATGAAATCAGTTTGGAGGGCTAAACCTGATTTGTGTGAAAATGCACCCTGTTTTTTGGGCGAAAAAAAGATTTTGTTGAAAATGGACGCAGTTTCGGAGGAAAAGAGCTGATTATGTGGAAAATGAACCTAGTTTTGGGAGAAAACCCGATTTTAATGAAAATGAACCCAGTTTGGGGGAAAACCCCGTTTTTAAGGAAAATGAACCCAGTTTTGGGGAAAAATTATTTTGGGGAAAATGAACACTGTATTGAGGGGAAACCTGATTTGTGTGGAAATGATCCCAGTTTTGGGGGTAAATAAGGATTTTGTGGAAAATGAACTTAGTTTAGGAGGAAAAAAACCTGATTATGCGAAAAATGAACCCAGCTTTGGTGGAAAAATACCCGTTTTTAAGGAAAATGAACCCAGTTTTGGGGAAAAAATGATTTTGTGGAAAATGAAGCCTGTAATTGGGTAAAAAGACGGATTTTGGGGAAAATGTACACAGTTTGGGGGAGGGGGGAATCAACTTGTAGGGAAATGAACCGAGTTTGGGAGGAAAAACCTGACCTTGGGGAAATGAACCCTGTTTGGGAGGAAAAAAACTTATTTTGGGGAAATGAACCCTGTGTGGAGTGGAAATAGAAGATTTTGGGGAAAATGAAATCAGTTTGGAGGGGGAAACCTGATTTGTGTGGAAATAGAGCCAGTTTTTTGGGGAAAAAAAGGATTTTGGGGAAAATGAACCGAGTAATGGGGAAAACCCCCTGATTTTGGGGAAAATGAACCAAGTGTGGCGTGGAAATAGAAGATTTTGGGGAAAATGAACACTGTTTTGAGGGGAAAACCTGATTTGTGTGAAAAAGAGCCCAGTTTTGGGGGGAAATATGGATTTTGTGGAAAATGAACATAGTTTTGGAGGAAAAAAGCTGATTATGCGGAAAATGAACCCAGTTTTGGCAGAAAAACCCGTTTTTAAGGAAAATTGACCCAGTTTTGGAGAAAAAAATTATTTTGGGGAAAATGAACCCAGTAACTGGGTTAAAAAAAAAATTTTGGGGAAAATGAACACTGTTTGGGGGGGGGGGGGAATGCAACTTGTAGGGAAATGAACCGAGTTTTGCTGGATAAAAACCCGACTTTGGGGAAAATGAACCCAGTTTGGGAGGAAAAAATCCGATTTTGGGGAAATGAACCAAGAAATTGGGAAATAAACCCAGATTTTGGGGAAAATGAAGACTGGACGGGAAAATTTGATTTGTGTAAAAATGCACCCAGTTTTTTGAGGAAAAAAGGATATTGGGGAAAATGAACCCAGTTTGGGAGGAAAAAATCTGATTTTGGGGAAAATGAACCCAGAGTGGAGATGAAATACCACATTTTCGGAAAAATGAACCCAGTTTGTTGGGGAAAACCTGATTTGTGTGAAAATGCACCCAGTTTTGGGGGAGAAAAGGGATTTTTGGGAAAATGGACCCAGTTTGGGAGGAAAGAAGCTGATTATGGGGAAAATGAATCCAGTTTGGGGGCAAAAACCCGTTTTTGTTGAAAATGTACGCAGTTTGGAGGGGGTGGGGAAGATTTTTGGGAAATAAAGCCAGTAATTGGATACAAATTCGGGTTTTGAGGAAAATGAACACAGTTTGGTGGGGAAAACCCAATTTGTAGGGAAATGAACCCAGTTTTGGTGGAAAAAACATATTTTGGGGAAAATGAACCCAGTTTTGGGGGAAAAACCCTTTTTTTGGGGAAAATGAGCCCAGTGTGGAGTCGAAATTGAAGATTTTGGGAAAATGAAATCAGTTTGGAGGGCTAAACCTGATTTGTGTGAAAATGCACCCTGTTTTTTGGGCGAAAAAAAAGATTTTGTTGAAAATGGACCCAGTTTCGGAGGAAAAGAGCTGATTATGTGGAAAATGAACCTAGTTTTGGGAGAAATCCCGATTTTAATGAAAATGAACCCAGTTTGGGGGAAAACCCCGTTTTTAAGGAAAATGAACCCAGTTTTGGGGAAAAATTATTTTGGGGAAAATGAACACTGTATTGAGGGGAAACCTGATTTGTGTGGAAATGATCCCAGTTTTGGGGGTAAATAAGGATTTTGTGGAAAATGAACTTAGTTTAGGAGGAAAAAAACCCGATTATGCGAAAAATGAACCCAGATTTGGCGGAAAAAAATACCCGTTTTTAAGGAAAATGAACCCAGTTTTGGGGAAAAAATGATTTTGTGAAAAATGAAGCCTGTAATTGGGTAAAATGACGGATTTTGGGGAAAATGTACACAGTTTGGGGGGGGGGGGGAGACATCAACTCGAAGGGAAATGAACCGAGTTTGGGAGGAAAAACCTGACCTTGGGGAAATGAACCCTGTTTGGGAGGAAAAAAACTTATTTTGGGGGAAATGAACCCCGTGTGGAGTGGAAATAGAAGATTTTGGGGAAAATGAAATCAGTTTGGAGGGGGAAACCTGATTTGTGTGGAAATACAGCCAGTTTTTTGGGGAAAAAAAGGATTTTGGGGAAAATGAACCGAGTAATGGGGAAAAACCCCTGATTTTGGGGAAAATGAACCAAGTGTGGCGTGGAAATAGAAGATTTTGGGGAAAATGAACGCTGTTTTGAGGGGAAAACCTGATTTGTGTGAAAAAGAGCCCAGTTTTGGGGGGAAATATGGATTTTGTGGAAAATGAACATAGTTTTGGAGGAAAAAAGCTGATTATGCGGAAAATGAACCCAGTTTTGGCAGAAAAACCCGTTTTTAAGGAAAATTGACCCAGTTTTGGAGAAAAAAATTATTTTGGGGAAAATGAACACTGTTTGGGGGGGGGGGGGAATGCAACTTGTAGGGAAATGAACCGAGTTTTGCTGGATAAAAACCCGACTTTGGGGAAAATGAACCCAGTTTGGGAGGAAAAAATCCGATTTTGGGGAAATGAACCAAGAAATTGGGAAATAAACCCAGATTTTGGGGAAAATGAAGACTGGACGGGAAAATTTGATTTGTGTAAAAATGCACCCAGTTTTTTGAGGAAAAAAGGATTTTGGGGAAAATGAACCCAGTTTGGGAGGAAAAAATCTGATTTTGGGGAAAATGAACCCCGAGTGGAGATGAAATACCACATTTTCGGGAAAATGAACCCAGTTTGTTGGGGAAAACCTGATTTGTGTGAAAATGCACCCAGTTTTGGGGGAGAAAAGGGATTTTGGGGAAAATGGACCCAGTTTGGGAGGAAAGAAGCTGATTATGGGGAAAATGAATCCAGTTTGGGGGCAAAAACCCGTTTTTGTTGAAAATGTACGCAGTTTGGAGGGGGTGGGGAAGATTTTTGGGAAATAAAGCCAGTAATTGGATACAAATTCGGGTTTTGGGGAAAATGAACACAGTTTGTTGGGGAAAACCCAATTTGTAGGGAAATGAACCCAGTTTTGGTGGAAAAAACATATTTTGGGGAAAATGAACCCAGTTTTGGGGGAAAAAACCCTTTTTTGGGGAAAATGAGCCCAGTGTGGAGTCGAAATTGAAGATTTTGGGGAAAATGAAATCAGTTTGGAGGGCTAAACCTGATTTGTGTGAAAATGCACCCTGTTTTTTGGGCGAAAAAAAAGATTTTGTTGAAAATGGACCCAGTTTCGGAGGAAAAGAGCTGATTATGTGGAAAATGAACCTAGTTTTGGGAGAAATCCCGATTTTAATGAAAATGAACCCAGTTTGGGGGAAAACCCCGTTTTTAAGGAAAATGAACCCAGGTTTGGGGAAAAATTATTTTGGGGAAAATGAACACTGTATTGAGGGGAAACCTGATTTGTGTGGAAATGATCCCAGTTTTGGGGGTAAATAAGGATTTTGTGGAAAATGAACTTAGTTTAGGAGGAAAAAAACCTGATTATGCGAAAAATGAACCCAGCTTTGGTGGAAAAATACCCGTTTTTAAGGAAAATGAACCCAGTTTTGGGGAAAAAATGATTTTGTGGAAAATGAAGCCTGTAATTGGGTAAAAAGACGGATTTTGGGGAAAATGTACACAGTTTGGGGGAGGGGGGAATCAACTTGTAGGGAAATGAACCGAGTTTGGGAGGAAAAACCTGACCTTGGGGAAATGAACCCTGTTTGGGAGGAAAAAAACTTATTTTGGGGAAATGAACCCTGTGTGGAGTGGAAATAGAAGATTTTGGGGAAAATGAAATCAGTTTGGAGGGGGAAACCTGATTTGTGTGGAAATAGAGCCAGTTTTTTGGGGAAAAAAAGGATTTTGGGGAAAATGAACCGAGTAATGGGGAAAACCCCCTGATTTTGGGGAAAATGAACCAAGTGTGGCGTGGAAATAGAAGATTTTGGGGAAAATGAACACTGTTTTGAGGGGAAAACCTGATTTGTGTGAAAAAGAGCCCAGTTTTGGGGGGAAATATGGATTTTGTGGAAAATGAACATAGTTTTGGAGGAAAAAAGCTGATTATGCGGAAAATGAACCCAGTTTTGGCAGAAAAACCCGTTTTTAAGGAAAATTGACCCAGTTTTGGAGAAAATAATTATTTTGGGGAAAATGAACCCAGTAACTGGGTTAAAAAAAAAATTTTGGGGAAAATGAACACTGTTTGGGGGGGGGGGGGGGAATGCAACTTGTAGGGAAATGAACCGAGTTTTGCTGGATAAAAACCCGACTTTGGGGAAAATGAACCCAGTTTGGGAGGAAAAAATCCGATTTTGGGGAAATGAACCAAGAAATTGGGAAATAAACCCAGATTTTGGGGAAAATGAACACTGGACGGGAAAATTTGATTTGTGTAAAAATGCACCCAGTTTTTTGAGGAAAAAAGGATTTTGGGGAAAATGAACCCAGTTTGGGAGGAAAAAATCTGATTTTGGGGAAAATGAACCCCGAGTGGAGATGAAATACCACATTTTCGGGAAAATGAACCCAGTTTGTTGGGGAAAACCTGATTTGTGTGAAAATGCACCCAGTTTTGGGGGAGAAAAGGGATTTTGGGGAAAATGGACCCAGTTTGGGAGGAAAGAAGCTGATTATGGGGAAAATGAATCCAGTTTGGGGGCAAAAACCCGTTTTTGTTGAAAATGTACGCAGTTTGGAGGGGGTGGGGAAGATTTTTGGGAAATAAAGCCAGTAATTGGATACAAATTCGGGTTTTGAGGAAAATGAACACAGTTTGGTGGGGAAAACCCAATTTGTAGGGAAATGAACCCAGTTTTGGTGGAAAAAACATATTTTGGGGAAAATGAACCCAGTTTTGGGGGAAAAACCCTTTTTTTGGGGAAAATGAGCCCAGTGTGGAGTCGAAATTGAAGATTTTGGGGAAAATGAAATCAGTTTGGAGGGCTAAACCTGATTTGTGTGAAAATGCACCCTGTTTTTTGGGCGAAAAAAAAGATTTTGTTGAAAATGGACCCAGTTTCGGAGGAAAAGAGCTGATTATGTGGAAAATGAACCTAGTTTTGGGAGAAATCCCGATTTTAATGAAAATGAACCCAGTTTGGGGGAAAACCCCGTTTTTAAGGAAAATGAACCCAGTTTTGGGGAAAAATTATTTTGGGGAAAATGAACACTGTATTGAGGGGAAACCTGATTTGTGTGGAAATGATCCCAGTTTTGGGGGTAAATAAGGATTTTGTGGAAAATGAACTTAGTTTAGGAGGAAAAAAACCCGATTATGCGAAAAATGAACCCAGATTTGGCGGAAAAAAATACCCGTTTTTAAGGAAAATGAACCCAGTTTTGGGGAAAAAATGATTTTGTGAAAAATGAAGCCTGTAATTGGGTAAAAAGACGGATTTTGGGGAAAATGTACACAGTTTGGGGGGGGGGGGAAGCCATCAACTCGAAGGGAAATGAACCGAGTTTGGGAGGAAAAACCTGACCTTGGGGAAATGAACCCTGTTTGGGAGGAAAAAAACTTATTTTGGGGGAAATGAACCCCGTGTGGAGTGGAAATAGAAGATTTTGGGGAAAATGAAATCAGTTTGGAGGGGGAAACCTGATTTGTGTGGAAATACAGCCAGTTTTTTGGGGAAAAAAAGGATTTTGGGGAAAATGAACCGAGTAATGGGGAAAAACCCCTGATTTTGGGGAAAATGAACCAAGTGTGGCGTGGAAATAGAAGATTTTGGGGAAAATGAACGCTGTTTTGAGGGGAAAACCTGATTTGTGTGAAAAAGAGCCCAGTTTTGGGGGGAAATATGGATTTTGTGGAAAATGAACATAGTTTTGGAGGAAAAAAGCTGATTATGCGGAAAATGAACCCAGTTTTGGCAGAAAAACCCGTTTTTAAGGAAAATTGACCCAGTTTTGGAGAAAAAAATTATTTTGGGGAAAATGAACCCAGTAACTGGGTTAAAAAAAAAATTTTGGGGAAAATGAACACTGTTTGGGGGGGGGGGGGAATGCAACTTGTAGGGAAATGAACCGAGTTTTGCTGGATAAAAACCCGACTTTGGGGAAAATGAACCCAGTTTGGGAGGAAAAAATCCGATTTTGGGGAAATGAACCAAGAAATTGGGAAATAAACCCAGATTTTGGGGAAAATGAACACTGGACGGGAAAATTTGATTTGTGTAAAAATGCACCCAGTTTTTTGAGGAAAAAAGGATTTTGGGGAAAATGAACCCAGTTTGGGAGGAAAAAATCTGATTTTGGGGAAAATGAACCCCGAGTGGAGATGAAATACCACATTTTCGGGAAAATGAACCCAGTTTGTTGGGGAAAACCTGATTTGTGTGAAAATGCACCCAGTTTTGGGGGAGAAAAGGGATTTTGGGGAAAATGGACCCAGTTTGGGAGGAAAGAAGCTGATTATGGGGAAAATGAATCCAGTTTGGGGGCAAAAACCCGTTTTTGTTGAAAATGTACGCAGTTTGGAGGGGGTGGGGAAGATTTTTGGGAAATAAAGCCAGTAATTGGATACAAATTCGGGTTTTGAGGAAAATGAACACAGTTTGGTGGGGAAAACCCAATTTGTAGGGAAATGAACCCAGTTTTGGTGGAAAAAACATATTTTGGGGAAAATGAACCCAGTTTTGGGGGAAAAACCCTTTTTTTGGGGAAAATGAGCCCAGTGTGGAGTCGAAATTGAAGATTTTGGGGAAAATGAAATCAGTTTGGAGGGCTAAACCTGATTTGTGTGAAAATGCACCCTGTTTTTGGGCGAAGAAAAAGATTTTGTTGAAAATGGACCCAGTTTCGGAGGAAAAGAGCTGATTATGTGGAAAATGAACCTAGTTTTGGGAGAAAACCCGATTTTAATGAAAATGAACCCAGTTTGGGGGAAAAACCCGTTTTTAAGGAAAATGAACCCAGTTTTGGGGAAAAATTATTTTGGGGAAAATGAACACTGTATTGAGGGGAAACCTGATTTGTGTGGAAATGATCCCAGTTTTGGGGGTAAATAAGGATTTTGTGGAAAATGAACTTAGTTTAGGAGGAAAAAAACCCGATTATGCGAAAAATGAACCCAGCTTTGGCGGAAAAAAACCCCGTTTTTAAGGAAAATGAACCCAGTTTTGGGGAAAAAAATGATTTTGTGGAAAATGAAGCCTGTAATTGGATAAAAAAAACGGATTTTGGGGAAAATGTACACAGTTTGGGGGGGGGGGGGGGGGGAAATCAACTTGTAGGGAAATGAACCGAGTTTGGGAGGAAAAACCTGACCTTGGGGAAATGAACCCTGTTTGGGAGGAAAAAAACTTATTTTGGGGGAAATGAACCCCGTGTGGAGTGGAAATAGAAGATTTTGGGGAAAATGAAATCAGTTTGGAGGGGGAAACCTGATTTGTGTGGAAATACAGCCAGTTTTTTTGGGGAAAAAAAGGATTTTGGGGAAAATGAACCGAGTAATGGGGAAAACCCCCTGATTTTGGGGAAAATGAACCAAGTGTGGCGTGGAAATAGAAGATTTTGGGGAAAATGAACGCTGTTTTGAGGGGAAAACCTGATTTGTGTGAAAAAGAGCCCAGTTTTGGGGGGAAATATGGATTTTGTGGAAAATGAACATAGTTTTGGAGGAAAAAAGCTGATTATGCGGAAAATGAACCCAGTTTTGGCAGAAAAACCCGTTTCTAAGGAAAATTGACCCAGTTTTGGAGAAAAAAATTATTTTGGGGAAACTGAACCCAGTAACTGGGTTAAAAAAAATTTTGGGGAAAATGAACACTGTTTGGGGGGGGGGGGGGGGGAATGCAACTTGTAGGGAAATGAACCGAGTGTTGCTGGCAAAAACCCGACTTTGGGGAAAATTAACCCAGTTTGGGAGGAAAAAATCCGATTTTGGGGAAATGAACCAAGAAATTGGGAAATAAACCCAGATTTTGGGGAAAATGAACACTGGACGGGAAAATTTGATTTGTGTAAAAATGCACCCAGTTTTTTGAGGAAAAAAGGATTTTGGGGAAAGTGAACCCAGTTTGGGAGGAAAAAATCTGATTTTGGGGAAAATGAACCCAGAGTGGAGATGAAATACCACATTTTCGGGAAAATGAACCCAGTTTGTTGGGGAAAACCTGATTTGTGTGAAAATGCACCCAGTTTTGGGGGAGAAAAGGGATTTTGGGGAAAATGGAGCCAGTTTGGGAGGAAAGAAGCTGATTATGGGGAAAATGAATCCAGTTTGGGGGCAAAAACCCGTTTTTGATGAATATGTACCCAGTTTGGTGAGGGTGGGGAAGATTTTTGGGAAATAAAGCCAGTAATTGGATACAAATTCGGGTTTTGGGGAAAATGAACACAGTTTGGTGGGGAAAACCCAATTTGTAGGGAAATGAACCCAGTTTTGGTGGAAAAAACATATTTTGGGGAAAATGAACCCAGTTTTGGGGGAAAAAACCCTTTTTTGGGGGAAAATGAGCCCAGTGTGGAGTCAAAATTGAAGATTTTGGGGAAAATGAAATCAGTTTGGAGGGCTAAACCTGATTTGTGTGAAAATGCACCCTGTTTTTTGGGCGAAAAAAAGATTTTGTTGAAAATGGACGCAGTTTCGGAGGAAAAGAGCTGATTATGTGGAAAATGAACCTAGTTTTGGGAGAAATCCCGATTTTAATGAAAATGAACCCAGTTTGGGGGAAAACCCCGTTTTTAAGGAAAATGAACCCAGTTTTGGGGAAAAATTATTTTGGGGAAAATGAACACTGTATTGAGGGGAAACCTGATTTGTGTGGAAATGATCCCAGTTTTGGGGGTAAATAAGGATTTTGTGGAAAATGAACTTAGTTTAGGAGGAAAAAAACCTGATTATGCGAAAAATGAACCCAGCTTTGGTGGAAAAATACCCGTTTTTAAGGAAAATGAACCCAGTTTTGGGGAAAAAATGATTTTGTGGAAAATGAAGCCTGTAATTGGGTAAAAAGACGGATTTTGGGGAAAATGTACACAGTTTGGGGGAGGGGGGAATCAACTTGTAGGGAAATGAACCGAGTTTGGGAGGAAAAACCTGACCTTGGGGAAATGAACCCTGTTTGGGAGGAAAAAAACTTATTTTGGGGAAATGAACCCTGTGTGGAGTGGAAATAGAAGATTTTGGGGAAAATGAAATCAGTTTGGAGGGGGAAACCTGATTTGTGTGGAAATAGAGCCAGTTTTTTGGGGAAAAAAAGGATTTTGGGGAAAATGAACCGAGTAATGGGGAAAACCCCCTGATTTTGGGGAAAATGAACCAAGTGTGGCGTGGAAATAGAAGATTTTGGGGAAAATGAACACTGTTTTGAGGGGAAAACCTGATTTGTGTGAAAAAGAGCCCAGTTTTGGGGGGAAATATGGATTTTGTGGAAAATGAACATAGTTTTGGAGGAAAAAAGCTGATTATGCGGAAAATGAACCCAGTTTTGGCAGAAAAACCCGTTTTTAAGGAAAATTGACCCAGTTTTGGAGAAAAAAATTATTTTGGGGAAAATGAACCCAGTAACTGGGTTAAAAAAAAAATTTTGGGGAAAATGAACACTGTTTGGGGGGGGGGGGGAATGCAACTTGTAGGGAAATGAACCGAGTTTTGCTGGATAAAAACCCGACTTTGGGGAAAATGAACCCAGTTTGGGAGGAAAAAATCCGATTTTGGGGAAATGAACCAAGAAATTGGGAAATAAACCCAGATTTTGGGGAAAATGAACACTGGACGGGAAAATTTGATTTGTGTAAAAATGCACCCAGTTTTTTGAGGAAAAAAGGATTTTGGGGAAAATGAACCCAGTTTGGGAGGAAAAAATCTGATTTTGGGGAAAATGAACCCAGAGTGGAGATGAAATACCACATTTTCGGAAAAATGAACCCAGTTTGTTGGGGAAAACCTGATTTGTGTGAAAATGCACCCAGTTTTGGGGGAGAAAAGGGATTTTTGGGAAAATGGACCCAGTTTGGGAGGAAAGAAGCTGATTATGGGGAAAATGAATCCAGTTTGGGGGCAAAAACCCGTTTTTGTTGAAAATGTACGCAGTTTGGAGGGGGTGGGGAAGATTTTTGGGAAATAAAGCCAGTAATTGGATACAAATTCGGGTTTTGAGGAAAATGAACACAGTTTGGTGGGGAAAACCCAATTTGTAGGGAAATGAACCCAGTTTTGGTGGAAAAAACATATTTTGGGGAAAATGAACCCAGTTTTGGGGGAAAAACCCTTTTTTTGGGGAAAATGAGCCCAGTGTGGAGTCGAAATTGAAGATTTTGGGAAAATGAAATCAGTTTGGAGGGCTAAACCTGATTTGTGTGAAAATGCACCCTGTTTTTTGGGCGAAAAAAAAGATTTTGTTGAAAATGGACCCAGTTTCGGAGGAAAAGAGCTGATTATGTGGAAAATGAACCTAGTTTTGGGAGAAATCCCGATTTTAATGAAAATGAACCCAGTTTGGGGGAAAACCCCGTTTTTAAGGAAAATGAACCCAGTTTTGGGGAAAAATTATTTTGGGGAAAATGAACACTGTATTGAGGGGAAACCTGATTTGTGTGGAAATGATCCCAGTTTTGGGGGTAAATAAGGATTTTGTGGAAAATGAACTTAGTTTAGGAGGAAAAAAACCCGATTATGCGAAAAATGAACCCAGATTTGGCGGAAAAAAATACCCGTTTTTAAGGAAAATGAACCCAGTTTTGGGGAAAAAATGATTTTGTGAAAAATGAAGCCTGTAATTGGGTAAAAAGACGGATTTTGGGGAAAATGTACACAGTTTGGGGGGGGGGGGGAGACATCAACTCGAAGGGAAATGAACCGAGTTTGGGAGGAAAAACCTGACCTTGGGGAAATGAACCCTGTTTGGGAGGAAAAAAACTTATTTTGGGGGAAATGAACCCCGTGTGGAGTGGAAATAGAAGATTTTGGGGAAAATGAAATCAGTTTGGAGGGGGAAACCTGATTTGTGTGGAAATACAGCCAGTTTTTTGGGGAAAAAAAGGATTTTGGGGAAAATGAACCGAGTAATGGGGAAAAAACCCTGATTTTGGGGAAAATGAACCAAGTGTGGCGTGGAAATAGAAGATTTTGGGGAAAATGAACGCTGTTTTGAGGGGAAAACCTGATTTGTGTGAAAAAGAGCCCAGTTTTGGGGGGAAATATGGATTTTGTGGAAAATGAACATAGTTTTGGAGGAAAAAAGCTGATTATGCGGAAAATGAACCCAGTTTTGGCAGAAAAACCCGTTTTTAAGGAAAATTGACCCAGTTTTGGAGAAAAAAATTATTTTGGGGAAAATGAACCCAGTAACTGGGTTAAAAAAAACAAATTTTGGGGAAAATGAACACTGTTTGGGGGGGGGGGGGAATGCAACTTGTAGGGAAATGAACCGAGTTTTGCTGGATAAAAACCCGACTTTGGGGAAAATGAACCCAGTTTGGGAGGAAAAAATCCGATTTTGGGGAAATGAACCAAGAAATTGGGAAATAAACCCAGATTTTGGGGAAAATGAAGACTGGACGGGAAAATTTGATTTGTGTAAAAATGCACCCAGTTTTTTGAGGAAAAAAGGATTTTGGGGAAAATGAACCCAGTTTGGGAGGAAAAAATCTGATTTTGGGGAAAATGAACCCCGAGTGGAGATGAAATACCACATTTTCGGGAAAATGAACCCAGTTTGTTGGGGAAAACCTGATTTGTGTGAAAATGCACCCAGTTTTGGGGGAGAAAAGGGATTTTGGGGAAAATGGACCCAGTTTGGGAGGAAAGAAGCTGATTATGGGGAAAATGAATCCAGTTTGGGGGCAAAAACCCGTTTTTGTTGAAAATGTACGCAGTTTGGAGGGGGTGGGGAAGATTTTTGGGAAATAAAGCCAGTAATTGGATACAAATTCGGGTTTTGGGGAAAATGAACACAGTTTGTTGGGGAAAACCCAATTTGTAGGGAAATGAACCCAGTTTTGGTGGAAAAAACATATTTTGGGGAAAATGAACCCAGTTTTGGGGGAAAAAACCCTTTTTTGGGGAAAATGAGCCCAGTGTGGAGTCGAAATTGAAGATTTTGGGGAAAATGAAATCAGTTTGGAGGGCTAAACCTGATTTGTGTGAAAATGCACCCTGTTTTTTGGGCGAAAAAAAAGATTTTGTTGAAAATGGACCCAGTTTCGGAGGAAAAGAGCTGATTATGTGGAAAATGAACCTAGTTTTGGGAGAAATCCCGATTTTAATGAAAATGAACCCAGTTTGGGGGAAAACCCCGTTTTTAAGGAAAATGAACCCAGTTTTGGGGAAAAATTATTTTGGGGAAAATGAACACTGTATTGAGGGGAAACCTGATTTGTGTGGAAATGATCCCAGTTTTGGGGGTAAATAAGGATTTTGTGGAAAATGAACTTAGTTTAGGAGGAAAAAAACCTGATTATGCGAAAAATGAACCCAGCTTTGGTGGAAAAATACCCGTTTTTAAGGAAAATGAACCCAGTTTTGGGGAAAAAATGATTTTGTGGAAAATGAAGCCTGTAATTGGGTAAAAAGACGGATTTTGGGGAAAATGTACACAGTTTGGGGGAGGGGGGAATCAACTTGTAGGGAAATGAACCGAGTTTGGGAGGAAAAACCTGACCTTGGGGAAATGAACCCTGTTTGGGAGGAAAAAAACTTATTTTGGGGAAATGAACCCTGTGTGGAGTGGAAATAGAAGATTTTGGGGAAAATGAAATCAGTTTGGAGGGGGAAACCTGATTTGTGTGGAAATAGAGCCAGTTTTTTGGGGAAAAAAAGGATTTTGGGGAAAATGAACCGAGTAATGGGGAAAACCCCCTGATTTTGGGGAAAATGAACCAAGTGTGGCGTGGAAATAGAAGATTTTGGGGAAAATGAACACTGTTTTGAGGGGAAAACCTGATTTGTGTGAAAAAGAGCCCAGTTTTGGGGGGAAATATGGATTTTGTGGAAAATGAACATAGTTTTGGAGGAAAAAAGCTGATTATGCGGAAAATGAACCCAGTTTTGGCAGAAAAACCCGTTTTTAAGGAAAATTGACCCAGTTTTGGAGAAAATAATTATTTTGGGGAAAATGAACCCAGTAACTGGGTTAAAAAAAAAATTTTGGGGAAAATGAACACTGTTTGGGGGGGGGGGGGGAATGCAACTTGTAGGGAAATGAACCGAGTTTTGCTGGATAAAAACCCGACTTTGGGGAAAATGAACCCAGTTTGGGAGGAAAAAATCCGATTTTGGGGAAATGAACCAAGAAATTGGGAAATAAACCCAGATTTTGGGGAAAATGAAGACTGGACGGGAAAATTTGATTTGTGTAAAAATGCACCCAGTTTTTTGAGGAAAAAAGGATTTTGGGGAAAATGAACCCAGTTTGGGAGGAAAAAATCTGATTTTGGGGAAAATGAACCCAGAGTGGAGATGAAATACCACATTTTCGGGAAAATGAACCCAGTTTGTTGGGGAAAACCTGATTTGTGTGAAAATGCACCCAGTTTTGGGGGAGAAAAGGGATTTTGGGGAAAATGGACCCAGTTTGGGAGGAAAGAAGCTGATTATGGGGAAAATGAATCCAGTTTGGGGGCAAAAACCCGTTTTTGTTGAAAATGTACGCAGTTTGGAGGGGGTGGGGAAGATTTTTGGGAAATAAAGCCAGTAATTGGATACAAATTCGGGTTTTGAGGAAAATGAACACAGTTTGGTGGGGAAAACCCAATTTGTAGGGAAATGAACCCAGTTTTGGTGGAAAAAACATATTTTGGGAAAATGAACCCAGTTTTGGGGGAAAAAACCCTTTTTTGGGAAAATGAGCCCAGTGTGGAGTCGAAATTGAAGATTTTGGGGAAAATGAAATCAGTTTGGAGGGCTAAACCTGATTTGTGTGAAAATGCACCCTGTTTTTTGGGCGAAAAAAAAGATTTTGTTGAAAATGGACCCAGTTTCGGAGGAAAAGAGCTGATTATGTGGAAAATGAACCTAGTTTTGGGAGAAATCCCGATTTTAATGAAAATGAACCCAGTTTGGGGGAAAACCCCGTTTTTAAGGAAAATGAACCCAGTTTTGGGGAAAAATTATTTTGGGGAAAATGAACACTGTATTGAGGGGAAACCTGATTTGTGTGGAAATGATCCCAGTTTTGGGGGGTAAATAAGGATTTTGTGGAAAATGAACTTAGTTTAGGAGGAAAAAAACCTGATTATGCGAAAAATGAACCAGCTTTGGTGGAAAAATACCCGTTTTTAAGGAAAATGAACCCAGTTTTGGGGAAAAAATGATTTTGTGGAAAATGAAGCCTGTAATTGGGTAAAAAGACGGATTTTGGGGAAAATGTACACAGTTTGGGGGAGGGGGGAATCAACTTGTAGGGAAATGAACCGAGTTTGGGAGGAAAAACCTGACCTTGGGGAAATGAACCCTGTTTGGGAGGAAAAAAACTTATTTTGGGGAAATGAACCCCGTGTGGTGTGGAAATAGAAGATTTTGGGGAAAATGAATTCAGTTTGGAGGGGGAAACCTGATTTGTGTGGAAATAGAGCCAGTTTTTTGGGGAAAAAAAGGATTTTGGGGAAAATGAACCGAGTAATGGGGAAAACCCCCTGATTTTGGGGAAAATGAACCAAGTGTGGCGTGGAAATAGAAGATTTTGGGGAAAATGAACACTGTTTTGAGGGGAAAACCTGATTTGTGTGAAAAAGAGCCCAGTTTTGGGGGGAAATATGGATTTTGTGGAAAATGAACATAGTTTTGGAGGAAAAAAGCTGATTATGCGGAAAATGAACCCAGTTTTGGCAGAAAAACCCGTTTTTAAGGAAAATTGACCCAGTTTTGGAGAAAAAAAATATTTTGGGGAAAATGAACCCAGTAACTGGGTTAAAAAAAAAATTTTGGGGAAAATGAACACTGTTTGGGGGGGGGGGGGGGGAATGCAACTTGTAGGGAAATGAACCGAGTTTTGCTGGATAAAAACCCGACTTTGGGGAAAATGAACCCAGTTTGGGAGGAAAAAATCCGATTTTGGGGAAATGAACCAAGAAATTGGGAAATAAACCCAGATTTTGGGGAAAATGAACACTGGACGGGAAATTTGATTTGTGTAAAAATGCACCCATTTTTTTGAGGAAAAAAAGGATTTTGGGGAAAATGAACCCAGTTTGGGAGGAAAAAATCTGATTTTGGGGAAAATGAACCCAGAGTGGAGATGAAATACCACATTTTCGGGAAAATGAACCCAGTTTGTTGGGGAAAACCTGATTTGTGTGAAAATGCACCCAGTTTTGGGGGAGAAAAGGGATTTTGGGGAAAATGGACCCAGTTTGGGAGGAAAGAAGCTGATTATGGGGAAAATGAATCCAGTTTGGGGGCAAAAAACCCGTTTTTGATGAAAATGTACCCAGTTTGGAGGGGGTGGGGAAGATTTTTGGGAAATAAAGCCAGTAATTGGATACAAATTCGGGTTTTGAGGAAAATGAACACAGTTTGTTGGGGAAAACCCAATTTGTAGGGAAATGAACCCAGTTTTGGTGGAAAAAACATATTTTGGGGAAAATGAACCCAGTTTTGGGGGAAAAAACCCTTTTTTGGGAAAATGAGCCCAGTGTGGAGTCGAAATTGAAGATTTTGGGGAAAATGAAATCAGTTTGGAGGGCTAAACCTGATTTGTGTGAAAATGCACCCTGTTTTTTGGGCGAAAAAAAGATTTTGTTGAAAATGGACCCAGTTTCGGAGGAAAAGAGCTGATTATGTGGAAAATGAACCTAGTTTTGGGAGAAATCCCGATTTTAATGAAAATGAACCCAGTTTGGGGGAAAAACCCGTTTTTAAGGAAAATGAACCCAGTTTTGGGGAAAATTATTTTGGGGAAAATGAACACTGTATTGAGGGGAAACCTGATTTGTGTGGAAATGATCCCAGTTTTGGGGGTAAATAAGGATTTTGTGGAAAATGAACTTAGTTTAGGAGGAAAAAAACCTGATTATGCGAAAATGAACCCAGCTTTGGTGGAAAAATACCCGTTTTTAAGGAAAATGAACCCAGTTTTGGGGAAAAAATGATTTTGTGGAAAATGAAGCCTGTAATTGGGTAAAAAGACGGATTTTGGGGAAAATGTACACAGTTTGGGGGAGGGGGGAATCAACTTGTAGGGAAATGAACCGAGTTTGGGAGGAAAAACCTGACCTTGGGGAAATGAACCCTGTTTGGGAGGAAAAAAACTTATTTTGGGGAAATGAACCCCGTGTGGTGTGGAAAATAGAAGATTTTGGGGAAAATGAAATCAGTTTGGAGGGGGAAACCTGATTTGTGTGGAAATACAGCCAGTTTTTTGGGGAAAAAAAGGATTTTGGGGAAAATGAACCGAGTAATGGGGAAAAACCCCTGATTTTGGGGAAAATGAACCAAGTGTGGCGTGGAAATAGAAGATTTTGGGGAAAATGAACACTGTTTTTAGGGGAAAACCTGATTTGTGTGAAAAAGAGCCCAGTTTTGGGGGGAAATATGGATTTTGTGGAAAATGAACATAGTTTTGGAGGAAAAAAGCTGATTATGCGGAAAATGAACCCAGTTTTGGCAGAAAAACCCGTTTTTAAGGAAAATTGACCCAGTTTTGGAGAAAATAATTATTTTGGGGAAAATGAACCCAGTAACTGGGTTAAAAAAAAAATTTTGGGGAAAATGAAAACTGTTTGGGGGGGGGGGGTGGAATGCAACTTGTAGGGAAATGAACCGAGTTTTGCTGGATAAAAACCCGACTTTGGGGAAAATGAACCCAGTTTGGGAGGAAAAAATCCGATTTTGGGGAAATGAACCAAGAAATTGGGAAATAAACCCAGATTTTGGGGAAAATGAAGACTGGACGGGAAAATTTGATTTGTGTAAAAATGCACCCAGTTTTTTGAGGAAAAAAGGATTTTGGGGAAAATGAACCCAGTTTGGGAGGAAAAAATCTGATTTTGGGGAAAATGAACCCAGAGTGGAGATGAAATACCACATTTTCGGGAAAATGAACCCAGTTTGTTGGGGAAAACCTGATTTGTGTGAAAATGCACCCAGTTTTGGGGGAGAAAAGGGATTTTGGGGAAATGGACCCAGTTTGGGAGGAAAGAAGCTGATTATGGGGAAAATGAATCCAGTTTGGGGGCAAAAACCCATTTTTGTTGAAAATGTACCCAGTTTGGAGGGGGGTGGGGAAGATTTTTGGGAAATAAAGCCAGTAATTGGATACAAATTCGGGTTTTGAGGGAAAATGAACACAGTTTGGTGGGGAAAACCCAATTTGTAGGGAAATGAACCCAGTTTTGGTGGAAAAAACATATTTTGGGGAAAATGAACCCAGTTTTGGGGGAAAAAACCCTTTTTTGGGGAAAATGAGCCCAGTGTGGAGTCGAAATTGAAGATTTTGGGGAAAATGAAATCAGTTTGGAGGGCTAAACCTGATTTGTGTGAAAATGCACCCTGTTTTTTGGGCGAAAAAAAAGATTTTGTTGAAAATGGACCCAGTTTCGGAGGAAAAGAGCTGATTATGTGGAAAATGAACCTAGTTTTGGGAGAAATCCCGATTTTAATGAAAATGAACCCAGTTTGGGGGAAAACCCCGTTTTTAAGGAAAATGAACCCAGTTTTGGGGAAAAATTATTTTGGGGAAAATGAACACTGTATTGAGGGGAAACCTGATTTGTGTGGAAATGATCCCAGTTTTGGGGGTAAATAAGGATTTTGTGGAAAATGAACTTAGTTTAGGAGGAAAAAAACCTGATTATGCGAAAAATGAACCCAGCTTTGGTGGAAAAATACCCGTTTTTAAGGAAAATGAACCCAGTTTTGGGGAAAAAATGATTTTGTGGAAAATGAAGCCTGTAATTGGGTAAAAAGACGGATTTTGGGGAAAATGTACACAGTTTGGGGGAGGGGGGAATCAACTTGTAGGGAAATGAACCGAGTTTGGGAGGAAAAACCTGACCTTGGGGAAATGAACCCTGTTTGGGAGGAAAAAACTTATTTTGGGGAAATGAACCCCGTGTGGTGTGGAAATAGAAGATTTTGGGGAAAATGAAATCAGTTTGGAGGGGGAAACCTGATTTGTGTGGAAATACAGCCAGTTTTTTGGGGAAAAAAAGGATTTTGGGGAAAATGAACCGAGTAATGGGGAAAAACCCCTGATTTTGGGGAAAATGAACCAAGTGTGGCGTGGAAATAGAAGATTTTGGGGAAAATGAACACTTTTTAGGGGAAAACCTGATTTGTGTGAAAAAGAGCCCAGTTTTGGGGGGAAATATGGATTTTGTGGAAAATGAACATAGTTTTGGAGGAAAAAAGCTGATTATGCGGAAAATGAACCCAGTTTTGGCAGAAAAACCCGTTTTTAAGGAAAATTGACCCAGTTTTGGAGAAAAAAATTATTTTGGGGAAAATGAACCCAGTAACTGGGTTAAAAAAAAAATTTTGGGGAAAATGAACACTGTTTGGGGGGGGGGGGGGGGGAATGCAACTTGTAGGGAAATGAACCGAGTTTTGCTGGATAAAAACCCGACTTTGGGGAAAATGAACCCAGTTTGGGAGGAAAAAATCCGATTTTGGGGAAATGAACCAAGAAATTGGGAAATAAACCCAGATTTTGGGGAAAATGAAGACTGGACGGGAAAATTTGATTTGTGTAAAAATGCACCCAGTTTTTTGAGGAAAAAAGGATTTTGGGGAAAATGAACCCAGTTTGGGAGGAAAAAATCTGATTTTGGGGAAAATGAACCCAGAGTGGAGATGAAATACCACATTTTCGGGAAAATGAACCCAGTTTGTTGGGGAAAACCTGATTTGTGTGAAAATGCACCCAGTTTTGGGGGAGAAAAGGGATTTTGGGGAAAATGGACCCAGTTTGGGAGGAAAGAAGCTGATTATGGGATGAATCCAGTTTGGGGGCAAAAACCCATTTTTGTTGAAAATGTACCCAGTTTGGAGGGGGTGGGGAAGATTTTTGGGAAATAAAGCCAGTAATTGGATACAAATTCGGGTTTTGAGGAAAATGAACACAGTTTGGTGGGGAAAACCCAATTTGTAGGGAAATGAACCCAGTTTTGGTGGAAAAAACATATTTTGGGGAAAATGAACCCAGTTTTGGGGGAAAAAAACCCTTTTTTGGGGAAAATGAGCCCAGTGTGGAGTCGAAATTGAAGATTTTGGGGAAAATGAAATCAGTTTGGAGGGCTAAACCTGATTTGTGTGAAAATGCACCCTGTTTTTTGGGCGAAAAAAAAGATTTTGTTGAAAATGGACCCAGTTTCGGAGGAAAAGAGCTGATTATGTGGAAAATGAACCTAGTTTTGGGAGAAATCCCGATTTTAATGAAAATGAACCCAGTTTGGGGGAAAACCCCGTTTTTAAGGAAAATGAACCCAGTTTTGGGGAAAAATTATTTTGGGGAAAATGAACACTGTATTGAGGGGAAACCTGATTTGTGTGGAAATGATCCCAGTTTTGGGGGTAAATAAGGATTTTGTGGAAAATGAACTTAGTTTAGGAGGAAAAAAACCCGATTATGCGAAAAATGAACCCAGCTTTGGCGGAAAAATACCCCGTTTTTAAGGAAAATGAACCCAGTTTTGGGGAAAAAAATGATTTTGTGGAAAATGAAGCCTGTAATTGGGTAAAAAAAACGGATTTTGGGGAAAATGTACACAGTTTGGGGGGGGGGGGGGGGGGGGGGGAAATCAACTTGTAGGGAAATGAACCGAGTTTGGGAGGAAAAACCTGACCTTGGGGAAATGAACCCTGTTTGGGAGGAAAAAAACTTATTTTGGGGAAATGAACCCCGTGTGGAGTGGAAATAGAAGATTTTGGGGAAAATGAAATCAGTTTGGAGGGGGAAACCTGATTTGTGTGGAAATACAGCCAGTTTTTTGGGGAAAAAAAGGATTTTGGGGAAAATGAACCGAGTAATGGGGAAAAACCCCTGATTTTGGGGAAAATGAACCAAGTGTGGCGTGGAAATAGAAGATTTTGGGGAAAATGAACGCTGTTTTGAGGGGAAAACCTGATTTGTGTGAAAAAGAGCCCAGTTTTGGGGGGAAATATGGATTTTGTGGAAAATGAACATAGTTTTGGAGGAAAAAAGCTGATTATGCGGAAAATGAACCCAGTTTTGGCAGAAAAACCCGTTTTTAAGGAAAATTGAACCAGTTTTGGAGAAAAAAATTATTTTGGGGAAAATGAACCCAGTAACTGGGTTAAAAAAAAAATTTGGGGGAAAATGAACACTGTTTGGGGGGGGGGGTGGAATGCAACTTGTAGGGAAATGAACCGAGTTTTGCTGGCAAAATCCCGACGTTGGGGAAAATGAACCCAGTTTGGGAGGAAAAAATCCGATTTTGGGGAAATGAACCAAGAAATTGGGAAATAAACCCAGATTTTGGGGAAAATGAAGACTGGACGGGAAAATTTGATTTGTGTAAAAATGCACCCAGTTTTTTGAGGAAAAAAGGATTTTGGGGAAAATGAACCCAGTTTGGGAGGAAAAAATCTGATTTTGGGGAAAATGAACCCAGAGTGGAGATGAAATACCACATTTTCGGGAAAATGAACCCAGTTTGTTGGGGAAAACCTGATTTGTGTGAAAATGCACCCAGTTTTGGGGGAGAAAAGGGATTTTGGGGAAAATGGACCCAGTTTGGGAGGAAAGAAGCTGATTATGGGGAAAATGAATCCAGTTTGGGGGCAAAAACCCATTTTTGTTGAAAATGTACCCAGTTTGGAGGGGGTGGGGAAGATTTTTGGGAAATAAAGCCAGTAATTGGATACAAATTCGGGTTTTGAGGAAAATGAACACAGTTTGGTGGGGAAAACCCAATTTGTAGGGAAATGAACCCAGTTTTGGTGGAAAAAACATATTTTGGGGAAAATGAACCCAGTTTTGGGGGAAAAAACCCTTTTTTGGGGAAAATGAGCCAGTGTGGAGTCGAAATTGAAGATTTTGGGGAAAATGAAATCAGTTTGGAGGGCTAAACCTGATTTGTGTGAAAATGTACCCTGTTTTTTGGGCGAAAAAAAAGATTTTGTTGAAAATGGACCCAGTTTCGGAGGAAAAGAGCTGATTATGTGGAAAATGAACCTAGTTTTGGGAGAAATCCCGATTTTAATGAAAATGAACCCAGTTTGGGGAAAACCCCGTTTTTAAGGAAAATGAACCCAGTTTTGGGGAAAAATTATTTTGGGGAAAATGAACACTGTATTGAGGGGAAACCTGATTTGTGTGGAAATGATCCCAGTTTTGGGGGTAAATAAGGATTTTGTGGAAAATGAACTTAGTTTAGGAGGAAAAAAACCTGATTATGCGAAAAATGAACCCAGCTTTGGTGGAAAAATACCCGTTTTTAAGGAAAATGAACCCAGTTTTGGGGAAAAAATGATTTTGTGGAAAATGAAGCCTGTAATTGGGTAAAAAGACGGATTTTGGGGAAAATGTACACAGTTTGGGGGAGGGGGGAATCAACTTGTAGGGAAATGAACCGAGTTTGGGAGGAAAAACCTGACCTTGGGGAAATGAACCCTGTTTGGGAGGAAAAAAACTTATTTTGGGGAAATGAACCCCGTGTGGTGTGGAAATAGAAGATTTTGGGGAAAATGAAATCAGTTTGGAGGGGGAAACCTGATTTGTGTGGAAATACAGCCAGTTTTTTGGGGAAAAAAAGGATTTTGGGGAAAATGAACCGAGTAATGGGGAAAAAACCCTGATTTTGGGGAAAATGAACCAAGTGTGGCGTGGAAATAGAAGATTTTGGGGAAAATGAACACTGTTTTTAGGGGAAAACCTGATTTGTGTGAAAAAGAGCCCAGTTTTGGGGGGAAATATGGATTTTGTGGAAAATGAACATAGTTTTGGAGGAAAAAAGCTGATTATGCGGAAAATGAACCCAGTTTTGGCAGAAAAACCCGTTTTTAAGGAAAATTGACCCAGTTTTGGAGAAAATAATTATTTTGGGGAAAATGAACCCAGTAACTGGGTTAAAAAAAAAATTTGGGGGAAAATGAACACTGTTTGGGGGGGGGGGGGGTGGAATGCAACTTGTAGGGAAATGAACCGAGTTTTGCTGGCAAAATCCCGACGTTGGGGAAAATGAACCCAGTTTGGGAGGAAAAAATCCGATTTTGGGGAAATGAACCAAGAAATTGGGAAATAAACCCAGATTTTGGGGAAAATGAAGACTGGACGGGAAAATTTGATTTGTGTAAAAATGCACCCAGTTTTTTGAGGAAAAAAGGATTTTGGGGAAAATGAACCCAGTTTGGGAGGAAAAAATCTGATTTTGGGGAAAATGAACCCAGAGTGGAGATGAAATACCACATTTTCGGGAAAATGAACCCAGTTTGTTGGGGAAAACCTGATTTGTGTGAAAATGCACCCAGTTTTGGGGGAGAAAAGGGATTTTGGGGAGAATGGACCCAGTTTGGGAGGAAAGAAGCTGATTATGGGGAAAATGAATCCAGTTTGGGGGCAAAAACCCATTTTTGTTGAAAATGTACCCAGTTTGGAGGGGGTGGGGAAGATTTTTGGGAAATAAAGCCAGTAATTGGATACAAATTCGGGTTTTGAGGAAAATGAACACAGTTTGGTGGGGAAAACCCAATTTGTAGGGAAATGAACCCAGTTTTGGTGGAAAAAACATATTTTGGGGAAAATGAACCCAGTTTTGGGGGAAAAAACCCTTTTTTGGGGAAAATGAGCCCAGTGTGGAGTCGAAATTGAAGATTTTGGGGAAAATGAAATCAGTTTGGAGGGCTAAACCTGATTTGTGTGAAAATGCACCCTGTTTTTTGGGCGAAAAAAAAGATTTTGTTGAAAATGGACCCAGTTTCGGAGGAAAAGAGCTGATTATGTGGAAAATGAACCTAGTTTTGGGAGAAATCCCGATTTTAATGAAAATGAACCCAGTTTGGGGGAAAAATTATTTTGGGGAAAATGAACACTGTATTGAGGGGAAACCTGATTTGTGTGGAAATGATCCCAGTTTTGGGGGTAAATAAGGATTTTGTGGAAAATGAACTTAGTTTAGGAGGAAAAAAACCTGATTATGCGAAAAATGAACCCAGCTTTGGTGGAAAAATACCCGTTTTTAAGGAAAATGAACCCAGTTTTGGGGAAAAAATGATTTTGTGGAAAATGAAGCCTGTAATTGGGTAAAAAGACGGATTTTGGGGAAAATGTACACAGTTTGGGGGAGGGGGGAATCAACTTGTAGGGAAATGAACCGAGTTTGGGAGGAAAAACCTGACCTTGGGGAAATGAACCCTGTTTGGGAGGAAAAAAACTTATTTTGGGGAAATGAACCCCGTGTGGTGTGGAAATAGAAGATTTTGGGGAAAATGAATTCAGTTTGGAGGGGGAAACCTGATTTGTGTGGAAATACAGCCAGTTTTTTGGGGAAAAAAAGGATTTTGGGGAAAATGAACCGAGTAATGGGGAAAAACCCCTGATTTTGGGGAAAATGAACCAAGTGTGGCGTGGAAATAGAAGATTTTGGGGAAAATGAACACTGTTTTGAGGGGAAAACCTGATTTGTGTGAAAAAGAGCCCAGTTTTGGGGGGAAATATGGATTTTGTGGAAAATGAACATAGTTTTGGAGGAAAAAAGCTGATTATGCGGAAAATGAACCCAGTTTTGGCAGAAAAACCCGTTTTTAAGGAAAATTGACCCAGTTTTGGAGAAAATAATTATTTTGGGGAAAATGAACCCAGTAACTGGGTTAAAAAAAAAATTTTGGGGAAAATGATCACTGTTTGGGGGGGGGGGGGAATGCAACTTGTAGGGAAATGAACCGAGTTTTGCTGGATAAAAACCCGACTTTGGGGAAAATGAACCCAGTTTGGGAGGAAAAAATCCGATTTTGGGGAAATGAACCAAGAAATTGGGAAATAAACCCAGATTTTGGGGAAAATGAAGACTGGACGGGAAAATTTGATTTGTGTAAAAATGCACCCAGTTTTTTGAGGAAAAAAGGATTTTGGGGAAAATGAACCCAGTTTGGGAGGAAAAAATCTGATTTTGGGGAAAATGAACCCAGAGTGGAGATGAAATACCACATTTTCGGGAAAATGAACCCAGTTTGTTGGGGAAAACCTGATTTGTGTGAAAATGCACCCAGTTTTGGGGGAGAAAAGGGATTTTGGGGAAAATGGACCCAGTTTGGGAGGAAAGAAGCTGATTATGGGGAAAATGAATCCAGTTTGGGGGCAAAAACCCATTTTTGTTGAAAATGTACCCAGTTTGGAGGGGGTGGGGAAGATTTTTGGGAAATAAAGCCAGTAATTGGATACAAATTCGGGTTTTGAGGAAAATGAACACAGTTTGGTGGGGAAAACCCAATTTGTAGGGAAATGAACCCAGTTTTGGTGGAAAAAACATATTTTGGGGAAAATGAACCCAGTTTTGGGGGAAAAAACCCTTTTTTTGGGGAAAATGAGCCCAGTGTGGAGTCGAAATTGAAGATTTTGGGGAAAATGAAATCAGTTTGGAGGGCTAAACCTGATTTGTGTGAAAATGCACCCTGTTTTTTGGGCGAAAAAAAAGATTTTGTTGAAAATGGACCCAGTTTCGGAGGAAAAGAGCTGATTATGTGGAAAATGAACCTAGTTTTGGGAGAAATCCCGATTTTAATGAAAATGAACCCAGTTTGGGGGAAAACCCCGTTTTTAAGGAAAATGAACCCAGTTTTGGGGAAAAATTATTTTGGGGAAAATGAACACTGTATTGAGGGGAAACCTGATTTGTGTGGAAATGATCCCAGTTTTGGGGGTAAATAAGGATTTTGTGGAAAATGAACTTAGTTTAGGAGGAAAAAAACCTGATTATGCGAAAAATGAACCCAGCTTTGGTGGAAAAATACCCGTTTTTAAGGAAAATGAACCCAGTTTTGGGGAAAAAATGATTTTGTGGAAAATGAAGCCTGTAATTGGGTAAAAAGACGGATTTTGGGGAAAATGTACACAGTTTGGGGGAGGGGGGAATCAACTTGTAGGGAAATGAACCGAGTTTGGGAGGAAAAACCTGACCTTGGGGAAATGAACCCTGTTTGGGAGGAAAAAAAACTTATTTTGGGGGAAATGAACCCCGTGTGGAGTGGAAATAGAAGATTTTGGGGAAAATGAATTCAGTTTGAGGGGGAAACCTGATTTGTGTGGAAATACAGCCAGTTTTTTGGGGAAAAAAAGGATTTTGGGGAAAATGAACCGAGTAATGGGGAAAAACCCCTGATTTTGGGGAAAATGAACCAAGTGTGGCGTGGAAATAGAAGATTTTGGGGAAAATGAACACTGTTTTGAGGGGAAAACCTGATTTGTGTGAAAAAGAGCCCAGTTTTGGGGGGAAATATGGATTTTGTGGAAAATGAACATAGTTTTGGAGGAAAAAAGCTGATTATGCGGAAAATGAACCCAGTTTTGGCAGAAAAACCCGTTTCTAAGGAAAATTGACCCAGTTTTGGAGAAAAAAATTATTTTGGGGAAAATGAACCCAGTAACTGGGTTAAAAAAAAAATTTTGGGGAAAATGAACACTGTTTGGGGGGGGGGGGGGGGGGGGAATGCAACTTGTAGGGAAATGAACAGAGTTTTGCTGGATAAAAACCCGACTTTGGGGAAAATGAACCCAGTTTGGGAGGAAAAAATCCGATTTTGGGGAAATGAACCAAGAAATTGGGAAATAAACCCAGATTTTGGGGAAAATGAAGACTGGACGGGAAAATTTGATTTGTGTAAAAATGCACCCAGTTTTTTGAGGAAAAAAGGATTTTGGGGAAAATGAACCCAGTTTGGGAGGAAAAAATCTGATTTGGGGGAAAATGAACCCAGAGTGGAGATGAAATACCACATTTTATGGAAAATGAACCCAGTTTGTTGGGGAAAATCTGATTTGTGTGAAAATGCACCCAGTTTTGGGGGAGAAAAGGGATTTTGGGGAGAATGGACCCAGTTTGGGAGGAAAGAAGCGTATTATGGGGAAAATGAATCCAGTTTGGGGGCAAAAACCCGTTTTTGATGAAAATGTACCCAGTTTGGAGGGGGTGGGGAAGATTTTTGGGAAATAAAGCCAGTAATTGGATACAAATTCGGGTTTTGGGGAAAATGAACACAGTTTGGTGGGGAAAACCCAATTTGTAGGGAAATGAACCCAGTTTTGGTGGAAAAAACATATTTTGGGGAAAATGAAACCAGTTTTGGGGGAAAAAACCCTTTTTTTGGGGAAAATGAGCCCAGTGTGGAGTCGAAATTGAAGATTTTGGGGAAAATGAAATCAGTTTGGAGGGCTAAACCTGATTTGTGTGAAAATACACCTTGTTTTTGGGCGAAAAAAAAGATTTTGTTGAAAATGGACCCAGTTTCGGAGGAAAAGAGCTGATTATGTGGAAAATGAACCTAGTTTTGGGAGAAATCCCGATTTTAATGAAAATGAACCCAGTTTGGGGGGAAACCCCGTTTTTAAGGAAAATGAACCCAGTTTTGGGGAAAAATTATTTTGGGGAAAATGAACACTGTATTGAGGGGAAACCTGATTTGTGTGGAAATGATCCCAGTTTTGGGGGTAAATAAGGATTTTGTGGAAAATGAACTTAGTTTAGGAGGATAAAAACCTGATTATGCGAAAAATGAACCCAGCTTTGGTGGAAAAATACCCGTTTTTAAGGAAAATGAACCCAGTTTTGGGGAAAAAATGATTTTGTGGAAAATGAAGCCTGTAATTGGGTAAAAAGACGGATTTTGGGGAAAATGTACACAGTTTGGGGGAGGGGGGAATCAACTTGTAGGGAAATGAACCGAGTTTGGGAGGAAAAACCTGACCTTGGGGAAATGAACCCTGTTTGGGAGGAAAAAAACTTATTTTGGGGGAAATGAACCCCGTGTGGAGTGGAAATAGAAGATTTTGGGGAAAATGAATTCAGTTTGGAGGGGGAAACCTGATTTGTGTGGAAATAGAGCCAGTTTTTTTGGGGAAAAAAAGGATTTTGGGGAAAATGAACCGAGTAATGGGGAAAAACCCCTGATTTTGGGGAAAATGAACCAAGTGTGGCGTGGAAATAGAAGATTTTGGGGAAAATGAACACTGTTTTGAGGGGAAAACCTGATTTGTGTGAAAAAGAGCCCAGTTTTGGGGGGAAATATGGATTTTGTGGAAAATGAACATAGTTTTGGAGGAAAAAAGCTGATTATGCGGAAAATGAACCCAGTTTTGGCAGAAAAACCCGTTTCTAAGGAAAATTGACCCAGTTTTGGAGAAAAAAATTATTTTGGGGAAAATGAACCCAGTAACTGGGTTAAAAAAAAATTTTGGGGAAAATGAACACTGTTTGGGGGGGGGGGGGGGGGGAATGCAACTTGTAGGGAAATGAACAGAGTTTTGCTGGATAAAAACCCGACTTTGGGGAAAATGAACCCAGTTTGGGAGGAAAAAATCCGATTTTGGGGAAATGAACCAAGAAATTGGGAAATAAACCCAGATTTTGGGGAAAATGAAGACTGGGCGGGAAAATTTGATTTGTGTAAAAATGCACCCAGTTTTTTGAGGAAAAAAGGATTTTGGGGAAAATGAACCCAGTTTGGGAGGAAAAAATCTGATTTTGGGGAAAATGAACCCAGAGTGGAGATGAAATACCACATTTTATGGAAAATGAACCCAGTTTGTTGGGGAAAATCTGATTTGTGTGAAAATGCACCCAGTTTTGGGGGAGAAAAGGGATTTTGGGGAGAATGGACCCAGTTTGGGAGGAAAGAAGCGTATTATGGGGAAAAGGAATCCAGTTTGGGGGCAAAAACCCGTTTTTGATGAAAATGTACCCAGTTTGGAGGGGGTGGGGAAGATTTTTGGGAAATAAAGCCAGTAATTGGATACAAATTCGGGTTTTGGGGAAAATGAACACAGTTTGGTGGGGAAAACCCAATTTGTAGGGAAATGAACCCAGTTTTGGTGGAAAAAACATATTTTGGGGAAAATGAAACCAGTTTTGGGGGAAAAAACCCTTTTTTTGGGGAAAATGAGCCAGTGTGGAGTCGAAATTGAAGATTTTGGGGAAAATGAAATCAGTTTGGAGGGCTAAACCTGATTTGTGTGAAAATACACCTTGTTTTTGGGCGAAAAAAAAGATTTTGTTGAAAATGGACCCAGTTTCGGAGGAAAAGAGCTGATTATGTGGAAAATGAACCTAGTTTTGGGAGAAATCCCGATTTTAATGAAAATGAACCCAGTTTGGGGGGAAACCCCGTTTTTAAGGAAAATGAACCCAGTTTTGGGGAAAAATTATTTTGGGGAAAATGAACACTGTATTGAGGGGAAACCTGATTTGTGTGGAAATGATCCCAGTTTTGGGGGTAAATAAGGATTTTGTGGAAAATGAACTTAGTTTAGGAGGATAAAAACCTGATTATGCGAAAAATGAACCCAGCTTTGGTGGAAAAATACCCGTTTTTAAGGAAAATGAACCCAGTTTTGGGGAAAAAATGATTTTGTGGAAAATGAAGCCTGTAATTGGGTAAAAAGACGGATTTTGGGGAAAATGTACACAGTTTGGGGGAGGGGGGAATCAACTTGTAGGGAAATGAACCGAGTTTGGGAGGAAAAACCTGACCTTGGGGAAATGAACCCTGTTTGGGAGGAAAAAACTTATTTTGGGGGAAATGAACCCCGTGTGGAGTGGAAATAGAAGATTTTGGGGAAAATGAATTCAGTTTGGAGGGGGAAACCTGATTTGTGTGGAAATAGAGCCAGTTTTTTTGGGGGAAAAAAAGGATTTTGGGGAAAATGAACCGAGTAATGGGGAAAAACCCCTGATTTTGGGGAAAATGAACCAAGTGTGGCGTGGAAATAGAAGATTTTGGGGAAAATGAACACTGTTTTGAGGGGAAAACCTGATTTGTGTGAAAAAGAGCCCAGTTTTGGGGGGAAATATGGATTTTGTGGAAAATGAACATAGTTTTGGAGGAAAAAAGCTGATTATGCGGAAAATGAACCCAGTTTTGGCAGAAAAACCCGTTTTTAAGGAAAATTGACCCAGTTTTGGAGAAAAAAATTATTTTGGGGAAAATGAACCCAGTAACTGGGTTAAAAAAAAAATTTTGGGGAAAATGAACACTGTTTGGGGGGGGGGGAATGCAATTGTAGGGAAATGAACCGAGTTTTGCTGGATAAAAACCCGACTTTGGGGAAAATGAACCCAGTTTGGGAGGAAAAAATCCGATTTTGGGGAAATGAACCAAGAAATTGGGAAATAAACCCAGATTTTGGGGAAAATGAAGACTGGACGGGAAAATTTGATTTGTGTAAAAATGCACCCAGTTTTTTGAGGAAAAAAGGATTTTGGGGAAAATGAACCCAGTTTGGAGGAAAAAATCTGATTTTGGGGAAAATGAACCCAGAGTGGAGATGAAATACCACATTTTCGGGAAAATGAACCCAGTTTGTTGGGGAAAACCTGATTTGTGTGAAAATGCACCCAGTTTTGGGGGAGAAAAGGGATTTTGGGGAAAATGGACCCAGTTTGGGAGGAAAGAAGCTGATTATGGGGAAAATGAATCCAGTTTGGGGGCAAAAACCCGTTTTTGATGAAAATGTACCCAGTTTGGAGGGGGTGGGGAAGATTTTTGGGAAATAAAGCCAGTAATTGGATACAAATTCGGGTTTTGGGGAAAATGAACACAGTTTGGTGGGGAAAACCCAATTTGTAGGGAAATGAACCCAGTTTTGGTGGAAAAAACATATTTTGGGGAAAATGAAACCAGTTTTGGGGGAAAAACCCCTTTTTTTGGGAAAAATGAGCCCAGTGTGGAGTCGAAATTGAAGATTTTGGGGAAAATGAAATCAGTTTGGAGGGCTAAACCTGATTTGTGTGAAAATGCACCCTGTTTTTTGGGCGAAAAAAAAGATTTTGTTGAAAATGGACCCAGTTTCGGAGGAAAAGAGCTGATTATGTGGAAAATGAACCTAGTTTTGGGAGAAATCCCGATTTTAATGAAAATGAACCCAGTTTGGGGGAAAACCCCGTTTTTAAGGAAAATGAACCCAGTTTTGGGGAAAAATTATTTTGGGGAAAATGAACACTGTATTGAGGGGAAACCTGATTTGTGTGGAAATGATCCCAGTTTTGGGGGTAAATAAGGATTTTGTGGAAAATGAACTTAGTTTAGGAGGAAAAAAACCTGATTATGCGAAAAATGAACCCAGCTTTGGTGGAAAAATACCCGTTTTTAAGGAAAATGAACCCAGTTTTGGGGAAAAAATGATTTTGTGGAAAATGAAGCCTGTAATTGGGTAAAAAGACGGATTTTGGGGAAAATGTACACAGTTTGGGGGAGGGGGGAATCAACTTGTAGGGAAATGAACCGAGTTTGGGAGGAAAAACCTGACCTTGGGGAAATGAACCCTGTTTGGGAGGAAAAAAACTTATTTTGGGGAAATGAACCCCGTGTGGTGTGGAAATAGAAGATTTTGGGGAAAATGAATTCAGTTTGGAGGGGGAAACCTGATTTGTGTGGAAATACAGCCAGTTTTTTGGGGAAAAAAAGGATTTTGGGGAAAATGAACCGAGTAATGGGGAAAAACCCCTGATTTTGGGGAAAATGAACCAAGTGTGGCGTGGAAATAGAAGATTTTGGGGAAAATGAACACTGTTTTGAGGGGAAAACCTGATTTGTGTGAAAAAGAGCCCAGTTTTGGGGGGAAATATGGATTTTGTGGAAAATGAACATAGTTTTGGAGGAAAAAAGCTGATTATGCGGAAAATGAACCCAGTTTTGGCAGAAAAACCCGTTTTTAAGGAAAATTGACCCAGTTTTGGAGAAAAAAATTATTTTGGGGAAAATGAACCCAGTAACTGGGTTAAAAAAAAAATTTTGGGGAAAATGAACACTGTTTGGGGGGGGGGGGGGGGAATGCAATTGTAGGGAAATGAACCGAGTTTTGCTGGATAAAAACCCGACTTTGGGGAAAATGAACCCAGTTTGGGAGGAAAAAATCCGATTTTGGGGAAATGAACCAAGAAATTTGGAAATAAACCCAGATTTTGGGGAAAATGAAGACTGGATGGGAAAATTTGATTTGTGTAAAAATGCACCCAGTTTTTTGAGGAAAAAAGGATTTTGGGGAAAATGAACCCAGTTTGGGAGGAAAAAATCTGATTTTGGGGAAAATGAACCCAGAGTGGAGATGAAATACCACATTTTCGGGAAAATGAACCCAGTTTGTTGGGGAAAACCTGATTTGTGTGAAAATGCACCCAGTTTTGGGGGAGAAAAGGGATTTTGGGGAAAATGGACCCAGTTTGGGAGGAAAGAAGCTGATTATGGGGAAAATGAATCCAGTTTGGGGGCAAAAACCCGTTTTTGATGAAAATGTACCCAGTTTGGAGGGGGTGGGGAAGATTTTTGGGAAATAAAGCCAGTAATTGGATACAAATTCGGGTTTTGAGGAAAATGAACACAGTTTGTTGGGGAAAACCCAATTTGTAGGGAAATGAACCCAGTTTTGGTGGAAAAAACATATTTTGGGGAAAATGAACCCAGTTTTGGGGGAAAAAACCCTTTTTTGGGGAAAATGAGCCCAGTGTGGAGTCGAAATTGAAGATTTTGGGGAAAATGAAATCAGTTTGGAGGGCTAAACCTGATTTGTGTGAAAATGCACCCTGTTTTTTGGGCGAAAAAAAAGATTTTGTTGAAAATGGACCCAGTTTCGGAGGAAAAGAGCTGATTATGTGGAAAATGAACCTAGTTTTGGGAGAAATCCCGATTTTAATGAAAATGAACCCAGTTTGGGGGAAAAACCCGTTTTTAAGGAAAATGAACCCAGTTTTGGGGAAAAATTATTTTGGGGAAAATGAACACTGTATTGAGGGGAAACCTGATTTGTGTGGAAATGATCCCAGTTTTGGGGGTAAATAAGGATTTTGTGGAAAATGAACTTAGTTTAGGAGGAAAAAAACCTGATTATGCGAAAAATGAACCCAGCTTTGGTGGAAAAATACCCGTTTTTAAGGAAAATGAACCCAGTTTTGGGGAAAAAAATGATTTTGTGGAAAATGAAGCCTGTAATTGGGTAAAAAGACGGATTTTGGGGAAAATGTACACAGTTTGGGGGAGGGGGGAATCAACTTGTAGGGAAATGAACCGAGTTTGGGAGGAAAAACCTGACCTTGGGGAAATGAACCCTGTTTGGGAGGAAAAAAACTTATTTTGGGGGAAATGAACCCCGTGTGGAGTGGAAATAGAAGATTTTGGGGAAAATGAATTCAGTTTGAGGGGGAAACCTGATTTGTGTGGAAATACAGCCAGTTTTTTGGGGATAAAAAGGATTTTGGGGAAAATGAACCGAGTAATGGGGAAAACCCCCTGATTTTGGGGAAAATGAACCAAGTGTGGCGTGGAAATAGAAGATTTTGGGGAAAATGAACACTGTTTTGAGGGGAAAACCTGATTTGTGTGAAAAAGAGCCCAGTTTTGGGGGGAAATATGGATTTTGTGGAAAATGAACATAGTTTTGGAGGAAAAAAGCTGATTATGCGGAAAATCAACACAGTTTTGGCAGAAAAACCCGTTTCTAAGGAAAATTGACCCAGTTTTGGAGAAAAAAATTATTTTGGGGAAAATGAACCCAGAAACTGGGTTAAAAAAAACAAATTTTGGGGAAAATGAACACTGTTTGGGGGGGGGGGAATGCAACTTGTAGGGAAATGAACAGAGTTTTGCTGGCAAAAACCCGACTTTGGGGAAAATGAACCCAGTTTGGGAGGAAAAAATCCGATTTTGGGGAAATGAACCAAGAAATTGGGAAATAAACCCAGATTTTGGGGAAAATGAAGACTGGACGGGAAAATTTGATTTGTGTAAAAATGCACCCAGTTTTTTGAGGCAAAAAGGATTTTGGGGAAAATGAACCCAGTTTGGGAGGAAAAAATCTGATTTTGGGGAAAATGAACCCAGAGTGGAGATGAAATACCACATTTTATGGAAAATGAACCCAGTTTGTTGGGGAAAATCTGATTTGTGTGAAAATGCACCCAGTTTTGGGGGAGAAAAGGGATTTTGGGGAGAATGGACCCAGTTTGGGAGGAAAGAAGCGTATTATGGGGAAAATGAATCCAGTTTGGGGGCAAAAACCCGTTTTTGTTGAAAATGTACCCAGTTTGGAGGGGGTGGGGAAGATTTTTGGGAAATAAAGACAGTAATTGGATACAAATTCGGGTTTTGAGGGAAATGAACACAGTTTGGTGGGGAAAACCCAATTTGTAGGGAAATGAACCCAGTTTTGGTGGAAAAAACATATTTTGGGGAAAATGAACCCAGTTTTGGGGGAAAAAACCCTTTTTTGGGGAAAATGAGCCCAGTGTGGAGTCGAAATTGAAGATTTTGGGGAAAATGAAATCAGTTTGGAGGGCTAAACCTGATTTGTGTGAAAATGCACCCTGTTTTTTGGGCGAAAAAAAAGATTTTGTTGAAAATGGACCCAGTTTCGGAGGAAAAGAGCTGATTATGTGGAAAATGAACCTAGTTTTGGGAGAAATCCCGATTTTAATGAAAATGAACCCAGTTTGGGGGAAAACCCCGTTTTTAAGGAAAATGAACCCAGTTTTGGGGAAAAATTATTTTGGGGAAAATGAACACTGTATTGAGGGGAAACCTGATTTGTGTGGAAATGATCCCAGTTTTGGGGGTAAATAAGGATTTTGTGGAAAATGAACTTAGTTTAGGAGGAAAAAAACCTGATTATGCGAAAAATGAACCCAGCTTTGGTGGAAAAATACCCGTTTTTAAGGAAAATGAACCCAGTTTTGGGGAAAAAATGATTTTGTGGAAAATGAAGCCTGTAATTGGGTAAAAAGACGGATTTTGGGGAAAATGTACACAGTTTGGGGGAGGGGGGAATCAACTTGTAGGGAAATGAACCGAGTTTGGGAGGAAAAACCTGACCTTGGGGAAATGAACCCTGTTTGGGAGGAAAAAAACTTATTTTGGGGGAAATGAACCCCGTGTGGAGTGGAAATAGAAGATTTTGGGGAAAATGAATTCAGTTTGGAGGGGGAAACCTGATTTGTGTGGAAATACAGCCAGTTTTTTGGGGAAAAAAAAGGATTTTGGGGAAAATGAACCGAGTAATGGGGAAAAACCCCTGATTTTGGGGAAAATGAACCAAGTGTGGCGTGGAAATAGAAGATTTCGGGGAAAATGAACACTGTTTTGAGGGGAAAACCTGATTTGTGTGAAAAAGAGCCCAGTTTTGGGGGGAAATATGGATTTTGTGGAAAATGAACATAGTTTTGGAGGAAAAAAGCTGATTATGCGGAAAATGAACCCAGTTTTGGCAGAAAAACCCGTTTTTAAGGAAAATTGACCCAGTTTTGGAGAAAAAAATTATTTTGGGGAAAATGAACCCAGTAACTGGGTTAAAAAAAAAAAATTTGGGGAAAATGAACACTGTTTGGGGGGGGGGGGGGGGAATGCAACTTGTAGGGAAATGAACCGAGTTTTGCTGGCATAAACCCGACTTTGGGAAAAATGAACCCAGTTTGGGAGGAAAAAATCCGATTTTGGGGAAATGAACCAAGAAATTGGGAAATAAACCCAGATTTTGGGGAAAATGAAGACTGGACGGGAAAATTTGATTTGTGTAAAAATGCACCCAGTTTTTTGAGGAAAAAAGGATTTTGGGGAAAATGAACCCAGTTTGGGAGGAAAAAATCTGATTTTGGGGAAAATGAACCCAGAGTGGAGATGAAATACCACATTTTCGGGAAAATGAACCCAGTTTGTTGGGGAAAACCTGATTTGTGTGAAAATGCACCCAGTTTTGGGGGAGAAAAGGGATTTTGGGGAAAATAGACCCAGTTTGGGAGGAAAGAAGCTGATTATGGGGAAAATGAATCCAGTTTGGGGGCAAAAACCCGTTTTTGATGAAAATGTACCCAGTTTGGAGGGGGTGGGGAAGATTTTTGGGAAATAAAGCCAGTAATTGGATACAAATTCGGGTTTTGGGGAAAATGAACACAGTTTGGTGGGGAAAACCCAATTTGTAGGGAAATGAACCCAGTTTTGGTGGAAAAAACATATTTTGGGGAAAATGAAACCAGTTTTGGGGGAAAAAACCCTTTTTTTGGCGAAAATGAGCCCAGTGTGGAGTCGAAATTGAAGATTTTGGGGAAAATGAAATCAGTTTGGAGGGCTAAACCTGATTTGTGTGAAAATGCACCTTGTTTTTGGGCGAAAAAAAAGATTTTGTTGAAAATGGACCCAGTTTCGGAGGAAAAGAGCTGATTATGTGGAAAATGAACCTAGTTTTGGGAGAAATCCCGATTTTAATGAAAATGAACCCAGTTTGGGGGGAAACCCCGTTTTTAAGGAAAATGAACCCAGTTTTGGGGAAAAATTATTTTGGGGAAAATGAAAACTGTATTGAGGGGAAACCTGATTTGTGTGGAAATGATCCCAGTTTTGGGGGTAAATAAGGATTTTGTAGAAAATGAACTTAGTTTAGGAGGAAAAAAACCTGATTATGCGAAAAATGAACCCAGCTTTGGTGGAAAAATACCCGTTTTTAAGGAAAATGAACCCAGTTTTGGGGAAAAAATGATTTTGTGGAAAATGAAGCCTGTAATTGGGTAAAAAGACGGATTTTGGGGAAAATGTACACAGTTTGGGGGAGGGGGGAATCAACTTGTAGGGAAATGAACCGAGTTTGGGAGGAAAAACCTGACCTTGGGGAAATGAACCCTGTTTGGGAGGAAAAAAACTTATTTTGGGGGAAATGAACCCCGTGTGGAGTGGAAATAGAAGATTTTGGGGAAAATGAATTCAGTTTGGAGGGGGAAACCTGATTTGTGTGGAAATAGAGCCAGTTTTTTTGGGGAAAAAAAGGATTTTGGGGAAAATGAACCGAGTAATGGGGAAAAACCCCTGATTTTGGGGAAAATGAACCAAGTGTGGCGTGGAAATAGAAGATTTTGGGGGAAATGAACACTGTTTTGAGGGGAAAACCTGATTTGTGTGAAAAAGAGCCCAGTTTTGGGGGGAAATATGGATTTTGTGGAAAATGAACATAGTTTTGGAGGAAAAAAGCTGATTATGCGGAAAATGAACCCAGTTTTGGCAGAAAAACCCGTTTCTAAGGAAAATTGACCCAGTTTTGGAGAAAAAAATTATTTTGGGGAAAATGAACCCAGTAACTGGGTTAAAAAAAACAAATTTTGGGGAAAATGAACACTGGGGGGGGGGGGGAATGCAACTTGTAGGGAAATGAACCGAGTTTTGCTGGCAAAAACCCGACTTTGGGGAAAATGAACCCAGTTTGGGAGGAAAAAATCCGATTTTGGGGAAATGAACCAAGAAATTGGGAAATAAACCCAGATTTTGGGGAAAATGAAGACTGGACAGGAGAATTTGATTTGTGTAAAAATGCACCCAGTTTTTTGAGGAAAAAAGGATTTTGGGGAAAATGAACCCAGTTTGGGAGGAAAAAATCTGATTTTGGGGAAAATGAACCCGGAGTGGAGATGAAATACCACATTTTCGGGAAAATGAACCCAGTTTGTTGGGGAAAACCTGATTTGTGTGAAAATGCACCCAGTTTTGGGGGAGAAAAGGGATTTTGGGGAAAATGGACCCAGTTTGGGAGGAAAGAAGCTGATTATGGGGAAAATGAATCCAGTTTGGGGGCAAAAACCCGTTTTTGATGAAAATGTACCCAGTTTGGAGGGGGTGGGGAAGATTTTTGGGAAATAAAGACAGTAATTGGATACAAATTCGGGTTTTGAGGGAAATGAACACAGTTTGGTGGGGAAAACCCAATTTGTAGGGAAATGAACCCAGTTTTGGTGGAAAAAACATATTTTGGGGAAAATGAACCCAGTTTTGGGGGAAAAAACCCTTTTTTGGGGAAAATGAGCCCAGTGTGGAGTCGAAATTGAAGATTTTGGGGAAAATGAAATCAGTTTGGAGGGCTAAACCTGATTTGTGTGAAAATGCACCCTGTTTTTTGGGCGAAAAAAAAGATTTTGTTGAAAATGGACCCAGTTTCGGAGGAAAAGAGCTGATTATGTGGAAAATGAACCTAGTTTTGGGAGAAATCCCGATTTTAATGAAAATGAACCCAGTTTGGGGGAAAACCCCGTTTTTAAGGAAAATGAACCCAGTTTTGGGGAAAAATTATTTTGGGGAAAATGAACACTGTATTGAGGGGAAACCTGATTTGTGTGGAAATGATCCCAGTTTTGGGGGTAAATAAGGATTTTGTGGAAAATGAACTTAGTTTAGGAGGAAAAAAACCTGATTATGCGAAAAATGAACCCAGCTTTGGTGGAAAAATACCCGTTTTTAAGGAAAATGAACCCAGTTTTGGGGAAAAAATGATTTTGTGGAAAATGAAGCCTGTAATTGGGTAAAAAGACGGATTTTGGGGAAAATGTACACAGTTTGGGGGAGGGGGGAATCAACTTGTAGGGAAATGAACCGAGTTTGGGAGGAAAAACCTGACCTTGGGGAAATGAACCCTGTTTGGGAGGAAAAAAACTTATTTTGGGGGAAATGAACCCCGTGTGGAGTGGAAATAGAAGATTTTGGGGAAAATGAATTCAGTTTGGAGGGGGAAACCTGATTTGTGTGGAAATACAGCCAGTTTTTTGGGGAAAAAAAAGGATTTTGGGGAAAATGAACCGAGTAATGGGGAAAAACCCCTGATTTTGGGGAAAATGAACCAAGTGTGGCGTGGAAATAGAAGATTTCGGGGAAAATGAACACTGTTTTGAGGGGAAAACCTGATTTGTGTGAAAAAGAGCCCAGTTTTGGGGGGAAATATGGATTTTGTGGAAAATGAACATAGTTTTGGAGGAAAAAAGCTGATTATGCGGAAAATGAACCCAGTTTTGGCAGAAAAACCCGTTTTTAAGGAAAATTGACCCAGTTTTGGAGAAAAAAATTATTTTGGGGAAAATGAACCCAGTAACTGGGTTAAAAAAAAAAATTTTGGGGAAAATGAACACTGTTTGGGGGGGGGGGGGGGGAATGCAACTTGTAGGGAAATGAACCGAGTTTTGCTGGCATAAACCCGACTTTGGGAAAAATGAACCCAGTTTGGGAGGAAAAAATCCGATTTTGGGGAAATGAACCAAGAAATTGGGAAATAAACCCAGATTTTGGGGAAAATGAAGACTGGACGGGAAAATTTGATTTGTGTAAAAATGCACCCAGTTTTTTGAGGAAAAAAGGATTTTGGGGAAAATGAACCCAGTTTGGGAGGAAAAAATCTGATTTTGGGGAAAATGAACCCAGAGTGGAGATGAAATACCACATTTTCGGGAAAATGAACCCAGTTTGTTGGGGAAAACCTGATTTGTGTGAAAATGCACCCAGTTTTGGGGGAGAAAAGGGATTTTGGGGAAAATAGACCCAGTTTGGGAGGAAAGAAGCTGATTATGGGGAAAATGAATCCAGTTTGGGGGCAAAAACCCGTTTTTGATGAAAATGTACCCAGTTTGGAGGGGGTGGGGAAGATTTTTGGGAAATAAAGCCAGTAATTGGATACAAATTCGGGTTTTGGGGAAAATGAACACAGTTTGGTGGGGAAAACCCAATTTGTAGGGAAATGAACCCAGTTTTGGTGGAAAAAACATATTTTGGGGAAAATGAAACCAGTTTTGGGGGAAAAAACCCTTTTTTTGGCGAAAATGAGCCCAGTGTGGAGTCGAAATTGAAGATTTTGGGGAAAATGAAATCAGTTTGGAGGGCTAAACCTGATTTGTGTGAAAATGCACCTTGTTTTTGGGCGAAAAAAAAGATTTTGTTGAAAATGGACCCAGTTTCGGAGGAAAAGAGCTGATTATGTGGAAAATGAACCTAGTTTTGGGAGAAATCCCGATTTTAATGAAAATGAACCCAGTTTGGGGGGAAACCCCGTTTTTAAGGAAAATGAACCCAGTTTGGGGGAAAAATTATTTTGGGGAAAATGAAAACTGTATTGAGGGGAAACCTGATTTGTGTGGAAATGATCCCAGTTTTGGGGGTAAATAAGGATTTTGTAGAAAATGAACTTAGTTTAGGAGGAAAAAAACCTGATTATGCGAAAAATGAACCCAGCTTTGGTGGAAAAATACCCGTTTTTAAGGAAAATGAACCCAGTTTTGGGGAAAAAATGATTTTGTGGAAAATGAAGCCTGTAATTGGGTAAAAAGACGGATTTTGGGGAAAATGTACACAGTTTGGGGGGGTGGGGGGGGGGGAGAAATCTACTCTTAGGGAAAAGAACCGAGTTTGGGAGGAAAAACCTGACCTTGGGGAAATGAACCCTGTTTGGGAGGAAAAAAACTTATTTTGGGGGAAATGAACCCCGTGTGGAGTGGAAATAGAAGATTTTGGGGAAAATGAAATCAGTTTGGAGGGGGAAACCTGATTTGTGTGGAAATAGAGCCAGTTTTTTGGGGAAAAAAAGGATTTTGGGGAAAATGAACCGAGTAATGGGGAAAAACCCCTGATTTTGGGGAAAATGAACCAAGTGTGGCGTGGAAATAGAAGATTTTGGGGAAAATGAACACTGTTTTGAGGGGAAAACCTGATTTGTGTGAAAAAGAGCCCAGTTTTGGGGGGAAATATGGATTTTGTGGAAAATGAACATAGTTTTGGAGGAAAAAAGCTGATTATGCGGAAAATGAACCCAGTTTTGGCAGAAAAACCCGTTTTTAAGGAAAATTGACCCAGTTTTGGAGAAAAAAATTATTTTGGGGAAAATGAACCCAGTAACTGGGTTAAAAAAAAAAAATTTTGGGGAAAATGAACACTGTTTGGGGGGGGGGGGAATGCAACTTGTAGGGAAATGAACCGAGTTTTGCTGGCATAAACCCGACTTTGGGAAAAATGAACCCAGTTTGGGAGGAAAAAATCCGATTTTGGGGAAATGAACCAAGAAATTGGGAAATAAACCCAGATTTTGGGGAAAATGAAGACTGGACGGGAAAATTTGATTTGTGTAAAAATGCACCCAGTTTTTTGAGGAAAAAAGGATTTTGGGGAAAATGAACCCAGTTTGGGAGGAAAAAATCTGATTTTGGGGAAAATGAACCCAGAGTGGAGATGAAATACCACATTTTCGGGAAAATGAACCCAGTTTGTTGGGGAAAACCTGATTTGTGTGAAAATGCACCCAGTTTTGGGGGAGAAAAGGGATTTTGGGGAAAATAGACCCAGTTTGGGAGGAAAGAAGCTGATTATGGGGAAAATGAATCCAGTTTGGGGGCAAAAACCCGTTTTTGTTGAAAATGTACGCAGTTTGGAGGGGGTGGGGAAGATTTTTGGGAAATAAAGCCAGTAATTGGATACAAATTCGGGTTTTGGGGAAAATGAACACAGTTTGGTGGGGAAAACCCAATTTGTAGGGAAATGAACCCAGTTTTGGTGGAAAAAACATATTTTGGGGAAAATGAAACCAGTTTTGGGGGAAAAAACCCTTTTTTTGGGGAAAATGAGCCCAGTGTGGAGTCGAAATTGAAGATTTTGGGGAAAATGAAATCAGTTTGGAGGGCTAAACCTGATTTGTGTGAAAATGCACCCTGTTTTTTGGGCGAAAAAAAAGATTTTGTTGAAAATGGACCCAGTTTCGGAGGAAAAGAGCTGATTATGTGGAAAATGAACCTAGTTTTGGGAGAAATCCCGATTTTAATGAAAATGAACCCAGTTTGGGGGAAAACCCCGTTTTTAAGGAAAATGAACCCAGTTTTGGGGAAAAATTATTTTGGGGAAAATGAACACTGTATTGAGGGGAAACCTGATTTGTGTGGAAATGATCCCAGTTTTGGGGGTAAATAAGGATTTTGTGGAAAATGAACTTAGTTTAGGAGGAAAAAAACCTGATTATGCGAAAAATGAACCCAGCTTTGGTGGAAAAATACCCGTTTTTAAGGAAAATGAACCCAGTTTTGGGGAAAAAATGATTTTGTGGAAAATGAAGCCTGTAATTGGGTAAAAAGACGGATTTTGGGGAAAATGTACACAGTTTGGGGGGGGGGGGGGGGGGGGAGAAATCAATTCTTAGGGAAATGAACCGAGTTTGGGAGGAAAAACCTGACCTTGGGGAAATGAACCCTGTTTGGGAGGAAAAAAACTTATTTTGGGGGAAATGAACCCCGTGTGGAGTGGAAATAGAAGATTTTGGGGAAAATGAAATCAGTTTGGAGGGGGAAACCTGATTTGTGTGGAAATACAGCCAGTTTTTTGGGGAAAAAAAGGATTTTGGGGAAAATGAACCGAGTAATGGGGAAAAACCCCTGATTTTGGGGAAAATGAACCAAGTGTGGCGTGGAAATAGAAGATTTTGGGGAAAATGAACACTGTTTTGAGGGGAAAACCTGATTTGTGTGAAAAAGAGCCCAGTTTTGGGGGGAAATATGGATTTTGTGGAAAATGAACATAGTTTTGGAGGAAAAAAGCTGATTATGCGGAAAATGAACCCAGTTTTGGCAGAAAAACCCGTTTTTAAGGAAAATTGACCCAGTTTTGGAGAAAAAAATTATTTTGGGGAAAATGAACCCAGTAACTGGGTTAAAAAAAACAAATTTTGGGGAAAATGAACACTGTTTGGGGGGGGGGGGAATGCAACTTGTAGGGAAATGAACCGAGTTTTGCTGGCATAAACCCGACTTTGGGAAAAATGAACCCAGTTTGGGAGGAAAAAATCCGATTTTGGGGAAATGAACCAAGAAATTGGGAAATAAACCCAGATTTTGGGGAAAATGAAGACTGGACGGGAAAATTTGATTTGTGTAAAAATGCACCCAGTTTTTTGAGGAAAAAAGGATTTTGGGGAAAATGAACCCAGTTTGGGAGGAAAAAATCTGATTTTGGGGAAAATGAACCCAGAGTGGAGATGAAATACCACATTTTCGGGAAAATGAACCCAGTTTGTTGGGGAAAACCTGATTTGTGTGAAAATGCACCCAGTTTTGGGGGAGAAAAGGGATTTTGGGGAAAATGGACCCAGTTTGGGAGGAAAGAAGCTGATTATGGGGAAAATGAATCCAGTTTGGGGGCAAAAACCCGTTTTTGTTGAAAATGTACCCAGTTTGGAGGGGGTGGGGAAGATTTTTGGGAAATAAAGCCAGTAATTGGATACAAATTCGGGTTTTGGGGAAAATGAACACAGTTTGGTGGGGTAAACCCAATTTGTAGGGAAATTAACCCAGTTTTGGTGGAAAAAACATATTTTGGGGAAAATGAACCCAGTTTTGGGGGAAAAAACCTTTTTTTTGGGGAAAATGAGCCCAGTGTGGAGTCGAAATTGAAGATTTTGGGGAAAATGAAATCAGTTTGGAGGGCTAAACCTGATTTGTGTGAAAATGCACCCTGTTTTTTGGGCGAAAAAAAAGATTTTGTTGAAAATGGACCCAGTTTCGGAGGAAAAGAGCTGATTATGTGGAAAATGAACCTAGTTTTGGGAGAAATCCCGATTTTAATGAAAATGAACCCAGTTTGGGGGAAAACCCCGTTTTTAAGGAAAATGAACCCAGTTTTGGGGAAAAATTATTTTGGGGAAAATGAACACTGTATTGAGGGGAAACCTGATTTGTGTGGAAATGATCCCAGTTTTGGGGGTAAATAAGGATTTTGTGGAAAATGAACTTAGTTTAGGAGGAAAAAAACCTGATTATGCGAAAAATGAACCCAGCTTTGGTGGAAAAATACCCGTTTTTAAGGAAAATGAACCCAGTTTTGGGGAAAAAATGATTTTGTGGAAAATGAAGCCTGTAATTGGGTAAAAAGACGGATTTTGGGGAAAATGTACACAGTTTGGGGGGGGGGGGGGGGGGAGAAATCAACTCTTAGGGAAATGAACCGAGTTTGGGAGGAAAAACCTGACCTTGGGGAAATGAACCCTGTTTGGGAGGAAAAAAACTTATTTTGGGGGAAATGAACCCCGTGTGGAGTGGAAATAGAAGATTTTGGGGAAAATGAAATCAGTTTGGAGGGGGAAACCTGATTTGTGTGGAAATAGAGCCAGTTTTTTGGGGAAAAAAAAGGATTTTGGGGAAAATGAACCGAGTAATGGGGAAAAACCCCTGATTTTGGGGAAAATGAACCAAGTGTGGCGTGGAAATAGAAGATTTTGGGGAAAATGAACACTGTTTTGAGGGGAAAACCTGATTTGTGTGAAAAAGAGCCCAGTTTTGGGGGGAAATATGGATTTTGTGGAAAATGAACATAGTTTTGGAGGAAAAAAGCTGATTATGCGGAAAATGAACCCAGTTTTGGCAGAAAAACCCGTTTTTAAGGAAAATTGACCCAGTTTTGGAGAAAAAAATTATTTTGGGGAAAATGAACCCAGTAACTGGGTTAAAAAAAACAAATTTTGGGGAAAATGAACACTGGGGGGGGGGGGGGAATGCAACTTGTAGGGAAATGAACCGAGTTTTGCTGGCATAAACCCGACTTTGGGAAAAATGAACCCAGTTTGGGAGGAAAAAATCCGATTTTGGGGAAATGAACCAAGAAATTGGGAAATAAACCCAGATTTTGGGGAAAATGAAGACTGGACGGGAAAATTTGATTTGTGTAAAAATGCACCCAGTTTTTTGAGGAAAAAAGGATTTTGGGGAAAATGAACCCAGTTTGGGAGGAAAAAATCTGATTTTGGGGAAAATGAACCCAGAGTGGAGATGAAATACCACATTTTCGGGAAAATGAACCCAGTTTGTTGGGGAAAATCTGATTTGTGTGAAAATGCACCCAGTTTTGGGGGAGAAAAGGGATTTTGGGGAAAATAGACCCAGTTTGGGAGGAAAGAAGCTGATTATGGGGAAAATGAATCCAGTTTGGGGGCAAAAACCCGTTTTTGATGAAAATGTACCCAGTTTGGAGGGGGTGGGGAAGATTTTTGGGAAATAAAGCCAGTAATTGGATACAAATTCGGGTTTTGGGGAAAATGAACACAGTTTGGTGGGGAAAACCCAATTTGTAGGGAAATGAACCCAGTTTTGGTGGAAAAAACATATTTTGGGGAAAATGAACCCAGTTTTGGGGGAAAAAACCCTTTTTTTGGGGAAAATGAGCCCAGTGTGGAGTCGAAATTGAAGATTTTGGGGAAAATGAAATCAGTTTGGAGGGCTAAACCTGATTTGTGTGAAAATGCACCCTGTTTTTTGGGCGAAAAAAAAGATTTTGTTGAAAATGGACCCAGTTTCGGAGGAAAAGAGCTGATTATGTGGAAAATGAACCTAGTTTTGGGAGAAATCCCGATTTTAATGAAAATGAACCCAGTTTGGGGGAAAACCCCGTTTTTAAGGAAAATGAACCCAGTTTTGGGGAAAAATTATTTTGGGGAAAATGAACACTGTATTGAGGGGAAACCTGATTTGTGTGGAAATGATCCCAGTTTTGGGGGTAAATAAGGATTTTGTGGAAAATGAACTTAGTTTAGGAGGAAAAAAACCTGATTATGCGAAAAATGAACCCAGCTTTGGTGGAAAAATACCCGTTTTTAAGGAAAATGAACCCAGTTTTGGGGAAAAAATGATTTTGTGGAAAATGAAGCCTGTAATTGGGTAAAAAGACGGATTTTGGGGAAAATGTACACAGTTTGGGGGGGGGGGGGGGGGGAGAAATCAACTCTTAGGGAAATGAACCGAGTTTGGGAGGAAAAACCTGACCTTGGGGAAATGAACCCTGTTTGGGAGGAAAAAAACTTATTTTGGGGGAAATGAACCCCGTGTGGAGTGGAAATAGAAGATTTTGGGGAAAATGAAATCAGTTTGGAGGGGGAAACCTGATTTGTGTGGAAATAGAGCCAGTTTTTTGGGGAAAAAAAAGGATTTTGGGGAAAATGAACCGAGTAATGGGGAAAAACCCCTGATTTTGGGGAAAATGAACCAAGTGTGGCGTGGAAATAGAAGATTTTGGGGAAAATGAACACTGTTTTGAGGGGAAAACCTGATTTGTGTGAAAAAGAGCCCAGTTTTGGGGGGAAATATGGATTTTGTGGAAAATGAACATAGTTTTGGAGGAAAAAAGCTGATTATGCGGAAAATGAACCCAGTTTTGGCAGAAAAACCCGTTTTTAAGGAAAATTGACCCAGTTTTGGAGAAAAAAATTATTTTGGGGAAAATGAACCCAGTAACTGGGTTAAAAAAAACAAATTTTGGGGAAAATGAACACTGTTTGGGGGGGGGGGGGGAATGCAACTTGTAGGGAAATGAACCGAGTTTTGCTGGCATAAACCCGACTTTGGGAAAAATGAACCCAGTTTGGGAGGAAAAAATCCGATTTTGGGGAAATGAACCAAGAAATTGGGAAATAAACCCAGATTTTGGGGAAAATGAAGACTGGACGGGAAAATTTGATTTGTGTAAAAATGCACCCAGTTTTTTGAGGAAAAAAGGATTTTGGGGAAAATGAACCCAGTTTGGGAGGAAAAAATCTGATTTTGGGGAAAATGAACCCAGAGTGGAGATGAAATACCACATTTTCGGGAAAATGAACCCAGTTTGTTGGGGAAAACCTGATTTGTGTGAAAATGCACCCAGTTTTGGGGGAGAAAAGGGATTTTGGGGAAAATAGACCCAGTTTGGGAGGAAAGAAGCTGATTATGGGGAAAATGAATCCAGTTTGGGGGCAAAAACCCGTTTTTGATGAAAATGTACCCAGTTTGGAGGGGGTGGGGAAGATTTTTGGGAAATAAAGCCAGTAATTGGATACAAATTCGGGTTTTGGGGAAAATGAACACAGTTTGGTGGGGAAAACCCAATTTGTAGGGAAATGAACCCAGTTTTGGTGGAAAAAACATATTTTGGGGAAAATGAAACCAGTTTTGGGGGAAAAAACCCTTTTTTTGGGGAAAATGAGCCCAGTGTGGAGTCGAAATTGAAGATTTTGGGGAAAATGAAATCAGTTTGGAGGGCTAAACCTGATTTGTGTGAAAATGCACCCTGTTTTTTGGGCGAAAAAAAAGATTTTGTTGAAAATGGACCCAGTTTCGGAGGAAAAGAGCTGATTATGTGGAAAATGAACCTAGTTTTGGGAGAAATCCCGATTTTAATGAAAATGAACCCAGTTTGGGGGAAAACCCCGTTTTTAAGGAAAATGAACCCAGTTTTGGGGAAAAATTATTTTGGGGAAAATGAACACTGTATTGAGGGGAAACCTGATTTGTGTGGAAATGATCCCAGTTTTGGGGGTAAATAAGGATTTTGTGGAAAATGAACTTAGTTTAGGAGGAAAAAAACCTGATTATGCGAAAAATGAACCCAGCTTTGGTGGAAAAATACCCGTTTTTAAGGAAAATGAACCCAGTTTTGGGGAAAAAATGATTTTGTGGAAAATGAAGCCTGTAATTGGGTAAAAAGACGGATTTTGGGGAAAATGTACACAGTTTGGGGGGGGGGGGGGGGGGGGAGAAATCAACTCTTAGGGAAATGAACCGAGTTTGGGAGGAAAAACCTGACCTTGGGGAAATGAACCCTGTTTGGGAGGAAAAAAACTTATTTTGGGGGAAATGAACCCCGTGTGGAGTGGAAATAGAAGATTTTGGGGAAAATGAAATCAGTTTGGAGGGGGAAACCTGATTTGTGTGGAAATAGAGCCAGTTTTTTGGGGAAAAAAAAGGATTTTGGGGAAAATGAACCGAGTAATGGGGAAAAACCCCTGATTTTGGGGAAAATGAACCAAGTGTGGCGTGGAAATAGAAGATTTTGGGGAAAATGAACACTGTTTTGAGGGGAAAACCTGATTTGTGTGAAAAAGAGCCCAGTTTTGGGGGGAAATATGGATTTTGTGGAAAATGAACATAGTTTTGGAGGAAAAAAGCTGATTATGCGGAAAATGAACCCAGTTTTGGCAGAAAAACCCGTTTTTAAGGAAAATTGACCCAGTTTTGGAGAAAAAAATTATTTTGGGGAAAATGAACCCAGTAACTGGGTTAAAAAAAACAAATTTTGGGGAAAATGAACACTGTTTGGGGGGGGGGGGGGAATGCAACTTGTAGGGAAATGAACCGAGTTTTGCTGGCATAAACCCGACTTTGGGAAAAATGAACCCAGTTTGGGAGGAAAAAATCCGATTTTGGGGAAATGAACCAAGAAATTGGGAAATAAACCCAGATTTTGGGGAAAATGAAGACTGGACGGGAAAATTTGATTTGTGTAAAAATGCACCCAGTTTTTTGAGGAAAAAAGGATTTTGGGGAAAATGAACCCAGTTTGGGAGGAAAAAATCTGATTTTGGGGAAAATGAACCCAGAGTGGAGATGAAATACCACATTTTCGGGAAAATGAACCCAGTTTGTTGGGGAAAACCTGATTTGTGTGAAAATGCACCCAGTTTTGGGGGAGAAAAGGGATTTTGGGGAAAATAGACCCAGTTTGGGAGGAAAGAAGCTGATTATGGGGAAAATGAATCCAGTTTGGGGGCAAAAACCCGTTTTTGATGAAAATGTACCCAGTTTGGAGGGGGTGGGGAAGATTTTTGGGAAATAAAGCCAGTAATTGGATACAAATTCGGGTTTTGGGGAAAATGAACACAGTTTGGTGGGGAAAACCCAATTTGTAGGGAAATGAACCCAGTTTTGGTGGAAAAAACATATTTTGGGGAAAATGAAACCAGTTTTGGGGGAAAAAACCCTTTTTTGGGGAAAATGAGCCCAGTGTGGAGTCGAAATTGAAGATTTTGGGGAAAATGAAATCAGTTTGGAGGGCTAAACCTGATTTGTGTGAAAATGCACCCTGTTTTTTGGGCGAAAAAAAAGATTTTGTTGAAAATGGACCCAGTTTCGGAGGAAAAGAGCTGATTATGTGGAAAATGAACCTAGTTTTGGGAGAAATCCCGATTTTAATGAAAATGAACCCAGTTTGGGGGAAAACCCCGTTTTTAAGGAAAATGAACCCAGTTTTGGGGAAAAATTATTTTGGGGAAAATGAACACTGTATTGAGGGGAAACCTGATTTGTGTGGAAATGATCCCAGTTTTGGGGGTAAATAAGGATTTTGTGGAAAATGAACTTAGTTTAGGAGGAAAAAAACCTGATTATGCGAAAAATGAACCCAGCTTTGGTGGAAAAATACCCGTTTTTAAGGAAAATGAACCCAGTTTTGGGGAAAAAATGATTTTGTGGAAAATGAAGCCTGTAATTGGGTAAAAAGACGGATTTTGGGGAAAATGTACACAGTTTGGGGGGGGGGGGGGGGGGGGAGAAATCAACTCTTAGGGAAATGAACCGAGTTTGGGAGGAAAAACCTGACCTTGGGGAAATGAACCCTGTTTGGGAGGAAAAAAACTTATTTTGGGGGAAATGAACCCCGTGTGGAGTGGAAATAGAAGATTTTGGGGAAAATGAAATCAGTTTGGAGGGGGAAACCTGATTTGTGTGGAAATAGAGCCAGTTTTTTGGGGAAAAAAAGGATTTTGGGGAAAATGAACCGAGTAATGGGGAAAAACCCCTGATTTTGGGGAAAATGAACCAAGTGTGGCGTGGAAATAGAAGATTTTGGGGAAAATGAACACTGTTTTGAGGGGAAAACCTGATTTGTGTGAAAAAGAGCCCAGTTTTGGGGGGAAATATGGATTTTGTGGAAAATGAACATAGTTTTGGAGGAAAAAAGCTGATTATGCGGAAAATGAACCCAGTTTTGGCAGAAAAACCCGTTTTTAAGGAAAATTGACCCAGTTTTGGAGAAAAAAATTATTTTGGGGAAAATGAACCCAGTAACTGGGTTAAAAAAAACAAATTTTGGGGAAAATGAACACTGGGGGGGGGGGGGGAATGCAACTTGTAGGGAAATGAACCGAGTTTTGCTGGCATAAACCCGACTTTGGGAAAAATGAACCCAGTTTGGGAGGAAAAAATCCGATTTTGGGGAAATGAACCAAGAAATTGGGAAATAAACCCAGATTTTGGGGAAAATGAAGACTGGACGGGAAAATTTGATTTGTGTAAAAATGCACCCAGTTTTTTGAGGAAAAAAGGATTTTGGGGAAAATGAACCCAGTTTGGGAGGAAAAAATCTGATTTTGGGGAAAATGAACCCAGAGTGGAGATGAAATACCACATTTTCGGGAAAATGAACCCAGTTTGTTGGGGAAAATCTGATTTGTGTGAAAATGCACCCAGTTTTGGGGGAGAAAAGGGATTTTGGGGAAAATAGACCCAGTTTGGGAGGAAAGAAGCTGATTATGGGGAAAATGAATCCAGTTTGGGGGCAAAAACCCGTTTTTGATGAAAATGTACCCAGTTTGGAGGGGGTGGGGAAGATTTTTGGGAAATAAAGCCAGTAATTGGATACAAATTCGGGTTTTGGGGAAAATGAACACAGTTTGGTGGGGAAAACCCAATTTGTAGGGAAATGAACCCAGTTTTGGTGGAAAAAACATATTTTGGGGAAAATGAAACCAGTTTTGGGGGGAAAAAACCCTTTTTTTGGGGAAAATGAGCCCAGTGTGGAGTCGAAATTGAAGATTTTGGGGAAAATGAAATCAGTTTGGAGGGCTAAACCTGATTTGTGTGAAAATGCACCCTGTTTTTTGGGCGAAAAAAAAGATTTTGTTGAAAATGGACCCAGTTTCGGAGGAAAAGAGCTGATTATGTGGAAAATGAACCTAGTTTTGGGAGAAATCCCGATTTTAATGAAAATGAACCCAGTTTGGGGGAAAACCCCGTTTTTAAGGAAAATGAACCCAGTTTTGGGGAAAAATTATTTTGGGGAAAATGAACACTGTATTGAGGGGAAACCTGATTTGTGTGGAAATGATCCCAGTTTTGGGGGTAAATAAGGATTTTGTGGAAAATGAACTTAGTTTAGGAGGAAAAAAACCTGATTATGCGAAAAATGAACCCAGCTTTGGTGGAAAAATACCCGTTTTTAAGGAAAATGAACCCAGTTTTGGGGAAAAAATGATTTTGTGGAAAATGAAGCCTGTAATTGGGTAAAAAGACGGATTTTGGGGAAAATGTACACAGTTTGGGGGGGGGGGGGGAGAAATCAACTCTTAGGGAAATGAACCGAGTTTGGGAGGAAAAACCTGACCTTGGGGAAATGAACCCTGTTTGGGAGGAAAAAAACTTATTTTGGGGGAAATGAACCCCGTGTGGAGTGGAAATAGAAGATTTTGGGGAAAATGAAATCAGTTTGGAGGGGGAAACCTGATTTGTGTGGAAATAGAGCCAGTTTTTTGGGGGAAAAAAAGGATTTTGGGGAAAATGAACCGAGTAATGGGGAAAACCCCCTGATTTTGGGGAAAATGAACCAAGTGTGGCGTGGAAATAGAAGATTTTGGGGAAAATGAACACTGTTTTGAGGGGAAAACCTGATTTGTGTGAAAAAGAGCCCAGTTTTGGGGGGAAATATGGATTTTGTGGAAAATGAACATAGTTTTGGAGGAAAAAAGCTGATTATGCGGAAAATGAACCCAGTTTTGGCAGAAAAACCCGTTTTTAAGGAAAATTGACCCAGTTTTGGAGAAAAAAATTATTTTGGGGAAAATGAACCCAGTAACTGGGTTAAAAAAAACAAATTTTGGGGAAAATGAACACTGTTTGGGGGGGGGGGGGGGGAATGCAACTTGTAGGGAAATGAACCGAGTTTTGCTGGCATAAACCCGACTTTGGGAAAAATGAACCCAGTTTGGGAGGAAAAAATCCGATTTTGGGGAAATGAACCAAGAAATTGGGAAATAAACCCAGATTTTGGGGAAAATGAAGACTGGACGGGAAAATTTGATTTGTGTAAAAATGCACCCAGTTTTTTGAGGAAAAAAGGATTTTGGGGAAAATGAACCCAGTTTGGGAGGAAAAAATCTGATTTTGGGGAAAATGAACCCAGAGTGGAGATGAAATACCACATTTTCGGGAAAATGAACCCAGTTTGTTGGGGAAAATCTGATTTGTGTGAAAATGCACCCAGTTTTGGGGGAGAAAAGGGATTTTGGGGAAAATAGACCCAGTTTGGGAGGAAAGAAGCTGATTATGGGGAAAATGAATCCAGTTTGGGGGCAAAAACCCGTTTTTGATGAAAATGTACCCAGTTTGGAGGGGGTGGGGAAGATTTTTGGGAAATAAAGCCAGTAATTGGATACAAATTCGGGTTTTGGGGAAAATGAACACAGTTTGGTGGGGAAAACCCAATTTGTAGGGAAATGAACCCAGTTTTGGTGGAAAAAACATATTTTGGGGAAAATGAAACCAGTTTTGGGGGAAAAAACCCTTTTTTTGGGGAAAATGAGCCCAGTGTGGAGTCGAAATTGAAGATTTTGGGGAAAATGAAATCAGTTTGGAGGGCTAAACCTGATTTGTGTGAAAATGCACCCTGTTTTTTGGGCGAAAAAAAAGATTTTGTTGAAAATGGACCCAGTTTCGGAGGAAAAGAGCTGATTATGTGGAAAATGAACCTAGTTTTGGGAGAAATCCCGATTTTAATGAAAATGAACCCAGTTTGGGGGAAAACCCCGTTTTTAAGGAAAATGAACCCAGTTTTGGGGAAAAATTATTTTGGGGAAAATGAACACTGTATTGAGGGGAAACCTGATTTGTGTGGAAATGATCCCAGTTTTGGGGGTAAATAAGGATTTTGTGGAAAATGAACTTAGTTTAGGAGGAAAAAAACCTGATTATGCGAAAAATGAACCCAGCTTTGGTGGAAAAATAGCCGTTTTTAAGGAAAATGAACCCAGTTTTGGGGAAAAAATGATTTTGTGGAAAATGAAGCCTGTAATTGGGTAAAGGACGGATTTTGGGGAAAATGTGCACAGTTTGGGGGAGGGGGGAATCAACTTGTAGGGAAATGAACCGAGTTTGGGAGGAAAAACCTGACCTTGGGGAAATGAACCCTGTTTGGGGGGAAAAAAACTTATTTTGGGGGAAATGAACCCCGTGTGGAGTGGAAATAGAAGATTTTGGGGAAAATGAAATCAGTTTGGAGGGGGAAACCTGATTTGTGTGGAAATAGAGCCAGTTTTTTGGGGAAAAAAAGGATTTTGGGGAAAATGAACCGAGTAATGGGGAAAAACCCCTGATTTTGGGGAAAATGAACCAAGTGTGGCGTGGAAATAGAAGATTTTGGGGAAAATGAACACTGTTTTGAGGGGAAAACCTGATTTGTGTGAAAAAGAGCCCAGTTTTGGGGGGAAATATGGATTTTGTGGAAAATGAACATAGTTTTGGAGGAAAAAAGCTGATTATGCGGAAAATGAACCCAGTTTTGGCAGAAAAACCCGTTTTTAAGGAAAATTGACCCAGTTTTGGAGAAAAAAATTATTTTGGGGAAAATGAACCCAGTAACTGGGTTAAAAAAAACAAATTTTGGGGAAAATGAACACTGTTTGGGGGGGGGGGGGGGGAATGCAACTTGTAGGGAAATGAACCGAGTTTTGCTGGCAAAAACCCGACTTTGGGGAAAATGAACCCAGTTTGGGAGGAAAAAATCCGATTTTGGGGAAATGAACCAAGAAATTGGGAAATAAACCCAGATTTTGGGGAAAATGAAGACTGGACGGGAAAATTTGATTTGTGTAAAAATGCACCCAGTTTTTTGAGGAAAAAAGGATTTTGGGGAAAATGAACCCAGTTTGGGAGGAAAAAATCTGATTTTGGGGAAAATGAACCCAGAGTGGAGATGAAATACCACATTTTCGGGAAAATGAACCCAGTTTGTTGGGGAAAACCTGATTTGTGTGAAAATGCACCCAGTTTTGGGGGAGAAACGGGATTTTGGGGAAAATGGACCCAGTTTGGGAGGAAAGAAGCTGATTATGGGGAAAATGAATCCAGTTTGGGGGCAAAAACCCGTTTTTGATGAAAATGTACCCAGTTTGGAGGGGGTGGGGAAGATTTTTGGGAAATAAAGCCAGTAATTGGATACAAATTCGGGTTTTGGGGAAAATGAACACAGTTTGGTGGGGAAAACCCAATTTGTAGGGAAATGAACCCAGTTTTGGTGGAAAAAACATATTTTGGGGAAAATGAAACCAGTTTTGGGGGAAAAAACCCTTTTTTTGGGGAAAATGAGCCCAGTGTGGAGTCGAAATTGAAGATTTTGGGGAAAATGAAATCAGTTTGGAGGGCTAAACCTGATTTGTGTGAAAATGCACCCTGTTTTTTGGGCGAAAAAAAAGATTTTGTTGAAAATGGACCCAGTTTCGGAGGAAAAGAGCTGATTATGTGGAAAATGAACCTAGTTTTGGGAGAAATCCCGATTTTAATGAAAATGAACCCAGTTTGGGGGAAAACCCCGTTTTTAAGGAAAATGAACCCAGTTTTGGGGAAAAATTATTTTGGGGAAAATGAACACTGTATTGAGGGGAAACCTGATTTGTGTGGAAATGATCCCAGTTTTGGGGGTAAATAAGGATTTTGTGGAAAATGAACTTAGTTTAGGAGGAAAAAAACCTGATTATGCGAAAAATGAACCCAGCTTTGGTGGAAAAATACCCGTTTTTAAGGAAAATGAACCCAGTTTTGGGGAAAAAATGATTTTGTGGAAAATGAAGCCTGTAATTGGGTAAAGGACGGATTTTGGGGAAAATGTGCACAGTTTGGGGGAGGGGGGAATCAACTTGTAGGGAAATGAACCGAGTTTGGGAGGAAAAACCTGACCTTGGGGAAATGAACCCTGTTTGGGAGGAAAAAAACTTATTTTGGGGGAAATGAACCCCGTGTGGAGTGGAAATAGAAGATTTTGGGGAAAATGAAATCAGTTTGGAGGGGGAAACCTGATTTGTGTGGAAATAGAGCCAGTTTTTTGGGGAAAAAAAAGGATTTTGGGGAAAATGAACCGAGTAATGGGGAAAAACCCCTGATTTTGGGGAAAATGAACCAAGTGTGGCGTGGAAATAGAAGATTTTGGGGAAAATGAACACTGTTTTGAGGGGAAAACCTGATTTGTGTGAAAAAGAGCCCAGTTTTGGGGGGAAATATGGATTTTGTGGAAAATGAACATAGTTTTGGAGGAAAAAAGCTGATTATGCGGAAAATGAACCCAGTTTTGGCAGAAAAACCCGTTTTTAAGGAAAATTGACCCAGTTTTGGAGAAAAAAATTATTTTGGGGAAAATGAACCCAGTAACTGGGTTAAAAAAAACAAATTTTGGGGAAAATGAACACTGTTTGGGGGGGGGGGGGGAATGCAACTTGTAGGGAAATGAACCGAGTTTTGCTGGCAAAAACCCGACTTTGGGGAAAATGAACCCAGTTTGGGAGGAAAAAATCCGATTTTGGGGAAATGAACCAAGAAATTGGGAAATAAACCCAGATTTTGGGGAAAATGAAGACTGGACGGGAAAATTTGATTTGTGTAAAAATGCACCCAGTTTTTTGAGGAAAAAAGGATTTTGGGGAAAATGAACCCAGTTTGGGAGGAAAAAATCTGATTTTGGGGAAAATGAACCCAGAGTGGAGATGAAATACCACATTTTCGGGAAAATGAACCCAGTTTGTTGGGGAAAACCTGATTTGTGTGAAAATGCACCCAGTTTTGGGGGAGAAAAGGGATTTTGGGGAAAATGGACCCAGTTTGGGAGGAAAGAAGCTGATTATGGGGAAAATGAATCCAGTTTGGGGGCAAAAACCCGTTTTTGATGAAAATGTACCCAGTTTGGAGGGGGGTGGGGAAGATTTTTGGGAAATAAAGCCAGTAATTGGATACAAATTCGGGTTTTGGGGAAAATGAACACAGTTTGGTGGGGAAAACCCAATTTGTAGGGAAATGAACCCAGTTTTGGTGGAAAAAACATATTTTGGGGAAAATGAAACCAGTTTTGGGGGAAAAAACCCTTTTTTTGGGGAAAATGAGCCCAGTGTGGAGTCGAAATTGAAGATTTTGGGGAAAATGAAATCAGTTTGGAGGGCTAAACCTGATTTGTGTGAAAATGCACCCTGTTTTTTGGGCGAAAAAAAAGATTTTGTTGAAAATGGACCCAGTTTCGGAGGAAAAGAGCTGATTATGTGGAAAATGAACCTAGTTTTGGGAGAAATCCCGATTTTAATGAAAATGAACCCAGTTTGGGGGAAAACCCCGTTTTTAAGGAAAATGAACCCAGTTTTGGGGAAAAATTATTTTGGGGAAAATGAACACTGTATTGAGGGGAAACCTGATTTGTGTGGAAATGATCCCAGTTTTGGGGGTAAATAAGGATTTTGTGGAAAATGAACTTAGTTTAGGAGGAAAAAAACCTGATTATGCGAAAAATGAACCCAGCTTTGGTGGAAAAATACCCGTTTTTAAGGAAAATGAACCCAGTTTTGGGGAAAAAATGATTTTGTGGAAAATGAAGCCTGTAATTGGGTAAAGGACGGATTTTGGGGAAAATGTGCACAGTTTGGGGGAGGGGGGAATCAACTTGTAGGGAAATGAACCGAGTTTGGGAGGAAAAACCTGACCTTGGGGAAATGAACCCTGTTTGGGAGGAAAAAAACTTATTTTGGGGGAAATGAACCCCGTGTGGAGTGGAAATAGAAGATTTTGGGGAAAATGAATTCAGTTTGGAGGGGGAAACCTGATTTGTGTGGAAATAGAGCCAGTTTTTTTGGGAAAAAAAAGGATTTTGGGGAAAATGAACCGAGTAATGGGGAAAAACCCCTGATTTTGGGGAAAATGAACCAAGTGTGGCGTGGAAATAGAAGATTTTGGGGAAAATGAACACTGTTTTGAGGGGAAAACCTGATTTGTGTGAAAAAGAGCCCAGTTTTGGGGGGAAATATGGATTTTGTGGAAAATGAACATAGTTTTGGAGGAAAAAAGCTGATTATGCGGAAAATGAACCCAGTTTTGGCAGAAAAACCCGTTTTTAAGGAAAATTGACCCAGTTTTGGAGAAAAAAATTATTTTGGGGAAAATGAACCCAGTAACTGGGTTAAAAAAAACAAATTTTGGGGAAAATGAACACTGTTTGGGGGGGGGGGGGGGAATGCAACTTGTAGGGAAATGAACCGAGTTTTGCTGGCATAAACCCGACTTTGGGGAAAATGAACCCAGTTTGGGAGGAAAATTCTGATTTTGGGGAAAATGAACCCAGAGTGGAGATGAAATACCACATTTTCGGGAAAATGAACCCAGTTTGTTGGGGAAAACCTGATTTGTGTGAAAATGCACCCAGTTTTGGGGGAGAAAAGGGATTTTGGGGAAAATGGACCCAGTTTGGGAGGAAAGAAGCTGATTATGGGGAAAATGAATCCAGTTTGGGGGCAAAAACCCGTTTTTTGATGAAAATGTACCCTGTTTGGAGGGGGTGGGGAAGATTTTTGGGAAATAAAGCCAGTAATTGGATACAAATTCGGGTTTTGAGGAAAATGAACACAGTTTGGTGGGGAAAACCCAATTTGTAGGGAAATGAACCCAGTTTTGGTGGAAAAAAACATATTTTGGGGAAAATGAACCCAGTTTTGGGGGCAAAAACCCTTTTTTGGGGAAAATGAGCCCAGTGTGGAGTCGAAATTGAAGATTTTGGGGAAAATGAAATCAGTTTGGAGGGCTAAACCTGATTTGTGTGAAAATGCACCCTGTTTTTTGGGCGAAAAAAAGATTTTGTTGAAAATGGACCCAGTTTCGGAGGAAAAGAGCTGATTATGTGGAAAATGAACCTAGTTTTGGGAGAAATCCCGATTTTAATGAAAATGAACCCAGTTTGGGGGAAAAACCCGTTTTTAAGGAAAATGAACCCAGTTTTGGGGAAAAATTATTTTGGGGAAAATGAACACTGTATTGAGGGGAAACCTGATTTGTGTGGAAATGATCCCAGTTTTGGGGGTAAATAAGGATTTTGTGGAAAATGAACTTAGTTTAGGAGGAAAAAAACCTGATTATGCGAAAAATGAACCCAGCTTTGGTGGAAAAATACCCGTTTTTAAGGAAAATGAACCCAGTTTTGGGGAAAAAATGATTTTGTGGAAAATGAAGCCTGTAATTGGGTAAAAAGACGGATTTTGGGGAAAATGTACACAGTTTGGGGGAGGGGGGAATCAACTTGTAGGGAAATGAACCGAGTTTGGGAGGAAAAACCTGACCTTGGGGAAATGAACCCTGTTTGGGAGGAAAAAAACTTATTTTGGGGGAAATGAACCCCGTGTGGAGTGGAAATAGAAGATTTTGGGGAAAATGAATTCAGTTTGGAGGGGGAAACCTGATTTGTGTGGAAATACAGCCAGTTTTTTGGGGAAAAAAAGGATTTTGGGGAAAATGAACCGAGTAATGGGGAAAACCCCCTGATTTTGGGGAAAATGAACCAAGTGTGGCGTGGAAATAGAAGATTTTGGGGAAAATGAACACTGTTTTGAGGGGAAAACCTGATTTGTGTGAAAAAGAGCCCAGTTTTGGGGGGAAATATGGATTTTGTGGAAAATGAACATAGTTTTGGAGGAAAAAAGCTGATTATGCGGAAAATGAACCCAGTTTTGGCAGAAAAACCCGTTTTTAAGGAAAATTGACCCAGTTTTGGAGAAAAAAATTATTTTGGGGAAAATGAACCCAGTAACTGGGTTAAAAAAAACAAATTTTGGGGAAAATGAACACTGTTTGGGGGGGGGGGGGGAATGCAACTTGTAGGGAAATGAACCGAGTTTTGCTGGCAAAAACCCGACTTTGGGGAAAATGAACCCAGTTTGGGAGGAAAAAATCCGATTTTGGGGAAATGAACCAAGAAATTGGGAAATAAACCCAGATTTTGGGGAAAATGAAGACTGGACGGGAAAATTTGATTTGTGTAAAAATGCACCCAGTTTTTTGAGGAAAAAAGGATTTTGGGGAAAATGAACCCAGTTTGGGAGGAAAAAATCTGATTTTGGGGAAAATGAACCCAGAGTGGAGATGAAATACCACATTTTCGGGAAAATGAACCCAGTTTGTTGGGGAAAACCTGATTTGTGTGAAAATGCACCCAGTTTTGGGGGAGAAAAGGGATTTTGGGGAAAATGGACCCAGTTTGGGAGGAAAGAAGCTGATTATGGGGAAAATGAATCCAGTTTGGGGGCAAAAACCCGTTTTTGATGAAAATGTACCCAGTTTGGAGGGGGTGGGGAAGATTTTTGGGAAATAAAGCCAGTAATTGGATACAAATTCGGGTTTTGGGGAAAATGAACACAGTTTGGTGGGGAAAACCCAATTTGTAGGGAAATTAACCCAGTTTTGGTGGAAAAAACATATTTTGGGGAAAATGAACCCAGTTTTGGGGGAAAAAACCCTTTTTTGGGGAAAATGAGCCCAGTGTGGAGTCGAAATTGAAGATTTTGGGGAAAATGAAATCAGTTTGGAGGGCTAAACCTGATTTGTGTGAAAATGCACCTTGTTTTTGGGCGAAAAAAAAGATTTTGTTGAAAATGGACCCAGTTTCGGAGGAAAAGAGCTGATTATGTGGAAAATGAACCTAGTTTTGGGAGAAAACCCGATTTTAATGAAAATGAACCCATTTTGGGGGGAAACCCCGTTTTTAAGGAAAATGAACCCAGTTTTGGGGAAAAATTATTTTGGGGAAAATGAACACTGTATTGAGGGGAAACCTGATTTGTGTGGAAATGATCCCAGTTTTGGGGGTAAATAAGGATTTTGTGGAAAATGAACTTAGTTTAGGAGGAAAAAAACCTGATTATGCGAAAAATGAACCCAGCTTTGGTGGAAAAATACCCGTTTTTAAGGAAAATGAACCCAGTTTTGGGGAAAAATGATTTTGTGGAAAATGAAGCCTGTAATTGGGTAAAAAGACGAATTTTGGGGAAAATGTACACAGTTTGGGGGAGGGGGGAATCAACTTGTAGGGAAATGAACCGAGTTTGGGAGGAAAAACCTGACCTTGGGGAAATGAACCCTGTTTGGGAGGAAAAAAACTTATTTTGGGGGAAATGAACCCCGTGTGGAGTGGAAATAGAAGATTTTGGGGAAAATGAAATCAGTTTGGAGGGGGAAACCTGATTTGTGTGGAAATAGAGCCAGTTTTTTGGGGAAAAAAAAAGGATTTTGGGGAAAATGAACCGAGTAATGGGGAAAACCCCCTGGTTTTGGGGAAAATGAACCAAGTGTGGCGTGGAAATAGAAGATTTTGGGGAAAATGAACACTGTTTTGAGGGGAAAACCTGATTTGTGTGAAAAAGAGCCCAGTTTTGGGGGGAAATATGGATTTTGTGGAAAATGAACATAGTTTTGGAGGAAAAAAGCTGATTATGCGGAAAATGAACCCAGTTTTGGCAGAAAAACCCGTTTTTAAGGAAAATTGACCCAGTTTTGGAAAAAAAAATTATTTTGGGGAAAATGAACCCAGTAACTGGGTTAAAAAAAACAAATTTTGGGGAAAATGAACACTGTTTGGGGGGGGGGGGGGGAATGCAACTTGTAGGGAAATGAACCGAGTTTTGCTGGCAAAAACCCGACTTTGGGGAAAATGAACCCAGTTTGGGAGGAAAAAATCCGATTTTGGGGAAATGAACCAAGAAATTGGGAAATAAACCCAGATTTTGGGGAAAATGAAGACTGGACGGGAAAATTTGATTTGTGTAAAAATGCACCCAGTTTTTTGAGGAAAAAAGGATTTTGGGGAAAATGAACCCAGTTTGGGAGGAAAAAATCTGATTTTGGGGAAAATGAACCCAGAGTGGAGATGAAATACCACATTTTATGGAAAATGAACCCAGTTTGTTGGGGAAAACCTGATTTGTGTGAAAATGCACCCAGTTTTGGGGGAGAAAAGGGATTTTGGGGAAAATGGACCCAGTTTGGGAGGAAAGAAGCTGATTATGGGGAAAATGAATCCAGTTTGGGGGCAAAAACCCGTTTTTGATGAAAATGTACCCAGTTTGGAGGGGGTGGGGAAGATTTTTGGGAAATAAAGCCAGTAATTGGATACAAATTCGGGTTTGGGGGAAAATGAACACAGTTTGTTGGGGAAAACCCAATTTGTAGGGAAATGAACCCAGTTTTGGTGGAAAAAACATATTTTGGGGAAAATGAAACCAGTTTTGGGGGAAAAAACCCATTTTTGGGGAAAATGAGCCCAGTGTGGAGTCGAAATTGAAGATTTTGGGGAAAATGAAATCAGTTTGGAGGGCTAAACCTGATTTGTGTGAAAATGCACCTTGTTTTTGGGCGAAAAAAAAGATTTTGTTGAAAATGGACCCAGTTTCGGAGGAAAAGAGCTGATTATGTGGAAAATGAACCTAGTTTTGGGAGAAATCCCGATTTTAATGAAAATGAACCCAGTTTTGGGGAAAAATTATTTTGGGGAAAATGAACACTGTATTGAGGGGAAACCTGATTTGTGTGGAAATGATCCCAGTTTTGGGGGTAAATAAGGATTTTGTGGAAAATGAACTTAGTTTAGGAGGAAAAAAACCTGATTATGCGAAAAATGAACCCAGCTTTGGTGGAAAAATACCCGTTTTTAAGGAAAATGAACCCAGTTTTGGGGAAAAATGATTTTGTGGAAAATGAAGCCTGTAATTGGGTAAAAAGACGAATTTTGGGGAAAATGTACACAGTTTGGGGGAGGGGGGAATCAACTTGTAGGGAAATGAACCGAGTTTGGGAGGAAAAACCTGACCTTGGGGAAATGAACCCTGTTTGGGAGGAAAAAAACTTATTTTGGGGGAAATGAACCCCGTGTGGAGTGGAAATAGAAGATTTTGGGGAAAATGAAATCAGTTTGGAGGGGGAAACCTGATTTGTGTGGAAATAGAGCCAGTTTTTTGGGGAAAAAAAAAGGATTTTGGGGAAAATGAACCGAGTAATGGGGAAAACCCCCTGGTTTTGGGGAAAATGAACCAAGTGTGGCGTGGAAATAGAAGATTTTGGGGAAAATGAACACTGTTTTGAGGGGAAAACCTGATTTGTGTGAAAAAGAGCCCAGTTTTGGGGGGAAATATGGATTTTGTGGAAAATGAACATAGTTTTGGAGGAAAAAAGCTGATTATGCGGAAAATGAACCCAGTTTTGGCAGAAAAACCCGTTTTTAAGGAAAATTGACCCAGTTTTGGAAAAAAAAATTATTTTGGGGAAAATGAACCCAGTAACTGGGTTAAAAAAAACAAATTTTGGGGAAAATGAACACTGTTTGGGGGGGGGGGGGGGATTGCAACTTGTAGGGAAATGAACCGAGTTTTGCTGGCAAAAACCCGACTTTGGGGAAAATGAACCCAGTTTGGGAGGAAAAAATCCGATTTTGGGGAAATGAACCAAGAAATTGGGAAATAAACCCAGATTTTGGGGAAAATGAAGACTGGACGGGAAAATTTGATTTGTGTAAAAATGCACCCAGTTTTTTGAGGAAAAAAGGATTTTGGGGAAAATGAACCCAGTTTGGGAGGAAAAAATCTGATTTTGGGGAAAATGAACCCAGAGTGGAGATGAAATACCACATTTTATGGAAAATGAACCCAGTTTGTTGGGGAAAATCTGATTTGTGTGAAAATGCACCCAGTTTTGGGGGAGAAAAGGGATTTTGGGGAAAATGGACCCAGTTTGGGAGGAAAGAAGCTGATTATGGGGAAAATGAATCCAGTTTGGGGGCAAAAACCCGTTTTTGATGAAAATGTACCCAGTTTGGAGGGGGTGGGGAAGATTTTTGGGAAATAAAGCCAGTAATTGGATACAAATTCGGGTTTTGGGGAAAATGAACACAGTTTGGTGGGGAAAACCCAATTTGTAGGGAAATTAACCCAGTTTTGGTGGAAAAAACATATTTTGGGGAAAATGAACCCAGTTTTGGGGGAAAAAAACCTTTTTTTGGGGAAAATGAGCCCAGTGTGGAGTCGAAATTGAAGATTTTGGGGAAAATGAAATCAGTTTGGAGGGCTAAACCTGATTTGTGTGAAAATGCACCCTGTTTTTTGGGCGAAAAAAAAGATTTTGTTGAAAATGGACCCAGTTTCGGAGGAAAAGAGCTGATTATGTGGAAAATGAACCTAGTTTTGGGAGAAATCCCGATTTTAATGAAAATGAACCCAGTTTGGGGGAAAACCCCGTTTTTAAGGAAAATGAACCCAGTTTTGGGGAAAAATTATTTTGGGGAAAATGAACACTGTATTGAGGGGAAACCTGATTTGTGTGGAAATGATCCCAGTTTTGGGGGTAAATAAGGATTTTGTGGAAAATGAACTTAGTTTAGGAGGAAAAAAACCTGATTATGCGAAAAATGAACCCAGCTTTGGTGGAAAAATACCCGTTTTTAAGGAAAATGAACCCAGTTTTGGGGAAAAAATGATTTTGTGGAAAATGAAGCCTGTAATTGGGTAAAAAGACGGATTTTGGGGAAAATGTACACAGTTTGGGGGAGGGGGGAATCAACTTGTAGGGAAATGAACCGAGTTTGGGAGGAAAAACCTGACCTTGGGGAAATGAACCCTGTTTGGGAGGAAAAAAACTTATTTTGGGGGAAATGAACCCCGTGTGGAGTGGAAATAGAAGATTTTGGGGAAAATGAAATCAGTTTGGAGGGGGAAACCTGATTTGTGTGGAAATAGAGCCAGTTTTTTGGGGAAAAAAAAAGGATTTTGGGGAAAATGAACCGAGTAATGGGGAAAACCCCCTGGTTTTGGGGAAAATGAACCAAGTGTGGCGTGGAAATAGAAGATTTTGGGGAAAATGAACACTGTTTTGAGGGGAAAACCTGATTTGTGTGAAAAAGAGCCCAGTTTTGGGGGGAAATATGGATTTTGTGGAAAATGAACATAGTTTTGGAGGAAAAAAGCTGATTATGCGGAAAATGAACCCAGTTTTGGCAGAAAAACCCGTTTTTAAGGAAAATTGACCCAGTTTTGGAAAAAAAAATTATTTTGGGGAAAATGAACCCAGTAACTGGGTTAAAAAAAACAAATTTTGGGGAAAATGAACACTGTTTGGGGGGGGGGGGGGGATTGCAACTTGTAGGGAAATGAACCGAGTTTTGCTGGCAAAAACCCGACTTTGGGGAAAATGAACCCAGTTTGGGAGGAAAAAATCCGATTTTGGGGAAATGAACCAAGAAATTGGGAAATAAACCCAGATTTTGGGGAAAATGAAGACTGGACGGGAAAATTTGATTTGTGTAAAAATGCACCCAGTTTTTTGAGGAAAAAAGGATTTTGGGGAAAATGAACCCAGTTTGGGAGGAAAAAATCTGATTTTGGGGAAAATGAACCCAGAGTGGAGATGAAATACCACATTTTATGGAAAATGAACCCAGTTTGTTAGGGAAAATCTGATTTGTGTGAAAATGCACCCAGTTTTGGGGGAGAAAAGGGATTTTGGGGAAAATGGACCCAGTTTGGGAGGAAAGAAGCTGATTATGGGGAAAATGAATCCAGTTTGGGGGCAAAAACCCGTTTTTTGATGAAAATGTACCCAGTTTGGAGGGGGTGGGGAAGATTTTTGGGAAATAAAGCCAGTAATTGGATACAAATTCGGGTTTTGGGGAAAATGAACACAGTTTGGTGGGGAAAACCCAATTTGTAGGGAAATTAACCCAGTTTTGGTGGAAAAAACATATTTTGGGGAAAATGAACCCAGTTTTGGGGGAAAAAACCCTTTTTTTGGGGAAAATGAGCCCAGTGTGGAGTCGAAATTGAAGATTTTGGGGAAAATGAAATCAGTTTGGAGGGCTAAACCTGATTTGTGTGAAAATGCACCCTGTTTTTTGGGCGAAAAAAAAGATTTTGTTGAAAATGGACCCAGTTTCGGAGGAAAAGAGCTGATTATGTGGAAAATGAACCTAGTTTTGGGAGAAATCCCGATTTTAATGAAAATGAACCCAGTTTGGGGGAAAACCCCGTTTTTAAGGAAAATGAACCCAGTTTTGGGGAAAAATTATTTTGGGGAAAATGAACACTGTATTGAGGGGAAACCTGATTTGTGTGGAAATGATCCCAGTTTTGGGGGTAAATAAGGATTTTGTGGAAAATGAACTTAGTTTAGGAGGAAAAAAACCTGATTATGCGAAAAATGAACCCAGCTTTGGTGGAAAAATACCCGTTTTTAAGGAAAATGAACCCAGTTTTGGGGAAAAAATGATTTTGTGGAAAATGAAGCCTGTAATTGGGTAAAAAGACGGATTTTGGGGAAAATGTACACAGTTTGGGGGAGGGGGGAATCAACTTGTAGGGAAATGAACCGAGTTTGGGAGGAAAAACCTGACCTTGGGGAAATGAACCCTGTTTGGGAGGAAAAAAACTTATTTTGGGGGAAATGAACCCCGTGTGGAGTGGAAATAGAAGATTTTGGGGAAAATGAAATCAGTTTGGAGGGGGAAACCTGATTTGTGTGGAAATAGAGCCAGTTTTTTGGGGGAAAAAAAGGATTTTGGGGAAAATGAACCGAGTAATGGGGAAAACCCCCTGATTTTGGGGAAAATGAACCAAGTGTGGCGTGGAAATAGAAGATTTTGGGGAAAATGAACACTGTTTTGAGGGGAAAACCTGATTTGTGTGAAAAAGAGCCCAGTTTTGGGGGGAAATATGGATTTTGTGGAAAATGAACATAGTTTTGGAGGAAAAAAGCTGATTATGCGGAAAATGAACCCAGTTTTGGCAGAAAAACCCGTTTTTAAGGAAAATTGACCCAGTTTTGGAGAAAAAAATTATTTTGGGGAAAATGAACCGAGTAACTGGGTTAAAAAAAAAATTTTGGGGAAAATGAACACTGTTTGGGGGGGGGGGGGAATGCAACTTGTAGGGAAATGAACCGAGTTTGGGAGGAAAAACCTGACCTTGGGGAAATGAACCCTGTTTGGGAGGAAAAAAACTTATTTTGGGGGAAATGAACCCCGTGTGGAGTGGAAATAGAAGATTTTGGGGAAAATGAAATCAGTTTGGAGGGGGAAACCTGATTTGTGTGGAAATAGAGCCAGTTTTTTGGGGGAAAAAAAGGATTTTGGGGAAAATGAACCGAGTAATGGGGAAAACCCCCTGATTTTGGGGAAAATGAACCAAGTGTGGCATGGAAATAGAAGATTTTGGGGAAAATGAACACTGTTTTGAGGGGAAAACCTGATTTGTGTGAAAAAGAGCCCAGTTTTGGGGGGAAATATGGATTTTGTGGAAAATGAACATAGTTTTGGAGGAAAAAAGCTGATTATGCGGAAAATGAACCCAGTTTTGGCAGAAAAACCCGTTTTTAAGGAAAATTGACCCAGTTTTGGAAAAAAAAATTATTTTGGGGAAAATGAACCCAGTAACTGGGTTAAAAAAAACAAATTTTGGGGAAAATGAACACTGTTTGGGGGGGGGGGGGGATTGCAACTTGTAGGGAAATGAACCGAGTTTTGCTGGCAAAAACCCGACTTTGGGGAAAATGAACCCAGTTTGGGAGGAAAAAATCCGATTTTGGGGAAATGAACCAAGAAATTGGGAAATAAACCCAGATTTTGGGGAAAATGAAGACTGGACGGGAAAATTTGATTTGTGTAAAAATGCACCCAGTTTTTTGAGGAAAAAAGGATTTTGGGGAAAATGAACCCAGTTTGGGAGGAAAAAATCTGATTTTGGGGAAAATGAACCCAGAGTGGAGATGAAATACCACATTTTATGGAAAATGAACCCAGTTTGTTGGGGAAAATCTGATTTGTGTGAAAATGCACCCAGTTTTGGGGGAGAAAAGGGATTTTGGGGAAAATGGACCCAGTTTGGGAGGAAAGAAGCTGATTATGGGGAAAATGAATCCAGTTTGGGGGCAAAAACCCGTTTTTGATGAAAATGTACCCAGTTTGGAGGGGGTGGGGAAGATTTTTGGGAAATAAAGCCAGTAATTGGATACAAATTCGGGTTTTGGGGAAAATGAACACAGTTTGGTGGGGAAAACCCAATTTGTAGGGAAATTAACCCAGTTTTGGTGGAAAAAACATATTTTGGGGAAAATGAACCCAGTTTTGGGGGAAAAAACCCTTTTTTTGGGGAAAATGAGCCCAGTGTGGAGTCGAAATTGAAGATTTTGGGGAAAATGAAATCAGTTTGGAGGGCTAAACCTGATTTGTGTGAAAATGCACCCTGTTTTTTGGGCGAAAAAAAAAGATTTTGTTGAAAATGGACCCAGTTTCGGAGGAAAAGAGCTGATTATGTGGAAAATGAACCTAGTTTTGGGAGAAATCCCGATTTTAATGAAAATGAACCCAGTTTGGGGGAAAACCCCGTTTTTAAGGAAAATGAACCCAGTTTTGGGGAAAAATTATTTTGGGGAAAATGAACACTGTATTGAGGGGAAACCTGATTTGTGTGGAAATGATCCCAGTTTTGGGGGTAAATAAGGATTTTGTGGAAAATGAACTTAGTTTAGGAGGAAAAAAACCTGATTATGCGAAAAATGAACCCAGCTTTGGTGGAAAAATACCCGTTTTTAAGGAAAATGAACCCAGTTTTGGGGAAAAAATGATTTTGTGGAAAATGAAGCCTGTAATTGGGTAAAGGACGGATTTTGGGGAAAATGTACACAGTTTGGGGGAGGGGGGAATCAACTTGTAGGGAAATGAACCGAGTTTGGGAGGAAAAACCTGACCTTGGGGAAATGAACCCTGTTTGGGAGGAAAAAAACTTATTTTGGGGGAAATGAACCCCGTGTGGAGTGGAAATAGAAGATTTTGGGGAAAATGAAATCAGTTTGGAGGGGGAAACCTGATTTGTGTGGAAATAGAGCCAGTTTTTTGGGGAAAAAAAAAGGATTTTGGGGAAAATGAACCGAGTAATGGGGAAAACCCCCTGGTTTTGGGGAAAATGAACCAAGTGTGGCGTGGAAATAGAAGATTTTGGGGAAAATGAACACTGTTTTGAGGGGAAAACCTGATTTGTGTGAAAAAGAGCCCAGTTTTGGGGGGAAATATGGATTTTGTGGAAAATGAACATAGTTTTGGAGGAAAAAAGCTGATTATGCGGAAAATGAACCCAGTTTTGGCAGAAAAACCCGTTTTTAAGGAAAATTGACCCAGTTTTGGAAAAAAAAATTATTTTGGGGAAAATGAACCCAGTAACTGGGTTAAAAAAAACAAATTTTGGGGAAAATGAACACTGTTTGGGGGGGGGGGGGGGATTGCAACTTGTAGGGAAATGAACCGAGTTTTGCTGGCAAAAACCCGACTTTGGGGAAAATGAACCCAGTTTGGGAGGAAAAAATCCGATTTTGGGGAAATGAACCAAGAAATTGGGAAATAAACCCAGATTTTGGGGAAAATGAAGACTGGACGGGAAAATTTGATTTGTGTAAAAATGCACCCAGTTTTTTGAGGAAAAAAGGATTTTGGGGAAAATGAACCCAGTTTGGGAGGAAAAAATCTGATTTTGGGGAAAATGAACCCAGAGTGGAGATGAAATACCACATTTTATGGAAAATGAACCCAGTTTGTTAGGGAAAATCTGATTTGTGTGAAAATGCACCCAGTTTTGGGGGAGAAAAGGGATTTTGGGGAAAATGGACCCAGTTTGGGAGGAAAGAAGCTGATTATGGGGAAAATGAATCCAGTTTGGGGGCAAAAACCCGTTTTTTGATGAAAATGTACCCAGTTTGGAGGGGGTGGGGAAGATTTTTGGGAAATAAAGCCAGTAATTGGATACAAATTCGGGTTTTGGGGAAAATGAACACAGTTTGGTGGGGAAAACCCAATTTGTAGGGAAATTAACCCAGTTTTGGTGGAAAAAACATATTTTGGGGAAAATGAACCCAGTTTTGGGGGAAAAAACCCTTTTTTTGGGGAAAATGAGCCCAGTGTGGAGTCGAAATTGAAGATTTTGGGGAAAATGAAATCAGTTTGGAGGGCTAAACCTGATTTGTGTGAAAATGCACCCTGTTTTTTGGGCGAAAAAAAAGATTTTGTTGAAAATGGACCCAGTTTCGGAGGAAAAGAGCTGATTATGTGGAAAATGAACCTAGTTTTGGGAGAAATCCCGATTTTAATGAAAATGAACCCAGTTTGGGGGAAAACCCCGTTTTTAAGGAAAATGAACCCAGTTTTGGGGAAAAATTATTTTGGGGAAAATGAACACTGTATTGAGGGGAAACCTGATTTGTGTGGAAATGATCCCAGTTTTGGGGGTAAATAAGGATTTTGTGGAAAATGAACTTAGTTTAGGAGGAAAAAAACCTGATTATGCGAAAAATGAACCCAGCTTTGGTGGAAAAATACCCGTTTTTAAGGAAAATGAACCCAGTTTTGGGGAAAAAATGATTTTGTGGAAAATGAAGCCTGTAATTGGGTAAAAAGACGGATTTTGGGGAAAATGTACACAGTTTGGGGGAGGGGGGAATCAACTTGTAGGGAAATGAACCGAGTTTGGGAGGAAAAACCTGACCTTGGGGAAATGAACCCTGTTTGGGAGGAAAAAAACTTATTTTGGGGGAAATGAACCCCGTGTGGAGTGGAAATAGAAGATTTTGGGGAAAATGAAATCAGTTTGGAGGGGGAAACCTGATTTGTGTGGAAATAGAGCCAGTTTTTTTGGGGGAAAAAAAGGATTTTGGGGAAAATGAACCGAGTAATGGGGAAAACCCCCTGATTTTGGGGAAAATGAACCAAGTGTGGCGTGGAAATAGAAGATTTTGGGGAAAATGAACACTGTTTTGAGGGGAAAACCTGATTTGTGTGAAAAAGAGCCCAGTTTTGGGGGGAAATATGGATTTTGTGGAAAATGAACATAGTTTTGGAGGAAAAAAGCTGATTATGCGGAAAATGAACCCAGTTTTGGCAGAAAAACCCGTTTTTAAGGAAAATTGACCCAGTTTTGGAGAAAAAAATTATTTTGGGGAAAATGAACCGAGTAACTGGGTTAAAAAAAAAAATTTTGGGGAAAATGAACACTGTTTGGGGGGGGGGGGGAATGCAACTTGTAGGGAAATGAACCGAGTTTGGGAGGAAAAACCTGACCTTTGGGAAATGAACCCTGTTTGGGAGGAAAAAAACTTATTTTGGGGGAAATGAACCCCGTGTGGAGTGGAAATAGAAGATTTTGGGGAAAATGAAATCAGTTTGGAGGGGGAAACCTGATTTGTGTGGAAATAGAGCCAGTTTTTTGGGGAAAAAAAAAGGATTTTGGGGAAAATGAACCGAGTAATGGGGAAAACCCCCTGGTTTTGGGGAAAATGAACCAAGTGTGGCGTGGAAATAGAAGATTTTGGGGAAAATGAACACTGTTTTGAGGGGAAAACCTGATTTGTGTGAAAAAGAGCCCAGTTTTGGGGGGAAATATGGATTTTGTGGAAAATGAACATAGTTTTGGAGGAAAAAAGCTGATTATGCGGAAAATGAACCCAGTTTTGGCAGAAAAACCCGTTTCTAAGGAAAATTGACCCAGTTTTGGAGAAAAAAAATATTTTGGGGAAAATGAACCCAGTAACTGGGTTAAAAAAAACAAATTTTGGGGAAAATGAACACTGTTTGGGGGGGGGGGGAATGCAACTTGTAGGGAAATGAACCGAGTTTTGCTGGCAAAAACCCGACTTTGGGGAAAATGAACCCAGTTTGGGAGGAAAAAATCCGATTTTGGGGAAATGAACCAAGAAATTGGGAAATAAACCCAGATTTTGGGGAAAATGAAGACTGGACGGGAAAATTTGATTTGTGTAAAAAAGCACCCAGTTTTTTGAGGAAAAAAAGGATTTTGGGGAAAATGAACCCAATTTGGGAGGAAAAAATCTGATTTTGGGGAAAATGAACCCAGAGTGGAGATGAAATACCACATTTTCGGGAAAATGAACCCAGTTTGTTGGGGAAAACCTGATTTGTGTGAAAATGCACCCAGTTTTGGGGGAGAAAAGGGATTTTGGGGAAAATGGACCCAGTTTGGGAGGAAAGAAGCTGATTATGGGGAAAATGAATCCAGTTTGGGGGCAAAACCCCGTTTTTGATGAAAATGTACCCAGTTTGGAGGGGGTGGGGAAGATTTTTGGGAAATAAAGCCAGTAATTGGATACAAATTCGGGTTTTGGGGAAAATGAACACAGTTTGGTGGGGAAAACCCAATTTGTAGGGAAATGAACCCAGTTTTGGTGGAAAAAACATATTTTGGGGAAAATGAACCCAGTTTTGGGGGAAAAAACCCTTTTTTTGGGGAAAATGAGCCCAGTGTGGAGTCGAAATTGAAGATTTTGGGGAAAATGAAATCAGTTTGGAGGGCTAAACCTGATTTGTGTGAAAATGCACCCTGTTTTTTGGGCGAAAAAAAAGATTTTGTTGAAAATGGACCCAGTTTCGGAGGAAAAGAGCTGATTATGTGGAAAATGAACCTAGTTTTGGGAGAAATCCCGATTTTAATGAAAATGAACCCAGTTTGGGGGAAAACCCCGTTTTTAAGGGAAATGAACCCAGTTTTGGGGAAAAATTATTTTGGAGAAAATGAACACTGTATTGAGGGGAAACCTGATTTGTGTGGAAATGATCCCAGTTTTGGGGGTAAATAAGGATTTTGTGGAAAATGAACTTAGTTTAGGAGGAAAAAAACCTGATTATGCGAAAAATGAACCCAGCTTTGGTGGAAAAATACCCGTTTTTAAGGAAAATGAACCCAGTTTTGGGGAAAAAATGATTTTGTGGAAAATGAAGCCTGTAATTGGGTAAAAAGACGGATTTTGGGGAAAATGTACACAGTTTGGGGGAGGGGGGAATCAACTTGTAGGGAAATGAACCGAGTTTGGGAGGAAAAACCTGACCTTGGGGAAATGAACCCTGTTTGGGAGGAAAAAAACTTATTTTGGGGGAAATGAACCCCGTGTGGAGTGGAAATAGAAGATTTTGGGGAAAATGAAATCAGTTTGGAGGGGGAAACCTGATTTGTGTGGAAATAGAGCCAGTTTTTTGGGGAAAAAAAAGGATTTTGGGGAAAATGAACCGAGTAATGGGGAAAAACCCCTGATTTTGGGGAAAATGAACCAAGTGTGGCATGGAAATAGAAGATTTTGGGGAAAATGAACACTGTTTTGAGGGGAAAACCTGATTTGTGTGAAAAAGAGCCCAGTTTTGGGGGGAAATATGGATTTTGTGGAAAATGAACATAGTTTTGGAGGAAAAAAGCTGATTATGCGGAAAATGAACCCAGTTTTGGCAGAAAAACCCGTTTCTAAGGAAAATTGACCCAGTTTTGGGAAAAAAAATTATTTTGGGGAAAATGAACCCAGTAACTGGGTTAAAAAAAACAAATTTTGGGGAAAATGAACACTGTTTGGGGGGGGGGGGGAATGCAACTTGGGAAATGAACCGAGTTTTGCTGGCAAAAACCCGACTTTGGGGAAAATGAACCCAGTTTGGGAGGAAAAAATCCGATTTTGGGGAAATGAACCAAGAAATTGGGAAATAAACCCAGATTTTGGGGAAAATGAAGACTGGACGGGAAAATTTGATTTGTGTAAAAATGCACCCAGTTTTTTGAGGAAAAAAGGATTTTGGGGAAAATGAACCCAGTTTGGGAGGAAAAAATCTGATTTTGGGGAAAATGAACCCAGAGTGGAGATGAAATACCACATTTTCGGGAAAATGAACCCAGTTTGTTGGGGAAAACCTGATTTGTGTGAAAATGCACCCAGTTTTGGGGGAGAAAAGGGATTTTGGGGAAAATGGACCCAGTTTGGGAGGAAAAAATCTGATTTTGGGGAAAATGAACCCAGAGTGGAGATGAAATACCACATTTTCGGGAAAATGAACCCAGTTTGTTGGGGAAAACCTGATTTGTGTGAAAATGCACCCAGTTTTGGGGGAGAAAAGGGATTTTGGGGAAAATGGACCCAGTTTGGGAGGAAAGAAGCTGATTATGGGGAAAATGAATCCAGTTTGGGGGCAAAACCCCGTTTTTGATGAAAATGTACCCAGTTTGGAGGGGGTGGGGAAGATTTTTGGGAAATAAAGCCAGTAATTGGATACAAATTCGGGTTTTGGGGAAAATGAACACAGTTTGGTGGGGAAAACCCAATTTGTAGGGAAATGAACCCAGTTTTGGTGGAAAAAACATATTTTGGGGAAAATGAAACCAGTTTTGGGGGAAAAAACCCTTTTTTAGGGGAAAATGAGCCCAGTGTGGAGTCGAAATTGAAGATTTTGGGGAAAATGAAATCAGTTTGGAGGGCTAAACCTGATTTGTGTGAAAATGCACCCTGTTTTTTGGGCGAAAAAAAAGATTTTGTTGAAAATGGACCCAGTTTCGGAGGAAAAGAGCTGATTATGTGGAAAATGAACCTAGTTTTGGGAGAAATCCCGATTTTAATGAAAATGAACCCAGTTTGGGGGAAAACCCCGTTTTTAAGGAAAATGAACCCAGTTTTGGGGAAAAATTATTTTGGAGAAAATGAACACTGTATTGAGGGGAAACCTGATTTGTGTGGAAATGATCCCAGTTTTGGGGGTAAATAAGGATTTTGTGGAAAATGAACTTAGTTTAGGAGGAAAAAAACCTGATTATGCGAAAAATGAACCCAGCTTTGGTGGAAAAATACCCGTTTTTAAGGAAAATGAACCCAGTTTTGGGGAAAAAATGATTTTGTGGAAAATGAAGCCTGTAATTGGGTAAAAAGACGGATTTTGGGGAAAATGTACACAGTTTGGGGGAGGGGGGAATCAACTTGTAGGGAAATGAACCGAGTTTGGGAGGAAAAACCTGACCTTGGGGAAATGAACCCTGTTTGGGAGGAAAAAAACTTATTTTGGGGGAAATGAACCCCGTGTGGAGTGGAAATAGAAGATTTTGGGGAAAATGAAATCAGTTTGGAGGGGGAAACCTGATTTGTGTGGAAATAGAGCCAGTTTTTTGGGGAAAAAAAAGGATTTTGGGGAAAATGAACCGAGTAATGGGGAAAAACCCCTGATTTTGGGGAAAATGAACCAAGTGTGGCATGGAAATAGAAGATTTTGGGGAAAATGAACACTGTTTTGAGGGGAAAACCTGATTTGTGTGAAAAAGAGCCCAGTTTTGGGGGGAAATATGGATTTTGTGGAAAATGAACATAGTTTTGGAGGAAAAAAGCTGATTATGCGGAAAATGAACCCAGTTTTGGCAGAAAAACCCGTTTCTAAGGAAAATTGACCCAGTTTTGGAAAAAAAAATTATTTTGGGGAAAATGAACCCAGTAACTGGGTTAAAAAAAACAAATTTTGGGGAAAATGAACACTGTTTGGGGGGGGGGGGGAATGCAACTTGTAGGGAAATGAACCGAGTTTTGCTGGCAAAAACCCGACTTTGGGGAAAATGAACCCAGTTTGGGAGGAAAAAAATCCGATTTTGGGGAAATGAACCAAGAAATTGGGAAATAAACCCAGATTTTGGGGAAAATGAAGACTGGACGGGAAAATTTGATTTGTGTAAAAATGCACCCAGTTTTTTGAGGAAAAAAGGATTTTGGGGAAAATGAACCCAGTTTGGGAGGAAAAAATCTGATTTTGGGGAAAATGAACCCAGAGTGGAGATGAAATACCACATTTTCGGGAAAATGAACCCAGTTTGTTGGGGAAAACCTGATTTGTGTGAAAATGCACCCAGTTTTGGGGGAGAAAAGGGATTTTGGGGAAAATGGACCCAGTTTGGGAGGAAAAAAGCTGATTATGGGGAAAATGAATCCAGTTTGGGGGCAAAAACCCGTTTTTTGATGAAAATGTACCCAGTTTGGAGGGGGTGGGGAAGATTTTTGGGAAATAAAGCCAGTAATTGGATACAAATTCGGGTTTTGGGGAAAATGAACACAGTTTGGTGGGGAAAACCCAATTTGTAGGGAAATGAACCCAGTTTTGGTGGAAAAAACATATTTTGGGGAAAATGAAACCAGTTTTGGGGGAAAAAACCCTTTTTTTGGGGAAAATGAGCCCAGTGTGGAGTCGAAATTGAAGATTTTGGGGAAAATGAAATCAGTTTGGAGGGCTAAACCTGATTTGTGTGAAAATGCACCCTGTTTTTGGGCGAAAAAAAAGATTTTGTTGAAAATGGACCCAGTTTCGGAGGAAAAGAGCTGATTATGTGGAAAATGAACCTAGTTTTGGGAGAAATCCCGATTTTAATGAAAATGAACCCAGTTTGGGGGAAAACCCCGTTTTTAAGGAAAATGAACCCAGTTTTGGGGAAAAATTATTTTGGGGAAAATGAACACTGTATTGAGGGGAAACCTGATTTGTGTGGAAATGATCCCAGTTTTGGGGGTAAATAAGGATTTTGTGGAAAATGAACTTAGTTTAGGAGGAAAAAAACCTGATTATGCGAAAAATGAACCCAGCTTTGGTGGAAAAATACCCGTTTTTAAGGAAAATGAACCCAGTTTTGGGGAAAAAATGATTTTGTGGAAAATGAAGCCTGTAATTGGGTAAAAAGACGGATTTTGGGGAAAATGTACACAGTTTGGGGGAGGGGGGAATCAACTTGTAGGGAAATGAACCGAGTTTGGGAGGAAAAACCTGACCTTGGGGAAATGAACCCTGTTTGGGAGGAAAAAAACTTATTTTGGGGGAAATGAACCCCGTGTGGAGTGGAAATAGAAGATTTTGGGGAAAATGAAATCAGTTTGGAGGGGGAAACCTGATTTGTGTGGAAATAGAGCCAGTTTTTTGGGGAAAAAAAAGGATTTTGGGGAAAATGAACCGAGTAATGGGGAAAAACCCCTGATTTTGGGGAAAATGAACCAAGTGTGGCATGGAAATAGAAGATTTTGGGGAAAATGAACACTGTTTTGAGGGGAAAACCTGATTTGTGTGAAAAAGAGCCCAGTTTTGGGGGGAAATATGGATTTTGTGGAAAATGAACATAGTTTTGGAGGAAAAAAGCTGATTATGCGGAAAATGAACCCAGTTTTGGCAGAAAAACCCGTTTCTAAGGAAAATTGACCCAGTTTTGGAAAAAAAAATTATTTTGGGGAAAATGAACCCAGTAACTGGGTTAAAAAAAACAAATTTTGGGGAAAATGAACACTGTTTGGGGGGGGGGGGGGGGAATGCAACTTGTAGGGAAATGAACCGAGTTTTGCTGGCAAAAACCCGACTTTGGGGAAAATGAACCCAGTTTGGGAGGAAAAAATCCGATTTTGGGGAAATGAACCAAGAAATTGGGAAATAAACCCAGATTTTGGGGAAAATGAAGACTGGACGGGAAAATTTGATTTGTGTAAAAATGCACCCAGTTTTTTGAGGAAAAAAGGATTTTGGGGAAAATGAACCCAGTTTGGGAGGAAAAAATCTGATTTTGGGGAAAATGAACCCAGAGTGGAGATGAAATACCACATTTTCGGGAAAATGAACCCAGTTTGTTGGGGAAAACCTGATTTGTGTGAAAATGCACCCAGTTTTGGGGGAGAAAAGGGATTTTGGGGAAAATGGACCCAGTTTGGGAGGAAAGAAGCTGATTATGGGGAAAATGAATCCAGTTTGGGGGCAAAAACCCGTTTTTGATGAAAATGTACCCAGTTTGGAGGGGGTGGGGAAGATTTTGGGGAAATAAAGCCAGTAATTGGATACAAATTCGGGTTTTGGGGAAAATGAACACAGTTTGGTGGGGAAAACCCAATTTGTAGGGAAATGAATCCAGTTTTGGTGGAAAAAACATATTTTGGGGAAAATGAAACCAGTTTTGGGGGAAAAAACCCTTTTTTTTAGGAAAAATGAGCCCAGTGTGGAGTCGAAATTGAAGATTTTGGGGAAAATGAAATCAGTTTGGAGGGCTAAACCTGATTTGTGTGAAAATGCACCCTGTTTTTTGGGCGAAAAAAAAGATTTTGTTGAAAATGGACCCAGTTTCGGAGGAAAAGAGCTGATTATGTGGAAAATGAACCTAGTTTTGGGAGAAATCCCGATTTTAATGAAAATGAACCCAGCTTGGGGGAAAACCCCGTTTTTAAGGAAAATGAACCCAGTTTTGGGGAAAAATTATTTTGGGGAAAATGAACGCTGTATTGAGGGGAAACCTGATTTGTGTGGAAATGATCCCAGTTTTGGGGGTAAATAAGGATTTTGTGGAAAATGAACTTAGTTTAGGAGGAAAAAAACCTGATTATGCGAAAAATGAACCCAGCTTTGGTGGAAAAATACCCGTTTTTAAGGAAAATGAACCCAGTTTTGGGGAAAAAATGATTTTGTGGAAAATGAAGCCTGTAATTGGGTAAAAAGAGGGATTTTGGGGAAAATGTACACAGTTTGGGGGAGGGGGGAATCAACTTGTAGGGAAATGAACCGAGTTTGGGAGGAAAAACCTGACCTTGGGGAAATGAACCCTGTTTGGGAGGAAAAAAACTTATTTTGGGGGAAATGAACCCCGTGTGGAGTGGAAATAGAAGATTTTGGGGAAAATGAAATCAGTTTGGAGGGGGAAACCTGATTTGTGTGGAAATAGAGCCAGTTTTTTGGGGAAAAAAAAGGATTTTGGGGAAAATGAACCGAGTAATGGGGAAAAACCCCTGATTTTGGGGAAAATGAACCAAGTGTGGCATGGAAATAGAAGATTTTGGGGAAAATGAACACTGTTTTGAGGGGAAAACCTGATTTGTGTGAAAAAGAGCCCAGTTTTGGGGGGAAATATGGATTTTGTGGAAAATGAACATAGTTTTGGAGGAAAAAAGCTGATTATGCGGAAAATGAACCCAGTTTTGGCAGAAAAACCCGTTTCTAAGGAAAATTGACCCAGTTTTGGAAAAAAAAATTATTTTGGGGAAAATGAACCCAGTAACTGGGTTAAAAAAAACAAATTTTGGGGAAAATGAACACTGTTTGGGGGGGGGGGGGGAATGCAACTTGTAGGGAAATGAACCGAGTTTTGCTGGCAAAAACCCGACTTTGGGGAAAATGAACCCAGTTTGGGAGGAAAAAATCCGATTTTGGGGAAATGAACCAAGAAATTGGGAAATAAACCCAGATTTTGGGGAAAATGAAGACTGGACGGGAAAATTTGATTTGTGTAAAAATGCACCCAGTTTTTTGAGGAAAAAAGGATTTTGGGGAAAATGAACCCAGTTTGGGAGGAAAAAATCTGATTTTGGGGAAAATGAACCCAGAGTGGAGATGAAATACCACATTTTCGGGAAAATGAACCCAGTTTGTTGGGGAAAACCTGATTTGTGTGAAAATGCACCCAGTTTTGGGGGAGAAAAGGGATTTTGGGGAAAATGGACCCAGTTTGGGAGGAAAGAAGCTGATTATGGGGAAAATGAATCCAGTTTGGGGGCAAAAACCCGTTTTTGATGAAAATGTACCCAGTTTGGAGGGGGTGGGGAAGATTTTGGGGAAATAAAGCCAGTAATTGGATACAAATTCGGGTTTTGGGGAAAATGAACACAGTTTGGTGGGGAAAACCCAATTTGTAGGGAAATGAACCCAGTTTTGGTGGAAAAAACATATTTTGGGGAAAATGAAACCAGTTTTGGGGGAAAAAACCCTTTTTTTTAGGAAAAATGAGCCCAGTGTGGAGTCGAAATTGAAGATTTTGGGGAAAATGAAATCAGTTTGGAGGGCTAAACCTGATTTGTGTGAAAATGCACCCTGTTTTTTGGGCGAAAAAAAAGATTTTGTTGAAAATGGACCCAGTTTCGGAGGAAAAGAGCTGATTATGTGGAAAATGAACCTAGTTTTGGGAGAAATCCCGATTTTAATGAAAATGAACCCAGCTTGGGGGAAAACCCCGTTTTTAAGGAAAATGAACCCAGTTTTGGGGAAAAATTATTTTGGGGAAAATGAACGCTGTATTGAGGGGAAACCTGATTTGTGTGGAAATGATCCCAGTTTTGGGGGTAAATAAGGATTTTGTGGAAAATGAACTTAGTTTAGGAGGAAAAAAACCTGATTATGCGAAAAATGAACCCAGCTTTGGTGGAAAAATACCCGTTTTTAAGGAAAATGAACCCAGTTTTGGGGAAAAAAATGATTTTGTGGAAAATGAAGCCTGTAATTGGGTAAAAAAAACGGATTTTGGGGAAAATGTACACAGTTTGGGGGAGGGGGGAATCAACTTGTAGGGAAATGAACCGAGTTTGGGAGGAAAAACCTGACCTTGGGGAAATGAACCCTGTTTGGGAGGAAAAAAACTTATTTTGGGGGAAATGAACCCCGTGTGGAGTGGAAATAGAAGATTTTGGGGAAAATGAAATCAGTTTGGAGGGGGAAACCTGATTTGTGTGGAAATAGAGCCAGTTTTTTGGGGAAAAAAAAGGATTTTGGGGAAAATGAACCAAGTAATGGGGAAAACCCCCTGATTTTGGGGAAAATGAACCAAGTGTGGCATGGAAATAGAAGATTTTGGGGAAAATGAACACTGTTTTGATGGGAAAACCTGATTTGTGTGAAAAAGAGCCCAGTTTTGGGGGGAAATATGGATTTTGTGGAAAATGAACATAGTTTTGGAGGAAAAAAGCTGATTATGCGGAAAATGAACCCAGTTTTGGCAGAAAAACCCGTTTCTAAGGAAAATTGACCCAGTTTTGGAGAAAAAAATTATTTTGGGGAAAATGAACCCAGTAACTGGGTTAAAAAAAACAAATTTTGGGGAAAATGAACACTGTTTGGGGGGGGGGGGGGAATGCAACTTGTAGGGAAATGAACCGAGTTTTGCTGGCAAAAACCCGACTTTGGGGAAAATGAACCCAGTTTGGGAGGAAAAAATCCGATTTTGGGGAAATGAACCAAGAAATTGGGAAATAAACCCAGATTTTGGGGAAAATGAAGACTGGACGGGAAAATTGATTTGTGTAAAAATGCACCCAGTTTTTTGAGGAAAAAAGGATTTTGGGGAAAATGAACCCAGTTTGGGAGGAAAAAATCTGATTTTGGGGAAAATGAACCCAGAGTGGAGATGAAATACCACATTTTCGGGAAAATGAACCCAGTTTGTTGGGGAAAACCTGATTTGTGTGAAAATGCACCCAGTTTTGGGGGAGAAAAGGGATTTTGGGGAAAATGGACCCAGTTTGGGAGGAAAGAAGCTGATTATGGGGAAAATGAATCCAGTTTGGGGGCAAAAACCCGTTTTTTGATGAAAATGTACCCAGTTTGGAGGGGGTGGGGAAGATTTTTGGGAAATAAAGACAGTAATTGGATACAAATTCGGGTTTTGGGGAAAATGAACACAGTTTGGTGGGGAAAACCCAATTTGTAGGGAAATGAATCCAGTTTTGGTGGAAAAAGCATATTTTGGGGAAAATGAACCCAGTTTTGGGGGAAAAAACCCTTTTTTTGGGAAAAATGAGCCCAGTGTGGAGTCGAAATTGAAGATTTTGGGGAAAATGAAATCAGTTTGGAGGGCTAAACCTGATTTGTGTGAAAATGCACCCTGTTTTTTGGGCGAAAAAAAAGATTTTGTTGAAAATGGACCCAGTTTCGGAGGAAAAGAGCTGATTATGTGGAAAATGAACCTAGTTTTGGGAGAAATCCCGATTTTAATGAAAATGAACCCAGTTTGGGGGAAAACCCCGTTTTTAAGGAAAATGAACCCAGTTTTGGGGAAAAATTATTTTGGGGAAAATGAACACTGTATTGAGGGGAAACCTGATTTGTGTGGAAATGATCCCAGTTTTGGGGGTAAATAAGGATTTTGTGGAAAATGAACTTAGTTTAGGAGGAAAAAAACCTGATTATGCGAAAAATGAACCCAGCTTTGGCGGAAAAAAACCCCGTTTTTAAGGAAAATGAACCCAGTTTTGGGGAAAAAAATGATTTTGTGGAAAATGAAGCCTGTAATTGGGTAAAAAAAACCGGATTTTGGGGAAAATGTACACAGTTTGGGGGGGGGGGGGAAATCAACTTGTGGGGAAATGAACCGAGTTTGGGAGGAAAAACCTGACCTTGGGGAAATGAACCCTGTTTGGGAGGAAAAAAACTTATTTTGGGGGAAATGAACCCCGTGTGGAGTGGAAATAGAAGATTTTGGGGAAAATGAAATCAGTTTGGAGGGGGAAACCTGATTTGTGTGGAAATAGAGCCAGTTTTTTGGGGAAAAAAAGGATTTTGGGGAAAATGAACCGAGTAATGGGGAAAACCCCCTGATTTTGGGGAAAATGAACCAAGTGTGGCGTGGAAATAGAAGATTTTGGGGAAAATGAACACTGTTTTGAGGGGAAAACCTGATTTGTGTGAAAAAGAGCCCAGTTTTGGGGGGAAATATGGATTTTGTGGAAAATGAACATAGTTTTGGAGGAAAAAAGCTGATTATGCGGAAAATGAACCCAGTTATGGCAGAAAAACCCGTTTTTAAGGAAAATTGACCCAGTTTTGGAGAAAAAAATTATTTTGGGGAAAATTAACCCAGTTTTGGGGGAAAAAACCCTTTTTTTGGGAAAAATGAGCCCAGTGTGGAGTCGAAATTGAAGATTTTGGGGAAAATGAAATCAGTTTGGAGGGCTAAACCTGATTTGTGTGAAAATGCACCCTGTTTTTTGGGCGAAATAAAGATTTTGTTGAAAATGGACCCAGTTTCGGAGGAAAAGAGCTGATTATGTGGAAAATGAACCTAGTTTTGGGAGAAATCCCGATTTTAATGAAAATGAACCCAGTTTGGGGGAAAACCCCGTTTTTAAGGAAAATGAACCCAGTTTTGGGGAAAAATTATTTTGGGGAAAATGAACACTGTATTGAGGGGAAACCTGATTTGTGTGGAAATGATCCCAGTTTTGGGGGTAAATAAGGATTTTGTGGAAAATGAACTTAGTTTAGGAGGAAAAAAACCTGATTATGCGAAAAATGAACCCAGATTTGGCGGAAAAAAACCCCGTTTTTAAGGAAAATGAACCCAGTTTTGGGGAAAAAAATGATTTTGTGGAAAATGAAGCCTGTAATTGGGTAAAAAAAACCGGATTTGGGGGAAAATGTACACAGTTTGGGGGGGGGGGGGGGAAATCAACTTGTGGGGAAATGAACCGAGTTTGGGAGGAAAAACCTGACCTTGGGGAAATGAACCCTGTTTGGGAGGAAAAAAACTTATTTTGGGGGAAATGAACCCCGTGTGGAGTGGAAATAGAAGATTTTGGGGAAAATGAAATCAGTTTGGAGGGGGAAACCTGATTTGTGTGGAAATAGAGCCAGTTTTTTGGGGAAAAAAAGGATTTTGGGGAAAATGAACCGAGTAATGGGGAAAACCCCCTGATTTTGGGGAAAATGAACCAAGTGTAGCGTGGAAATAGAAGATTTTGGGGAAAATGAACACTGTTTTGAGGGGAAAACCTGATTTGTGTGAAAAAGAGCCCAGTTTTGGGGGGAAATATGGATTTTGTGGAAAATGAACATAGTTTTGGAGGAAAAAAGCTGATTATGCGGAAAATGAACCCAGTTATGGCAGAAAAACCCGTTTTTAAGGAAAATTGACCCAGTTTTGGAGAAAAAAATTATTTTGGGGAAAATGAACCCAGTTTTGGGGGAAAAAACCCTTTTTTTGGGAAAAATGAGCCCAGTGTGGAGTCGAAATTGAAGATTTTGGGGAAAATGAAATCAGTTTGGAGGGCTAAACCTGATTTGTGTGAAAATGCACCCTGTTTTTTGGGCGAAAAAAAAGATTTTGTTGAAAATGGACCCAGTTTCGGAGGAAAAGAGCTGATTATGTGGAAAATGAACCTAGTTTTGGGAGAAATCCCGATTTTAATGAAAATGAACCCAGTTTGGGGGAAAACCCCGTTTTTAAGGAAAATGAACCCAGTTTTGGGGAAAAATTATTTTGGGGAAAATGAACACTGTATTGAGGGGAAACCTGATTTGTGTGGAAATGATCCCAGTTTTGGGGGTAAATAAGGATTTTGTGGAAAATGAACTTAGTTTAGGAGGAAAAAAACCTGATTATGCCAAAAATGAACCCAGATTTGGCGGAAAAAAACCCCGTTTTTAAGGAAAATGAACCCAGTTTTGGGGAAAAAAATGATTTTGTGGAAAATGAAGCCTGTAATTGGGTAAAAAAAACCGGATTTGGGGGAAAATGTACACAGTTTGGGGGGGGGGGGGGGAAATCAACTTGTGGGGAAATGAACCGAGTTTGGGAGGAAAAACCTGACCTTGGGGAAATGAACCCTGTTTGGGAGGAAAAAAACTTATTTTGGGGGAAATGAACCCCGTGTGGAGTGGAAATAGAAGATTTTGGGGAAAATGAAATCAGTTTGGAGGGGGAAACCTGATTTGTGTGGAAATAGAGCCAGTTTTTTGGGGAAAAAAAGGATTTTGGGGAAAATGAACCGAGTAATGGGGAAAACCCCCTGATTTTGGGGAAAATGAACCAAGTGTAGCGTGGAAATAGAAGATTTTGGGGAAAATGAACACTGTTTTGAGGGGAAAACCTGATTTGTGTGAAAAAGAGCCCAGTTTTGGGGGGAAATATGGATTTTGTGGAAAATGAACATAGTTTTGGAGGAAAAAAGCTGATTATGCGGAAAATGAACCCAGTTTTGGCAGAAAAACCCGTTTCTAAGGAAAATTGACCCAGTTTTGGAGAAAAAAATTATTTTGGGGAAAATGAACCCAGTAACTGGGTTAAAAAAAACCAAATTTTGGGGAAAATGAACACTGTTTGGGGGGGGGGAATGCAACTTGTAGGGAAATGAACCGAGTTTTGCTGGCAAAAACCCGACTTTGGGGAAAATGAACCCAGTTTGGGAGGAAAAAATCCGATTTTGGGGAAATGAACCAAGAAATTGGGAAATAAACCCAGATTTTGGGGAAAATGAAGACTGGACGGGAAAATTTGATTTGTGTAAAAATACACCCAGTTTTTTGAGGAAAAAAGGATTTTGGGGAAAATGAACCCAGTTTGGGAGGAAAAAATCTGATTTTGGGGAAAATGAACCCAGAGTGGAGATGAAATACCACATTTTCGGGAAAATGAACCCAGTTTGTTGGGGAAAACCTGATTTGTGTGAAAATGCACCCAGTTTTGGGGGAGAAAAGGGATTTTGGGGAAAATGGACCCAGTTTGGGAGGGAAGAAGCTGATTATGGGGAAAATGAATCCAGTTTGGGGGCAAAAACCCGTTTTTGATGAAAATGTACCCAGTTTGGAGGGGGTGGGGAAGATTTTGGGGAAATAAAGCCAGTAATTGGATACAAATTCGGGTTTTGGGGAAAATGAACACAGTTTGGTGGGGAAAACCCAATTTGTAGGGAAATGAATCCAGTTTTGGTGGAAAAAGCATATTTTGGGGAAAATGAACCCAGTTTTGGGGGAAAAAACCCTTTTTTTGGGAAAAATGAGCCCAGTGTGGAGTCGAAATTGAAGATTTTGGGGAAAATGAAATCAGTTTGGAGGGCTAAACCTGATTTGTGTGAAAATGCACCCTGTTTTTTGGGCGAAAAAAAAGATTTTGTTGAAAATGGACCCAGTTTCGGAGGAAAAGAGCTGATTATGTGGAAAATGAACCTAGTTTTGGGAGAAATCCCGATTTTAATGAAAATGAACCCAGTTTGGGGGAAAACCCCGTTTTTAAGGAAAATGAACCCAGTTTTGGGGAAAAATTATTTTGGGGAAAATGAACGCTGTATTGAGGGGAAACCTGATTTGTGTGGAAATGATCCCAGTTTTGGGGGTAAATAAGGATTTTGTGGAAAATGAACTTAGTTTAGGAGGAAAAAAACCTGATTATGCGAAAAATGAACCCAGCTTTGGTGGAAAAATACCCGTTTTTAAGGAAAATGAACCCAGTTTTGGGGAAAAAAATGATTTTGTGGAAAATGAAGCCTGTAATTGGGTAAAAAAAACGGATTTTGGGGAAAATGTACACAGTTTGGGGGGGGGGGGGGGAAATCAACTTGTGGGGAAATGAACCGAGTTTGGGAGGAAAAACCTGACCTTGGGGAATTGAACCCTGTTTGGGAGGAAAAAAACTTATTTTGGGGGAAATGAACCCCGTGTGGAGTGGAAATAGAAGATTTTGGGGAAAATGAAATCAGTTTGGAGGGGGAAACCTGATTTGTGTGGAAATAGAGCCAGTTTTTTGGGGAAAAAAAGGATTTTGGGGAAAATGAACCGAGTAATGGGGAAAACCCCCTGATTTTGGGGAAAATGAACCAAGTGTAGCGTGGAAATAGAAGATTTTGGGGAAAATGAACACTGTTTTGAGGGGAAAACCTGATTTGTGTGAAAAAGAGCCCAGTTTTGGGGGGAAATATGGATTTTGTGGAAAATGAACATAGTTTTGGAGGAAAAAAGCTGATTATGCGGAAAATGAACCCAGTTTTGGCAGAAAAACCCGTTTCTAAGGAAAATTGACCCAGTTTTGGAGAAAAAAATTATTTTGGGGAAAATGAACCCAGTAACTGGGTTAAAAAAAACAAATTTTGGGGAAAATGAACACTGTTTGGGGGGGGGGGAATGCAACTTGTAGGGAAATGAACCGAGTTTTGCTGGCAAAAACCCGACTTTGGGGAAAATGAACCCAGTTTGGGAGGAAAAAATCCGATTTTGGGGAAATGAACCAAGAAATTGGGAAATAAACCCAGATTTTGGGGAAAATGAAGACTGGACGGGAAAATTTGATTTGTGTAAAAATACACCCAGTTTTTTGAGGAAAAAAGGATTTTGGGGAAAATGAACCCAGTTTGGGAGGAAAAAATCTGATTTTGGGGAAAATGAACCCAGAGTGGAGATGAAATACCACATTTTCGGGAAAATGAACCCAGTTTGTTGGGGAAAACCTGATTTGTGTGAAAATGCACCCAGTTTTGGGGGAGAAAAGGGATTTTGGGGAAAATGGACCCAGTTTGGGAGGAAAGAAGCTGATTATGGGGAAAATGAATCCAGTTTGGGGGCAAAAACCCGTTTTTGATGAAAATGTACCCAGTTTGGAGGGGGTGGGGAAGATTTTTGGGAAATAAAGCCAGTAATTGGATACAAATTCGGGTTTTGGGGAAAATGAACACAGTTTGGTGGGGAAAACCCAATTTGTAGGGAAATGAATCCAGTTTTGGTGGAAAAAGCATATTTTGGGGAAAATGAACCCAGTTTTGGGGGAAAAAACCCTTTTTTTGGGAAAAATGAGCCCAGTGTGGAGTCGAAATTGAAGATTTTGGGGAAAATGAAATCAGTTTGGAGGGCTAAACCTGATTTGTGTGAAAATGCACCCTGTTTTTTGGGCGAAAAAAAAGATTTTGTTGAAAATGGACCCAGTTTCGGAGGAAAAGAGCTGATTATGTGGAAAATGAACCTAGTTTTGGGAGAAATCCCGATTTTAATGAAAATGAACCCAGCTTGGGGGAAAACCCCGTTTTTAAGGAAAATGAACCCAGTTTTGGGGAAAAATTATTTTGGGGAAAATGAACGCTGTATTGAGGGGAAACCTGATTTGTGTGGAAATGATCCCAGTTTTGGGGGTAAATAAGGATTTTGTGGAAAATGAACTTAGTTTAGGAGGAAAAAAACCTGATTATGCGAAAAATGAACCCAGCTTTGGTGGAAAAATACCCGTTTTTAAGGAAAATGAACCCAGTTTTGGGGAAAAAAATGATTTTGTGGAAAATGAAGCCTGTAATTGGGTAAAAAAAACGGATTTTGGGGAAAATGTACACAGTTTGGGGGAGGGGGGAATCAACTTGTAGGGAAATGAACCGAGTTTGGGAGGAAAAACCTGACCTTGGGGAAATGAACCCTGTTTGGGAGGAAAAAAACTTATTTTGGGGGAAATGAACCCCGTGTGGAGTGGAAATAGAAGATTTTGGGGAAAATGAAATCAGTTTGGAGGGGGAAACCTGATTTGTGTGGAAATAGAGCCAGTTTTTTGGGGAAAAAAAAGGATTTTGGGGAAAATGAACCGAGTAATGGGGAAAACCCCCTGATTTTGTGGAAAATGAACCAAGTGTGGCATGGAAATAGAAGATTTTGGGGAAAATGAACACTGTTTTGATGGGAAAACCTGATTTGTGTGAAAAAGAGCCCAGTTTTGGGGGGAAATATGGATTTTGTGGAAAATGAACATAGTTTTGGAGGAAAAAAGCTGATTATGCGGAAAATGAACCCAGTTTTGGCAGAAAAACCCGTTTCTAAGGAAAATTGACCCAGTTTTGGAGAAAAAAATTATTTTGGGGAAAATGAACCCAGTAACTGGGTTAAAAAAAACAAATTTTGGGGAAAATGAACACTGTTTGGGGGGGGGGGAATGCAACTTGTAGGGAAATGAACCGAGTTTTGCTGGCAAAAACCCGACTTTGGGGAAAATGAACCCAGTTTGGGAGGAAAAAATCCGATTTTGGGGAAATGAACCAAGAAATTGGGAAATAAACCCAGATTTTGGGGAAAATGAAGACTGGACGGGAAAATTTGATTTGTGTAAAAATACACCCAGTTTTTTGAGGAAAAAAGGATTTTGGGGAAAATGAACCCAGTTTGGGAGGAAAAAATCTGATTTTGGGGAAAATGAACCCAGAGTGGAGATGAAATACCACATTTTCGGGAAAATGAACCCAGTTTGTTGGGGAAAACCTGATTTGTGTGAAAATGCACCCAGTTTTGGGGGAGAAAAGGGATTTTGGGGAAAATGGACCCAGTTTGGGAGGAAAGAAGCTGATTATGGGGAAAATGAATCCAGTTTGGGGGCAAAAACCCGTTTTTGATGAAAATGTACCCAGTTTGGAGGGGGTGGGGAAGATTTTTGGGAAATAAAGCCAGTAATTGGATACAAATTCGGGTTTTGGGGAAAATGAACACAGTTTGGTGGGGAAAACCCAATTTGTAGGGAAATGAATCCAGTTTTGGTGGAAAAAGCATATTTTGGGGAAAATGAACCCAGTTTTGGGGGAAAAAACCCTTTTTTTGGGAAAAATGAGCCCAGTGTGGAGTCGAAATTGAAGATTTTGGGGAAAATGAAATCAGTTTGGAGGGCTAAACCTGATTTGTGTGAAAATGCACCCTGTTTTTTGGGCGAAAAAAAAGATTTTGTTGAAAATGGACCCAGTTTCGGAGGAAAAGAGCTGATTATGTGGAAAATGAACCTAGTTTTGGGAGAAATCCCGATTTTAATGAAAATGAACCCAGCTTGGGGGAAAACCCCGTTTTTAAGGAAAATGAACCCAGTTTTGGGGAAAAATTATTTTGGGGAAAATGAACGCTGTATTGAGGGGAAACCTGATTTGTGTGGAAATGATCCCAGTTTTGGGGGTAAATAAGGATTTTGTGGAAAATGAACTTAGTTTAGGAGGAAAAAAACCTGATTATGCGAAAAATGAACCCAGCTTTGGTGGAAAAATACCCGTTTTTAAGGAAAATGAACCCAGTTTTGGGGAAAAAAATGATTTTGTGGAAAATGAAGCCTGTAATTGGGTAAAAAAAACGGATTTTGGGGAAAATGTACACAGTTTGGGGGAGGGGGGAATCAACTTGTAGGGAAATGAACCGAGTTTGGGAGGAAAAACCTGACCTTGGGGAAATGAACCCTGTTTGGGAGGAAAAAAACTTATTTTGGGGGAAATGAACCCCGTGTGGAGTGGAAATAGAAGATTTTGGGGAAAATGAAATCAGTTTGGAGGGGGAAACCTGATTTGTGTGGAAATAGAGCCAGTTTTTTGGGGAAAAAAAAGGATTTTGGGGAAAATGAACCGAGTAATGGGGAAAACCCCCTGATTTTGTGGAAAATGAACCAAGTGTGGCATGGAAATAGAAGATTTTGGGGAAAATGAACACTGTTTTGATGGGAAAACCTGATTTGTGTGAAAAAGAGCCCAGTTTTGGGGGGAAATATGGATTTTGTGGAAAATGAACATAGTTTTGGAGGAAAAAAGCTGATTATGCGGAAAATGAACCCAGTTTTGGCAGAAAAACCCGTTTCTAAGGAAAATTGACCCAGTTTTGGAGAAAAAAATTATTTTGGGGAAAATGAACCCAGTAACTGGGTTAAAAAAAACAAATTTTGGGGAAAATGAACACTGTTTGGGGGGGGGGGGGAATGCAACTTGTAGGGAAATGAACCGAGTTTTGCTGGCAAAAACCCGACTTTGGGGAAAATGAACCCAGTTTGGGAGGAAAAAATCCGATTTTGGGGAAATGAACCAAGAAATTGGGAAATAAACCCAGATTTTGGGGAAAATGAAGACTGGACGGGAAAATTGATTTGTGTAAAAATGCACCCAGTTTTTTGAGGAAAAAAGGATTTTGGGGAAAATGAACCCAGTTTGGGAGGAAAAAATCTGATTTTGGGGAAAATGAACCCAGAGTGGAGATGAAATACCACATTTTCGGGAAAATGAACCCAGTTTGTTGGGGAAAACCTGATTTGTGTGAAAATGCACCCAGTTTTGGGGGAGAAAAGGGATTTTGGGGAAAATGGACCCAGTTTGGGAGGAAAGAAGCTGATTATGGGGAAAATGAATCCAGTTTGGGGGCAAAAACCCGTTTTTTGATGAAAATGTACCCAGTTTGGAGGGGGTGGGGAAGATTTTTGGGAAATAAAGACAGTAATTGGATACAAATTCGGGTTTTGGGGAAAATGAACACAGTTTGGTGGGGAAAACCCAATTTGTAGGGAAATGAATCCAGTTTTGGTGGAAAAAGCATATTTTGGGGAAAATGAACCCAGTTTTGGGGGAAAAAACCCTTTTTTTGGGAAAAATGAGCCCAGTGTGGAGTCGAAATTGAAGATTTTGGGGAAAATGAAATCAGTTTGGAGGGCTAAACCTGATTTGTGTGAAAATGCACCCTGTTTTTTGGGCGAAAAAAAAGATTTTGTTGAAAATGGACCCAGTTTCGGAGGAAAAGAGCTGATTATGTGGAAAATGAACCTAGTTTTGGGAGAAATCCCGATTTTAATGAAAATGAACCCAGTTTGGGGGAAAACCCCGTTTTTAAGGAAAATGAACCCAGTTTTGGGGAAAAATTATTTTGGGGAAAATGAACACTGTATTGAGGGGAAACCTGATTTGTGTGGAAATGATCCCAGTTTTGGGGGTAAATAAGGATTTTGTGGAAAATGAACTTAGTTTAGGAGGAAAAAAACCTGATTATGCGAAAAATGAACCCAGCTTTGGCGGAAAAAAACCCCGTTTTTAAGGAAAATGAACCCAGTTTTGGGGAAAAAAATGATTTTGTGGAAAATGAAGCCTGTAATTGGGTAAAAAAAACCGGATTTTGGGGAAAATGTACACAGTTTGGAGGGGGGGGGAAATCAACTTGTGGGGAAATGAACCGAGTTTGGGAGGAAAAACCTGACCTTGGGGAAATGAACCCTGTTTGGGAGGAAAAAAACTTATTTTGGGGGAAATGAACCCCGTGTGGAGTGGAAATAGAAGATTTTGGGGAAAATGAAATCAGTTTGGAGGGGGAAACCTGATTTGTGTGGAAATAGAGCCAGTTTTTTGGGGAAAAAAAGGATTTTGGGGAAAATGAACCGAGTAATGGGGAAAACCCCCTGATTTTGGGGAAAATGAACCAAGTGTAGCGTGGAAATAGAAGATTTTGGGGAAAATGAACACTGTTTTGAGGGGAAAACCTGATTTGTGTGAAAAAGAGCCCAGTTTTGGGGGGAAATATGGATTTTGTGGAAAATGAACATAGTTTTGGAGGAAAAAAGCTGATTATGCGGAAAATGAACCCAGTTTTGGCAGAAAAACCCGTTTCTAAGGAAAATTGACCCAGTTTTGGAGAAAAAAATTATTTTGGGGAAAATGAACCCAGTAACTGGGTTAAAAAAAACAAATTTTGGGGAAAATGAACACTGTTTGGGGGGGGGGGAATGCAACTTGTAGGGAAATGAACCGAGTTTTGCTGGCAAAAACCCGACTTTGGGGAAAATGAACCCAGTTTGGGAGGAAAAAATCCGATTTTGGGGAAATGAACCAAGAAATTGGGAAATAAACCCAGATTTTGGGGAAAATGAAGACTGGACGGGAAAATTTGATTTGTGTAAAAATACACCCAGTTTTTTGAGGAAAAAAGGATTTTGGGGAAAATGAACCCAGTTTGGGAGGAAAAAATCTGATTTTGGGGAAAATGAACCCAGAGTGGAGATGAAATACCACATTTTCGGGAAAATGAACCCAGTTTGTTGGGGAAAACCTGATTTGTGTGAAAATGCACCCAGTTTTGGGGGAGAAAAGGGATTTTGGGGAAAATGGACCCAGTTTGGGAGGAAAGAAGCTGATTATGGGGAAAATGAATCCAGTTTGGGGGCAAAAACCCGTTTTTGATGAAAATGTACCCAGTTTGGAGGGGGTGGGGAAGATTTTTGGGAAATAAAGCCAGTAATTGGATACAAATTCGGGTTTTGGGGAAAATGAACACAGTTTGGTGGGGAAAACCCAATTTGTAGGGAAATGAATCCAGTTTTGGTGGAAAAAGCATATTTTGGGGAAAATGAACCCAGTTTTGGGGGAAAAAACCCTTTTTTTGGGAAAAATGAGCCCAGTGTGGAGTCGAAATTGAAGATTTTGGGGAAAATGAAATCAGTTTGGAGGGCTAAACCTGATTTGTGTGAAAATGCACCCTGTTTTTTGGGCGAAAAAAAAGATTTTGTTGAAAATGGACCCAGTTTCGGAGGAAAAGAGCTGATTATGTGGAAAATGAACCTAGTTTTGGGAGAAATCCCGATTTTAATGAAAATGAACCCAGTTTGGGGGAAAACCCCGTTTTTAAGGAAAATGAACCCAGTTTTGGGGAAAAATTATTTTGGGGAAAATGAACACTGTATTGAGGGGAAACCTGATTTGTGTGGAAATGATCCCAGTTTTGGGGGTAAATAAGGATTTTGTGGAAAATGAACTTAGTTTAGGAGGAAAAAAACCTGATTATGCGAAAAATGAACCCAGCTTTGGTGGAAAAATACCCGTTTTTAAGGAAAATGAACCCAGTTTTGGGGAAAAAAATGATTTTGTGGAAAATGAAGCCTGTAATTGGGTAAAAAAAACGGATTTTGGGGAAAATGTACACAGTTTGGGGGAGGGGGGAATCAACTTGTAGGGAAATGAACCGAGTTTGGGAGGAAAAACCTGACCTTGGGGAAATGAACCCTGTTTGGGAGGAAAAAAACTTATTTTGGGGGAAATGAACCCCGTGTGGAGTGGAAATAGAAGATTTTGGGGAAAATGAAATCAGTTTGGAGGGGGAAACCTGATTTGTGTGGAAATAGAGCCAGTTTTTTGGGGAAAAAAAAGGATTTTGGGGAAAATGAACCGAGTAATGGGGAAAACCCCCTGATTTTGGGGAAAATGAACCAAGTGTGGCATGGAAATAGAAGATTTTGGGGAAAATGAACACTGTTTTGATGGGAAAACCTGATTTGTGTGAAAAAGAGCCCAGTTTTGGGGGGAAATATGGATTTTGTGGAAAATGAACATAGTTTTGGAGGAAAAAAGCTGATTATGCGGAAAATGAACCCAGTTTTGGCAGAAAAACCCCTTTCTAAGGAAAATTGACCCAGTTTTGGAAAAAAAAATTATTTTGGGGAAAATGAACCCAGTAACTGGGTTAAAAAAAACAAATTTTGGGGAAAATGAACACTGTTTGGGGGGGGGGGGGGGAATGCAACTTGTAGGGAAATGAACCGAGTTTTGCTGGCAAAAACCCGACTTTGGGGAAAATGAACCCAGTTTGGGAGGAAAAAATCCGATTTTGGGGAAATGAACCAAGAAATTGGGAAATAAACCCAGATTTTGGGGAAAATGAAGACTGGACGGGAAAATTGATTTGTGTAAAAATGCACCCAGTTTTTTGAGGAAAAAAGGATTTTGGGGAAAATGAACCCAGTTTGGGAGGAAAAAATCTGATTTTGGGGAAAATGAACCCAGAGTGGAGATGAAATACCACATTTTCGGGAAAATGAACCCAGTTTGTTGGGGAAAACCTGATTTGTGTGAAAATGCACCCAGTTTTGGGGGAGAAAAGGGATTTTGGGGAAAATGGACCCAGTTTGGGAGGAAAGAAGCTGATTATGGGGAAAATGAATCCAGTTTGGGGGCAAAAACCCGTTTTTTGATGAAAATGTACCCAGTTTGGAGGGGGTGGGGAAGATTTTTGGGAAATAAAGACAGTAATTGGATACAAATTCGGGTTTTGGGGAAAATGAACACAGTTTGGTGGGGAAAACCCAATTTGTAGGGAAATGAATCCAGTTTTGGTGGAAAAAGCATATTTTGGGGAAAATGAACCCAGTTTTGGGGGAAAAAACCCTTTTTTTGGGGAAAATGAGCCCAGTGTGGAGTCGAAATTGAAGATTTTGGGGAAAATGAAATCAGTTTGGAGGGCTAAACCTGATTTGTGTGAAAATGCACCCTGTTTTTTGGGCGAAAAAAAAGATTTTGTTGAAAATGGACCCAGTTTCGGAGGAAAAGAGCTGATTATGTGGAAAATGAACCTAGTTTTGGGAGAAATCCCGATTTTAATGAAAATGAACCCAGTTTGGGGGAAAACCCCGTTTTTAAGGAAAATGAACCCAGTTTTGGGGAAAAATTATTTTGGGGAAAATGAACACTGTATTGAGGGGAAACCTGATTTGTGTGGAAATGATCCCAGTTTTGGGGGTAAATAAGGATTTTGTGGAAAATGAACTTAGTTTAGGAGGAAAAAAACCTGATTATGCGAAAAATGAACCCAGCTTTGGTGGAAAAATACCCGTTTTTAAGGAAAATGAACCCAGTTTTGGGGAAAAAATGATTTTGTGGAAAATGAAGCCTGTAATTGGGTAAAAAGACGGATTTTGGGGAAAATGTACACAGTTTGGGGGAGGGGGGAATCAACTTGTAGGGAAATGAACCGAGTTTGGGAGGAAAAACCTGACCTTGGGGAAATGAACCCTGTTTGGGAGGAAAAAAACTTATTTTGGGGGAAATGAACCCCGTGTGGAGTGGAAATAGAAGATTTTGGGGAAAATGAAATCAGTTTGGAGGGGGAAACCTGATTTGTGTGGAAATAGAGCCAGTTTTTTGGGGAAAAAAAAGGATTTTGGGGAAAATGAACCGAGTAATGGGGAAAAACCCCTGATTTTGGGGAAAATGAACCAAGTGTGGCATGGAAATAGAAGATTTTGGGGAAAATGAACACTGTTTTGAGGGGAAAACCTGATTTGTGTGAAAAAGAGCCCAGTTTTGGGGGGAAATATGGATTTTGTGGAAAATGAACATAGTTTTGGAGGAAAAAAGCTGATTATGCGGAAAATGAACCCAGTTTTGGCAGAAAAACCCGTTTCTAAGGAAAATTGACCCAGTTTTGGAGAAAAAAATTATTTTGGGGAAAATGAACCCAGTAACTGGGTTAAAAAAAACAAATTTTGGGGAAAATGAACACTGTTTGGGGGGGGGGGAATGCAACTTGTAGGGAAATGAACCGAGTTTTGCTGGCAAAAACCCGACTTTGGGGAAAATGAACCCAGTTTGGGAGGAAAAAATCCGATTTTGGGGAAATGAACCAAGAAATTGGGAAATAAACCCAGATTTTGGGGAAAATGAAGACTGGACGGGAAAATTTGATTTGTGTAAAAATACACCCAGTTTTTTGAGGAAAAAAGGATTTTGGGGAAAATGAACCCAGTTTGGGAGGAAAAAATCTGATTTTGGGGAAAATGAACCCAGAGTGGAGATGAAATACCACATTTTCGGGAAAATGAACCCAGTTTGTTGGGGAAAACCTGATTTGTGTGAAAATGCACCCAGTTTTGGGGGAGAAAAGGGATTTTGGGGAAAATGGACCCAGTTTGGGAGGAAAGAAGCTGATTATGGGGAAAATGAATCCAGTTTGGGGGCAAAAACCCGTTTTTTGATGAAAATGTACCCAGTTTGGAGGGGGTGGGGAAGATTTTTGGGAAATAAAGACAGTAATTGGATACAAATTCGGGTTTTGGGGAAAATGAACACAGTTTGGTGGGGAAAACCCAATTTGTAGGGAAATGAATCCAGTTTTGGTGGAAAAAGCATATTTTGGGGAAAATGAACCCAGTTTTGGGGGAAAAAACCCTTTTTTTGGGGAAAATGAGCCCAGTGTGGAGTCGAAATTGAAGATTTTGGGGAAAATGAAATCAGTTTGGAGGGCTAAACCTGATTTGTGTGAAAATGCACCCTGTTTTTTGGGCGAAAAAAAAGATTTTGTTGAAAATGGACCCAGTTTCGGAGGAAAAGAGCTGATTATGTGGAAAATGAACCTAGTTTTGGGAGAAATCCCGATTTTAATGAAAATGAACCCAGCTTGGGGGAAAACCCCGTTTTTAAGGAAAATGAACCCAGTTTTGGGGAAAAATTATTTTGGGGAAAATGAACGCTGTATTGAGGGGAAACCTGATTTGTGTGGAAATGATCCCAGTTTTGGGGGTAAATAAGGATTTTGTGGAAAATGAACTTAGTTTAGGAGGAAAAAAACCTGATTATGCGAAAAATGAACCCAGCTTTGGTGGAAAAATACCCGTTTTTAAGGAAAATGAACCCAGTTTTGGGGAAAAAAATGATTTTGTGGAAAATGAAGCCTGTAATTGGGTAAAAAAAACGGATTTTGGGGAAAATGTACACAGTTTGGGGGAGGGGGGAATCAACTTGTAGGGAAATGAACCGAGTTTGGGAGGAAAAACCTGACCTTGGGGAAATGAACCCTGTTTGGGAGGAAAAAAACTTATTTTGGGGGAAATGAACCCCGTGTGGAGTGGAAATAGAAGATTTTGGGGAAAATGAAATCAGTTTGGAGGGGGAAACCTGATTTGTGTGGAAATAGAGCCAGTTTTTTGGGGAAAAAAAAGGATTTTGGGGAAAATGAACCGAGTAATGGGGAAAACCCCCTGATTTTGTGGAAAATGAACCAAGTGTGGCATGGAAATAGAAGATTTTGGGGAAAATGAACACTGTTTTGATGGGAAAACCTGATTTGTGTGAAAAAGAGCCCAGTTTTGGGGGGAAATATGGATTTTGTGGAAAATGAACATAGTTTTGGAGGAAAAAAGCTGATTATGCGGAAAATGAACCCAGTTTTGGCAGAAAAACCCGTTTCTAAGGAAAATTGACCCAGTTTTGGAGAAAAAAATTATTTTGGGGAAAATGAACCCAGTAACTGGGTTAAAAAAAACAAATTTTGGGGAAAATGAACACTGTTTGGGGGGGGGGGAATGCAACTTGTAGGGAAATGAACCGAGTTTTGCTGGCAAAAACCCGACTTTGGGGAAAATGAACCCAGTTTGGGAGGAAAAAATCCGATTTTGGGGAAATGAACCAAGAAATTGGGAAATAAACCCAGATTTTGGGGAAAATGAAGACTGGACGGGAAAATTTGATTTGTGTAAAAATACACCCAGTTTTTTGAGGAAAAAAGGATTTTGGGGAAAATGAACCCAGTTTGGGAGGAAAAAATCTGATTTTGGGGAAAATGAACCCAGAGTGGAGATGAAATACCACATTTTCGGGAAAATGAACCCAGTTTGTTGGGGAAAACCTGATTTGTGTGAAAATGCACCCAGTTTTGGGGGAGAAAAGGGATTTTGGGGAAAATGGACCCAGTTTGGGAGGAAAGAAGCTGATTATGGGGAAAATGAATCCAGTTTGGGGGCAAAAACCCGTTTTTGATGAAAATGTACCCAGTTTGGAGGGGGTGGGGAAGATTTTTGGGAAATAAAGCCAGTAATTGGATACAAATTCGGGTTTTGGGGAAAATGAACACAGTTTGGTGGGGAAAACCCAATTTGTAGGGAAATGAATCCAGTTTTGGTGGAAAAAGCATATTTTGGGGAAAATGAACCCAGTTTTGGGGGAAAAAACCCTTTTTTTGGGAAAAATGAGCCCAGTGTGGAGTCGAAATTGAAGATTTTGGGGAAAATGAAATCAGTTTGGAGGGCTAAACCTGATTTGTGTGAAAATGCACCCTGTTTTTTGGGCGAAAAAAAAGATTTTGTTGAAAATGGACCCAGTTTCGGAGGAAAAGAGCTGATTATGTGGAAAATGAACCTAGTTTTGGGAGAAATCCCGATTTTAATGAAAATGAACCCAGCTTGGGGGAAAACCCCGTTTTTAAGGAAAATGAACCCAGTTTTGGGGAAAAATTATTTTGGGGAAAATGAACGCTGTATTGAGGGGAAACCTGATTTGTGTGGAAATGATCCCAGTTTTGGGGGTAAATAAGGATTTTGTGGAAAATGAACTTAGTTTAGGAGGAAAAAAACCTGATTATGCGAAAAATGAACCCAGCTTTGGTGGAAAAATACCCGTTTTTAAGGAAAATGAACCCAGTTTTGGGGAAAAAAATGATTTTGTGGAAAATGAAGCCTGTAATTGGGTAAAAAAAACGGATTTTGGGGAAAATGTACACAGTTTGGGGGAGGGGGGAATCAACTTGTAGGGAAATGAACCGAGTTTGGGAGGAAAAACCTGACCTTGGGGAAATGAACCCTGTTTGGGAGGAAAAAAACTTATTTTGGGGGAAATGAACCCCGTGTGGAGTGGAAATAGAAGATTTTGGGGAAAATGAAATCAGTTTGGAGGGGGAAACCTGATTTGTGTGGAAATAGAGCCAGTTTTTTGGGGAAAAAAAAGGATTTTGGGGAAAATGAACCGAGTAATGGGGAAAACCCCCTGATTTTGTGGAAAATGAACCAAGTGTGGCATGGAAATAGAAGATTTTGGGGAAAATGAACACTGTTTTGATGGGAAAACCTGATTTGTGTGAAAAAGAGCCCAGTTTTGGGGGGAAATATGGATTTTGTGGAAAATGAACATAGTTTTGGAGGAAAAAAGCTGATTATGCGGAAAATGAACCCAGTTTTGGCAGAAAAACCCGTTTCTAAGGAAAATTGACCCAGTTTTGGAGAAAAAAATTATTTTGGGGAAAATGAACCCAGTAACTGGGTTAAAAAAAACAAATTTTGGGGAAAATGAACACTGTTTGGGGGGGGGGGGGAATGCAACTTGTAGGGAAATGAACCGAGTTTTGCTGGCAAAAACCCGACTTTGGGGAAAATGAACCCAGTTTGGGAGGAAAAAATCCGATTTTGGGGAAATGAACCAAGAAATTGGGAAATAAACCCAGATTTTGGGGAAAATGAAGACTGGACGGGAAAATTGATTTGTGTAAAAATGCACCCAGTTTTTTGAGGAAAAAAGGATTTTGGGGAAAATGAACCCAGTTTGGGAGGAAAAAATCTGATTTTGGGGAAAATGAACCCAGAGTGGAGATGAAATACCACATTTTCGGGAAAATGAACCCAGTTTGTTGGGGAAAACCTGATTTGTGTGAAAATGCACCCAGTTTTGGGGGAGAAAAGGGATTTTGGGGAAAATGGACCCAGTTTGGGAGGAAAGAAGCTGATTATGGGGAAAATGAATCCAGTTTGGGGGCAAAAACCCGTTTTTTGATGAAAATGTACCCAGTTTGGAGGGGGTGGGGAAGATTTTTGGGAAATAAAGACAGTAATTGGATACAAATTCGGGTTTTGGGGAAAATGAACACAGTTTGGTGGGGAAAACCCAATTTGTAGGGAAATGAATCCAGTTTTGGTGGAAAAAGCATATTTTGGGGAAAATGAACCCAGTTTTGGGGGAAAAAACCCTTTTTTTGGGAAAAATGAGCCCAGTGTGGAGTCGAAATTGAAGATTTTGGGGAAAATGAAATCAGTTTGGAGGGCTAAACCTGATTTGTGTGAAAATGCACCCTGTTTTTTGGGCGAAAAAAAAGATTTTGTTGAAAATGGACCCAGTTTCGGAGGAAAAGAGCTGATTATGTGGAAAATGAACCTAGTTTTGGGAGAAATCCCGATTTTAATGAAAATGAACCCAGTTTGGGGGAAAACCCCGTTTTTAAGGAAAATGAACCCAGTTTTGGGGAAAAATTATTTTGGGGAAAATGAACACTGTATTGAGGGGAAACCTGATTTGTGTGGAAATGATCCCAGTTTTGGGGGTAAATAAGGATTTTGTGGAAAATGAACTTAGTTTAGGAGGAAAAAAACCTGATTATGCGAAAAATGAACCCAGCTTTGGCGGAAAAAAACCCCGTTTTTAAGGAAAATGAACCCAGTTTTGGGGAAAAAAATGATTTTGTGGAAAATGAAGCCTGTAATTGGGTAAAAAAAACCGGATTTTGGGGAAAATGTACACAGTTTGGAGGGGGGGGGAAATCAACTTGTGGGGAAATGAACCGAGTTTGGGAGGAAAAACCTGACCTTGGGGAAATGAACCCTGTTTGGGAGGAAAAAAACTTATTTTGGGGGAAATGAACCCCGTGTGGAGTGGAAATAGAAGATTTTGGGGAAAATGAAATCAGTTTGGAGGGGGAAACCTGATTTGTGTGGAAATAGAGCCAGTTTTTTGGGGAAAAAAAGGATTTTGGGGAAAATGAACCGAGTAATGGGGAAAACCCCCTGATTTTGGGGAAAATGAACCAAGTGTAGCGTGGAAATAGAAGATTTTGGGGAAAATGAACACTGTTTTGAGGGGAAAACCTGATTTGTGTGAAAAAGAGCCCAGTTTTGGGGGGAAATATGGATTTTGTGGAAAATGAACATAGTTTTGGAGGAAAAAAGCTGATTATGCGGAAAATGAACCCAGTTTTGGCAGAAAAACCCGTTTCTAAGGAAAATTGACCCAGTTTTGGAGAAAAAAATTATTTTGGGGAAAATGAACCCAGTAACTGGGTTAAAAAAAACAAATTTTGGGGAAAATGAACACTGTTTGGGGGGGGGGGAATGCAACTTGTAGGGAAATGAACCGAGTTTTGCTGGCAAAAACCCGACTTTGGGGAAAATGAACCCAGTTTGGGAGGAAAAAATCCGATTTTGGGGAAATGAACCAAGAAATTGGGAAATAAACCCAGATTTTGGGGAAAATGAAGACTGGACGGGAAAATTTGATTTGTGTAAAAATACACCCAGTTTTTTGAGGAAAAAAGGATTTTGGGGAAAATGAACCCAGTTTGGGAGGAAAAAATCTGATTTTGGGGAAAATGAACCCAGAGTGGAGATGAAATACCACATTTTCGGGAAAATGAACCCAGTTTGTTGGGGAAAACCTGATTTGTGTGAAAATGCACCCAGTTTTGGGGGAGAAAAGGGATTTTGGGGAAAATGGACCCAGTTTGGGAGGAAAGAAGCTGATTATGGGGAAAATGAATCCAGTTTGGGGGCAAAAACCCGTTTTTGATGAAAATGTACCCAGTTTGGAGGGGGTGGGGAAGATTTTTGGGAAATAAAGCCAGTAATTGGATACAAATTCGGGTTTTGGGGAAAATGAACACAGTTTGGTGGGGAAAACCCAATTTGTAGGGAAATGAATCCAGTTTTGGTGGAAAAAGCATATTTTGGGGAAAATGAACCCAGTTTTGGGGGAAAAAACCCTTTTTTTGGGAAAAATGAGCCCAGTGTGGAGTCGAAATTGAAGATTTTGGGGAAAATGAAATCAGTTTGGAGGGCTAAACCTGATTTGTGTGAAAATGCACCCTGTTTTTTGGGCGAAAAAAAAGATTTTGTTGAAAATGGACCCAGTTTCGGAGGAAAAGAGCTGATTATGTGGAAAATGAACCTAGTTTTGGGAGAAATCCCGATTTTAATGAAAATGAACCCAGTTTGGGGGAAAACCCCGTTTTTAAGGAAAATGAACCCAGTTTTGGGGAAAAATTATTTTGGGGAAAATGAACACTGTATTGAGGGGAAACCTGATTTGTGTGGAAATGATCCCAGTTTTGGGGGTAAATAAGGATTTTGTGGAAAATGAACTTAGTTTAGGAGGAAAAAAACCTGATTATGCGAAAAATGAACCCAGCTTTGGTGGAAAAATACCCGTTTTTAAGGAAAATGAACCCAGTTTTGGGGAAAAAAATGATTTTGTGGAAAATGAAGCCTGTAATTGGGTAAAAAAAACGGATTTTGGGGAAAATGTACACAGTTTGGGGGAGGGGGGAATCAACTTGTAGGGAAATGAACCGAGTTTGGGAGGAAAAACCTGACCTTGGGGAAATGAACCCTGTTTGGGAGGAAAAAAACTTATTTTGGGGGAAATGAACCCCGTGTGGAGTGGAAATAGAAGATTTTGGGGAAAATGAAATCAGTTTGGAGGGGGAAACCTGATTTGTGTGGAAATAGAGCCAGTTTTTTGGGGAAAAAAAAGGATTTTGGGGAAAATGAACCGAGTAATGGGGAAAACCCCCTGATTTTGGGGAAAATGAACCAAGTGTGGCATGGAAATAGAAGATTTTGGGGAAAATGAACACTGTTTTGATGGGAAAACCTGATTTGTGTGAAAAAGAGCCCAGTTTTGGGGGGAAATATGGATTTTGTGGAAAATGAACATAGTTTTGGAGGAAAAAAGCTGATTATGCGGAAAATGAACCCAGTTTTGGCAGAAAAACCCCTTTCTAAGGAAAATTGACCCAGTTTTGGAAAAAAAAATTATTTTGGGGAAAATGAACCCAGTAACTGGGTTAAAAAAAACAAATTTTGGGGAAAATGAACACTGTTTGGGGGGGGGGGGGGGGAATGCAACTTGTAGGGAAATGAACCGAGTTTTGCTGGCAAAAACCCGACTTTGGGGAAAATGAACCCAGTTTGGGAGGAAAAAATCCGATTTTGGGGAAATGAACCAAGAAATTGGGAAATAAACCCAGATTTTGGGGAAAATGAAGACTGGACGGGAAAATTGATTTGTGTAAAAATGCACCCAGTTTTTTGAGGAAAAAAGGATTTTGGGGAAAATGAACCCAGTTTGGGAGGAAAAAATCTGATTTTGGGGAAAATGAACCCAGAGTGGAGATGAAATACCACATTTTCGGGAAAATGAACCCAGTTTGTTGGGGAAAACCTGATTTGTGTGAAAATGCACCCAGTTTTGGGGGAGAAAAGGGATTTTGGGGAAAATGGACCCAGTTTGGGAGGAAAGAAGCTGATTATGGGGAAAATGAATCCAGTTTGGGGGCAAAAACCCGTTTTTTGATGAAAATGTACCCAGTTTGGAGGGGGTGGGGAAGATTTTTGGGAAATAAAGACAGTAATTGGATACAAATTCGGGTTTTGGGGAAAATGAACACAGTTTGGTGGGGAAAACCCAATTTGTAGGGAAATGAATCCAGTTTTGGTGGAAAAAGCATATTTTGGGGAAAATGAACCCAGTTTTGGGGGAAAAAACCCTTTTTTTGGGGAAAATGAGCCCAGTGTGGAGTCGAAATTGAAGATTTTGGGGAAAATGAAATCAGTTTGGAGGGCTAAACCTGATTTGTGTGAAAATGCACCCTGTTTTTTGGGCGAAAAAAAAGATTTTGTTGAAAATGGACCCAGTTTCGGAGGAAAAGAGCTGATTATGTGGAAAATGAACCTAGTTTTGGGAGAAATCCCGATTTTAATGAAAATGAACCCAGTTTGGGGGAAAACCCCGTTTTTAAGGAAAATGAACCCAGTTTTGGGGAAAAATTATTTTGGGGAAAATGAACACTGTATTGAGGGGAAACCTGATTTGTGTGGAAATGATCCCAGTTTTGGGGGTAAATAAGGATTTTGTGGAAAATGAACTTAGTTTAGGAGGAAAAAAACCTGATTATGCGAAAAATGAACCCAGCTTTGGTGGAAAAATACCCGTTTTTAAGGAAAATGAACCCAGTTTTGGGGAAAAAATGATTTTGTGGAAAATGAAGCCTGTAATTGGGTAAAAAGACGGATTTTGGGGAAAATGTACACAGTTTGGGGGAGGGGGGAATCAACTTGTAGGGAAATGAACCGAGTTTGGGAGGAAAAACCTGACCTTGGGGAAATGAACCCTGTTTGGGAGGAAAAAAACTTATTTTGGGGGAAATGAACCCCGTGTGGAGTGGAAATAGAAGATTTTGGGGAAAATGAAATCAGTTTGGAGGGGGAAACCTGATTTGTGTGGAAATAGAGCCAGTTTTTTGGGGAAAAAAAGGATTTTGGGGAAAATGAACCGAGTAATGGGGAAAACCCCCTGATTTTGGGGAAAATGAACCAAGTGTAGCGTGGAAATAGAAGATTTTGGGGAAAATGAACACTGTTTTGAGGGGAAAACCTGATTTGTGTGAAAAAGAGCCCAGTTTTGGGGGGAAATATGGATTTTGTGGAAAATGAACATAGTTTTGGAGGAAAAAAGCTGATTATGCGGAAAATGAGCCCAGTTTTGGCAGAAAAACCCGTTTCTAAGGAAAATTGACCCAGTTTTGGAGAAAAAAATTATTTTGGGGAAAATGAACCCAGTAACTGGGTTAAAAAAAACAAATTTTGGGGAAAATGAACACTGTTTGGGGCGGGGGGGAATGCAACTTGTAGGGAAATGAACCGAGTTTTGCTGGCAAAAACCCGACTTTGGGGAAAATGAACCCAGTTTGGGAGGAAAAAATCCGATTTTGGGGAAATGAACCAAGAAATTGGGAAATAAACCCAGATTTTGGGGAAAATGAAGACTGGACGGGAAAATTGATTTGTGTAAAAATGCACCCAGTTTTTTGAGGAAAAAAGGATTTTGGGGAAAATGAACCCAGTTTGGGAGGAAAAAATCTGATTTTGGGGAAAATGAACCCAGAGTGGAGATGAAATACCACATTTTCGGGAAAATGAACCCAGTTTGTTGGGGAAAACCTGATTTGTGTGAAAATGCACCCAGTTTTGGGGGAGAAAAGGGATTTTGGGGAAAATGGACCCAGTTTGGGAGGAAAGAAGCTGATTATAGGGAAAATGAATCCAGTTTGGGGGCAAAAACCCGTTTTTGATGAAAATGTACCCAGTTTGGAGGGGGTGGGGAAGATTTTTGGGAAATAAAGCCAGTAATTGGATACAAATTCGGGTTTTGGGGAAAATGAACACAGTTTGGTGGGGAAAACCCAATTTGTAGGGAAATGAACCCAGTTTTGGTGGAAAAAACATATTTTGGGGAAAATGAACCCAGTTTTGGGGGAAAAAACCCTTTTTTTGGGGAAAATGAGCCCAGTGTGGAGTCGAAATTGAAGATTTTGGGGAAAATGAAATCAGTTTGGAGGGCTAAACCTGATTTGTGTGAAAATGCACCCTGTTTTTGGGCGAAAAAAAAAGATTTTGTTGAAAATGGACCCAGTTTCGGAGGAAAAGAGCTGATTATGTGGAAAATGAACCTAGTTTTGGGAGAAAACCCGATTTTAATGAAAATGAACCCAGTTTGGGGGAAAAACCCGTTTTTAAGGAAAATGAACCCAATTTTGGGGAAAAATTATTTTAGGGAAAATGAACGCTGTATTGAGGGGAAACCTGATTTGTGTGGAAATGATCCCAGTTTTGGGGGTAAATAAGGATTTTGTGGAAAATGAACTTAGTTTAGGAGGAAAAAAACCTGATTATGCGAAAAATGAACCCAGCTTTGGCGGAAAAAAAACCCGTTTTTAAGGAAAATGAACCCAGTTTTGGAGAAAAAAATGATTTTGTGGAAAATGAAGCCTGTAATTGGGTAAAAAAAAACGGATTTTGGGGAAAATGTACACAGTTTGGGGGGGGGGGGGAAATCAACTTGTAGGGAAATGAACCGAGTTTGGGAGGAAAAACCTGACCTTGGGGAAATGAACCCTGTTTGGGAGGAAAAAAACTTATTTTGGGGGATATGAACCCCGTGTGGAGTGGAAATAGAAGATTTTGGGGAAAATGAAATCAGTTTGGAGGGGGAAACCTGATTTGTGTGGAAATAGAGCCAGTTTTTTGGGGAAAAAAAAGGATTTTGGGGAAAATGAACCGAGTAATGGGGAAAAACCCCTGATTTTGGGGGAAATGAACCAAGTGTGGCGTGGAAATAGAAGATTTTGGGGAAAATGAACACTGTTTTGAGGGGAAAACCTGATTTGTGTGAAAAAGAGCCCAGTTTTGGGGGGAAATATGGATTTTGTGGAAAATGAACATAGTTTTGGAGGAAAAAAGCTGATTATGCGGAAAATGAACCCAGTTTTGGCAGAAAAACCCGTTTTTAAGGAAAATTGACCCAGTTTTGGAGAAAAAAATTATTTTGGGGAAAATGAACCGAGTAACTGGGTTAAAAAAAAAAATTTTGGGGAAAATGAACACTGTTTGGGGGGGGGGGGGGGGGAATGCAACTTGTAGGGAAATGAACCGAGTTTTGCTGGCAAAAACCCGACTTTGGGGAAAATGAACCCAGTTTGGGAGGAAAAAATCCGATTTTGGGGAAATGAACCAAGAAATTGGGAAATAAACCCAGATTTTGGGGAAAATGAAGACTGGACGGGAAAATTTGATTTGTGTAAAAATGCACCCAGTTTTTTGAGGAAAAAAGGATTTTGGGGAAAATGAACCCAGTTTAGGACGAAAAAATCTGATTTTGGGGAAAATGAACCCAGAGTGGAGATGAAAACCACATTTTCTGGGAAAATGAACCCAGTTTGTTGGGGAAAACCTGATTTGTGTGAAAATGCACCCAGTTTTGGGGGAGAAAAGGGATTTTGGGGAAAATGGACCCAGTTTGGGAGGAAAGAAGCTGATTATGGGGAAAATGAATCCAGTTTGGGGGTAAAAACCCGTTTTTTGATGAAAATGTACCCAGTTTGGAGGGGGTGGGGAAGATTTTTGGGAAATAAAGCCAGTAATTGGATACAAATTCGGGTTTTGGGGAAAATGAACACAGTTTGGTGGGGAAAACCCTATTTGTAGGGAAATGAATCCAGTTTTGGTGGAAAAAGCATATTTTGGGGAAAATGAACCCAGTTTTGGGGGAAAAAACCCTTTTTTTGGGAAAAATGAGCCCAGTGTGGAGTCGAAATTGAAGATTTTGGGGAAAATGAAATCAGTTTGGAGGACTAAACCTGATTTGTGTGAAAATGCACCCTGTTTTTGGGCGAAAAAAAGATTTTGTTGAAAATGGACCCAGTTTCGGAGGAAAAGAGCTGATTATGTGGAAAATGAACCTAGTTTTGGGAGAAAACCCAATTTTAATGAAAATGAACCCAGTTTGGGGGAAAACCCCGTTTTTAAGGAAAATGAACCCAATTTTGGGGAAAAATTATTTTGGGGAAAATGAACGCTGTATTGAGGGGAAACCTGATTTGTGTGGAAATGATCCCAGTTTTGGGGGTAAATAAGGATTTTGTGGAAAATGAACTTAGTTTAGGAGGAAAAAAACCTGATTATGCGAAAAATGAACCCAGCTTTGGCGGAAAAAATGATTTTGTGGAAAATGAAGCCTGTAATTGGGTAAAAAAAACGGATTTTGGGGAAAATGTACACAGTTTGGGGGGGGGGGGGGAATCAACTTGTAGGGAAATGAACCGAGTTTGGGAGGAAAAACCTGACCTTGGGGAAATGAACCCTGTTTGGGAGGAAAAAAACTTATTTTGGGGGAAATGAACCCCGTGTGGAGTGGAAATAGAAGATTTTGGGGAAAATGAAATCAGTTTGGAGGGGGAAACCTGATTTGTGTGGAAATACAGCCAGTTTTTTTGGGGAAAAAAAGGATTTTGGGGAAAATGAACCGAGTAATGGGGAAAAACCCCTGATTTTGGGGAAAATGAACCAAGTGTGGCGTGGAAATAGAAGATTTTGGGGAAAATGAACACTGTTTTGAGGGGAAAACCTGATTTGTGTGAAAAAGAGCCCAGTTTTGGGGGGAAATATGGATTTTGTGGAAAATGAACATAGTTTTGGAGGAAAAAAGCTGATTATGCGGAAAATGAACCCAGTTTTGGCAGAAAAACCCCTTTCTAAGGAAAATTGACCCAGTTTTGGAGAAAAAAATTATTTTGGGGAAAATGAACCCAGTAACTGGGTTAAAAAAAACAAATTTTGGGGAAAATGAACACTGTTTGGGGGGGGGGGGGGGAATGCAACTTGTAGGGAAATGAACCGAGTTTTGCTGGCAAAAACCCGACTTTGGGGAAAATGAACCCAGTTTGGGAGGAAAAAATCCGATTTTGGGGAAATGAACCAAGAAATTGGGAAATAAACCCAGATTTTGGGGAAAATGAAGACTGGACGGGAAAATTTGATTTGTGTAAAAATGCACCCAGTTTTTTGAGGAAAAAATCTGATTTTGGGGAAAATGAACCCAGAGTGGAGATGAAATACCACATTTTCGGGAAAATGAACCCAGTTTGTTGGGGAAAACCTGATTTGTGTGAAAATGCACCCAGTTTTGGGGGAGAAAAGGGATTTTGGGGAAAATGGACCCAGTTTGGGAGGAAAGAAGCTGATTATGGGGAAAATGAATCCAGTTTGGGGGCAAAAACCCATTTTTGATGAAAATGTACCCAGTTTGGAGGGGGTGGGGAAGATTTTTGGGAAATAAAGCCAGTAATTGGATACAAATTCGGGTTTTGGGGAAAATGAACACAGTTTGGTGGGGAAAACCCAATTTGTAGGGAAATGAACCCAGTTTTGGTGGAAAAAACACATTTTGGGGAAAATGAACCCAGTTTTGGGGGAAAAAACCCTTTTTTTGGGGAAAATGAGCCCAGTGTGGAGTCGAAATTGAAGATTTTGGGGAAAATGAAATCAGTTTGGAGGGCAAAATCTGATTTGTGTGAAAATGCACCTTGTTTTTGGGCGAAAAAAAAGATTTTGTTGAAAATGGACCCAGTTTCGGAGGAAAAGAGCTGATTATGTGGAAAATGAACCTAGTTTTGGGAGAAAACCCGATTTTAATGAAAATGAACCCAGTTTGGGGGAAAACCCCGTTTTTAAGGAAAATGAACCCAGTTTTGGGGAAAAATTATTTTGGGGAAAATGAACACTGTATTGAGGGGAAACCTGATTTGTGTGAAAATGATCCCAGTTTTGGGGGAAAAAATATGCATTTGGGGAAAATGAACCCAGTAATGTGTAAAAAAACCTGTTTTTCCGTAAAATGAACCCAGTGTGGAGTCGAAATATATTTTGGGGACAATGTACACAGTTTGGGGGGGAAAACCCAACTTGTATGGAAATGCACCCAGTTTTGGTGGAAAAAAAACCGGATTTTGGTGAAAATGAACCCAGGTTTGGGGAAAAAATTTATTTTGGGGAAATGTACCCAGTAATTGGGAAATAAAACCGGATTCTGGGAAAAATGAAGACTGTTTGGAGGGGAAAATTTGATTTGTGTTAAAATGCACCCAGTTTGTTTGGGAAAAAAAGGATTTTGGGGAAAATGAACCCAGTTTGGGAGGACAGAAGCTGATTATGTGGAAAATTAACCCAGTCTGGGGGGAAAAACCGGTTTTGATAAAAATGAACTCAGTTTTGGGGTAAAAAAAAGATTTTTGGGAAATAAAGCCAGGAATTGGGTAAAAAAACCGGATTTTGGGGAAAATGAACACTGTTTGGTGGGGAAAACCTAATTTGTAGGGAAATAAACTCAATTTTGGTGGAAAAAACATATTTTGGGGAAAATAAACCCAGTTTTGGGGGAAAAAATGATTTTGGGGAAAATGAACCTTTTTTTTGGGGAGAAAAACCTGATTTTGTCGAAAATGAACCCAGTGTGGAGTGGAAATAGAAGGTTTTGTGGAAAATGAACTCAGTTTGGAGGGGAAAACATGATTTGTGTGAAAATGAACCGAGTTTTGGGGGGGAAATAAGGATTTTGTAGAAAATGAACATAGTTTCGGAGGATAAAACTATTTATGCGGAAAATGAACCCAGTTTTGGGGGGAAACCCCATTTTTAAGGAAAATGAACCCAGTTTTAGTGAAAAAAAAATGAATTTGGGGAAAATGAACCCAGTAATCGGGTAAAAAACCTGAATTTTGGGGAAAATTAGCAGAGTTTGGGGGGGGGGGAAGCCAAGTTCTAGGGAAATGGACTGAGTTTTGGTGGAAAAAACCCATCTTTGGGGAAAATGAACACAATTTGGAGGGGAAAATTTGATTTGTGTTAAAATGCACCCATTTTTTTTTGGGAAAAAAAGGATTTTGGGGAAAATGAACCCTGTTTTGGAGGACAGAAGCTGATTATGGGGAAAATGAACCCAGTCTGTGGGAAAAAACGGGTTTGATAAAAATGAACCCAGTTTTGGGAGAAAAAAAAAGATTTTGGGGAAATAAAGCCAGGAATTGGGTAAAAAAAACGGATTTTGGGGAAAATGAACACTGTTTGGTGGGGAAAACCTAATTTGTAGGGAAATAAACTCAATTTTGGTGGAAAAAACATATTTTGGGGAAAATGAACCCAGTTTTGGTGGAAAAAATGATTTTGGGGAAAATGAATCTAGTTTTTTGGGAAAAAACAACTGATTTTGGGGAAAATGAACCCAGTGTGGAGTGGAAATCAAAGATTTTGGGGAAAATGAACTCAGTTTGGAGGGGAAAACATGATTTGTGTGAAAATGAACCGAGTTTTGGGGTGGAAATAAGGATTTTGTGGAAAATGAACATCGTTTCAGAGGATAAAAGCTATTTATGCGGAAAATGAACCCGGTTTTGGGGAAAAAACCCATTTTTAAGGAAAATGAACCCAGTTTTAGTGAAAAAAATGAATTTGGGGAAAATGAACCCAGTAATCGGGTAAAAAACCTGATTTTTGGGGAAAATGAGCAGAGTTTTGGGGGGGGGGAGCCAACTTCTAGGGAAATGGACTGAGTTTTGGTGGGAAAAACCCATCTTTGGGGAAAATGAACCCAATTTTTAGGGGAAAAAAATGATTTTGGGGAAAATGAACCCAGTGTGGAGTGGAAATAGAAGATTTTGGGGAAAATTAAATCAGGTAGGAGGGGAATACCTGATTTGTGTGAAAATGAACCGAGTTTTGGGCAAAATAAGGATTTTATGGAAAATGAACATAGTTTCAGAGGAAAAAACCTGATTATGCGGAAAATGAACCCAGTTTTCGTGGAAAAACCCATTTTTAAGAAAAATGAACCCAGTTTTGGGGAAAAAAGATTTTGGGGAAAATTAACCCAGTAATTGGGTAAAAAACCCGGATTTTGGGGAAAATGAACAGAGTTTTGTGGGGAAAACCTAATTTGTAGGGAAATAAACCCAGTTTTGTTGGAAAAAACATATTTTGGGGAAAATGGACCCAGTTTTGGGGGAAAAAATGATTTTTGGGAAAATGAACCCAGTAATGGGGAAAAACACCTGATTTGGGGGAAAATGATCCCAGTGTGGAGTGGAAATCGAAGATTTTGGGGAAAATCAACACTCTTTGGAGGGGAAAACCAGATTTGTGGGAATATGAATCCATTTTTGGGGGAAAATGAACTTAGTTTAGGAGGAAAAAAAGGTGATTATGCAAAAAATGGACCCAGCTTTGGCGGAAAAAAACCCGTTTTTAAGGAAAATGAACCCAGTTTTGGGGAAAATAATGATTTTGTGGAAAATGAAGCCAGTAATTGGGTAAAAAACCCCGAATTTTAGGGAAAATGAACACAGTTTGTGGGGGGGGAAATCAACTTCTAGGGAAATGAATCGAGTTTTGGAAGAAAAACCTGACTTTGGGGAAATGAACCCAGTTTGGGTGAAAAAAAAACCTATTTTGGGGGAAATGAACCCAGTGTGGAGTGGAAATAGAAGATTTTTGGGAAAATGAAATCAGTTTGGAGGGGGAAACCTGATTTGTGTGAAAATGCACTCAGTTTTGGGGGGAAAAAGCGATTTTGTAGAAAATGAACGTAGTGTTAGAGGAAAAAATCTGATTATGCGGAAAATGAACCTAGTTTGGGGGGAAAAAATGATTTTGGGGGAAATGAACAAAGAAATTGGGTAAAAAAAACCCTGGATTTTGGGGAAAATGAACACAGTTTGGTGGGGAAAACCCAATTTGTAGGGAAATGAACCCAGTTTTGGTGGAAAAAACATATTTTGGGGAAAATGAACCCAATTTTGGGGGAAAAATATGATTTTGGGGAAAATTAACCCAGTATTGTGTAAAAAAACCTGTTTTTCGGGAAAATGAACCCAGTGTGGAGTCGAAATAGAAGATTTTGGGGACAATGAACACAGTTTGGGGGGGGAACCCAACTTGTATGGAAATGCACCCAGTTTTGGTGGAAGAAAACGGATTTTGGTGAAAATGAACCCAGGTTTGGGGAAAAAATTATTTTGGGGATAATGAACCCAGTGTGGAGTGGAAATAGGAGATTTTGGGGAAAATCAACACTGTTTGGAGGGGAAAATCTGATTTGTGTGAAAATGCACACATTTTGGGGAATAAAATAGATTTTGGGGAAATTGAACACAGTTTGGAAGGAAATAAACCTGATTTTGATGAAAATGAACCAGGCTTGGGGTTGAAATGCATTTTTGAGGAAAACAAACCCAGTTTTGTGGGGAAAAAACGATTTTGGGGAAAATGAACCAAGTGTGGAGTGGAAATAGAAGATTTTGTTGAAAATGAAATCAGTTTGGAGGTGAAAACCTGCTTTGTGTGAAAATGCACCAACTTTTTGGGAAAAAAGGGCCCAGTTTTGGAGGAAAAAAGCTGATTATGCGGAAAATGAACCCAGTTTTGGGGGAAAAAATGATTTTGGGGAAATGAACCCAGTAATTTGAAAATAAACCCGGATTTGTCATAAATTAACACTGTTTGGAGGGGAAAACTTCATTTGTGTGAAAATGCACCCAGATTTAGGGGAAAAAACGATTTTGGGGAAAAAACAATTTTGGGGAAAATGAACCCAGTTTCGGAGGAAAAAACCCCTGATTTGGGGGAAAATGAACATGGTTTGGGATGAAAAAAACCCCGATTTTAGGGAAAATGGACACAGTGTGGAAGGAAAAAAAAACGGATTGTTCGGTTTTTCCCACAATCTGAGTTCATTTTCGCAAAATCTTTTAGTTCATCTCCACACCGAGTTAATTTTCCCCAAAATCAGGATTTTTTTCCCCTAAACTGGGTTCATTTTACCCAAAATATGGTTTTGCCCTCTAAAAAGGATTCATTCTCCACAAAATCGTATTTCCCCCCCCAAAACTGGGTTCATTTTCCTTAAAAACGGGTTCTTCCCCCAAAACTGGGTTCATTTTCCGCATCATCAGCTTTTACTCTCCGAAACTGGGTTCATTTTCCACAAAATCCTATTTTTCCCCTCAAAACTGGCTCCATTTCCACACAAATCAGGTTTTCCCCTCCAAACTGATTTCATTTTCCCCAAAAGCGTCTATTTCCACTCCACACTGGGTTCATTTTCCCTAAAAACACTTTTTTCCCCCAAAACTGTGTCCATTTTCCCCAAATTCTGTATTTTTTTCCACCAAAACTGGGTTCATTTACCTACAAATTGGGTTTTCCCTACCAAACTCTGTTCATTTTCCCCAAAATCCCGGTGTTTTACCTAATGACTGGCTTTATTTCCCCAAAATCCTTTTTTTTTTTTGCCCAAACACTGGGTTCATTTTCATCAAAAACGGGTTTTCCCCCCCAAAATGGGATCATTTTCCCCATAATCTGGTATTTCATCTCCACTCTGGATTCATTTTCCCCCAAATCGTTTTTTTTCCTCCCAAACTGGGTTCATTTTCCCCAAAATCCTTTTTTTCCCAAAAAACTGGGTGCATTTTCACACAAATCAAGTTTTCCCGTCCAAGCAGTGTTCATTTTCCCCAAAATCCGGGTTTATTTCCCAATTACTGGGTTCATTTCCCCAAATTCATTTCCCCCCCCCCATACTGGATTGATTTTCCCAAAAATCGTTTTTTTTCCACCAAAACTGGGTTCATTTCTCTACAAGTTGGTTTGCTCCCATCAAACTGTGTTCACTTTCCTCAAAATTCGGGTTTTTTACCAAATTACTGGGTTCATTTTCCCCAAAATCATTTTTTTTCACCCAAAACTGGTTTATTTTTCCTTAAAAATGGGGTTTTCCCCCCAAACTGGATTCATTTTGAACATGGCTTTTTTCCTCCGAAACTGGACTTATTTTCTGCAAATTCTTTTTTTCCCCCCAAAACTGGCTGCATTTCCACAAAAATAAGTTTTTCCCCTCCAAACTGAGTTCATTTTCCCCAAAATCATTTTTTTTTTCCATTACTGGATTCTTTTTCCCCAAAATCCTTTCCCCCCCAAAAAAAAACTGGCTGCATTTCCACACAAATCAGGTTTTCCCCTCCAAAGAGTGTTGATTTTCCCCAAAATCTTCTATTTCCACTCCACACTGGGTTCATTTTCCCCAAAATCAGGGTTTTTTACCCATGACTGGGTTCCTTTTTCCCCAATTTATGTTTTTTTCCACCAAAACTGGGTTCATTTCCCTACAAATTGGATTTCCCCCACCAAACTGTGTTGATTTTCTCCAAAATTCGGGGTTTTTACCCGATTACTGGGTACATTTTCCCCAAAATAATTTTTTTCCCCAAAACATTGGTTCAATTCCCTTAAAAACGGGTTTTTCCACCAAAACTGGGTTCAATTTCCGCATAATCAGATTTTTTCCTCCGAAACTGGGTCCACTTCTCACAAAATAGTTATTTTTCCCAAAAAAACTGGGTGCATTTTCACACAAATCAGGCTTTCCCCTCCAAATTGATTCCATTTTCCCCAAAATCTTCTATTTCCACTCCACACTTGGTTCATTTTCCCCAAAATCAGTTTATTTTCCCCATTACTGGGTTCGTTTTCCCCAAAATCATTTTTTCCCCCAAAACTGGGTTCATTTTCTGAATAATCAGCTTTATTCCTCTGAAACTGGGTTCATTTTCCACATAATTTGGGAAACGAACTGAGTTTTGGTTTTGAGGGAATTTTGAGGAATTAAAGCCAGTAATTGGGGTAAAAATCCAGATTTTGGGGAAAATGAACACAGTTTGGTGGGGAAAACCTAATTTGTGTGGAAATAAACCCAGTTTATGTGGAAAAAGCATATTTTGGGGAAAATGAACCGAGTTTTGGGGAAAAAAATGATTTTGGGGAAAATGAACCCAGTAATGGGGGAAAAAAACTGATTTTGGGGAAAATGAACGCAGTGGGGAGTGGAAATAGAAGATTTTGAGGTGAATTAAATCAGTTTGGAGGGGACAACCTGATTTGTGTGAAAATGTACTCAGTTTTGTGGGGAAAAAAAAATTTTGTGGAAAATGAACCCAATTTTGGAGGAAAAAAATCTGATTATGCGGAAAATGAACCCCGTTTGGGGGGAAAAAAAAGATTTTGGGGAAAATGAACCCAGCAATTGGGTAAAAACCACTAATTTGGGGGAAAATTGACCCAGTTTGGTGGGGAAAACCCAATATGGAGGGAAATAAACCCAGTTTTGGAGGAAAAAACATATTTTGGGGAAAATTAACCCAGCTTTGGGGAAAAAAAAGATTTTGGGGAAAATGAACCCAATAATGGGGAAAAAAATCTGATTTTCGGGAAAATGAACACAGTGTGGAGTCGAAATAGAAGATTTTGGGGAAAATGAACACAGTTTGGGGGGGAAAACCCGTTTTTGGTGAAAATGAAACTAGTTCTGAGGGAAAAAAAAAGATTTTTAGGAATTAAAGCCAGTTAATTGGGGTAAAAATCCAGATATTGGGGAAAATGAACACAATTTGGTGGGGAAACCCCAATATGTAGGGAAATAAACCCAGTTTTGGTGGAAAAAACATATTTTGGGTAAAATGAACCCCGTTTGGGGGGAAAAAAAAGATTTTGGGGAAAATGAACCCAGCAATTGGGTAAAAACCACTAATTTGGGGGAAAATGGACCCAGTTTGGTGGGGAAAATCCAATATGGAGGGAAATAAACCCAGTTTTGGAGGAAAAAACATATTTTGGGGAAAATTAACCGAGCTTTGGGGAAAAAAAAAGATTTTGGGGAAAATGAACCCAATAATGGGGAAAAAAATCTGATTTTCGGGAAAATGAACACAGTGTGGAGTCGAAATAGAAGATTTTGGGGAAAATGAACACAGTTTGGGGGGGAAAACCCGTTTTTGGTGAAAATGAAACTAGTTCTGAGGGAAAAAAAAAGATTTTTAGGAATTAAAGCCAGTTAATTGGGGTAAAAATCCAGATATTGGGGAAAATGAACACAATTTGGTGGGGAAACCCCAATATGTAGGGAAATAAACCCAGTTTTGGTGGAAAAAACATATTTTGGGTAAAATGAACCCAGTTTTTGGGGAAAAAAATGATTTTGGGGAAAATGAAGCCAGTAATAGGAAAAAAATCCTGATTTTGGGTAAAATGAACAAAATGTGGAGTGGAAATAGAAGTTTTTGAGGAAAATGAAATCAGTTTGGAGAGGAAAACATGATTTGTGTGAAAATGAACCAAGTTTTGGGGGGAAATAAGGATTTTGTGGAAAATGAACATAGTTTCGGAGGATAAAACTATTTATGCTGAAAATGAACCCAGTTTTGGGGGGGGAAACAATTTTTAAAGGAAAATGAACCCGACTTTTTGGGGAAAAGATTGATTTTGGGGAAAATGAACCCAGTGTGGAGTGGAAATAGGAGATTTTGGGGAAAATGAAATCAGTTTGGAGGGTAAAACCTGATTTGTGTGGAAATACAGCCAGTTTTTGGGGGGGGGGGGGGGGTGGGAAGGATTTTGGGGAAAATGAACCCAGTAATGGGGAAATAAACCCGGATTTTGGGGAAAATGAACCAAGTGTGGCGTGGAAATAGAAGATTTTGGGGAAAATGAACACTGTTTTGAGGGGAAAACCTGATTTGTGTGAAAAAGAACCGGATTTTGGGGGGAAATAAGGATTTTGTGGAAAATGAACATAGTTTTGGAGGAAAAGAGCTGATTATGTGGAAAATGAACCCCTTTTGGGGGTAAAAAAAGATTTTGGGGGAAATGAACTCAGTAATTGGGTAAAAAACACTAATTTCGGGGAAAATGGACCCAGTTTGGTGGGGAAAAAACAATATGGAGGGAAATAAAACCTTATTTGTAGGGAAATAAACCCAGTTTTGGTGGAAAAAAACATCTTTTGGGGAAAATGAACCCAGTTTTGGGGGAAAAAATGATTTTTTGGAAAATGAACACAGTTTTGGGAGAAAAAACCCGATTTTGGGGAAAATGAACACCGTTTGGAGGGGAAGACCTGGTTTCTGTTAAAATGCACCCAGGTTTTTTTGAGAAAAAGGGTTTTGGGGAAAATGAACCTAGTTTGGGAGTAAAGAAGCTGATTATGGGGAAAATTAACCCAGTTTGGTGGAAAAAAATATTTTTGGGAAATAAAGAAAATAATTGGGTAAAAAACGCGGATTTTGAGGAAAATGAACCCAGTTTGGTGGGGAAAACCCAATATGGAGGGAAAGAAACCGAGTTTTGGAGAAAAAAATGATTTTGGGGAAATTGAACCCAGTAATGGGGAAAAAATCTGATTTTGGGGAAAGTGAACACAGTGTGGAGTCGAAATAGAAGATTTTGGGGAAAACGAAATCAGTTTGGGGGGGGAAACATGATTTGTGTGAAAATGCACCCAGGGTTTTTAGGGAAAAAAGGAGTTTTGTGCAAAATATTTTGGTGAAAATGTACACAATTTGGGGGGGAAACCCGTTTTTGATGAAAATGAAACCAGTTTTGAGGGAAAAAAAAATTTTGGGAATTAAAGGCAGTAATTGGGGTAAAAATCGAGATTTTGGGGAAAATGAACACAATTTGGTGGGGAAAACCCAATATGTAGGGAAATAAACCCAGTTTTGGTGGAAAAAACATATTTTGGGGAAAATGAACCCAGTGTTTGGGGAAAAAATGATTTTGGGGAAAATGAACCCAGAAATGGGGAAAAAATCTGATTTTGGGAAAAATGAACCAAGTGTGGCGTGGAAATAGAAGATTTTGAGGAAAATGAAGTCAGTTTGGAGGGGAAAACATGATTTGTGTGAAAATGAACCGAGCCTTGGGGGGAAATAAGGATTTTGCGGAAAACGAACATAGTTTTGGAGGTTAAGAGCTATTTATGCTGAAAATGAACCCAGCTTTGGCAGAAAAACACATTTTTAAGGAAAACAAAACATAATTTGGTGAAAATGAACCCAGTTTTTGGGGAAAAATGATTTTGGGGAAAATGTACCCAGTAATTGGTTAAAAAAAACGAATTTTTCGGAAAATCAACACACTTTGGGGGTAAATACCAACTTGTAATGAAATGAACCGAGTTTTGCTGGAAAAAACCCGACTTTGGGGAAAATGAACGCAGTTTGGGAGGAAAAAATCCGATTTTGGGGATCCGATTTTGTGGACAAAACATATTTTGGGGAAAATGAAACCAGTTTTAGGGGAAAAAAAATATTTTGGGGAATATGAACCCACTAATGGGTAAAACCCCCTGATTTTGGGGAAAATGAACCCAGTGTGGAGTGAAAATATAATATTTGGGGGAAAATGAAATCAGTTTGGAGAGGAAAAACCTGATTTTGGGGAAAATGAACCCAGTTTTTTGGGGAAATAAGGATTTTGTGGAAAATGAACTTTGTTTTGGAGGAAAAAAGCTCATTATGCGGAAAATAAACCCAGCTTTGTCGTTTTTAAGGAAAATGAATTTAGTTTTGGGAAAAAAATGATTTTTTGGAAAATGAACCCAGTAATTGGGTAAAAAACCCGAATTTTGGGGAAAATGAACACAGTTTGGGGGGGAAAAGCAACTTGTAAGGAAATGAACCGAGTTTGGGAGTAAAAACATGACTTTGGGGAAATGAACCCAGTTTGGGAGGAAAAAACCTTATTTTGGGCATAAATGAACCCAGTGTGGAGTGGAAATAGAAGATTTTGAGGGAAATGAACACAGTTTGGGGGGGGGATTCCAACTTGTAGGGAAATGCACCCAGTTTTGGTCCAAAAAAAACCCGGATTTTGGTGAAAATGAACCCATTTTTTTGGGGGGGGGAACTATTTTGGGGAAATGAACCCAGTAATTGGGGAAAAAAAAATGATTTTGGGGAAAGTGAAACCAGTGTGGAGTCGAAATAGAAGATTTTGTGGAAAATGAACACTGTTTGGTGGGGAAAACCTGAGTGGTTTGAAAATACACCCAGTTTTGGGGAATAAAATAAATTATGGAGAAAATGAACAGAGTTTGGAAGGAAAAAACTCTGATTTTGATGAAAATGAACCAGGTTTGGGTGGAAAATGCATTTTTGAGGAAAATAAACCCAGTTTTGTGGGGAAAAAAAATGATTTTGGGGAAAATGAACCCAGTAATTGGGAAAAAAAAACCTGATTTTGGGAAAATGAACCTAGTAATTGGGAAAAAAAACCTGATTTTGGGGAAAATGAACCCAGTGTGGAGTGGAAATATAAGATTTTGGGGAAAATGGAATCAATTTGGAGGGGAAAACCTGATTTGTGTGAAAATGCACCCATTTTTGGGGGGAAAAATAGCTATTTTGTGCGAAGTGGACTCAGTTTCGGAAGAAAAAATCTGATTATGCGGAAATTGAACTCAGTTTTGGAGGGAAAAAAAATGATTCTGGAAAAAATGAACCCAGTAATTGGGAAATAAACCCGGTTTTTGGGTAAATGAACTCTCTTCGGAGGGGAAAACTTCATTTGTGTGAAAATGCACCCAGTTTTTAGTGGAAAAAAGATTTTGGGGAAAATGAACCCAGTTTCGGAGGAAAAAAAACTGGGTGCATTTTCACACAAATGAAGTTTTCCCCTCCAAACAGTGCTCATTTTCCCCAAAATCCTTTTTTTCCCCATTACTGGGTCCATTTCCTCAAAATAGTTTTTTTTCCCCTAACCGGGATTTTGGGGAAAATGAACACAGTTTGGTGGGGAAAACCTAATTTGTAGGGAAATAAACCCAGTTTTGGTGGAAAAAACATATTTTGGGGTAAATGAACCCAGTTTTTGGGGAAAAAAAGGATTTTGGGGAAAATGAACCCAGTTTGGGAGGAAAGAAGCTGATTATGGGGAAAATGAACCCAGTTTGGGGGGAAAACCCCGTTTTTAAGGAAAATGAACCCAGTTTTGGGGAAAAAAAGGTTTTTGGGGAAAATGAACCCAGTAATTGGGTAAAAAACCCGAATTTTGGGGAAAATCAACACAGTTTGGGGGGGGGAACCAACTTGTACGGAAATGAAACGAGTTTTGCTGGAAAAAAAAACTGACTTTGGAGAAAATGAATTCAGTTTGGGAGGAAATTTCGGGGAAAATGAACCTAATTTTGGAGGAAAAAATCTGATTACGTGGAAAATGAACCGAGTTTGGGGTGAAAAAAATGATTTTGCGAGAATTTTTTTCCCCAAAATCTTCTATTTCCACTCCACACTGGGTTCATTTTCCCCAAAATCAGGATTTTTCCCCCGTTATTGGGTTCATTTTACCCAAAATAATTTTTTTCCCCAAAAATTGTGTTCATTTTCCCCAAAATATGTTTTTTTCCACCAAAACTGGGTTTATTTCCCTACAAATTGGGATTTCCCCACCAAATTGTGTTCATTCTCCCCAAAATCTGTATTTTTACACCAATTACTGACTTTATTTCCCCAAAATCTTTTTTTTTCCCTCAAAACTGGGTTCATTTTCATCAAAAAAGGGGTTTTCCCCCCAAACTGGGTTCATTTTCCCTATAATCAATTCTTTCCACCCAAACTGGGTGCCTTTTCACACAAATCAGGTTTTCCCCTCCTATCTGATTTAATTTTCCCCAAAATCTTCTATTTCCACTTCACACTGGGTTCATTTTCCCCAAATCAGGTTTTTTTACCCATTACTGGGTTCATTTTTCCCAAAATAATTTTTTTCCCCTAAAACTGGGTTCATTTTCCGCATAATCATTTTTTCCTACGAAATTGGGGACATTTTGCACAAAACTCCTTTTTTTCCCAAAAAAACCTGGGTGCATTTTCACACAAATCATGTTTCCCCCCCCAAACTGATTTCGTTTTCCCCAAAATATTCTATTTCCACTCCACACTTGGTTCATTTTTCCCAAAATCATTTTTTTTCCCCATTACTGGGTTCATTTTCCCCAAAATCCTTTTTTTCCCCCGAAACCTCACTGCATCTCCACACAAATCAGGTTTTCCCCTCCAAACTGATTTCATTTTCCCCAAAATCTTCTATTTCCACTCCACACTGGGTTCATTTTCCCCAAAATCAGGTTTTTTTTCCCAATTACTGGGTTCATTTTCCCTAAAATCATTTTTCCCCAAAAAACTGTGTTTATTTTACTCAAAAATGCATTTTTCCCCTCAAACCTGGTTCATTTTCATCAAAATCAGGGTTTTTTTTCCCTTCCAAACTGTGTTCCTTTTCCCCAAAATCTATTTTATCCCCCCTAACTGGGTGCATTTTCACACAAATCAGGTTTTCCCCTCCTATCTCAATTCATTTTCCCCGAAAACTTCTATTTCCACTCCACACTGGGTTCATTTTCCCCAAAATCAGGTTGTTTTTACCCATTACTGGGTTCATTTTCCCCAACATCATTTTTTTTCTCCTAAAACTTGTTTCATTTTCCCCAAAATATGTTTTTTCCACAAAACTGGGTTTATTTCCCTACAAATTCGGGTTATCCCCACCAAACTGGGTTCATTTTCCCCAAAATATTCTATTTCCATTCCACACTGGGTTAATTTTCCCAAAAATCATTTTTTTTCCCTAAAAACTGGGTTCATTTCCCCCATAATCGGGTTTTTAACTCCCAAACTGGGTTCATTTTCCCCAAAATCATATTTTTCCCCAAAACTGGGTTCATTTTCCTTAAAAACGGGTTTTTCCACCAAAACTGGGTTCATTTTCTGCATAAATAGCTTTTATCCTCCGAAACTACGTTCATTTTCCACAAAATCCTTATTTCCCCCCAAATCTCGGTTCATTTTCACACAAATCATGTTTTCCCCTCCAAACTGATTTCATTTTCCCCAAAATCTTCTATTTCCACTCCACACTGGGTTCATTTTCCCCATAATCAATTTTTTCCACAAAAACTGGGTTCATTTTCACCAAAATATTTATTTTCCACCAAAAATGGGTTTATTTCCCTACATATTGGCTTTTCCCCACCAAATTGTGTTAATTTTCCACAAAATCTCGATTTTTAACCAATTACTGGCTTTATTTCCCCAAAATCTTTTTTTTCCCTCAACACAGGGTTCATGTTCATCAAAAACGGGTTTTTCCTCCCAAACTGGGTTCATTTTCCCCAAAATCCTTTTTTTCCCAAAAAAACCTGGGTGCATTTTAACACAAATCAATCTGGGTTTATTTTCCAATTACTGGGTTCTTTTCCCCAAAATTATTTTTTTTTTCCACCGAAACTAGGTTAATTTAACCCGAAATGGGATTTTTCCTCCCAAACTGGGTTCATTTTCCCCAAAGTCAGGTTTTTTTCCACCAAAACTCAGTTCATTTCCTGAATTATGCAGAAAATGAACCCAGTTTTGGGGAAAAAAATTATTTTGGTGAGAACGAACCCAGTAATTGTGTAAAAAACCTGAATTTTGGGGAAAATGAACACAGTTTTGAGGGGGGAAGCCAACTTCTAGGGAAATGAACTGAGTTTTGGAGGAAAAAACCCGAATTTGGGGAAAATGGACCCAGTTTTGGGGTAAAAAAATATTTTTGGGGAAAATGAACACACTGTGAAATGGAAATAGAAGATTTTGGGGAAAATGAAATCAGTTTGGAGGGGAAAACCTGATTTGTGTGAAAATGAACCCAGTTTTTGGGGGAAATAAAGATTTTGTGGAAAACGAACCTAGTTTTGGAGGAAAAAAGCTGATTATGCGTAAAATGAATCCAGTTTTGGCAGAAAAACCCATTTTTAAGGAAAATTAACCCAGTTTTGGGGGGGGAAAAAGATTTTGGGGAAAATGAACCCAGTAATTGGGGGAAAAAAACTGATTTTGGGGAAAATGAACCTAGTAATTCGGTTAAAAAAACCCGAATTTTGAGGAAAATGAACCCAGTTTGGGAGGAAAAAAACGATTTTGGGGAAATGGACCCAGATATTGGGATATAAACCCGGATTTTTTTTGGGGAAATGAACACTGTTTGGAGGGGAAAACTTGATTTGTGTGAAAATGAACCCAGTTTGGGGGAAAAAAGGATTTTGGGGAAAATGAACCCAGTTTGGGAGGAAAAAATCTGATTGTGGGGAAAATGAACCCAGAGTGGAGATGAAATACCACATTTTCGGGAAAATGAACCCAGTTTGTTGGGGAAAACCTGATTTGTGTGAAAATGCACCCAGTTTTGGGGGAGAAACGGGATTTTGGGGAAAATGGACCCAGTTTGGGAGGAAAGAAGCTGATTATGGGGAAAATGAATCCAGTTTGGGGGCAAAAACCCGTTTTTGATGAAAATGAACCCAGTTTTGGGGGAAAAAAATGTTTTTGGGGAAAATGAACCCAGTGTGGAGTGGAAATAGAAGATTTTGGGGAAAATGAAAACAGTTTGGAGGGGAAATCCTGATTTGTGTGGAAATACAGCCAGTTTTGGGCGGGGGGTAAAGGAACCCAGTTTGGGAGGAAAGACATGATTATGGGAAAAATGAACCCAGTTTGGGGGGAAAAAAAACACGTTTTTGATGAAAATGAACCCAGTTTTGAGGGAAAAAATAGATTTGGGGGAAATAAATCCAGTAATTGTGTTAAAAAACCCGAATTTGGGGTTAAATGAACACAGTTTGGGGGGAAAAAACAAACTTGTAGGTAAATGAACCGAGTTTTGTCGCAAAAAAAACGAGTTTGGGGAAAATGAACCCAGTTTGGCAGTAAAAAACCCGATTTTGGGGAAATGAACCAAGATATTGGGAAATAAACCCGGATTTTGAGGGAAAATGAACACTGTTTGGAGGGGAAAATTGATTTGTGTGAAAATGCACCCAGATTTTGACAAAAAAAATATTTTGGGGAAAATGAACCCAGTTTGGGAGGAAAAAACCTGATTTGGGGGAAAATGAACCCAGAGTGGAAATGAAATACCACATTTTCAGGAAAATTAACCCAGTTTGTTGGGGAAAACCTGATTTGTGTGAAAATGCACCCAGTTTTGGGGGAGAAAAGGGATTTTGGGGAAAATGGACCCAGTTTGGGAGGAAAGAAGCTGATTATGGGGAAAATGAATCCAGTTTGGGGGCAAAAACTGGATTTTGGGGATTTTGGAGAAAACCTGATTTGTGTGAAAATGCACCCAGATCTGGAAGGAAAAAAGGATTTTGGGTAAAATGGACGCAGTTTGGGAGGAAAGAAAAAACCGTTTTTGATGAAAATGAACCCAGTTTGGGGGGGAAAAAAAGATTTTGGGGAAATAAAGCCAGTAATTGGGGTAAAAATCCGGATTTGGGAGAATATGAATACAGTCTGGTGGGGAAAACCCAATTTGTAGGGAAAAGAACCCAGTTTTGGTGGAAAAAACATATTTTGGGGAAAATGAACCCAGTTTTGGGAAAATAAACATGTTTTTTGGGGAAAATGAGCAAAGTCTGGAGTCGAAATTGAAGATTTTGGGGAAAATGAAATCAGTTTGGAGGGAAAACCTGAATTGTGTGAAAATGCACCCAGATTTTGTGCGAATAAAATGATTTTGTGGAAAATGGACCCAGTTTTGGAGGAAAAGAGCTGATTATGCGTAAAATGAACCCATTTTTTTTGGGAAAACCCATTTTTATGGAAAATGAACCCAGTTTGGGGGGAAAAAAATGATTTTGGGGAAATGACTCAAGTAATTGGGAAATAAACCCGGATTTGGGGGAAAATGAACACTGTTTGGAGGTGAAAACTTGATTTGTGTGAAAATGCACCAGGTTTTGGGGGAAAATGTGTTTTGGGGGAAAAAGTATCTTGGGGAAAATGAACCCAGTTTGGGAGGAAAAAACTGATTTTGGGGAAAATGAAACCGGAGTGGAGATGAAATACCAGATTTCGGGGAAATGAACCCAGTTTGTTGGGGAAAACCTGATTTGTGTGAAAATGCACCGAGTTTTGGGGGAGAAAAGGGATTTTGGGGAAAATTAACCCAGTAATTTTGTAAAAAACCCTAATTTCGGGAAAATGAACACAATTTGCGGGGAAAACCCAACTTGTAGGGAAATGGAGTCAGTTTTGGTGGAAAAAAAAATGATTTGGGGAAAATGAACCGTGTTTTGGCGGAAAAAAATTATTTTGGGGAAATGAGCCCAGTAATTGGGAAATAAACCCGGATTTGGAGTAAAATGAAATCAGTTTGGAGGGGAAAAACCTCATTTGTGTGAAAAATGCACCCACTTTGTGGGGAGAAATGGATTTTGGGGAAAATGAACCCAATTTGGCAGGAAAAAAGCTGATTATGTGGAAAATGAACCCAGTCGGGGGGGGGAAAAACCCTATTTCTGGCGAAATGAACCCAGTTTGGAAAGGAAAAGCCGATTTTCTCAAAAATGAACCCTGCTTTGGTGGAAGAAAAATATTTTGGGGAGAATGAACCCTTTTTAGAGGGCAAAATCCTATTTTGGGGAAAATGAGTCCTGTTTTGGGGAAAAAAAACCCTGAATTTGGGGAAAAAGTACTCGGTGTGGAGATGAAATATCAGATTTTGGCAAAAATGAACCAAGATTCGGGGGAAAAAAACGAGAAATCCGATATTTTATTCCTTCTACACTGTGTTTATTTTCCCAAAAATCGGGGGTTTTTTTTCATCCCAAACCATGTTCATTTTCCCCAAAATATGTTTTTTTCCACCAAACCTGGGTTCATTTCCCTACAAATTGGGTTTTCCCCACCAAACTGTGTTCATTTTCTCACAAATCCGGGGTTTTTACCCAATTACTGGGTTCATTTCCGCCAAATTCATTATTTTCCCCCCAAACTGGGTTCATTTTCCGCATAATCAGATTTTTTCCTCCAAAACTCGATTCATTTCCCTACAAGTTGGTTTCCCTCCCTCCAAACTGTGTTGATTTTCCGCAAAATTCGGGTTTTTTACCCGATTACTGGGTTCATTTCTCCCATAATCTTTTTTTTCCCCCAAAACTGGGTGCATTTTCCTTAAAAACGTTTTTTTTTCCCCAAAACTGGGTTCATTTTCCCCAAAATCATGTTTTCCCCTCTAAACAGTGTTCATTTTCTCCAAAATCTTCTATTTCCACTCTACACTGGGTTCATTTTCCCCAAAATCATTTTTTTCCCCAAAAACTGTGTTCATTTTCACCAAAATATTTTTTTTCCACCAAAACTGGGTTGATTTCCCTACATATTGGCTTTTCCCCACCAAATTGTCCTCATTTTCCACAAAATCTGGATTTTTAACCAGTTACTGGTTTTATTTCCCCAAAATCTTTTTTTTCCCTCAACACTGGGTTCATGTTCATCAAAAACGGGTTTTTCCCCCCAAACTGGGTTCATTTTCCCCATAATCAGCTTCTTTCCTCCCAAACTGGATTCATTTTCCCCAAAATCCTTTTTTCCCAAAAAAAACTGGGTGCATTTTAACACAAATCAAGTTTTCCCCTCCAAAGTGTGTTCATTTTCCCCAGAATCCGGGTTTATTTTTCAATTACTTGGCTCATTTCCCCAAAATTATTTTTTTCCCCAAAAACTCAGTTAATTTAACCCAAAATCGGGTTTTTTCCTCCCAAACTGGGTTCATTTTCCCCAAAGTCAGGTTTTTTTCCACCAAGCCTCAATTCATTTCCTGAATTTTGTGGAAAATGAGCCCAGTTTCAGTGGAAAAAAGCTGATTATGCAGAAAATGAACCCAGTTTTGGGGAAAAAAAATGATTTTGGTGAGAACGAACCCAGTAATTGTGTAAAAAAAAATGAATTTTGGGGAAAATGAACACAGTTTCGGGGTGAGAAAACCAACTTCTACAGAAATGAACCGAGTTTTGGAGGAAAAAAACCCGAATTTGGGGAAAATGGACCCTGTTTTGAGGGAAAAAAAGTTTTTGGGGAAAACGAACCCAGTGTGGAGTGGAAATAGAAGATTTTGTGGAAAATTAAATCAGTTTGGAGGGTAAAACCTGATTTGTGTGGAAATACAGCCAGTTTTGGGGGCAAAAAAGGATTTTGGGGAAATTGAACCCAGTAATTGTGGAAAAAAACTGATTTTTTTTGGGGAAAATGAACCAAGTGTGGAGTGGAAATAGAATATTTTGGGAAAAATGAACACTGTTTTGAGGGGAAAACCTGATTTGTGTGAAAATGAACCCAGTTCTTGTGGGAAATAAGGATTTTGTGGAAAATGAACCTTGTTTCGGAGGAAAAAAGCTGATTATGTGAAAAATGAATCCTTAAAAACCCGTTTTTAAGGAAAATGAACCCAGTTTTTGGGAAAAAAAATATTTTTGGGAAAATGAACCTAGTAATTGGGTTAAAAAACCCGAATTTTGGGGATAATGAACCCAGTTTGGAAGGAAAAATCCCGATTTTGGGGAGAATATACCCAGAAATTGGGAAATAAACCCGGATTTTTTTCGGAAATGAACACTGTTTGGAGGGGAAAACTTGATTTGTGTGAAAATGAACCCAGTTTTTAGAGGAAAAAAGTATTTTGGGGAAAATGAACCCAGTTTTGGAGGAAAGAAGCTGATTATGGGATTTTCCCCCCAAATTTGGGTGCATTTTCACACAAATCAGGTTTTCCCCCACAAACTGGGTTCATTTTCCCGAAAATGTGGTATTTCATTTACACTCTGGGTTCATTTTCCCCAAAATCAGTTTTTTTCTTGCCAAACTGGGTTCATTTTCCCCAAAGTCGGGTTTTTTTTCCAACAAAACCCGGTTAATTTACCTACAAGTTTGTTTTTTCCCCCCAAACTGTGTTCATTTAACCCAAAATTCGGGTTTTTTAACCCAATTACTGGATTTATTTCCCCCAAATCTATTTTTTCCCCACAAACTGGGTTCATTTTTCCCATAATCATGTAGTTCCTCCCAAACTGGGTTCATTTTCCACAAAATCAGGGTTTTTTTCCCCATTACTGGGTTCATTTCCCCAAAATCATTTTCCCCCCCCAAAACTGGCTGTATTTCCACACAAATCAGGTTTTCCCCTCCAAACTGTTTCCATTATCCCCAAAAACATTTTTTCCCCCAAAACCGGGTTCATTTCCCCAAATTCGTTTTTTTTCCACCAAAACTCGTTTAATTTCACTACAAGTTAGTTTTCCCCCCCCCAAACTGTGTTCATTATCCCCAAAATTCGGGTTATTTACCCAATTACTGGGTTCATTTCCCCCAAAATCATTATTTTCCCCCCAAACAGGGTTCATTTTCCTTAAAAACGGGTTTTTCCCCCAAAACTGGGTTCATTTTATGCATAAATAGCTTTTATCCTCCAAAACTATGTTCATTTTCCACAAAATCCTTATTTTCCCCCAAACTGGGGTTTTTTTTCCCCAAAATCAGGTTTTCCCCTCTAAACAGTGTTCATTTTCTCCAAAATCTTCTATTTTCACTCCACGCTTTGTTCATTTTCCCCAAAATCAGGATTTTTTTCTCCATTACTGGGTTCATTTTCCCCAAAATCATTTTTTTCCCCCAAATATGGGTTCATTTTCCCCAAAAATGCATTTTTCTTCCAAAACTTAGTTTATTTCCCTACATATTGGGTTTTCCCCACAAAATTGTGTTCATTTTCCCCAAAATCTGGATTTTTTTTTACCCCAATAACTGGTTTTATTTCCCAAAAATCTTTTTTTTTTCCCTCAAAACTGGGTTCATTTTCATCAAACACGGGTTTTTGCCCCCAAACTGGGTTCATTTTCCCCCAAATCCTTTTTTTTCCCCTAAAACTTGGTTCATTTTCCCAAAAGTTGTGTTTTCCTCCCAAACTGGGATCATTTTCCCTGAAATTGAGTTTTTCTTCCCAAACTTGGTTCATTTTCCCCAGAATCAGGATTTTTCCTCCCACACCGGGTCTTTTTTCTCAAAATCGGGTTTTTCACTGCAAACTAACCATTGATTTTAAAGCATCCCGGACTTGTTCATCCATGAATAGGTTCTAAAAGAGAAAGCATATACCAGGCAGGGTATTCCTCTCTCCAAGACTGACAATTACAGGCAAACAGAGGAGCTGCTCTTGCTTGCTTGAGGAGCCTTCACAATGTTTCCCTGGCTTTCACAGCAGGCTCTGGCAGTAAACATTACTTTGATGCGGAGACAGCGCCTTCTCTTACCGGCTCGCTCTCTAAACTGAAGCCGCTCAGAAAGCTGTCTCTGGTCTCGGTTCCACAGATATCCTGGCAGTCTGCTTCTTGCCTTCCTGATGTACAGTCATTTCAGATTTTGGGAAAAATGAACACAGTTTGGAAGGAAAAAAGCTGATTATGGGGAAAATGAAGCCAGTTTGGGGGGAAAAACCCGTTTCTGACTAAAATAAACCCAGTTATGGGGAAAATGACCCCAGTAATGGGGAAAGAAACAGATTCTGGGGTAAATGAACCCAGTTCCGGAGGAAAAAAGCTGGTTATGGGTAAGATGAACCCAGTTTTGGGAGAAAAAAGAGATTTTTGGAAAATGAACCTAGTTATGGGGAGAAAAACTGATTATGGGGGAACGAACCCACTTTGGGGGGAAACCCAATTTGTAGAGAAATGAATCAAGTTTTGGTGAAAAAAAACCCCGATTTTGGGGAAAATGAACCCAGTAATTGGAAAAAAAAACCTGATTTGGTAGAAAATTAACCCAGTGTGGAGAGGAAATAGAAGATTTGGGGAAAATGAACACTGTTTTGGGGAAAAAAACAGATTTTGCGGAAAATGATCCCAGTAATTGTTTAAAGCATCAGGATTCTGGGAAAAATGAACACAGTTTGCGGGAGAAACCAAATTTGTAGGGAAATGAACCCACTTTTGGTGGAAAAAAACAGATTTTGGGAAAAATGAACAAAGTTTGGGAGAAAAAATCCGATTTTGGAGAAAATGAACATGGTTTGGGATGAAAAAACCCAGATTTTGGGGAAAATGAACACAGTTTGGGAGGAAAAAAATCTGATTATGGGGAAAATGAACCCAGAGTGGAGATGAAATACCACATTTTATGGAAAATGAACCCAGTTTGTTGGGGAAAATCTGATTTGAAATGAACCCAGTTTGGCGGGAAAGACCCATTTTTGAGGAAAATAAACCCAGTTCGAGGAAAAAAAATATTTTGGGGAAATGAACACAGTAATAGGGAAAAAAAACGGATTTGGGGAAAATGAACACAGTTTGGGTGTGAAAACCCAATTTGTAGGGAAATTAACCAATTTTGGTGGAAAAAAAAAACGATTTTGGGCAAAATGAACCCAGTTAGGGAGGAAAAAATCCGATTTTGGGGAAATTGAATCCAGTTTGGGAGGAAAAAAACCTGATTTGGGGAAAATGAACATGGTTTGGGATGAAAAAACCCCGATTTTGGGGAAAATGAACCCAGTGTGGAGTGGAAATAGAAGATTTTGGGGAAAATGAACACTGGAGGGTAAAACCTGATTTGTGTGAAAATGCAGCCAGTTTTGGGGGTAGAAAAGGATTTTGTTGAAAATGGACGCAGTTTTGGAGGAAAAAAGCTGAGTATGTGGAAAACAATCCCAATTTTGGGGGAAAACCTGTTTTTAAGGTGAGTGAACCCAGTTTTGGGGAAAAAAATGATTTTGGGGAAATGACCCCAGTAATTGGGAAATAAACCCAGATTTTGGGGAAAATGAACACAGTAATGGAGAAAAAACTTGATTTTGGGGAAAATTAACCGAGTGTGGAGTGGAAATAGATGATTTTGGGGAAAATCGGATCAGTTTGGAGGGGAAAACCTGATTTGTGTGGAAATGCAGACAGTTTTGAGGGGAAAAAGGGATTTTCCAGAAAATGGACCCGGTTTCGGAGGAAAACTCTGATTTGGGGGAAAAAAATTATTTTGGGGAAATGAACCCAGTAATTTGGTAAAAAACCCTAATTTTGGGGAAAATGAACCCAGTTTTGGTGGAAAAAACCTCACTTTGGGGAAAATTTCTTCAAAAACGGGGTTTTCCCCCCAAACTGGGTTCATTTTCCCTATAATCAGATTCTTTCCACCCAAACTGGGTGCATTTTCACACAAATCAGGTTTTCCCCTCCTATCTGATTTCATTTTCCCCGAACACTTCTATTTCCACTTCACACTGGGTTCATTTTCCCCAAAATCAGGTTTTTTTACCCATTACTGGGTTCATTTTCCCCAAAATCATGTTTTTCCCCTAAAACTGGTTTCATTTTCCCCAAAATATGTTTTTCCCACAAAATTGGGTTTATTTCCCTACAAATTGGGTTTTCCCCACCAAACTGGGTTCATTTTCCCCAAAATATTCTATTTCCATTCCACACTGGGTTCATTTTCCCAAAAATATTTTTTTCCCTAAAAACTGGGTTCATTTTCCCCATAATCGGGTTTTTTCCTCCCAAACTGGGTTCATTTTCCCCAAAATCATATTTTTCCCCAAAACTGGGTTCATTTTCCTTAAAAACGGGTTTTTCCCCCAAAACTGGGTTCATTTTCTGCATAAATAGCTTTTATCCTCCGAAACTATGTTCATTTTCCACAAAATCCTTATTTCCCCCCAAAGCTGGGATCATTTTCCCCAAAATCATGGTTTCCCCTCCAAACTGACTTCATTTTCCCCAAAATCTTCTATTTCCACTCCACACTGGGTTCATTTTCCCCAAAATCAATTTTTTTCCCCCCAAACAGGGTTCATTTTCACCAAAATATTTATTTTCCACCAAAACTGGGTTTATTTCCCTACATATTGGCTTTTCCCCACCAAATTGTGTTCATTTTCCACAAAATCTGGATTTTTAACCAATTACTGGCTTTATTTCCCAAAATCTTTTTTTCCCCTCAACACTGGATTCATTTTCATCAAAAACGGATTTTTCCCCCATAACTGGGTTCATTTTCCCCAAAACCACCTTCTTTCCTCTCAAACTGGGTTCATTTTTCCCCAAAATCCTTTTTTTTCCCCACAAAACTGTGTGCATTTTCACACAAATCAGGTTTTCCGCTCCAAACGGTGTTCATTTTTCCCAAAAATCTTCTATTTCCACTCCACACTGGGTTCATTTTCCACAAAATCAGGTTTATTTCCACCCAAACTGGGTTCATTTTCCCCAAAATCCTTTTTTTCCCTCAAAACTGGCTGCATTTTCACACAAATCAAGTTTTCCCTCCAAACAGTGTTCATTTTCCCCCAAATCCGGGTTTATTTCCCAATTACTGGGTTCATTTTTCAAAAATCATTTTTTTCCCCCCAAAACTGGATTAATTTTCCCCCAAATCGGGTTTTTTCCTCCCAAATGTGTTCATTTTCCCCAAAATTCGGGATTATTTCCCCATTACTGGGTTCATTTTCCCCAAAATCTGGTATTTCCCCTCCACACTGGGTTTTGCCCAGAATCGGGGTTTTTTTCATCCCAAATCTTCTTTACTTTTACCGAAATCAGGTTTTTTTCCTCCCAAACCGGGTTCATTTTCCCCAAAGCGGGTATTTTCCACCAAAACTGGGTTCATTTCCCTAAAAGTTGGGTTTCCCCCACCAAACTGTGTTCATTTCCCAAAAAGGTCTTTTTTTTTCCAATTACTGGGTTCATTTTCCCGATAATATTTTATTTTCCCCAAAACTAGGTTCATTTTCCTCAGAAACAGGTTTTTTTTCCCCCGAAACTGGGTTCATTTTTCCCCATAATCAGCTTCTTTCCTCCCAAACTGGGTCCATTTTCCCCAAAATCCTTTTTTCCCCAAAAAAACTGGGTGCATTTTAACACAAATCAAGTTTTCCCCTACAAAGTGTGTTCATTTTCCCCATAATCCGGGTTTATTTTCCAATTACTGGGTTCATTTCCCCAAAATTAATTTTTTTTTAACCCAAAACTCGGTTAATTAAACCCAAAATCTTTTTTTTTCCTCCCAAACTGTGTTCATTTTCCCCAAAGTCAGGTTTTTTCCACCAAAACTCAGTACATTTCCTGAATTTTGTGGAAAATGAACCCAGTTTCAATGGAAAAAAGCTGATTATGCAGAAAATGAATCCAGTTTTGGGGAAAAAAAATATTTTGGGGAAAACAAACCCAGTAATTGGGTAAAACCCCCGAATTTTGGGGAAAATGAAAACAGTTTGGGGGGGAAAACCAACTTGTAGGGAAATGAACCGAGTTTTGGGGGAAAAAATGATTTTGGGGAAAATGAACCCAGTGTGAAATGGAAATAGAAGATTTTGGGGAAAATAAAATCAGTTTGGAGGGGAAAACCTGATTTGTGTGGAAATACAGCCAATTTTGGGAGGGAAAAATGATTTTGGGGAAAATAAACCCAGTAATTGGGGAAAAACCCTGATTTTTGGGGAAAATGAACCAAGTGTGGAGTGGAAATAGAATATTTTGGGGAAAATGAACACTGTTTTGAGGGGAAAACCTGATTTGTGTGAAAATGAACCCTGTTTTAGGGGGAAATAAGGATTTTGTGGAAAATGAACCTAGTTTCGGAGGAAAAAAATTATTATATGGAAAATGAATCCAGTTTTGGCAGAAAAAACCCGTTTTTAAGGACAATGAACCCAGTTTTCGGGAAAAAAATATTTTGGGGAAAATGAACCCAGTTTGGGAGGAAAAAACCCGATTCTGGGGAAATGGACCCAGTTATTGGGTTAAGAAACCCGAATTTTGGGGAAAATGAACCCAGTTTGGGAGGAAAAAACCCGATTTGGGGGAAATGGACCCGGAAATTCGGAAATAAACCCGTATTTTGGGGGAAATGAACACTGTCTGGAGGGGAAAACTTCATTTTTTTTAAATGCACCCAGTTTTATGAGGAAAAAAGGATTTTGGGGAAAATGAACCCTGTTTGGGAGGAAAAAACCTGATTTTGGGGAAAATGAACGCAGAGTGGAGATGAAATACCACATTTTCGGGAAACTGAACCCAGTTTGTTGGGGAAAACCTGATTTGTGTGAAAATGCACCCAGTTTTGGGGAGGAAAAAGGATTTTGTGGAAAATGGACCCAGTTTGGTGGGAAAGAAGCTGATTATGGGGAAAATGAACCCAGTTTGGGGGCAAAAACCCGTTTTTGATGAAAATGTACCCAGTTTGGGGGGGAAAAAAAGATTTTGGAGAAACAAAGCCAGTAATTGGTTAAAAATCCGAATTTTGGGGAAAATGAGCACAGTTTCAGAGGAAAAAAACTTGATTATGCAGAAAATGAACTCAGTTTTTGGGGGAAACCCCCGTTTTTAAGGAAAATGAACCCAGTTTTGGGGGAAAAAATGATTTTGGGGAAAATGAACCCAGTAATGGGTAAAAAAACCCTGATTTTTGGGGAAAATGAACCCAGTGTGGAGTGGAAATAGAATTTTTCGGGGAAAATGAAATCAGATAGGAGGGGAAAACCTGATTTGTGTGAAAATGCACCCAGTTTGGGGGAATAAAATATTTTTTTTGGGAAAATGAACCCAGTTTGGAGGGGAAAAATCCTGATTTTGATGAAAATGAACCAGGTTTGGGGGGAAAAAAAGCATTTTTGAGGAAAATAAACAGAGTTTTGTGGGGAAAAGATGATTTTGGGGAAAACGAACCCAGTAATTGGGAAAGGAAAACCTGATTTGGGGGAAAAAGAACCCAGTGTGGAGTAGAAATAGAAGATTTTGTGGAAAATGAAATGTTTGGAGGGGAAAACCGGATTTGTGTGGAAATGTAGCCAGCATTGGTGGAAAAAAGGATTTTGGGGAAAATGAATCCAGTAATGGGGAAAAGAACCTGATTTTGGGGAAAATCAATCCAGTGTGGAGTGGAAATAGAAGATTTTGGGGAAAATGAACGCTGTTTTGAGGGGAAAACCTGATTTGTGTTAAAATGAACCCAGTTTTTTGGGAAATAAGTATTTTGTGGAAAATGAACCTAGTTTTGGAGGAAAAAAGCTGATTATGCGGAAAATGAACCCAGTTTTGGCAGAAAAACCCGTTTTTAAGGAAAATGAACCCAGTTTTGGGGAACAAACTCCATACCTGGTTCATTTTCCCCAGAATCTCTTTTTTTTCCCGGAAAACTGGGTTCATTTTCATCAAAAACGGATTTTTTCCCCAAAAAAATTGGTTCATTTTACCCAAAACCAGCTTTTTTCCTCCAGAACTGGGTTCACTTTCCCCAAAATAATTTTTTTCCTCCAAAACTGGTTGCATATTTACACAAATCATGTCTTTCCCTCCAAACTGGGTTCATCTACCCAAGAAATGATATTTCATCTCCACTCTTAGCTCATTTTCCCTAAATTCGGATTTTTCTTCCCAAACTGGGTTCATTTTACCCAAAATCTGTTTTTTTTTTTTCCGCCATAACTGTGTTCATTTCCCTACAAATTGGGTTTTCCCCTAAAAACTCTGTTCATTTTCCCCATAATCAATTTTTTTTCCCCATTACTGGGTCCATTTTCCCCAATATCTTTTTTTTTCTCCCTATTACTGGGTTCTTTTTCTCTAAAGTCAGGGTATTTCCCAATTACTGGGTTCATTTTCCCCAAAATCCTTTTTTCCCTCCAAACTGGGTGCATTTTCACACAAATCAGGTTTTGCCCTCCAAACAATGTTCATTTTCCGAAAAATCTTCTATTTCCACTCCACACTGGGTTCATTTTTGCCCAAATCGCATTTTTTCCTCCCAAGCTGGGTTCATTTTCCCTAAAATTGGGGTTTTTTTTTCCACCAAAAGTGGGTTCATTTCCATACAAGTTTGGTTTTACCCCCCCAAATACTGGGTTCGTTTTCCCCCAAATCTATATCTTTTTCCCAATACTGGGGTTTTTTTCTCCCCGAAATCATTTTTTTCCACCAAAACTGGGTTCATTTTTCTCAAAAACGTTCCCCCCCCCCCCCCCCCCCCGAAATGGGTTCAATTTCCCCATAATCAGCATTTTTCATCCGAAAATGGGATAATTTCCCCCAAAACTGGCTGCATTTCCATACAAATCAGGTTTTCCCCTCCAAACTGATTACATTTTCCCCCAAATCCGGGTTTATTTCCCAATTACTGGGCTAAATTCCCCAAAATAATTTTTTTTCCCACAAAGCACGGTTCATTTTCCCCAAAATCAGCTTTTTTTTGCACCAAAACTGAGTCCATTTCCCTAGAAGTTGGGTTTTCCCCCCAAATTGTGTTCATTTTCCCCAAAACTAGGTTTTTTAACAAAATTACTGGGATATTTTTCCCTAAAATCACTTCCCCCCCCCAAACTGGGTGCATGTTCACACAAATCAGGTTTTCCCCGACAAACTGGGTTCATTTCCCCGAAATCTGGTATTTCATCTCCACTCTGATTTCGTTTTCCCCAAAATCAGTTTTTTCCTCCCAAACTGAGTTCAAAATCCTTTTTTTCCCCCAAAACCTGCTGCATTTTCTCACAAATCAAGTTTTCACCTCCAAACAGTGTTCATTTTCCCCCAAATCCGGGTTTATTTCCCACTTACTCGGGTGACTTCCCCAAAATAATCTTTTTCCCCCAAAACTGGGTTCATTTTCATTAAAAACGGGTTTTCCTCCAAAACTGGGTTCATTTTCCACATAATCAGCTCTTTTCCTCCGAAACTGGGTCCATTTTCCACAAAATCATTTTTTTCGCCCAAAAACTGGGTGCATTTTCACACAAATCAGGTTTTCCCTCCAAACTGATTTCATTTTCCCCAAATTCTTCAACTTTGACTCCACACTGGGCTCATTTTCCACAAAAAAAACAGGTTTTTTCACCAGAACTGGGTTCATTTTCCCCATAATATGTTTTTTCCACCAAAACTGGGTTCATTTCCCTACAAATTGGGTTCTCCCCACCAAACTGTGTTCATTTTCCCCGAAATCAGGATTTTTAACCAATTACTGGCTTTATTTCCCCAAAATCTTTTTTTTCCCCCCAAACTGGGTACATTTTCATCAAAAACGGGTTTTTGCCCCCAAACTGGGTTCATTTTCCCCAAAATCAGGTTTTTTCCTTCCAAGCTGGATTCATTTTTCCCGAAAATGTGGTATTTCATCTCCACTCTGGGTTCATTTTCCCCAAAATCATGCTTTTTCCTCCCAAACTGGGTTCATTTTCCCCAAAATCCTTTTTTCCTCAAAAAACTGGGTGCATTTTCACACAAATCAAGATTTCCACTCTAAACAGTGTTCATTTCCCCCAAAATCGGATTTTTTCCTCCCAAACTGGGTTCATTGTCCCCAAAGTCGGGTGTTTTCCAACAAAACTCGGTTCATTTACCTACAAGTTGTTTTTTTCCCCCAACCTGTGTTAATTGAACCCAAAATTCGGGTTTTGAAACCAAATTACTGGCTTTATTTCCCAAAAATCTTTTTTTTCCCCTCAAAACTGGGTTCATTTTCATCAAAAACGGTTTTTTTTTTCCCACCAAACTGGGTTCATTTGCCCCATAATTATTTCTTTCCTCCCAAACTGGGTTCATTTTCTCCCAGTTTGAGAGGAAAGAAGCTGATTATGGGGAAAATTAGCCCAGTTTGGGGGAAAAAATAAAGCCTCTAATTGGGTAAAAAAAACCGGATTTTGGGGGAAAATGAACCCAATTTGGTGGGGAAAACCCAATTTGTAGGGAAATAAACCCATTTTTGTGGAAAAAACATGTTTTAGGGAAAATGAAACCAGTTTTAGGGGAAAAAAATGATTTGGGGGAAAATGACCCCAGTGTGGAGCCGAAATAGAAGATTTTGGGGAAAATCAACACTCTTTGGAGGGGAAAACCTGATTAGTGTGAAAATGCACCTAGTTTTTAGCGGAAAAAAGGATTTTTTTTTGAAAATTAACACAGTTTTGGGGGAAAAAAATGATTTTGGGGAAAATGAACCCAGTAATGGGGAAAAAAACCCTGATTTTGGGGAAAATGAACCCAGTGTGGTGTCGAAATAGAAAATTTTGGGGAAAATGAAATCAGTTTGGGGGGGGAAAAATAACTTGTACGGAAATGTACCAAATTTTGGTGGAAAAAAACGCATTTTGGGGAAAATGAACCCAGTAATTGGGGGAAAAAACTAATTTTGGGGAAAATGAACCCAGTGTGTAGTGGAAATAGAAGATTTTGGGGAAAATCAACACTGTTTGGAGGGGAAAACCTGATTTGTGTGAAAATGCACCCAGTTTTGGGGAATAAAACAGATTTTGGGGAAAATTAACACAGTTTGGAAGGAGAAAAAACTGATATTGATGAAAATGAACCAGGTTTGTTGGAAAAAATGTATTTTTGAGGAAAATAAACACATTTTTGTGGGGAAAAAATGATTTTGTGGAGAATGAACCCATTAATTGGGAAAAAAACTTGAATTTGGGGAATATGAACCCTATGTGGAGTGGAAATATAAGATTTTGGGGAAAATGAAATCAGTTTGGAGGGAACACCTGATTTGTGTGAAAATACACACAGTTTTTTGGGGAAAAAAAGGAATTTTGTGCGAAATGGACTCAGTTTTGGAGGAAAAAAGCTGATTATGCGGAAAACGAACCCAGTATTTGGGGAAAAAAATATTTTGGGGAAATGAACCCAGTAATTGGGAAATAAACCCGGATTTTGGGTAGATGAACACTGTTTGGAGGGGAAAACTTGATTTGTGTGAAAATGCACCCAGTTTTTAGGGGAAAAAACGATTTTGGGGAAAATGAACCCAGTTTCGGAGGAAAAAAAAAACGGTGCATTTTCACACAAATAAAGTTTTCTCTCCAAACAGTGTTCATTTTTCCCAAAATCAGTTTTTTTCCCCATTACTGGGTTCATTTCCTCAAAACCGTTTTTTTTCCCCTCTAAAAACCAGATTTTTCAGAAATGGACGCAGTGATTGGGAAATACACCCGGATTTTGGGGAAAATGAACACTGTTTGGAGGGGAAAACTTGATTTGTGTGAAAATGCACCCAGTGTTTTGGGGAAAAAAAGGATTTTGTGGAAAATGAACCCAGTTTGGGAGGAAAGAAGCTGATTATGGGAAAAATGAACCCAGTCAGGGGGGAAAAAAACCGTTTTTAAAGAAAATGAACTCAGTTTTGGGGGAAAAAAAATATTTTGGGGAAAATGAACCCAGTAATTGGGTAAAAAAACCCGACTTTGGGGAAAATGAACCTAATTTGGGAGGAAGAAAACAGATTATGGGGAAAATGGACCCAGTTTTGGGCGGAAAAAAGATGATTTTTTGGAAAATGAACCCAGTGTGGAGTGTAAATAGAAGATTTTGGGGAAAATGAAACCAGATAGGAGGGGAAAACCTGATTTTTGTAAAAATGAACCGAATTTTGCGGGGAAATAAGGATTTTAGAGAAAATTAACCTAGTTTTGGAGGAAAAAAAGCTGATTATGCGTGAAATTTACCCAGTTTTGTGGAAATCCCGTTTTTTTAGGGAATATGAACCCAGTTTTGGGGAAAAAAATGATTTTGGGGAATATGAACCCAGTAATGGGGGGAAAAAAAACGAATTTTGGGGAAAATGAATACAGTTTGGTTGGGAAAACCTAATTTGTAGGGAAATAAACCCAGTTTATGTGGAAAAAACATATTTTGGGGAAAATGAACCCAGTTTTGGGGGAAAAAAAACGATTTTGGGGAAATGAACCTAGTAATGGGGAAATAAACCAGATTTTGGGGAAAATGAACACTATTTGGAGGGGGAAATTTCATTTGTGTCAAAATGCACACAGTGTTTTGAAGAAAAAAAAGGATTTTGGGGAAAATGAACCCTGTTTGGTTGGAAAGAAGTTGATTATGGGGGAAAATTAACCCAGTCTGGGGGGGGGGGGGGGGGGGGGGGGAATATTTTGTGGAAATAAAGCAAGTCATTGGGTAAAAACCCCAGATTTTGGGTAAAATGAACACATTAATGAGTAAAAAAACCCGGATTTTGGGGAAAATAAACCCAGTGTGGAGTGGAAATAGAAGACTTTGGGGAAAATGAAATCAGACAGGAGGGGAAAAACTGATTTGTGTGGAAATGCAGCCAGTTTGGGGTGAGGGGGGGGGGGGGAAGGATTTTGTGGAAAATGAACCTAGGTTTGGAGGAAAAAAATCTGATTATGCGGAAAATGAGCCAAATTTTGGGGAGAATGAACCATTTTTAAAGGGCAAAACCCTATTTTGGGGAAAATTGACCCATTTTTGGGGAAAAACGTCCCTGATATTGGGGAAAATTAACTCGGTGTGGAGAAGAAATACCAGATTTTGCCGAAAATGAACCCTGATTGCGGATAAAAACCGAAGAATCTGATTTTTTTTCCTTCTACACTGTGTTCATTTTCCCCAAAATCAGGGTGTTTGTTTCCTCTGAAACTAGGTTCATTTTCCCCAAAATCGTTTTTTTCCTCTAAAAACTGGGTGCGTTTTCACACAAATCAAGTTTTGCCCTCCTAACAGTGTTCATTTACCCAAAATCCGGGTTTATTTCCCAATTACTGGGTTCATTTACCCAAAATCATTTTTTTCCCCAAAAACTGGGCTCATTTTTCGCATAATCAGCTTTTTTCCTCCGAAACTGGGTCCATTTCACACAAAATTCCTATTTCTCCCCAAAAATTGTGTGCATTTTCACACAAATCAGGTTTTCCCCTCCAAACTGATTACATTTTCCCTAAAATATTCTATTTCCACTCCACGATTGGTTCATTTTCCCCAAAATCAATCTTTTCCCCCAAAAGTCGGGTTCATTTTCCCCAAACTATGTTTTTTCCTCCGAAACAAGGTTCATTTTCCACAAAATCCTTATTTCCCACAAAAACTGGGTTCATTTTCACACAAATCAGGTTTTCCCCTCCAAAGAGTGCTGATTTTTCCCCAAAATCTTCTATTTCCACTACACACTGTGTTCATTTTCCCGAAAAACAGGTTTTTTTTCCCCATTACTGGGTTCATTTTACCCAAAATCCTTTTTTTCCCCTCAAACCTGGCTGCATCTCCACACAAATCAGGTTTTCCCATCCAAACTGATTTCATTTTCCCCAAAATCTTTTATTCCCACTCCACACTGGGTTACTTTTCCCCAAAATCAGGGGTTTTTTTTCCCCATACATGAGTTCATTTTCCCCAAAATCATTTTTTGTCCCCAAAACTGGGTTTATTTTCCTCAAAAATGGAATTTTCCCCCAAAACCTGGTTCATTTTCATCAAAATCAGGTTTTTTTTCCTTCCAAACTCTGTTCATTTTCCCCAAAATCAATTTTATTCCCCAAAATGGGTGTATTTTCACACAAATCAGGTTTTCCCCTCCAAACTGATTTCATTTTACCCCAAATCTTCTATTTGCACTCCACAATGGGTTCATTTTCCCCCAAATCAGTTTTTTTCCCCAATTACTGGGTTCATTTTCCCGAAAATCATTTCTTTCCCCAAAACTGGGTTCATTTGCACCAAAATGCTGTTTTTTACACCAAAACTGGGTCCAATTCCATACAAGTTAGGTTTGCCCCCCCAAACTGTGTTCATTTTCCCCAAAATTTTCTATTTCGACTCCACACTGGGTTCGTTTTCCCCAAAATCAGGATTTTTTCCCCATACCTAGGTTCATTTTCACCAAAATATTTTTTTTCACCAAAACTGAGTTTATTTCCCTACAAATTGGGTTTTCCCGACCAAACTCTGTTCATTTTCACCAAAATTCGGGTTTTTTTACCCAATTACGGGGTTCATTTCCCCCAAAATCATTTTTTCCAAAAAAAACTGGGTTCATTTTCCGCATAATCAGCTTTTTTCCTCCAAAACTGAGTCCATTTCGCAAAAAAATTCTTATTTTTCCCCTAAAAACTGGGTTCATTTTCCCCAAAATCCTTTTCTTCCGCCCAAACCTTGCTGCATTTTCACACAAATCAGGTTTTCCCCTCCAAACAGATTTCATTTTCCCTAAAATCTTCTATTTCCACTCCACACTGGGTTCATTTTCCCCAAAATCAGGGTTTTTTACCCAATTACTGGGTTCATTTCCCCCAAAATAATTTCTTTCCCCCCAAACTGGGTTCATTTTCCGCATAATCAGATTTTTTCCTCCAAAACTCGGTTCATTTCCCTACAAGTTGGTTTTTCACCCTAAACTGCGTTCATTATCCCCAAAATTCGGTTTTTTTACCCAATTACTGGGTTCATTTTCCAAAAAATCATTTTTTTCCCTAAAACTGGGTTCATTTTCCTTAAAAATGTGTTTTTCCCCCAGAACTGGTTTCAGTTCCCGAATAAATAGCTTTTATCCTCCGAAACTATGTTCATTTTCCACAAAATCATTCTTTCCCCCAAAACTGGGTGCTTTTTCCCCAAAATCAGGTTTTTCCCTGCAAACTTGGGTCATTTTCTCCAAAATCTTCTATTTCCACTCTACACTGGGTTCATTTTCCCCAAAATCCTTTTTCTCCCCCCAAAACTGGCTGCATTTCCACACAAATCATTTTTTCCCCCTCCAAACTGATTTCATTTTCCACAAAAATCTTCTATTTCCACTCCACACTGGGTTCATTTTCCCCAAAATCAATATTTTTACCCCATTACTGGGTTCATATTCCCCAAAATCATTTTTTCCCCAAAAACTGGGTTCATTTTCTCCAAAATCTGTATTTTTACCCCAATTACTGGCTTTATTTCCCGAAAATCCTTTTTTTCCCCAAAACACTGGGTGCATTTTCACACAAATTAAGTTTTCCCCTCCAAACAGTGTTCATTTTCCCCAAAATCCGGGTGTATTTCCCAATCACTGGATCCATTTCCGAAAAATCGGGTTTTTAGGGGGAAAAAAACCCGATTTTGAGTAAATGAACCCAGTAATGGGGAAAAAAACCTGATTTTGGGGAAAATGAACACTGTTTGGAGGGGAAAACCTGATTTTTGTGAAAATGCACCCAGTGTTTTGAAGAAAAAAAGTATTTTTTCAGTTTTAAAAACCAGTTTTAGGGGAAAAACATGATTTTGGGGAAAATGAAACCAGTAATGGGTAAAAAAACCTGATTTTGGGGAAAATGAACCCAGTGTGGAGTGGAAATAGAAGTTTTCGGGGAAAATGAAATCAGATAGGAGGGGAAAATTTGATTTGTGTGAAAATGCACCAGGTTTGGGGGAATTAAATGGATTTTGGGGGAAATGAACACAGTTTGGAAGGGAAAAAAACCTGATTTTGATGAAAATGAACCAGGTTTGAGGGGGAAAAAGCTGATTTTGGGGAAAATGAACCCAGTGTGGAGTGGAAATAGAAGATTTTGGGGAAAATCAACACTGTTTGGAGGGGAAAACCTGATTTGTGTGAAAATGCACCCAGTTTTGAGGGAATAAAATAGATTTTGGGGGAAATGAACACAGTTTGGAAGGAAAAAAACCTGATATTTATGAAAATGAACCAGGTTTGGGAGGGAAAATACATTTTTGAGGGAAATAAACCTAGTTTTACGTGGAAAAAAATGATTTTGTGGAAAATGAACCCAGAGATTGGGAAAAAAAACTGATTTTGGGGAAAATGAACACAGTGTGGAGTCGAAATATAAGATTTTGGGGAAAATGAAATCAGTTTGGAGGGGAAAATATGATTTTTGTGAAAATGAACCGAGTTTTGGGGGAAAAAATGATTTTGCGGAAAATGAACCCAGTAATGGGGTAAAAAATCCTGATTTTGGGGAAAATGAACACGGTTTGGTGGTGAAAACCTAATTTGTAGGGAAATAAACCCAGTTTATGTGGAAAAAAACATATTTTGAGGAAAATGAACACAGTTTTCTGGGAAAAAAATGATTTTTAGGAAAATGACCACAGTAATGGTGTAAAAAAAAATGGTTTTGGGGAAAATGAACCCAGTGTGGAGTGGAAATAGAAGATTTTGGGGAAAATGAAGTCAGTTTGGAGGGGAAAACCTGATTTGTGTGAAAATGTACCCAGTTTTGTGGGGGAAAAGGGATTTTGTGGAAAATGAACTTGGTTCGGAGTAAAAATGCTGATTATGCGGACAATGAACCCGGTTTTGGGGGAAAAACCCGTTTTTAAGGAAAATGAACCCAGTTTTGGGGAAAAAAATGATTTTGGGGAAAATGAACCCAGTAATCAGGTAAAAAACCCAAATTTTAGGGAAAATCAACAGAGTTTCGGGGGAGGAAACCAACTTGTACGGAAATGAACCGAGTTGCTGGAAAAAAAATGACTTTGGTTAAAATGAATCCAATTTGGGAGGAAAAAATCCGATTTTGGGGAAAATGAAACCAGTTTTGGGGGGAAAAAAACGATTTTGGGGAAATGAAACCAGTAATGGGGAAAAGAAAGGATTTAGGGGAAAATGAACACTGTTTGGAGGGGAAGACTTGATATGTGTGAAAATGCACCCAGTGTTTTGAAGAAAAAAAGGATTTTGGGGAAACTGAACCCAGTTTGGGAGGAAAGAAGCTGATTATGGGAAAAATTAACCCACTTTTGGGGTAAAAAAATATTTTGTGGAAATAAAGCCAGTAATTGGGTAAAAAACTGGATTTTGGGGAACATGAACCCAGTTTGGTGGGGAAAACCCAATTTGCAGGGAAATAAGCCCAGTTTTGTGGAAAAAAACATATTTTGGGAAAATGAAACCAGTTTTAGGGGAAAAAATGATTTTGGGGAAAATAAACCCAGTAATGGGGAAAAAGAACTGATTTTTGGGGAACATGAACACTGTTTGGAGGGGAAAACTTGATTTGTGTGAAAATGCACACAGTGTTTTGAAGAAAAGAAGGGTTTTGGCGAAACTGAACCTAGTTTGGGAGGAAAGAAGCTGATTATGGGGAAAATTAACCCACTTTTGGGGGGAAAAAATATTTTGTGGAAATAAAGCCAGTAATTGGTTAAAAAATCGGATTTTGGGGAAAAAATTTTCCCCAGTTTGGTGGGGAAAAAAAAAGATCTTGGGGAAAAAGAACCCAGAAATGGGTAAGAAAGATGATTTTGGGGAAAATGAACCCAGTGTGGAGTGGAAGTAGAAGATTTTGTTGAAAATGAAATCAGTTTGGATGGGAAAACCTGATTTGTGTGAAAATGAACCCAGTTTTTGGGGGAAATAAGGATTTTGGGGAAAATGAACCCAGTAATTGGGTAAAAAACCCGGATTTTGTGGAAAATGAACACAGTTTGGGGGGGAAACCCAACTTGTATGGAAATGCACCCAGATTTGGTGGAAAAAAACCAAACATATTTTAGTGAAAATGAACCCAGTTTTGGGGAAAAAAATGATTATGCGGATAATGAACCCAGTAATAGGGGAAAAAAATTGATTTTGGGGAAAATGAACCTAGTGTGGAGTCGAAAAAGAAGATTTTGGGGAAAATCAACACTGTTTGGAGGGGAAAACCTGATTTGTGAAAATGCACCCAGTTTTGGGGAATAAAGTAGATTTTGGGGAAAATGAACACAGTTTGGAAGGAAAAAAAACCTGATTTTGATGAAAATGAACCAGATTTGGGAAGGAAAAATGCATTTTTGAGGGAAATAAACCCAGTTTTATGTGAAAAAAATGATTTTGTGGAAAATGAACCCAGAGATTGGGAAAAAAAAATGATTTTGGGGAAAATGAACCCATTGTGGAGTGGAAATAGAAGATTTTGGGGAAAATGAAATCAGGTAGGAGGGGAATACCTGATTTGTGTGAAAATGCACCCAGCTTTTTTAGGAAAAAACGATTTTGGGGAAAATGAACCCAGTTTCAGACGGAAAAAAAAATGGTTTTGAGGAAAATGAACACAGTGTGGAAGAAAAAAAAATCAGATTGTACCGTTTTACCCGCAATCTGGGTTCATTTTATGCAAAATCTGGTATTTCATCTCCACACCGAGTAAATTTTCCCCAAAATCAGGGTTTTTTTTTCCCAGAAAACTGTGTTCATTCTCCTCAAAATATGTTTTTTCCACCAAAACTGTCTTTATTTCCCTACATATTGGGTTTTCCCCACCAAATTGTGTTCATTTTCCCCAAAATCTTCTACTTCCTCTACACACTTGGTTCATTTTCCCAAAATCTATTTTATTCCCCCAAACTGGGTGCATTTTCACACAAATCAGGTTTTCCCCTCCAGACAGTGTTGATTTCCCCCAAAATCTTCTATTTCCACACAACATTGGGTTCATTTTCCCCAAAATCAGTTCATTTTCCCAAAAATCATTTTTTTCCCCAAGACTGGGTTCATTTTCACCAAAATGCAGTTTTTTTCCACAAAAATTGGGTCCATTTCCATACAAGTTAGGTTTTACCCCCCAAACTGTGCTCATTTTCCCCAAAATTTTCTATTTCAACTCCACTCTGGTTTCATTTTCCCCAAAATCAGGTTTTTATTTCCCATTACTGGGTTCATTTTCCCCAAAAACCCTTTTTTCCCCCAATACTAGTTGCATATTTACACAAATCATGTCTTCCCCTCCCGAATGGGTTCATTATACCTGAAATGTGGTATTTCATCTCCACTCTGTGTTCATTTTCCCCAAATTCAGAATTTCTATCCCAAACTAGGTTATTTTCCCCAAAACCTGTTTTTTTTTCCACCATAACTGTGTTCATTTCTCTACAAATTAGGGTTTTCCCCCCAAACTTGGTTAATTTTACCCGAAATGTGGTATTTCATCTCCAGTCTGGGTTCATTTTCCCCAGAATCTGTTTTTTTCCACCACAACTGTGTTCCTTTCACTGCAAATTGGGTTTCCCCACCAAACTCTGTTCATTTTCCCCATAATCAGATTTTTCCCCATTACTGGGTTCATTTTCCCCATAACTGGGTTTATTTTAGTCAAAAACGGGTTTTTCCACCAAACTGGCTTCATCTTCCCCATAATCAGGTTTTTTCCTTCCAAACTGGGTTCATTTTTCCCAAAATCTGAAATGACTGTTCGTCAGGGAGGCAAGAAGCAGACTGCGAGGATATCTGTGGAACCAAGGCCAGAGACAGCTTTCTGAGTGGTTTCAGTTTAGAGAGCGAGCCGGTAAGAGAAAGGCGCTGTCTCCGGACCAATGTAATGTTTGCAGCCGGAATCTGGTGTGAAAGCCGGGGGAACACTGTGAAGGCTGCTGAAGAAAGCAGGAGCAGATCCTTTGTTTGCCTGTATTTGTAAGCCTTCAAGAGAGGAATACCCTGCCGGTAAAATGCTTTCTCTTCTGGCAGCTCTTCATGGAAGGAAATTCCAGGATCCTTTAAAATCAAGGGGTTAGTTTCTGCTCTCCCTTGGAGGAAAACCAAAACCGTGCAATTCAGAGAATGTGTGTGGATTAACTGTCGGCTGTGGTAACACTTTTCAGCAGAAACAGTTTGCAGAGGCTGATTGGAATGGACAGGAAAAAAGGATCTCTCGTCCTTGAACACGAACAGATCATCCGATTATTTCTCAATTAAATACATTGTTAGGAGATGAAATGTCATGCTAAAACATTTCCAAAATAGAAAATTCGGGGGCGGGTAGGAGGCAAGATTTTAGACTGTTGTGGATGTGCTTTAATATGATGCTAGAAATCGGAAAAGACTGTTCGTCAGGGAGGCAAGAATCAGACTGCCGGGATGTCTGTAGAACCGCGGCCAGAGGCAGCTTTCCTAACGGCTCCAGTTTAGAGAGCGAGCCGGTAAGAGAAGGTGCTGTCTCCGGATCAAAGTGATGTTTGTAGCCGGAGCCTGCTGTGAAAGCCGGGAAAACATTGTGAAGGCTGCTCAAGCAAGCAAGAGCAGCTCCTCTGTTTGCCTATATTTGTCAGCCTTCGAGAGAGGAATACCCTGCCAGTAAAATGCTTTCTCTTCTTGTAGCGATTCATGGAAGAACATTCCAGGATTCTTTAAAAACAAGGGGTTATTTTCTGCTCTCCCTTGGAGAAACACAAAACCGTGCAGTTCAGAGAATCTGCTGAGGATTCGCTGCCGGCTGTGGTACCACATTTCAGCAGAAAGAGTTTGCAGAGGCTGATGAGAATGCACAGGAAAACAGGGATCCCTCGTCCTTGAAGCACGAGTAGATCATCTGATAATTTTCCTTTTAATTATATTGTTAGAAGATGAAGTGTCATGCTAAAACATTTCCAAAATATGAGGGAGTTCATGAGGGAGAAACATTTTAGACTCATGTGCATGTGCTGTGATGTGATGCTAAAAATCTGAAAAGACTGTTCCTCAGATAGGCAAAGAGCAGACTGCCGAGATGTCTGTAAAACCGAGGCCAGAGACAGCTTTTTGAGCGGTTTCAGTTTAGAGAGCGAGCCGGTAAGAGAAGGCGCTGTCTCCGGACCAATGTCATGTTTGCAGCTGGAATCTGGTATGAAAGCCGGGGAAACACTGTGAAGTCTGCTCAACGAAGCAAGCGCAGCTCCTCTGTTTGCCTGTATTTGTCAGCCTTCAAGAGAGGAATACCCTGCCGGGTATATGTTTTTTCTTGTAGAACCTATTCATGGATGAACAAGTCCGGGATGCTTTTAAATCAATGGTTAGTTTGGGGTGAAAACCCGATTTTGAGAAAAAAGACCCAGTTTGGGAGGAAAAATCCTGATTATGAGGAAAATGAACTAAGTGTGGGGGGAAATTGAAGATTTTGGGGAAAATGAGCCTGTTTTGGGATGAGAAAAAAACCAATTTTGGGGGAAATGAACCCAGTTTGGAGGGGTCATACCAGATTTTGCGGAAAATGAAACCAGTAATGGGGAGAAAAAAACAAATTTTGCGGAAAATGAACCCAGTGTGGAGTGGAAATCAAAGATTTTGGGGAAAATGAACACTGTTTGGAGGGGAAAACCTGATTTGTGTGAAAATGCACACAGTTTTGTGGGGAAAAAACAGATTTTGGGGAAAATGAACCCAGTTTGGGAGGAAAAAAGATGATCATGGGGAAAATGAACCCAGTTTGGGCGGGAAAAACCCGTTGTTTTGGGGAAATCGACACTGTTTGGGGGGGGGGGAAAGATTGTGGGGAAAATTAACCCAGTAATTGGGAAAAAAACCCGGATTTGGGGGAAATAAACACAGTTGGGGGGGGGGGGGGGGGTCGTGATTTGTGTGAAAATGCACGCAGTTTTGAGGTGATAAAAAGGATTTTTGGGAAATTAACCCTTTTTTTGGGGGGGGAAAAATCGTTTTTGAGGAAAATGAATCCAGTTTTGGGGAAAAAAGCTGATTATGGGGAAAATGACCCCAGTTTGGGGGGAAAAACCCGTTTTTGAGGAAAATAAACCCAGTTTTGGGGAAAATGAACCCAATAATGGGGAGAAAAATTGAGTTCGGTGAAAATGAACACAGTTTGGGGGTAAAACCCAATTTGTAGGGAAATGAACCCAGTTTTGGTGGAAAAAAAACCAGATTTGAGTGAAAGTGAACCCAGAAATTGGGAAAAAAACCCTGATTTTGCGGAAAATGATCCTAGTGTGGAGTGGAAATAGAAGATTTTGGGGAAAATGAACACTGTTTGGAGAGGAAAACCTGATTTGTGTGAAAATGCATCCAGTTTTGGGGGGAAAACCAGATTTTGGGGAACATGAACCTAGTTTGGGAGGAAAAAAGCTTATTATGGGGAAAATGTACCCAGAGTAGAGATGACATACAAGATTTTGGGGAAAATGAACCCAGTTTTGGAGGGGAAAGCCCAATTTGTATGAAAATGCACCCATTTTTTGGGGGGGAAAAAAGGATTTTGGGGAAAATGAACCCAGTTTGTGAGGACAAAAAGCTGATTATGGGGAAAACGATCCCAGTTTGGGGGGAAAAAAACGTGTTTGAGGAAAATAAACCCAGTGTGAAAAAAAACTGGGTGAATTATCACACAAATCAGTTTTTTCCCTCCAAACAGTGTGCATTTTCCCCAAAATCTGGTATTTCCCCTCCACACTGGGTTCATTTTCCCCTCAGTCTTTTTTTTCCTCCCAAAACTGGGTGTATTTTCCTCAAACACGGGTTTTTTCCCCGCAAACTTGGATCGTTTTCCCCAAAATCACATTTTTTCCTCCCAAACTGGGTTCGTTTTCCCCAAAATCAGTTTTTTTTCCACGAAAACTGGGTTCATTTCCCTACAAATTTGGTTCTCCCCCCCAAACTGTGTTTATTTTCCCAAAAATCCGGGTTTTTTAAACAATTATTGGGTTCATTTTCCCCCAAATCAGTTTTTTTCCCCAAAACTGGCTTCATTTTCCTCAAAAAAACGGGTTTTTTTCACCACAACAGTGTTCATTTTCCCCAAAATCTTCTATTTCCATTCCACACTGGGTTCATTTTCTCCAAAATCCGGGTTTTTTACCCAATTACTGGGTTCATTTCCCCAAAATCGATATTTTGGGGAAAAAATTTTTCACCATGTGAAAAATGAATCCAATTTGGTAGGAAAAACCCGTTTTTCAGGAAAATGAACCCAGTAATGAGGAAAAAAATTGATTTTGGGGAAAATGAACAGAGTTTGGGGGGGGGGGGGGAACCCAATTTGTATGGAAATGAACACGGTTTTGATGGAAAAAAACCACAATTTTAGAGAAAATAAACCCAGTGTGGAGGGGAAATACTAGATTTTTTGGAAAATGAACCTAATGTGGAGTGGAAATAGAAGATTTTGGGGAAAATGAACACTGTTTGGAGGGGAAAACCTGATTTGTGTGAAAATGCACCCCGTTTTGGGGAGGGGAAAAGGATTTTGAGGAAAATGAACCCAGTTTGGGAGGAAAAAAGCTGATTGTGGGGAAAATGAACCCAGTTTGGGGGTAAAACCCCATTTTTGAGGAAAATAAATCCAGTTTTCGGGGAAAAAAAAGCTATTTTGGGGAAAATGAAGCCACTAATGGGGAAAAAACTGATTTTGGGGAAAATGAACACAGTGTGGATATGAAATACCAGACTTTGGGGAAAATGAACCCAGTTTGGAAGGGAAAACCTGATTTCTGAGAAAATGCACGCAGTTTTGAGGGGGGGAAAAAGGATTTTGGGGAAAATGAACATTGTTTGGGGGGGGGAAATAGTTTTTGAGGAAAATTAACCCAGTTTGGGGAAAAAAAAGATTTTGGGGAAATGAACCCAGTGATTTGGAAAAAAAACAGATTTTGGGGAAATCGAACACAGTTTGGGGGGGGGAAACCTGATTTGTAGGGAAATGAACCAAGTTTTGGTGGAAAAAACCCGATTTTGGGGAAAATGAACCCAGTTTGGGAGGAAAAAATCCAATTTTTGGAAAAATCAATCTGATTTGGGAGGAAAAAAACCTGATTTTGGGGAAAATGAACATGGTTTGGGATGAAAAAACCCCGATTTTGGGGAAAATGAACTCAGTAATGGGGAGAGAAAAACAGATTTTAGGGAAAATGAACCCAGTGTGGAGTGGAAATTGAAGATTTTGGGGAAAATGAACACTGTTTGGAGGGGAAAAAACCCGTTTCTGAGGAAAATGAAACCAGTTTGGGGGAAAAAAACTGATTTTGAGTAATTGGTTAAAAAATCCGGATTTGGGGAAAATGAACCCAGTTTGGGATGAAAAAATCCGATTTTGGGGAAGATGAACCCAGAGTGGAGATGAAATACCACATTTTGGGTAAAATGAACCCAGTTTGGAGGGGAAAACCTGATTTTTGTGAAAATACAACCAGTTTGGGGGCCAAAAAAAAAATATTTTTTGGAAAATGAACCCCATTTAGGAGGAAAAAAGCTGGTTCTGGGGAAAATTAACCCAGTTTTGGGCGAAAAAAAACGTTTTTGAGGAAAATGAACCCCGTTATTGGAAAAAAATATCAATTTTGGGGAAATGAACCCAGTAATTGGGTAAAAAACCCGGTTTTGGGGGAAAATAAACACAGTTTGGGGGGAAAAAAAACGTTTTTGAGGAAAATGAACCCAGTTATGGGGAAAAAGTATCGATTTTGGGGAAATGACCCAAGTAAGTGGGAAATAAACCCGGATTTGGGGGAAAATGAACACTGTTTGGAGGTGAAAACTTGATTTGTGTGAAAATGCAGCAGGTTTGGGGGGAAAAAAGGATTTTGGGAAAAATTAACCCAGTTTGGGAGGAAAAAACTGATTTTGGGGAAAATCAAACCAAAGTGGAGATGAAATACCAGATTTCGGAAACCAAATTTGTAGGGAAATGAAGCCGGGTTTGGTGAAAAGAAACTGATTTTGGGGAAATTGAACCAAGTAATGGGGAAAAAAATCTGATTTGGGGGAAAATGAACCCAGTGTGGAGTGGAAATAGAAGATTTTGGGGAAAATGAACACTGTTTGTAGTGGAAAATCTGATTTTTGCGAAAATGCACCCAGTTTTGGGGGGGGGGAAAGGATTTTGGGGAAAATGAACCCAGTTTGGGGGAAAACGCCAGTTTTGACTAAAATAAACCTAGCTATAGGGGAAAAAAAAAAAAGATTTTTGGGAAAATGAACCCAGTAATGGTGAAAAAAAACTGATTATGGGGAAAATGAACAGAGTTTGGGGGGGAAAACCCAATTTGTAAGGAAAGGAACACAGTTGTGGTGGAAAAAAACAGATTCTGGGGAAAAGGAACACATTTGTGGTGGAAAAAAACAGATTCTGGGGAAAATGAACCCAGAGTGGAGATGAAATACCACATTTTGGGTAAAATGAACCCAGTTTGGAGGGGAAAACATGATTTGTGTAAAAATGCACCCAGTTTTTGGGCGAAAAAAATGATTTTGTGGAAAATGGGCCCAGTTTTGGAGGAAAAGAGCTGGTTATGGGTAAAATGAACCCTGTTTTGGGGGAAAAACCCCGTTTTTAACGACAATGAACCCAGTTTTGGGGGAAAAAAACCCGATTTTGGGGAAAATGAACCCAATAATGGGGAAAAAAACTGATTATGGGGAAAATGAACCCAGTTTGGGGGGGAAAACCAATTTGTAGAGAAATGAACCAAGTGTTGGTGGAAAAAAAACGATTTTACATAAAATGAACCCGTATTCGGAAAAAAATCTGATTTTGCTGAAAATGAACCCATTGTGGAGTGGAAATAGAAGATTTTGGGGAAAGATTTTGCGGGAAAAAAAACCCGTTTTTGAGGATAATGAACCCAGTTTTTTGAAAAAAAACCCCGATTTTTGGGAAAATGATCCCAGTAAGTGTTTAAAGAAACTGGGTTCTGGGGAAAATGAACAAAGTTTGGGGGGGAAACCCAAATTTTTAGGGAAATGAAACCAGTTTGGGCGGAAAAAAACAGATTTTGAGGAAAATGAAGATGGTTTGGGATGAAAAAACCCCGATTTTGGGGAAAATGAATGCATTTTGGGAGGAAAAAAGCTGATTATGGGGAAAATGAACACAGTTCGGTGGGAAAAACCCGTTTCTGAGGAAAATGAACCCAGTTATGGGGAAAAAATATCGATTTTGGGGAAATGAACCCAGTAATTGGGTAAAAAATCCCGGATTTTGGGGAAAATGAACACAGTTTGGGGGGCAAACCAAATTTGTAGGGAAATGAATGCAGTTTTGTTGGAAAAAAAAACAGATTTTCGAGAAAAAGAAGCCAGTTTGGGAGGAAAAAATCCGATTTTGGGGAAAATAAACATGCTTTGTGATGAAAAATACTTGGTTTTGGTGAAAATGAACCCAGTATCGAGAGGAAATAGAAGATTTTGGGGAAAATAAACACTGTTCGGAGGGAAAAACGTGATTTGTGTGAAAATGCATCAGGTTTTTGGGGAAAAAAGGATTTTGGGAAAAATGAACCCAGTTTGGGAGGAAAAACTGATTTTGGGGAAAATGAAACCAGAGTGGAGATGAAATACCAGATTTCGGAAACCAAATTTGTAGGGAAATGAAGCCGGGTTTGGTGAAAAGAAACTGATTTTGGGGAAAATGAACCAAGTAATGGGGAAAAAAATCCAGTGTGGAATGGAAATAGAAGATTTTGGGGAAAATGAACACTGTTTGGAGTGGAAAATCTGATTTTTGTGAAAATGCACCCAGTTCTGGGGGAAAAAAAGGATTTTTGGGAAAATGAAGCCAGTTTGGTGGGGAAAACCCAATTTGTAGGGAAATAAACCCAGTTTTGTGTATAAAACATATTTTGGGGAAAATGAAACCAGTTTTAGGGGAAAAAAATTATTTTGGGGAAAATGAACCCAGTAATGGGTAAAAAACCTGATTTTGGGGAAAATGAACCCAGTGTGCAGTGGAAATAGAAGATTTTCGGTACAATGAACACTGTTTGGAGGGGGAAACCTGATTTGTGTGAAAATGCACCCAGTTGTGGGAGGGAAAGAAAGGATTTTGGTGAAAATAAACCCAGTTTTGGAGGAAATAAAGTGATTACGGGAAAAATGAACCCAGTTTGGGTGTATAAACTCGTTTTTGAGGAAAATGAATCCAGCTTTGGCGAAAAAAAAAACGGTTCTGGGGAAAATTAACCCAGTAATTGGGGAAAAAGCCCAGATTTTGGGGAAAATGAACACAGTTTGGAGGGGGAAACCCAATTTGTAGGGAAATTAACCCAGTTTTGGTGGGATAAACCTGATCTTGGGGGAAATGAACCCAGTTTGGGAGGAAAAAATCCAATTTTGGAGAAAATTAATCTCATTCGGGAGGAAAAAAATCTGATTTTGGGGAAAATGAACATGGTTTGGGATGAAAAAAACTGATTTTGGGGAAAATGAACCCAGTGTGGAGTGGAAATAGAAGATTTTGGGGAACATGAACACTGTGGAGGGAAAACCTGATTTTTGTGAAAATGCACCCAGTTTTGGGGAGAAAAAAAAGGATTTTGGGGATAATGAACCCAGTCAGGGGGAGAAAAACCCTATTTCTGGCGAAATGAACCCAGTTTGGAAAGGAAAACCCGGTTTTGTGGAAAATGAACCCAGTTTTGGTGGAAAAAAATGATTTTGGGAGAATGAACCCTTTTTAGAAGGCAAAACCCTATTTTGGTGATAAAGAACCATGTTTGGGGGAAAAAAAACCCTGATTTTGGCGAAAATGAACCCGGTGTGGAGATAAAATACCAGATTTTGGGGGTAATGAACCCAGATTGGGGGGAAAAAATGAAAAATCGGATTTTTTTCCTTCTAAACTGGGTTCATTTTCCCTAAAAATCGGGTTTTTTTCCTCCCAAACTGTGTTCATTTTACACAAAATTGGGGTTTCTCCACCAAAACTTGGTTCATTTCCCTACAAATTGTGTGTTCCCCCACAAACTGTGTTCATTTTCCCCAAAATCAGGGTTTTTTTTCTTCCCAATTACTGTGTTCATTTTCCCCAAAATCGGGTGGTTTTCCCCAAAATGTGTTCATTTTCCCCAAAATCCTTTTTTCCCCAAAACTGGCTTTTCCCCCTCCACACTGGGTTCATTTTCCCCAAAATTGGATATTTTACCCCCAAACTGGGTTAATTTTGCCTGAAATCGGGTTTTCCCCAAAACTGGGTTCATCTTCCCCAAAATCTTTTTTTTTTTCATCCCAAATCTTGTTTAGTTTCACCCAAATCAGGGTTTTTTTCCCCGAAATTAATTTCATTTTCCCCATAATCGGGTTTTACCTCCCAAACTCGGCTCATTTTCCCCAAAATCGGGTTTCTTTCATCCCAAACTGGCTATCAATTTCTCACAAATGAAGTTTTTCCCATCTAATTGGTATCAGTTTCTCAAAAATTTGTTTTTCCCCCTAATTGGACATTTTCCCCAAAATCAGATTTTTTCCCCCCAAAACTGTGTTCATTTGGCCTCAAATTGGGTTTTTCCCCCAAAGGTGAGTTAATTTTCCCCAATATCGGGTTGGGTCCTCCCAAACTGTGTTCATTTTCCCCAAAATCGGGTTTTCCTTTCCAAACTGGGTTCATTTCCTCATAAATTGGGTTTTTTCCCCCCAAACTGGGTACATTTTCCCCAAAATAGAGGGTTTCTTCCCCCATTACTAGCATCACTTTTCCCAAAATCTGGGGTTTCTTCCCCGCCAGAACTGGGTTCATTTTATTCAAAAATGGGTTTTCCCCCCCAAACTGGGTTCATTTTCCTCATACTCGGGGTTTTTTTTCCCCATTACTGGGTTCACTTTCCCCAAAATCAAGGATTTTTTTCTCCCACACTGGGTTCTTTGCCCTCATAATCAGGTTTTTTTCACTCAAACAGGGTTCAATTTTCCCAAAATCGTGGGTTTTTTTCAACAAAACAGAGTTCATTTTCCCTAAAATCATTTTTTCCCCCTGAAAACGGTTCATTTTTACACAAATCAGGTTTCCCCTCCAAACTGGGTTCATTTTCCCTAAAATCTTCTATTTCTACTCCATATTGGGTTCATTTTCCCCACAATCAGGGTTTTTTCCCCATTAAAGTTTTCATTTTCCCCATAATCTGGTATTTCCCCTCCATACTGGGTTCCTTTTCCTCAAAATCGGGTTTTTTTCTCCCAAACTGGGTTCATTTTCCCCAAAGTCGGGTTTTTACCACCAAAACTCGGTTCATTTCCCTACAAGTTGGCTCTCCACCACAAACTGGGTTCATTTTCCCCAAAATTCGGGTTTTTTTACCCAATTATTAGCGTCATTTTCCCATAAACCATTTTTTCCCCAAAGTTGGATTCATTTTCCTTAAAAACAGGGTTTTTTTCACCAAAACTGGGTTCATTTTCCGCATAATCAGTTTTTTTCTCGGAATCTAGGTTCGTTTTCCACAAAATCCTTATTTTCCTCCAAAACTGGGTGCATTTTCACACAAATCAGGTTTTTCCCCTCCAAACTGTGTTAATTTTCACCAAAATCTTCTATTTCCACTCCACACTGGGTTCATTTTCCCCAAAATCATTTTTTTTCTGCATTACTGGGATCATTTTATCCAAAATACTTTATTTCCCCCCAAAACTGGGTGCATTTTCACACAAAATCAGGTTTTCCCCACAATCTGGGTTCATTTTCCCCAAAACTAGGTTTTTTCCTCCCAAACTGGGTTCATTTAACCCAAAATCCCTTTTCCCCGAAAACTGGTTTCATTTTTACACGAATAAAGTTTGCCCCTCCAAACAGTGTTCATTTTCTCCAAAATCCGTTTTTTTTACACAATTACTGGGTTCATTTTCCCCAAAATCGCTTTTTTTCCCCTCAAAACTGTGTTGATTTTCCTCAAAATGGGTTTTCCCCCCCAAACAGTGTTCATTTTCCCCAAAATATTCTATTTCCACTCGACACTGTGTTCATTTTCCCTAAAATAAGGTTTTTTTCCCCAAAAAAATGGGTTCATTTTCCCCTAAATCCTTCCCCCTCCCCCCAAAACTGGCTGCATTTCCACACAAATCAGGTTTTCCCCTCCAAATTGATTACATTTTCCCAAAAATCTTCTATTTCCAATCCCCACTGGGTTCATTTTCCCGAAAATCATCTTTTTTCCCCCAAAACTGGATTCATTTTCCCCAAAATATTTTATTCCACCAAAACTGGGTTTATTTCCCTACAAATTGGGTTTTTCCCCACCAATCTGTGTTCGTTTTCCCCAAAACCCGGGTTTTTTTAACCCAATTACTGGCTTGATTTCCTGAAAATCGTTTTTCCCCCAAAACTGGGTTCATTTTCCTTAAAAACGGGTTTTTTTCCCCTCCAAACTGGGTTCATTTTCCTCATAATCAGCATTTTTTCTCCCAAACTGGGTTCATTTTCCCCAAAATCCATTTTTTCCCTACAAAACTGGGTGTATTTTCACACAAATCTGGCTTTCCCCTCCAAACTGATTTCGTTTCCCCCAAAATCTTCTATTTCCACTCCACACTGGGTCCATTTTCTCCAAAATCATGTTTTTTTCCCCATTAATGAGTTCATTTTCCCCAACATAATTTTTTCCCCCAAATCTGTGTTTTATTCCTCGAAAACAGGGTTTTCCCCCCAAACTGGGTTCATTTTCTCCATAATCATATTTTTTCCTCCCAAACTGGGTTCATTTTCCCCAAAATCATTTTTCCCCCCTCAAAACTCGGTTCATTTTTACACAAATGAGGTTTTCCCCTCCAAATGGATTTCATTTTCCACAAAATCTTCTATTTCCTCTCCACACTTGTTACATTTTCCCCTAAATCAGGATTTTTACCCATTACTGGGTTCATTTTCCCCAAAAAGGCCTTTTTTTTCCTCCAAAACTGGGTTCATTTTCCTCATAAACGAGTTTTTCCCCCCAAACGGGGTTCATTTTCCCCAAAATCGGGTTTTTTCCACCATAACAGGGTTTATTTCCCTACAAGTTGGGTTTTCCCCCCGAAACTGTGTTCATTTTCCCCAAAATCCTTTTTTTTCCCCCAAACCTGGGTTCATTTTCTTCAAAAATGGGTTTCCCCCCCAAACTGGGTTCATTTTCCTCATGATCAGCATTTTTTTCTCCCAATCTGTGTTCATTTTCCTCAAAATCCATTTTTTCCCTCCAAAACTGGGTGCATTTTCACATAAATCAGTTTTTCCCCCCGAAACTGAGTTCATTTTCCCAAAAATCTTCTATTTCCACCCAAACTGTGTTCATTTTTACCAAAATTGTGGGTTTTTTTCCCCCATATAAACTGGGTTTATTTCCCTACATATTGGGTTTTCCCCACCAAATTGTGTTCATTTTCTCCAAAATCTGGATTTTTACACCAATTACTAGCTTTATTTCCCCAAAATCTTTTTTTTCCCTCAAAACTGGGTTCATTTTCATCAAAAACGGGTTTTTTTTCTTCCCAAACTGGGATAATTTTCCCTCAAATCGAGATTTTCATCCCAAACTTGGTACATTTTCCCCATAATCAGGATTTTTCCTCCCAAACTGGGTCTTTTTTCTCAAAATCGGGTTTTCCACCCCCAACTAACCATTGATTTTAAAGAATCCAGGACTTGTTCATCCATGAATAGATTCTACAAGAAAAAACATATACCCGGCAGGGTATTCTACTCTCGAAGGCAATTTTCCCCAAAATCGGGGATTTTTTCACTATTAATGGGTTCATCATTCCCAAAATCGAGGTTTCCCCCCCCCCCCCGACTGGGTTCAATTTGCCTCAAATTGGGTTTTTCCCCACAAACTAGGTCCATTTTCCCCAGAATCGGATTTTTACCCCCAAACTAGGTTCATTTTCCCCAAAATCGGGTTTTTTTCCCCACAAGACTAGGTTCATTTTCCCTCAAATTGCGTTTTCCCTCAAAACTGGGTTCATTTTCCGTAACAAAAGGGTTTATCTCCAAAACTGGGTACATTTTCCCCATAATAGGGTTTTTTCCCCCTTAAAATGGGTTCAGTTTCCCATAAATAGTTTTTTTCCCATTACTATGTGCATTTTCCCCAAATTCGGGTTCTTACCTCCTAAACTGAGTGCATTTTCACAGAAATTTGGTTTCCCCCCCAAAAACTTGGTTCATTTTCCCTCAAATCTCTATTTTTCCCTCAAAATTTGCTTCATTTTCCCCAAAATCGGGTTTTTCATCCCAAACTTGGTTCATTTTCCCCACAATCAGGATTTTTCTCCCCAACTGGGTTCATTTTCCTCAAAATCGGGTTTTATTCCCCCCAAGCTGGGTTAATTTTCCCCCAAATCGGGCTTTTTTCCCCAAAACTGGGTTCATTTTTCACAAATTCATTTTTTTCCCCAAAAGTGGGTGCATTTTCCCACAAATCAATTTTCCCCCCAAAACTGGGTTCATTTTCCCCAAAATCGTTTTTTTCCCCCAAACTGGGTTCGTTTTTCCCAAAATCGGGTTTTTGATCCCAAACTTGTTTCATTTTCCCTCAAATTGTTTTTTTCATCCCAAACTGGGTTCATTTTCCCAAAATCGTTTTTTCTCCCAAACTTGGTTCATTTTCCCCAAAATCGGGGTGTTTTTTTCCCCATCTTATTTCATTTTCCCCAAATTCGGATTTTTCCCCCAAAACTGGGTTGATTTTCCCCCAAATCGTTTTTTTTTTGTCCTTTTACTGTGTTCAATTCCCCAAATTCGGATTTTTCCCCCAAAACTGGGTTCATTTTCCCTTAAATGAGGTTGTTTTCCCCCAAGACTGGGTTAATTTTCCCCGAAATCGGGTTTTTTTCAACCCAAACTGGCTTACATTTTCTCACAAATGGGGTTTTCCCCTCCAAAGTGGGTTCAATTTCTCCAAAATCGGGTTTTCCCCCCAAACTCGGTTCATTTTCCCAAATCAGGTTTTTACCCCCAAACCCGTGTTCATTTTCCCCTAAATCGTGTATTTTTTCCCCAAAACTGGGTGCATTTTCACACAAATTAGTTTCCCCCCCCCCAAACTGAGTTCATTTTCCCCAAAATCATTTTTTTTCCCTCCCAAACTGGTTTCATTTTCCACAAAATCTGTGTTTTCCCCCATTACTCGGTTCACTTTCCCCAAAATGGTTTCTTTTCCCCCAAACTAATTTCATTTTCACCAAATTTGGATTTTCCCCCTAAAACCGGGTTTATTTTCCACATAATCGGGTTTTTACCTCCCAAACTGGATTCATTTTCCCAAAATCGTGGTTTATTCCCCCCAAATTGGGTTCATTTCCTATCAAATTGGGTTTGTAATCCCAAACTTTGTTCATTTTTCCCATAATCAGGATTTTTCCTCCCAAACTGTGTTCATTTTCCCCAAAATCGTTTTTTTTTTGCCCAGAACTGAATGCATTTTCACCAAAATCGGGTTTCCCTCCCCCAAAACTATGTTCATTGTCCCCAAAATCGGGTTGTTTCCCTAAACTGGGTTCATTTTCCCCAAAACCGGGTTTTTCCAGCCAAACTAGGTCCATTTTCCCCAAGATCATTTTTTCCCCTAAAATCGGTTCATTTTCCCCAAAATCGGGGATTTTTCCCCATTACTCGGTTCATTTTCCCCAAAATCGGGTTCTTCCCCCCAAACTGGGTTCATTTTGCATCAAATTGGGGTTTTCCCCCAAAACTGAGTTCATTATTCCCAAAATCGTTTTTTTTCCCCCCAAAAAAATGTGTTCAATTTCCCCAAAACCCAAAACTGGGTTAATTTTCCCCAAAATCAGGTTTTTCCAACCAAACTGGATTTATTTTCGCTAAAAAAAGGATTTTCCCCTAAAACTGGGTACATTTCCCCATAATAGGTTCCCCCACAAACTGCATTTATTTTCCTCAAAATTTTTTTTCCCCTAAAATGGGTTAATTTTCCCCAAAATCAGGGTTTTTTTCCCATTACTGTGTACATTTTCCCCAAATTCGAGTTTTTACACCCTAACTGGGTGCATTTTCACAGAAATTTGGTTTCCCCCCCAAAAAATTGGTTCAAATTTTTTTCATTTTCCGCATATTCAGGTTTTATCCCCCCAAACTGGGTTCATTTTCCCCAAAATTGGGTTGTTTCCCCCAAACGGGGTTCATTTTCCCCAAAATTGGGATTTTTTTTCCCCAGACTGGGTTCAATTTGCCTCAAATTGGGTTTTTCCCACCAAACTGGGTTCATTTTCCAAAATCGGGTTTTTACCTCCCAAACTGGTTTCATTTTCCCCAAAATCGGGTTTTTAACCCCCAAACAATGTTCATTTCCCCTTAAATCTTGTTTTTTCCACAAAACTGGGTGCACTTTCACACACATCATTTTTTCCCCCCAAAACTGTGTTCATTTTCCCCCAAATCGTTTTTTTTCCCACCAAACTGAGTTCATTTTCCCCAAAATCGGGTTTTTCATCCCAAACTTGTTTCATTTTCCCTCAAATTGGGTTTTTCATCCCAAACTGGGCACATTTTCCCCAAAATCGGGTTTCCCCCCCAAACTGAGTTCATTTTCTCCAAAATCTGTTTTTTCCCCATAAAACTGGATTCATTTTCCCCATAATCATTTTTTTGTCGCAAACTGGGTTCATTTTCCACATAATCATTTTTATTCCCCCTAAACTGGGTGCATTTTCACACAAATCATATTTTTCCCACAAAACTCGGATTATTTTATAACAAATCTGTTTTTTTCCTCTCAGACTGGGTTCATTTTCCCCAAAATCTGGTTTTCCTTTCCAAACCAGTCTCATTTCCCCACAACTCAGTTTTTTTTCCCCCTAAATGGGTTCATTTTCCCCAAAATCAGGTTGTTTTCCCCAAACTGGATTCATTTCCCCCAAAACCAGGTTTTTCCCGCCAAACTAGGTCCATTTTCCCCAAAATCATTTTTTCACCTAAAATGGGTTCATTTTCCCAAAAACTGGGCATTTTTTCCCCGTTACTCGGCTCATTTTCGTCAAAATCGAGTTTGTTCCCCCCAAACTGGGTTCATTTTCCCCAAAATCGTTTTTTTTCCAAAGAATTTGTTTTCAATTTCCCCCAAACCGAGTTTTTTATTCCAAACTAGGTTCATCTTTCCCATAATAAGGATTTTTCCTTCCAAACTGGGTTCATTTTCCCTAAAATCAGTTTTTTCCCCAAACTGGGTTCAATATCCGCGTAATCATTCCCCCCCCAATTGTTTTCATTTTCCCCAAAATCTTGTTTTTTCCTTCCAAACTGGAATCATTTTCCCTCAAATCGACTTTAAATCCCAAACTTGGTTCATTTTCCCCATAATCAGGATTTTTCATCCCAAACTGGGTTCATTTTCCCCATAATTGGGATTTCCCCCTGAAACTGGGTTCATTTTCCCCAAAATCGGTTTTTTCCCCTAAATTTTGTTCAATTTCTCCAAAATCGGGTTTTCCTTCCGCCCACAAATTGAGGTCATTTCCCCACAAATTGGCTTTTTCCCCCCAAACGTGGGTTCATTTTCCCCAAAATCGGGGTTTTTTCATCCCAAACCGGCTTTCATTTTCTCAAAATCATGTTTTTCCCATCAAACTGGGTTCATTTTCTCCAAAATCGGATTTTTTCCTCGCAATCTGGGTTCATTTTCTCCAAAATCTGGGGTTTCCCCCCAAACTGGGTTAAATTTCCCCAAAATCAGTTTTTCCACTATAATGGGTTCATTTTCCCCAAAATCGGGTTCTTCCCACCTAACTGGGTTCATTTTCACCATAATCGGGGTTTTACCTCCCAAACTGGTTTCATTTTCCCCAAAATCATGTGTTTTCCCCCAAAATTGGGTTCGTTTTCTCACAAATCGGGTTTTTCATCCCAAACTTATTTCATTTTCCCTCAAATTGGGTTTTTCATCCCAAACTGGGTTCATTTTCCCCAAAATCGGGTTTTTCCCCCAAAACTGGTTTCATTTTCCCCAAAACCATTTTTTCCCTTCAAAACTGTGTTCATTTTACCCAAAATTGTGTTTTTTTTCCTAAAACTGGGTTCATTTTCTCACAAAATAGGGTTTTTAAACCCCCAAAACTGGGTTCATTTTCCTTTAAATCATTTTTTTCCCCAAAAAATCATGTTCAATTTCCCCAAAATCGGGTTTTACTTCCCAAAATGAGTTCATTTCCCCACAAATTGGCTTTTCCCCCCCACGCTGGGTTCATTTTCCACAAAATCGGGGGTTTTTTTATCCCAAACTAGCTTTCATTTTCTCACAAATCAGCTTTTTCCCATCAAACTGAGTTCATTTTCTCCAAAATCAGTTTTTTCCCCCTAAAATTGGTTCATTTTCTCAAAAATCTGGTTTTCCCCCTAAAATGGGGTCATTTTCCCCAAAATCTATTTTTTCCCCCCAAACTGGGTTCATTTTCCCCATAATCAGGATTTTTCATCCCAAACTAGGTTCATTTTCCCCATAATCGGGATTTAAACCCCCCAAACTGGTTTCATTTTCCCCGAAATCGTATTTTTCCTGCAAAAAACAAGTTCAATTTCCCCAAAATCGGGTTTTCCTTAAAAACTGAGTTAATTCCCTCACAAATTGGCTTTCCCCCTCCAAGCTGGGTTCATTTTCCCCAAAATCGGGGGATTTTCATCCCAAAAAATGGGTTCATTTTCTCACAAATAGGCTTTTTCCCATCAAACTGGGTTCATTTTCTCCAAAATCGAATTTTTTCCTCCCAAACTGGGTTCTTTTTATCCAAAAGCAGTTTTTTCCCCCTAAAATGGGTTCATTTTGTCAAAAATCTTTTTGCCCCCTAAAATGGGTTCATTTTCACAACAATCTATTTTTTCCCTCTAAACTGGGTTCATTGTCCCTAAAATCGGGTTCTTCCAACCAAACTGGGTTCATTTTCACCATAATCGGGTTTTTACCTCCCAAACTGGATTCATTTTCCCCAAAATCGATTTTTTCCCCAAAAACTATTTTCTTTTTCCCCAAAATCGTGTTTTTTCCCCCCAAATTGGCTTCATTTTCTATCAAATTTGGTTTGTAATCAGAAACTTGGTTCATTTTTCCCATAATCAGGATTTTTCCTCCCAAACTGGGTTCATTTTCCCTAAAATCAGTTTTTTCCTCCCAAATCGGGTTCATTTTCTGCGTAATCATTTTTTTCCCCAAAACTGGGTGCATTTTCACACAAATCAGGATTTTCCCCCAAAACTAGGTTCATTTTCCAACAATTTGGGGTTTCAAACTAGGTTCATTTTCTCCAAAATGGTTTTTTATCCCAAAAACTGGGTTCATTTTCCCCAGCCTCGGGTTTTCCTTTACAAACTGGGTTAATTTCCCCACAAATCGGGGGTTTTTTCCCCCTAACTGGGTTCATTTTCCCCAAATTCATTTTTCCCCAAAATTGGGTGCATTTTCCCAAAAATCTGTATTTTCCCCCATTACTGGCTTCATTTTCTCCATATTCAGGATTTTCCTCCCAAACTGGGTTCACTTTCCCCAAAATCGTTTTTTTTCACCCAAAACCGGGTTCATTTTCACACAAATCAGGTTTCCCCCCCAAACTCGGTTTATTTTACCCAAATCCGGGTTTTTTTTCCCAAACCTGGGTTGATTTTCCCCTAAATCGTGGGTTTTTTTCCCAAAACTGGGTTCATTTTCCCCAAAATCTGTTTTTTTCCACCAAAACTGGGTTCATTTTCCACAAAATCGGGTTTATCATCCCAAACGTTGTTCATTTTCCCTCAAATTGGGTTTTTCATTCCAAACTTGGTTCATCTTTCCCATAATCAGGATTTTTCCTTCCAAACTGGGTTCATTTTCCCTAAAATCAGGTTTTTCCCCCAAACTGGGTTCATTTTCCCCGTAATCATTTCCCCCCACCAAACTGTTTTCATTTTCCCCAAAATCGTGGTTTTTCCTTCCAAACTGGGATCATTTTCCCTCAAATCGACTTTTCATCCCAAACTTGGTTCATTTTCCCCATAATCAGGACTTTTCATCTCAAACTGGGTTCATTTTCCCCATAATTGGGATTTCCCCCTGAAACTGGGTTCATTTTTCCCAAAATCGGTTTTTTCCCCTAAATTTTGTTCAATTTCCCCAAAATCGGGTTTTCCATCTGCCCACAAATTGAGGTCATTTCCCCACAAATTGGCTTTTTCCCCCCAAACGTGGGTTCATTTTCCCCAAAATCGGGGTTCTTTCATCCCAAACCGGCTTTCATTTTCTCACAAATCGTGTTTTTCCCATCAAACTGGGTTCATTTTCTCCAAAATTGGATTTTTTCCTCGCAAACTGGGTTCATTTTCTCCAAAATCTGGGGTTTCCCCCCAAACTGGGTTAAATTTCCCCAAAATCAGTTTTTCCACTATAATGGGTTCATTTTCCCCCAAATCGGGTTCTTCCCACCTAACTGGGTTCATTTTCACCATAGTCGGGGTTTTACCTCCCAAACTGGTTTCATTTTCCCCAAAATCATTTTTTCCCCCGAAACTGTGTTCATTTAACCCAAAATCATGTTTTTTTCCCCCAAAATTGGGTTCATTTTCTCACAAATCGGGTTTTTCATCCCGAACTTGTTTCATTTTCCCTCAAATTGGGTTTTTCATTACAAAAACTGGGTTCATTATCCCCAAAATCGGATTTTTTCCTCGCAAACTGGGTTCATTTTTTCCAAAATCTGGGGTTTCCCCCCAAACTGAGTTAAATTTTCCCAAATCAGTTTTTCCACTATAATGGGTTCATTTTCCCCAAAATCGGGTTCTTCCCACCTATCTGGGTTCATTTTCACCATAATCGGGGTTTTACCTCCCAAACTGGTTTCATTTTCCCCAAAATCATTTTTTCCCCCAAAACTGTGTTCATTTTACCCAAAACCATTTTTTCCCTTCAAAACCGTGCTCATTTTTCCCAAAATTGTGGTTTTTTCCCCAAAACTGGGTTCATTTTCTCACAAATCGGGATTTTAAAGCCCCAAAACTGGGTTCACTTTCCCCTAAATCATTTTTTTTCCCAAAAAATCATGTTCAATTTCCCCAAAATCGGGTTTTACTTCCCAAACTGAGTTCATTTCCCCACAAATTGGCTTTTTCCCCCCAAGCTGGATTCATTTTCCCCAAAATCGGTTTTTTTTTATCCCAAACTAGCTTTCATTTTCTCACAAATCAGCTTTCTCCCATCAAACTGACTTCATTTTCTCCAAAATCAATTTTTTCCCCCTAAAATCGGTTCATTTTCTCAAAAATCTGGTTTTCCCCCTAAAATGGGGTCATTTTCCTCAAAATCTATTTTTTCCCCCCAAACTGGGTTTATTTTCCCCATAATCAGGATTTTTCATCCCAAACTAGGTTCATTTTCCCCATAATCGGGATTTAAACCCCTCAAACTGGTTTCATTTTCCCCAAAATCGTATTTTTTCCGCAAAAAACAAGTTCAATTTCCCCAAAATCGGGTTTTCCTTAAAAACTGAGTTAATTCCCTCACAAATTGGCTTTCCCCCTCCAAGCTGGGTTCATTTTCCCAAAATCGGGGGGTTTTCATCCCAAAAAATGGGTTCATTTTCTCACAAATAGGCTTTTTCCCATCAAACTGGGTTCATTTTCTCCAAAATCGAATTTTTTCCTCCCAAACTGGGTTCATTTTCCCCAAAAGCAGTTTTTTCCACCTAAAATGGATTCATTTTGTCAAAAATCTGTTTTTTCCCCTTAAAATGGGTTAATTTTCACAACAATCTATTTTTTCCCTCTAAACTGGGTTCATTGTCCCCAAAATCGGGCTCTTCCAACCAAACTGGGTTCATTTTCACCATAACCGGGTTTTTACCTCCCAAACTGGATTCATTTTCCCCAAAATCGTGTTTTTTTACCCCCAAATTGGGTTCATTTTCTATCAAATTGGGTTTGTAATCAGAAACTTGGTTCATATTTCCCATAATTAGGATTTCTCTTCCCAAACTGGGTTCATATTTCCCATAATTAGGATTTCTCTTCCCAAACTGGGTTCATTTTCCCTAAAATCAGTTTTTTCCTCCCAAATCGGGTTCATTTACCGTGTAATCATTTTTTTTCCCCAAAACTGGGTGCATTTTCACACAAATCTGGTTTTCCCCCAAAACTAGGTTCATTTTCCAGCAATTTGGGGTTTCAAACTCGGTTCATTTTCTCCAAAATGGTTTTTTATCCCCAAAAATGGGTTCATTTTCCCCAACCTCGGGTTTTCCTTTACAAACTGGGTTAATTTCCCCACAAATCGGGTTTTTTTCCCCCTAACTGGGTTCATTTTCCCCAAATTCATTTTTCCCCAAAATTGAGTGCATTTTCCCAAAAATCTGTATTTTCCCCCATTACTGGGTTCATTTTCTCCATATTCAGGATTTTCCTCCCAAACTGGGTTCACTTTCCCCAAAATCGATTTTTTTCACCCAAAACTGGGTTCATTTTCACACAAATCAGCTTCCCCCCCCCCCCAAACTCGGATTATTTTACCCAAATCTGGATTTTTTTCCCCAAAACTGGGTTGATTTTCCCCTAAATCGTGTTTTTTTTCCCAAAACTGGGTTCATTTTCCCCAAAATCTGTTTTTTTCCACCAAAACTGGGTTCATTTTCCACAAAATCTGTTTTTTTCCACCAAAACTGGGTTCAATATCCACAAAATCGGGTTTATCATCCCAAACTTGGTTCATTTTCCCTCAAATTGGGTTTTTCATTCCAAACTTGATTCATCTTTCCCATAATCAGGATTTTTCCTTCCAAACTGGTTCATTTTCCCTAAAATCAGTTTTTTTCCCCAAACTGGATTCATTTTCCCCGTAATCATTCCCCACCCCCCCCAAACTGTTTTCATTTTCCCCAAAATCGTGTTTTTTTCCTTCCAAACTGGGATCATCTTCCCTCAAATCGACTTTTCATCCCAAACTTGGTTCATTTTCCCCATAATCAGGACTTTTCATCTCAAACTGGGTTCATTTTCCCCATAATTGGGATTTCCCCCTGAAACTGGGTTCATTTTCCCCAAAATCGGTTTTTTCCCCTAAATTTTGTTCAATTTCCCCAAAATTGGGTTTTCCTTCCGCCCACAAATTGAGGTCATTTCCCCACAAATTGGCTTTTTCCCCCAAAACGTGGGTTCATTTTCCCCAAAATCGGGTTCTTCCCACCTAACTGGGTTCATTTTCCCCAAAATCGGGGTTTTACCTCCCAAACTGGTAACTTTTTCCCCAAAATCATTTTTCCCCCCAAAACTGTGTTCATTTTACCCAAAACCATTTTTTCCCTTCAAAACTGTGTTCATTTACCCAAAATTGTGTTTCTTTCCCCAAAACTGGGTTCATTTTCTCACAAATCAGGATTTTAACCCCCCAAAACTGGGTTCATTTTCCCCAAAATCGGGTTTTTCCCCCAAAACTGGTTTCATTTTCCCCAAAACCATTTTCTCCCCCCAAACTGGTTTCATTATCCCCAAAAGCATTTTTTCCCTTCGAAACTGTGTTCATTTTACCCAAAATTGTGTTTCTTTCCCCAAAACTGGGTTCATTTTCTCACAAATCAGGATTTTAACCCCCCAAAACTGGGTTCATTTTCCCCAAAATCGGGTTTTTCCCCCAAAACTGGTTTCATTTTCCCCAAAACCATTTTCTCCCCCCAAACTGGTTTCATTATCCCCAAAAGCATTTTTTCCCTTCGAAACTGTGTTCATTTTACCCAAAATTGTGTTTCTTTCCCCAAAGCTGGGTTCATTTTCTCACAAATCAGGATTTTAACCCCCCAAAACTGGGTTCATTTTCCCCTAAATCATTTTTTTCCCCAAAAAATCATGTTCAATTTCCCCAAAATCGGGGTTTACTTCCCAAACTGAGTTCATTTCCCCACAAATTGGCTTTTTCCCCCCAAGCTGGGTTCACTTTCCCCAAAATCGGGGTTTTTTTATCCCAAACTAGCTTTCATTTTCTCACAAATCAGCTTTTTCCCATCAAACTGGGTTCATTTTTTCCAAAATCGAATTTTTTCCTCCCAAACTGGGTTCATTTTCTCCAAAATCAGTTTTTTCCCTCTAAAATTGGTTCATTTTCTCAAAAATCTGGTTTTCCCCCTAAAATTGGTTCATTTTCTCAAAAATCTGGTTTTCCCCCTAAAATGGGGTCATTTTCCCTAAAATCTATTTTTTCCCACCGAACAGGGTTCATTTTCCCCATAATCAGGATTTTTCATCCCAAACTAGGTTCATTTTCCCCATAATCGGGATTTAAACCCCCCAAACTGGTTTCATTTTCCCCGAAATCGTATTTTTCCCACAAAAAACAAGTTCAATTTCCCCAAAATCGGGTTTTCCTTAAAAACTGAGTTCATTTCCTCACAAATTGGCGTTTCCCCCCCAAGCTGGGTTCATTTTCTCAAAAATCTGGGTTTTCCCCCCAAACTGGGTTAAATTTCCCCAAAATCAGTTTTTCCACTATAATGGGTTCATTTTCCCCAAAATCGGGTTCTTCCCACCTAACTGGGTTCATTTTCACCATAATCGGGGTTTTACCTCCCAGACTGGTTTCATTTTCCCCAAAATCATTTTTTCCCCAAAACTGTGTTCATTTTACCCAAAATCATGTGTTTTCCCCCAAAATTGGGTTCGTTTTCTCACAAATCGGGTTTTTCATCCCAAACTTGTTTCATTTTCCCTCAAATTGGGTTTTTCATCCCAAACTGGGTTCATTTTCCCCAAAATCGGGTTTTTCCCCCAAAACTGGTTTTATTTTCCCCAAAACCATTTTTTCCCTTCGAAACTGTGTTCATTTTACCCAAAATTGTGGTTTTTTCCCCAAAACTGGGTTCATTTTCTCACAAATCAGGATTTTAACCCCCCAAAACTGGGTTCATTTTCCCCTAAATTATTTTTTTCCCAAAAAAATTATGTTCAATTTCCCCAAAATCGGGTTTTACTTCCCAAACTGAGTTCATTTCCCCACAAATTGGCTTTTTCCCCCCAAGCTGGGTTCATTTTCCCCAAAATCGGGGTTTTTTTATCCCAAACTAGCTTTCATTTTCTCGCAAATCAGCTTTCTCCCATCAAACTGAGTTCATTTTCTCGCAAATCAGCTTTCTCCCATCAAACTGAGTTCATTTTCTCCAAAATCGAATTTTTTCCTCCCAAACTGGGTTCATTTTCTCCAAAATCAGTTTTTTCGCCCTAAAATTGGTTCATTTTCTCAAAAATCTGGTTTTCCCCCTAAAATGGGTTCATTTTCCCCAAAATCGGGGGTTTTTATCCCAAAAAATGGGTTCATTTTCTCACAAATAGGCTTTTTCTCATCAAACTGGGTTCATTTTCCCCAAAATCGTGTTTTTTTCCTCCCAAACTGGGATCATTTCCCCCAAAATCAGTTTTTCCCCCTAATATGGGTTCATATCCCCAAAATATGTTTTTTTTCCCCTGTAATGAGTTCATATTCCCCAAAATCGAGTTCTTCCCTCCAAACGGTGTTCATTCTCACCATAATCGGGTTTTTCCCTCCCAAACTGGTTTCATTATCCCCAAAATCATTTTTTTCCCTGAAACTGTGTTCATTTTATCCAAAATCGTGGTTTTTTCCCCCCAAACTGAGTTCATTTTCCCTGAAATCTTTTTTTCCCCAAAAAAATCATGTTCAATTTCCCCAAAATCGGGTTTTCCTTCCCAAACTGAGTTCATTTCCCCACAAATTGGCTTTTTCCCCCCAAGCTGGGTTCATTTTCCCCAAAATCGGGGTTTTTTCATCCCAAAAAATTGGTTCATTTTCTCGCAAATCAGCTTTTTCCCATCAAACTGAGTTCATTTTCTCCAAAATCGATTTTTTTCCTCCCAAACTGGGTTCATTTTCCCCAAAAGCAGTTTTTTCCCCCTAAAATGGGTTCATTTTGTCAAAAATCTGTTTTTTTCCCCTTATAGAGCCCTTATCACACCCCCAAATCCCTTTATGGAGCCCCTGTCATGGCCTTTGTTCACCTTATGAAGCCCCCTCTAGAACCCTATCTCACCCTGTGTTGCTCCTATGGATCCCACTATAGAGCTTATATCATGCATCTTATCTCCCTCCTATGGAGCCCTCTCCACAAACCCGTCCTATTCCCTAAATGCCTCCTGTAGAGTCCCTTGTAGAGACCCTGTCACACTTTGGCTAGCCCCGATGGAGCCCCTATTTGAGCCCATTATGCACTCCCTTAGTCTTCACTTTGGAGCCTCCTATGGAGCACTTATTGTGCCCTGTGTATCCTCATGGAGCCCCCTTTAGAGCTGCTATCGCACCTTAAACTCCCCGATATGCAGCCCCATCCAGAGCTCTTATCTAGCACTTTGTCTCTCCTATAGAGCCCCCTTTGGAGCCCCTACCGCCCTCCCTGAGTCCTTCCTATGGAACGCCCTATAGAGCACTAATTGTGCCCTGTGTTTCATCTATGGAGCTCTCTCTATAGCCACAATTGCGCCCTGTGTAGTCCCTAAAGAGAACCCTACTGAGCTCGTATCTATCCTGCCCTGTATCTCTCTCATATGGAGATCCCTCCAGAGCTCCTATCATGCCCTTTATCTCTCCTCTCTGGAGCCCTCTGTAGAGCACCTATCACGCTCAGTAAGTCCCTTGTATAGAGTCCCTTGTAGAGCCCTTGTTGTGCCTTGTGTCGCACCAGCTCTTGGTCTTGTTGAACATCATCCTGTTGGTCATAGCCCATCGATCCAACCCGTCCAGATCTCTCTGCAGAGCCTCCCTTCCTTCAAGCAGATCACTGCCACCCACCTTAGTGTCATCTGCAGAACCTCCCTTCCTTCAAGCAGATCACTGCCACCCACTGCAGAACTTACTAAGGTTGCACTCAATACCTTCATCCAGTTCATTAATAAAGATATTGAACAGGACTGGACCTAGCACTGAACGCTGGGGAACACCACTTTTGACTAGTTTCCAACTGGATTTAACTCCATTTACCACCACTATTTGGGCCTGACCATCCAGCCAGTTTTTCACCCAGCAGAAGTTGTGCCTGTCCAGGCCAAGGGCAGCCAGTTTCTCAATCAGAATACAGTGAGAAACAGTGTCAAAGTCTTTACCAAAGTCCAAATACACCACATCCACAGCCTTTCCCTCCTCCATTAACTGGGTAATCTTGTCATAGAAGGAGATCAGGACGGTCTGGCAGGACCTGCCTTTCATAAACCCACATTGACTGTGCCTGATCACCTGACTGTCCTGCGTGTGCTGTGTGATAGCAGTCAAAATGATCTGCTCCATGACCTTCCCTGGCATTGAGGTCAGACTGACAGTCCTGTAGTTTCCCTGATCCTCCCTCCAACCCTGCTTTTAATGGCCATAACATTTGTCAGTCTCCAGTCCAGTGGCACTCCCCCAGTCAACCAGGACTGCCAGTAGATGGGGGAAAGTGGTCTGGAGAGGACCTTTTCCAGCTCACTTAATACCCTTGGATGGATCCCAATCTGGCCCCATAGACTGGTGTATGTCTAATTGGTCAAGCAGGTCTCTAACCAAATTCTGCCGGATTGTTGGAGCTTGATTTTCACTGACTTCTGGCTCAGGGGGCCAAGTATCCTGAGAACACCTCACCTTACTATGAAAGACTGAGGCAAAGAAGGCATTAAGTACCTCATCCCTCATCACTACTGTCCCTCTTATATCCAGTAAAGGAGGGAGATCGTCCTTGGTCCTCCTGCTGTTGTTAATATACTTGAAGAAACACATTTTTATTGCCTTTCACCGAACTGGCCAGTTGGGGTTACAGTTGGGCTTTAGCTCTTCTACTTTTCTCTCTACATGATCTCACCTCACCCTTGTAGTCCTCCTGGAATGCCTGCCCCCTCTTCCAAAGCCTCTTCTTCCTGAGATCAATACAAAACTCTCCACTCAGTCAAACTGGTTTTCTTCCCCTCTGACTTGTTTTACAGCACACAGGGATGGCCTGCTCTCGTGCCACCAGGAGTTCCTTTTTGAGGAGCATCCAGCCCTCTTGTGCTCCTTTGTCAAAGGACTTTACCAAGCAGCCTTCTAAACAGTTCAAAGTCTGCCCTCCAGTAGTCCAAGGTGGCAGTTCTGCTGACCCACCTCCTTACTCCTCCAAGAACAGAGAATTCTATCATCTCATGATCACTGTGCCCCAGGTGTCCTCCAACAGTCACCTCTCCCATAAGGCCTTCTCAGTTCACAAACACCAACTATATAGGGTGCTCCATATGGGCTCTATAGGGGGCTGCGTAAGAGGGACACAGGGTGCGATAGTGGATTTACAGAGGGCTTCATAGGATGTAAAAAGCATGCAATAGGGGCTCTATAGGGGGGTCTCCAAAGGGGTTACACACGTCACAATTTGGGCTCTATAGCGGGCTCCATAGGGAGGACAGAAGGGTGACAGGGGCTCTATAGAGGCTACACAGGGCACGATAGGGTCCATAGGAGGCTCCAAAGGTAGTACACTGGACACAATAGGAGCTCTCTGGGTGCTCCATGGGGGGGGATACAGGGCACGATTGCGTCTTCTTAAGGGGCTCCATAGGGGGGGACACTCGGCAAGGAGCACAGCGTCAGCACTGGTAAGTCCCACGATTGACCACATGGCAAGGAGGAGAAAGGGTTTCCTGGGTCAGGGAAACCTGGGGTCCCGCTCTGAGACCAGCTGGGAGCTGGCAGCACCTGTGACTGATGTGGAGGGGGCATTCCCAGAAGGAACCATGGGAGATATAAAAGACCCCTTAGGAAGAACCGCGACCCAAAGCACCTCAAATGGTAGTGTGGCATGTTGGAAAGTTGTGATGCGTCAGTTCATGCAGTCAGGGCTCTACCAGGGAGCTGAGAACAGCAGGAGCCAAGGTATCCACCCAGCAAAAAGCTGCGCCCTCGTTGTCCCCCAAGGCCCAGACAACTACAAGTGTGGATGCAGCCAGCTGAGGAGTATCTAGAATTAGAGGGGTAATGAGCTGATGAGGGGCAATGAGCACCTTCTGAGAGGGAGGGGTCATCCAAGCAGTCAACCCCTCTTATCACCACCTCCCACAACAAGGCTAAAAGAAGGGCAGTTGTCATAGCAGACTCCTTTCTGAGAGGGACTGTGGGCCCACTATGCCATCCAGACCCAGCCCACAGGGTTACCTCACCGGGGCTACAGCTAGGGACATCACCAGAAAACTCCTGACTCTGGTGAAGACCTCAGATTACTACCCGCTGATGATATTTCAAGTAGGCAGTGAAGACATTACAAGGAGAAATCCTATAGCCATCAAAAGGGATTTCTGAGCCCTGGGACAGTTGGTCAAAGGCTCAGGAGCACAGGTAGTATTTTCCTCAGTCATTACAGTAACTGGGAGAAACTTAGAACTAAGCAGGTGGATTGACCAGGTCAACAAGTGGCTCAGAGATTGGTGTCATTGGCAGAACTTTGGTTTTTACGACCATGGGAGAATCTATTCATCAGTAGGTCTTCAGTCATTGGATGGCTTTCACCTCTTACAAAGGGGAACAAGGATATTAGCCCAAGAGTTGGTGGAGCTGGTTGGTACAGCTATAAACTGGATTTGAAGTGGGATAGCAGCATGCTGGTCTGGGATGAGAAAAGGGAAGACGTACCAAAGCCTGAAGATCTACTTTCCTGCGAGGTTCAGACTGCTCCACAAAGAGATGGGCAAAATGAACTTCTCCTCAAAGGGCAGAACAACACTTTACAAGAAGTTTGCGGGGCTAATCAAGAAAGCTTTAAACTAGATGGGAAGGGGGAGGAGAACAAAACTGAGCTTCATAGAATAAAGCATGGGAATGACACCTCAGGTTCTGAGCAATGATGTGCTAGTGAGGACACCTGGTCTGCCGCCTCTGTGGTGTGGGGGACAGCACTCCAGGTGGCAGCCAGAATTCAAAATGTATTCATGGGTTACAAACCACAGCTAGAAGACACTTAGGAATTAAGGCTCTTCCACTCAGGGAAGAGGTGGAAACAATAGCCCAACTGAAGGGAGGCTCTGCAGGGGGATCTGGACAGGCTGGATCAATGGTCTGAGACCAGCAGGATGAGGTTCAACAAGACCAAGAGCCGAGTCCTGTACCTGGGACACAACAACCCCAGGCAGTGTTACAGGCTTAGGGAAGAATGGCTGGAGACCTGCCTGGGAGAGAAGTACCTAAGGGTGTTGGTAGACAACTGCCTGGATTTGAGCCAGCAGTGGCCCAGGTGGCCCAAAAAGGCAAATGGCATCTTGGTTTGTATCAGAAACAGTGTGGTCAGCAGGACCAGGACAATGATTGTGCCCCTGTACTCACCACTGGTTGGTGAGGCCACACCTCGAGTGCTGTGTTCAGTTCTGGGCCCCTCGCTACAAGAAGCACATTGAGAGGTTAGAGCATGTCTAGAAAAGGGCAATGAGGCTGGTGAGGGGGCTGGAGAACAAGCCTTATGAGGAGTGGCTGAGAGAACTGGGGTTGTTTAGCCTACAGAAGAGGAGGCTGAGGGCAGACCTCATCGCTGTCTACAACTGCCTGAAAGGAGGCTGTGGGGAGGTGGATGATGGTCTCTTCTCCCAAGTGACAGGTGATAGATGAGAGGAAATAGCTGCAAGTTGCACAAGGAGAGGTTCAGACTTGACACCAGGAAAAAATTTCTTCACTGAAAGGGTGGTCAGGTATTGGCAGAGGTTTCCCAGGGAGGTGGTGGAGTTGCCATCCCTGGAGGTGTTTAAAAGGCAGGTAGATGAGTTTCTGAGGGATATGGTTTAGTAACAGCACAGGTACAGTTGGACTTGATGATCTCAGAGGTGTTTTCCAATCAAATGATTCTCTGATTCTATGGAGACCCCTATAGAGCCCCTGTTGCTCCCCATGTCCCCCTGAGAGGGGCTACAGGAAAGCTGGGAAGAGGCTCTTCATCAGGGATTGCAAGGAGAAGATGAAAGAGAACAGTTTTAGGCTGAAAGAGGGGAGATTTAGATGACATCTTTGGAAGAAATGTTTTTCTGTGAGGGTGGTGAGGCCCTGGCACAGGTTGCCCAGAGAAGTATGGACCAGGCTGGTTGGGCCCTTAAGCACCCTGATCCAATGGGAGGTGTCCTTGCCCATGGCAGGGGAGTTGGAACTGGATGGGATTTGAGGTTCCTTCGAACCCAACCCATTCTATGATCCATGGCCAGGAGCAGTGTCTGAGCACCTTTACCCGTAAATAGGAAATTTCCACCACCCAGAACATCCCCAAAATGCAAAATATCAGGCTAGTCATAGACTTGGGACTGCTGCTTATTCTGAAAGAACAACCTCCAGGAAAAAAAAAAAGATAAAAGAAGTGTGTTCTGATGATTGCCCCAGCTATAACTCAGTCTTGTTATCTGCAAACTTCAGGGTTTTTTTCAAGTACATAATGGTGCAGTGGAATGGTTCCCAGCAGTCCCCCGGAGCACACTGTTTAATAACAGAGAGATCATTTATTGGAGAGAATGAGCAGATTCTTGCATAAGCCTCTTTTGTATGAGACATTTCAAGGATATGAAAGCAGCAATTATCCTCATTTTGGCTAATAAAATGAAGTACTGAGAAAACTCTGGAGCAGTTAGACTTTGAAAATCACCGAACCATGAACTGTCATTTGACAGTGAGCTATAGTTAGATCAAACTAAACTGGAGATGCAGGAATGATCTGAAAGCAGTCATAGGCAGTGGGGTAGGATTCCCACCACAGTTTGTTATGGAGCTGGATCAGAAACCTCCATGAGTTACGACCACAAGTTGTAGGCTCCTGGAAGGTTTTAGGGAACTAATCAGGCATTTTTTGCTAATCTAGGCAGAAACACTACATTATTTTACTGATAACCATGGAACTAATTCTACTCCCAATCCCAAGCAAAAATGTCTTAGGTAACAGGAAAAAAGTTGCTTAACTTAAATATCTCTTGTTGAGTCCAGCTTTTGTGAAAGAGGCAGTCTGGACCTTATGAATGGATCAAAATTTGAATAATTTGTCTTTGATATCAGGTAGAAAAAGCCCTTGCAGGATTATTGCAGCTTAAATATCATCAAGTTGAGAAACAAAATAGTCCTCGGATAAGCACTATCTTGACTTTGAGGCAAAGACATGGACTGCAGAAGAGCAAAATAGGAGCCCCCTCCCTGGAGGTGTTCAAAGCCAGGCTGGATGGGGCTTTGAGCAGCCTGATCCAGTGGGATGTGAACCTGCCCATGGCAGGGGAGTTGGAACTGAATGGGCTTTAAGGTCCCTTCTAACACAAGCCATTCCATGATTCTATGATTTTATGAAAACATGAGAACGGGGGGGGGGGGGGGGGGGGGGGGGGGTATAAGATCAGGTCTGAAGAAGAGACTATAAAAATCCTTCCATGGCTACTACCAACAGGAGGGAATCAATTTCTTCAAGGTGGAATGGTAGAAGTATCAAGAGTTTTAAGCTTACCTTAGGACAATTTTTAATGATAAGAAGGGAGAAGCACTGGGTGACTGGGGATGGTGAGGAGCCTTCATCAGATCCACTTCTGGCAGATGTTTGATCTGACTGATTTTGCCTTAGCAAAGAGGGTGAGGGTAACCCTTGAGAAGGCTGTGGTTTCAGCATCCTAGTTCTTGTCAGCATGATCTTCTTGGAGGACATTTCAGTTGTACATGAGGCTGTTATAGCAATATCCATGACACCAAAGAGCAGAAACATTACTATCAGCATTAATGTCTAACTCTGAAAAAGATCTGGTTCAGCCTGATTCCTCTAAACTAGAATATGAGCCCTAACTTATTGCCTCTCTTTCATATTTAACCTTTTTGCTTCCAAAAAGAAAAGGTAATAGAAAGGCATAAGAAAACTAATGTCATATTTCAAGCTGATGCTTTCACGAACCTGACATTTTCTGATATTACGTTAGTGTTTCTGATAACAGGATTAAGCAATAGGGTCACCACTTATTTGCCTGAACAGGCATGTTTACAATAATTTTGAAGCTGTATGTCCATCAACACCTTAAGACACTGCAGAGTACTCCGCAGGTTTAGACTCCATTCCTAAGTCAGGCAGCCACTTTGTGCCTCTTGGCCCTCTTGCTCTCCCATAAAGTGGGGCAGCATATTTATCTCTCTAGCTGTGACATTTTTGGAGGAGGAAAAATGTACGGAACCTGTACATATGGATTGAGAGGAGGGTTTCTGCATGGCTCTGTGCTTGGATTGCAGACCAACCTTGATTGATGTGTGGGAAAGGACAGGAACTGGTTCAGTTGTACTAATCTAAGGCTGGACATGATGTGTGGGGCAGCAGGATTCAGCAGAATGCACAATGGTGTTCACACTGCTGTGAAACACACCTCACACATAGCAACAGCAAACAAAACTCCTTTGTTGAATCAACTGGACAATAAGAAACACACTGAAATCCAAAGATGAACTTTCAGCAGCTCTTCTGCATTAGGCAGTTAAGGATGTCCTAAAACTGTGCCCTGGGACATGTAAAAAAGGAGACAAGATCTTATGGGAAGTCAGGGCTTTCCTCGCCTTTGCAAATCCTGCAAAGGTCATTGCCAAACATCGGGTCGGTGTCCAAGTGGACTTCCCTTCCCACTCCTCTGCAGCAATGGTGACCAGGTGTGGAAAACCTCTGCTACCAGGAATGTAGCTATCCAAACCATGCCTCTGTTAAGGGATGTGGTTGCCCAGACCCAGGACTGTAAGGAATGTATCAGCCTGCTTGTGGCTCCTGAGGATCATCCAAAAAAACACCTGTGTGAGGTGTGAACAGGTCCAAGATCTGCTCCTTATGGTTGCAGATCTTAAGGATCAGGTAGAGAGGCTGCGGAGTATCCGTGAGAGTGAAAGGGAGATAGACTGGTGGAGTAGAACCCTCTCTCCTCCCAGTAATCCTCCCCAGGAGGCAGAGGAATGCCATATTCCTCACCAACAGGATAAGGGGAGTGACCTGGTTGGCGAGGAGGATTGGGAGCAGGTCTGCTCTCGTGGGGGTTATAGACCTCCCCGTCAAATGCCACCTTTCCAGCTGCCCATACAGAACAGGTTTGGGGTACTGGAATTTGGTGCTCAGGTGGAGGACAGTATTGCAGATAACTCACCTGAGGAGGTTATTACCTTCGCATTGCCTGTCAGACAGGTCAGAACTTTGAGTAAAACAAAAAAGAAAAGGAGGGTAGTTGTAGTGGGTGACTCCCTTCTGAAAGGGATGGATGGACCTATATGTAGACCAGATCCAGCTCATAGGGAAGTCTGCTGCCTTCCCCAAGCCCGGGTAGGGGATATCACTAAGAGACTCCTGGACCTAATTAAACCGTCAGATTATTACCCGCTTCTGGTGGGCCAGGCTGGTGGTGATGAGCTAGCGAAAAGAGGGTTAAGGGTCATTAAAAAGGAACACCAGGAGATGGGTCGGTCAATGGATAGGGCAGGAGCACAGGTGGCGTTCTCCTTGGTTCCTGTGGTGGCAGAAATTTATACCGAAAGGAATAAGAGAATCCACGCTTTTAATAAATGGCTTAGGGGTTGGTGCCGGCAAAGGAATTTTGGGTTCTATGATCATGGAGAAACTTTTACGGCACCTGGCCTGACTACAAAGGGTAAGAGGATTCTAGCCCAGGAGTTGGCAGGGCTTGTAGAGAGGGCTTTAAACTAGGTATGAAGGGGGAGGGGGGAGTAACTAGGCTCACCAGAGATGTTGCTGTGGACGATGAACCATCTCAAAGGGTGTCGTCAGTAACCCAACTGAAGCGCATGTACACAAACACATCCAGTATGGGGAACAAACAGGAGGAGCTATAAGTCCTGGTCCAGCAGGAGAGCTATGACATAGTTGGTATCATGGAAATGTGGTGGAACGACTCTCATAACTGGAGTGCTGCCATGGAAGGCTACAGGCTCTTCAGGAGAGACAGGCGTGAGAGGAGGGGTGGAGGGGTGGCCCTCTATACTAGGGAAACCCTGGATGCTGTTGAAATCGAGATCAGTGATGACCAGGTTGAGTGTCTATGGGTAAGGGTCAGAGGGGCAGTCAAGTCTGACCTCCTGGTTGGAGTATGTTATAGACCGCCCGACCAGGAGGAGGAGGTGGATCTTCTGTTGTTTAAACAGCTGGAAGCTGCCTCTAGATTGGCTGCCCTTGTTCTTTTAGGAGACTTTAATCTTCCGGATATTTGCTGGGAACTTAACACTGCCGAGAGGAGGCAGTCCAGGAGGTTCTTAGAGTGTATTGAGGACTGCTTTCTGTCACAGCTGGTGAGTGAGCCCACCAGGGGTGAGGCTCTCCTTGACCTGCTGTTTACAAATAAAGAAGGGCTGGTGGGTGATGTTGTGGTCGGAGGCTCTCTGGGCTGTAGTGATCATGAGATAATTGAGTTTTCTGTAAACAATGTAACAAGAAAAGCCAGGAACAAAACATCGATGCTGGACTTCCGGCGGGCAGATTTTGGATTATTTAAGGAACTAGTCAGGAAAGTACCCTGGGAAATAGTTCTTAGTGGTAACAGGGTCCAGGAAGGCTGGATGTACTTTGAGAATGAAATCATGAAGGCACAGGAGCAGGCTGTCCCCATGTGTTGTAAGAAGACTCATAGGGGCAGACGGCCGGCCTGGATGAGCAGGGAGCTTCTGAAGGAACTAAGTAAGCAAAAGAGGATGTATCGCCATTGGAAAGAAGGGGATGTAAGCCAGGTAATTTTCAAAGATGTTGTTAAGTCGTGTAGAAAAAAATCAGGGAAGCAAAAGCCCAGCTGGAGCTCAAATTGGCCACTTCTGTTAAGGATAAGAAGAAGAGCTTTTATAAATATATCAATGGTAGAAAGAAGGGTGGCAGCGACCTCCACTCTTTTGGATGTGGAGGGAAATACAGTAATCAAAGATGCAGAGAAGGCTGAGGTACTTAATGCCTTCTTTGCCTCAGTTTTCAACAGTAAGGAAGTCTGTTCGCTAGACAGTTGGTCCTCCGAAGTGATTGATGGGGGCAGGGTGAAACATGGGCCTCCTGCAATCTATGAGGAGGAAGCTAGAGAACTGCTTAGCCCCTTGGACCCTCATAAGTCTATGGGGCCGGATGGGATCCATCCTAGGGTGATGAGAGAGCTGGCGGATGAGCTTGCTAAGCTGCTCTCCATCATCTTTCAACAATCCTGGCTCACCGAAGAGGTCCTGGAAGACTGGAAGTTGGCCAATGTGACGCCCATCCACAAGAAGGGCCGTAAGGATGATCCAGGTAATTACAGACCTGTCAGCCTGACCTCGGTCCCAGGTAAAATCATGGAGCAGATAATCCTGGGTGCAATCATGCGGCACCTGCAGAATGGCCAAGAGATCAGGCCCAGCCAGCATGGGTTTAGGAGGGGTAGGTCCTGCCTGACCAACCTGATCTCCTTTTATGACCATGTGACTCGCCTGGGGGATGAGAGGAAGGCTGTGGGTGTGGTATATCTGGACTTCAGCAAGGCCTTTGACACTGTCTCCCACAGTAGACTCCTAGGGAAGCTGGCAGCCCGTGGCATAGATGGGAACACTCTGTGCTGGATTAGGAATTGGCTGGATGGCCAAGCCCAAAGAGTGGTGGTCAATGGTGTCTCATCCAGTTGGCAGCCGGTCACCAGTGGTGTCCCCCAGGGATCGGTGTTGGGTCCAGTCCTGTTTAATATCTTTATTGATGATCTGGATGAGGGGATTGAGTCCATCATCAGCAAGTTTGCAGATGATACCAAGCTAGGAGGAAGGGCTGATCTGTTAGAGGGTAGGATGGCCCTACAGAGGGATCTGGACAGATTGGAGAGATGGGCTGATTCTACTGGGATGATGTTTAATAAGTTCAAATGTCAGGTACTTCATTTTGGACACAACAATCCCATGCATAGCTATAGACTGGGGACAGAGTGGCTGGAGAGTAGCCAAGCAGAAAGGGACTTGGGACTGCTGATTGACAGGAAGCTCAACATGAGCCAGCAGTGTGCCCAGGTGGCCAAAAAGGCCAATGGCATTCTGGCCTGCATCAGGAATAGCGTGGCAAGCAGGACCAGAAAAGTTATCGTCCCCTTGTACTCGGCACTGGTCAGGCCTCACCTTGAATACTGTGTACAGTTCTGGGCCCCTCAGTTTGGAAAAGATGTCAGGATGCTGGAGTGTGTCCAGAGGAGGGCAACGAAGATGGTGAGGGGGCTGGAGCACAAGCCCTATGAGGAGCAACTGAGGGAGTTGGGGCTGTTTAGTCTGAAGAAGAGGAGGCTCGGGGAGACTTCATTGCTCTCTACAACTACCTAAAAGGAGGTTGTAGTCAGTCAGGGGTTGGTCTCTTCTCTCAGGTGACCAGTGACAGAACTAGAGGGTATGGACTCAAGCTTCATCAGGGAAAGTTTAGACTTGATGTTAGGAAAAAGTTCTTCATTGAAAGAGTGATTGGTCATTGGAATGAGCTGCCCAGGGAGGGGGTGGAGTCGCCAACCCTGGAGGTGTTTAAGGGAAGACTGGATGAGGCACTGAGTGCCATGGTTTAGATGATGGGTTGGTGTTAGTGTTGGGTTATAGGGTGGACTTGATGATCTCAGAGGTCCTTTCCAACCTTGTGACACTGTGAAACTGAAACTGTGAAATCCCCAAACCCAACAAGTGTGCAACACCTCTTCTGTCTCCAACCTTGGTTGTAGTCTCGAGATCATCAGGGTGGAACTAGATGATCTTTAAGGTCCCTTCCAACCCAAACCATTCTATGACGCTAAAGAATTTTGGAAACACTTTATCCAAATACTTGCCTGGAGACAATTTTACACCCTAGCCAAGCCATGAGTCGAGCAGTTTGTAAGCCAGATTGAAAGGAAAAGGCCAATTTTGACAAAAACTCCCCAAGCATGTGAACCAATGCAATCTTAATGCAAGTGAATTTATAACAAGAAGCAATGCCTCTGGGATTAGGAGTCCAAGTGCACATGGTGGATCTGGGCACTTCTTTAGGAGCAACAATGCTGCACACAGTGCAAGGATGGGGAAGGGGAGGGAAACTGCTTCCTAAAACCAGTTCCCATGAAATGCAAAAGGTGACAGACTGTGCAGATTTGGGAAGCATCAAATAGAGCTTGGCAGGTGTCAGATAACCTCTGACATTACTTCAGCATTTCTTCATCATTAGTGAGAGAGGCTTAAGAAGTCTGAAATTTGTCCTGGGTAATTTCTCTCCTTATTAATAGCAGACTTACGCAAGCACACGTAATTCACCTGTAGTTAAATGGATAAACTACTTAATTTACAACAAGAGATTTATCTGGGAAAGAAGGAAAATAATTTAATTGTTTTTCTGCGATCCCATTACACCAATGGATGATGCTTCCTATCAGCCAAATATGAAATGGGAGCCAAGAAGCAGAGAAGGGTTGCTCTTGAACCCTCTGCCTAAAGAAGGATGGAGAATCTGGACCAAACTTAGTTTCAGTGCTAAGTAGTTCTTCCCTTCTCCAAAAATTGGATGATCTACAGGATGTAGTGCAGTCAACAAACCTGTGGTACCTGAGCAAAACAAGAACTCGCCCAAGCACATCCTTGCTCCTGCACCAGCAAAGACGAGGGCTCCTGATGGGTTCACCTCCACCATGTGGAGGCAGGCAGGTGCTGAGCAGCAGAGAAGACAAAGGAAAGGCACTTCAAGTAGTCCAAGGACTACCCACTTGCTGAAGCATCAGAGGCATATTGAAGAGTGGAGGTGTGAGAGCTTTTCACAGGAGAGCTTGTCAAGATGTTTTTATAGATGGCAATCAGCACAGAGGTTTCGATCAAGTTTTTCTCCCATACAGTTATACAAACAGTTTGCTAGTCAAGACAAGGACTCAGTTCCACAAAAAGACTCAATACTCCTCTGTTTTTTTTTTTTTTGTGCTGCTGAATTTGCTGGAAACTACTAAAAGGTGAATCGGTATTGGGAGTCTGTCCCTCCCTGGGGACCCTCTATGGGGAGAACTGCTTCACCCAGCCTCTTCTCATAAGGAGCATAAGATGTGACAGAAATCAGCCAACAAGTTCAAGTCTTCCCAAGGAATGATGAAGTGGTTCCATAAGGACACAAGACTTCTCCTTGTTTACACAAATTATAGCACCAGATGTTGCACAAACACTATAGCCGGATGGACAATCTCTATTCTGTATTACCTGACATATTGTGTGATGATACAACACCACCTTACACACCGATTATCAGAAAACCTAGCACCTAAGGATCTATTTTAAGAGATTAAAAATCCACAGGGCAGCAAGTGGTTTGACACTTATGTTATCTTTGTAATACGAACAACACCACAGCCTTAAAATAGTTCATAAGCACTTCACTCTGCAAGTTTTTTCCACTACTACCAGATAGGCATCTCCTTGACAAGCATGGTCAGCCGAGCCCCATTTTGTTCCACCAAGCCCTATGCAGTGAGACTGTTTCACAGCTTTACCTTTTGCTCTCCTGCCTTCATTCATCCATTTCTGCTGCCCCTGCAGTCCCGAGAGCAAGCCTGAGCACTTGAGGACCTCTCCAAACACAGCACTGCTCAGAGGAGCTTGTGGCCCTTGAGCAATGATGGAGCAGATACTTTGATTCGTAGGTGCAAGGGAAAAAGAATTTAAAAATGAATCACACTCACCACCCACCCTCATCCACTCAGGCTTTGGAAGAGCCTTTTCCCAGCTGTGGTATGCAAACCTGTCCCTTCAGGCTGGGGAGCAGGACACAAGTAATACTCATGCCTCTTCCACACAGCTGAAGGCATGAGTTGCAACTCCTGAGCCCCACTAAGCTTTCAATCCAGGCTCTCTAGGAGAAGGCCCCAGCAGTGGGATCCTAAGGAGGAGAGGAATGCAATCCTGGGCTCTATCAGCTAATGCACCTAAGCCATAGGAATTAACTATAATTTATAAGTTTTAAAGCAATGCACAAGAGAAGAAGTCTTTTAAAAGCACCTGAGACTGTTCTGAACAGAGTTTCACTGACTTTCAGTAGCACTTCTGGTGCTACGTGCCTTAGGAATCTCCAAAATCCTACACAGAGGATGCAACATAAGTTGGACAGAATCACACAGCTCAGCCTTCTGCTTTCTGCTCATCATTACCTTAAATGCAGTAGTCTGATGTTGTGATGCTTCATGCAAAGGCTTTCCTTTTTCTGATGCATCTCAGAGCATGACCTCTGTCTTCCATTCTTTGCAGTAAAGTGCTGGCATGAACAAAACCTAGTCTCAAAAAGAAACTCAGCCACCGCAGTTCCAAAGCTTTCTGATTTTGCATGAGTTTGGTATAAAATGATCATAATTCAACCCAGGTTCCAGCTAAAGCGTCTTAAGAAAACTTGTCCAGTTGCTACATTGGGCTGGCACTTTAAAGAGGCTGTTCTTCAGGATCTCAGCAATGGTGGGGCACTAATTCAACCCGCCCTCAGACTTTGCTGCTGCCTTTCCACTAGAAACATTGACTTTTGAGTCCCATGGTGTAAGGTTGGAGTAACTTTTGCTACTGTACCTCTTTGGTGCAACCGAAGTGGAAAGGGACAGGTACTACCGCCTTTGTTTGGGATGAAACACCAGCCTGCATCCTGAGATATGGGTTGCTAGCCACAGCGATCCTCAGATACAAGGCAGGATGCTGTACTTTTACAGTTCTTGCAAAAAAAAAGCAAACGAAATAGAATCATAGAATGGTTAGGGTTGGAAGGGACCTTAAAACCCATCCAATTCCTGCTCCCTGACACGATCAGGGTCTCCCTGGAGGTCTCCTAAGAACCTTCTCTTCTCCAGGCCAAACAACCCCAATTCTTTCAGCTGTCCTTATACAGGAGGTGCTCCAGCCCTCAGATCATCTTCATAGCCTCCTCTGGATTCACTCCAACACCTCCACGTCCCTCCTGAGCTGAGGATTCCTGAACTGAATGCAGGGCTCCCGGTGAGGTCTCATGAAATTGAGCAGAAGGGCAGAATCCCCTCCCTTGCCTCTCATCCACCAGCACTCCCAAGACCTTCTCTTCAGGGCTGCTCTCACTCTGTGGATATTGTGTGCCTATTTCAGCAGGTATGTGCAGATGGGCAGAGTTCAGGTTTCCAAAAAGCACTTGAGGAATCTTTCAGTGCAGCAATGCCATACTAAAAGAAAAAAGAATGCAATAAGCAGGACTTTCTTTTGTAACATTTTCTCTGCCACCTCTGCTCTGCTGTTGCCAAAATCCTACTTTGGCTCCATTTCCTCAACATGCTGGGAGTAACATCCCTCTCTGTCTATCAGCCCCCTCCCAGTGTGGACACTGCTGAGTGCTCCAGCTGGGCAGGGGGACAAGGGGTTTCCCAGCTGGCAGCGCTCAGCTCTTCCAGCAAGCACATGCAGGCACCGCCCTGCATCACAAGATGTCGTTGCTGTGCCACTTTTGTCCCTCCTGCCCGTCCCTGCTTCCATTGCAGGGAAATGCACAATTTTTCCCATCCAACCACAAAGCTGCGTGCTCCAGGCCATTTCTTCAGGAGCATCACTCCACGCCTGTTGTGACATTTATGGATGGGCTTCCTGCAGTGCCCAGCAAAACTGTGTGCTTGATGCTGCTGAAGCTACAAACCTGACCCGTGCTTGTGCCTTGCTAAAAAACAAACCTTGGAGAGAGGTACTCACATTTTGCTCTAAGCACTCACCCCACTGTCTGAGCAACCATCCATGGGTCTCCTCCTGTGCCTCAGCATGGACACACAGGACTGGCAGCAGCACCTGAAGACACAACTGGGTTGTACATGGACTTTCTCCTGCCTGGATATCCAGTGCAGGGCTGCCTTGTATAGGTAAAGCAAGTGCAAAAAGACTGCTCCCTTGGGGTTGGTGGGTTTTTGTCTTATATGAAAAGAAGCATTATGAATAAAAACACACCTCCTCATTGCTGTAGCATGGAATTTCATGCTTGTACAGCACCCATAGAAGACAGGACCGCTCTTCCCAATCCCATGCTGGGAATGGAGATTTTTAGAGCTGTGGCTAATTCTGGTTCTTCGTTATCCCCTGGACTTCATTGAGCCAGGCCAGCAAAAGCCTAGAAAGAGAGGAAGATATGCCTGCAAAGTTTAGAAGATGGCCTGAGCTCACAGAAGAGGACAGGACTGCTACATGGGCTTCAGCAGAACTTAAAATCTCCTGCAGCTGTAACAATACCTTTCACATCCTCCCACTGGTTCAAATCTCCAATCTTTTTCCATATTGTAAATTGAAGACACAGAAATTGCAATCAGTAATGTCTAATTAAGCACAAGCTTATTAGGGAATGCAGCACTTTGTTGTAAATTGAGACAAGTTCAGAAACCCCCAGAAAAAGACACAGGTCCCCTGTGTGTTCGACAGGGACAATCCTGTCCAAATCCACTTGATCCTGAGGCATCTCACACACTCTAGAACAAAAACTGCACTCCTGAAAATGCTGCAGATCTGACAATATTTGGGATATCTATTACTCAGATTGATGTTTTTTTCCTCTATTGCAATTCATATTAGAATTTCTTTGCAATAACTGCCTGGCTGATGGCAGTTTTACTTTTAGAAGAACTTGTACAGCAGCTACACTAAAGCCCAGCAAGAATTTTTTCACAAAATAGTTTGCAATTCCTCCTAGGATGTTACGAGTTTTAACTCGGGTCAAGAAGGACATCGATCCATTGGAGGGAGTCCAGAGGAGGCTATGAAGATGATATGAGGGCTGGAGCACCTCCCATATACAAGGACAGACTGAGATAGTTGGGACTGTTCAGCCTGGAGAAAAGAGAAGGCTCTAAGGAGGCCTTAGAGCAGCCTCCCAGTAGTTGAAAGGGGCTGCAGGAAAGCTGGGAAGAGGCTCTTGATGCCGGGACAAGACAAGGAGGAATGGTCTAAAGCTGAAAGAGGAGAGATTCAGGTGAGATCTTAGGGAGAAATGTTTTCTTGTGAGGATGGTGAGGCCCTGGCACAGGTTGCCCAGGGAAGTCGTGGCTGCCCCTTCCCTGGAGGTGTTCAAGGCCAGGCTGGATGGGGCTTTGAGCCCCCTGATCCAGTGGGAGGTGTCCCTGCCCATGGCAGGAGGGTTGGAACTGGATGGGCTTTAAGGTCCCTTTCAACACAAACCACTCTGTGATTTGATTATTCTATGATAAATCTACCCAAGCCTGCCCAGTGAAACACGGGGGAGTCTGTGGCCATCCTGGAGGTGCTTTCTTAATTTGAAATCTCATGCAGCAATATGAAATGACCCCAGGATATGTGTCACTGTCTGCAGATCAGAGGAGAGCATGTTACAAACATTGCCAGCTCCTGTTAAGGGGTTTCACTTTATTGAATCTGGCAAATATAAATAAGTGTTTGAGAGCTGAAGTAGCTCAGAGAGCTTTAGCCTTTGGATTATTTTCTAATGAACTCCCTATAGTCCAGCCATTTAATTTCATTAAATTGCCAAGAGAGTTCCAGTTAAAGACCTGGGTCAAGTGACATACTGCTGTTTTTTCAGAGACCTCATTGGGAAAAAGGACATTCTGCTATTTAAATAGATATCATTTTATAAATATCTGCATTGTGCAATAACTTGAACATGCTGTTTTACACAGTGTAAAACTGGAAGACCCAGCAGGAGTCACAAGCAAGGATCATGGTTTTTAAGGGGGGAGTTTTTCTGCTTCTGAGGCCAGAAGGTCCCCTCAGACCCTGCTGACACAGCAGTACTCTCCCAGCTCCAGTAAACAGCTCACATTTTCCTCTCCCCTCCCCAGATACAGGGACTTCAGCCCACAGAGGTGGGACATTGTAACAGGAATTTGCACCCTGGTTCAAGAAGAGATGCTTAACCCTCCAGCCGATTTCAGTCCCCTCTCACTGCTTTGAAAGCATGGTTTGGGTTCTTTGATCCATTCAATGACAAGGGGTAAAGATTTCTCTGGGCAGCTTGTGCCAGTTACTCACAACTCTCACAGGAAAACGTTTCTTCCCAATATCAGCGTAAATCCCTTAACCTCATAACATCCTTCAATTTGGTCCACAATTCAGTCATTGTTGAGAGGTTTCGGGCTGTGATGGAGAGAAAAGGAGAGCCAGGCAGGGAATCCTGCCTGTCCTATCCTGCTCACAGAAGCAGGACAGCCACCTTCAGCTGTTGCATCCCACAATATCAAATATTTGATGTGCTGATCCACAGATCACTGGCAGCAAAGGTCCCCAGTACCAACCCACCCCTCACACCCATGGATAGAGGCAATATGTGAACTGAAACCCACTCATGGGCTGCCGAGGTCTTTCTCGCTAATCTCATAGGTTTTGCACTCAGCCCATAATAATCTGTGCGATCAGCAACCCTTTGGCAAGTGAGCAGGGCCAGGAGCTGAAGCTGACCAAGGGGAGAGAAATTTAATTTGCAGAATGGATGGCTGACAGCACCATGTCCTCCCAGTTGCATCTGAGTGGGCCTGCAGAACACTCCGGCTCCAGGCAAGAGGCTGCTGCAGTGCCAGTGAGTCCTAGCTAGGCACGCAGCCACAAATCCAGTTACACTTAATGATGCTGAACTGTCTCCTCTCACCTCCAGCTTCAGGACTTTTCCTTAAAATGGATACCTGATCTGCCTTGTTGACCACAATGTTGCATGACCTGTCAGAGAGGTGAAGATGTAACAATTCAGCGCTGCCACTTTGTCCCTCACATTCACTCTCAGCCCAGTGACCTTTAGACTGTGTTGCCTACGAGGTGCAAGCTCTTCTTGCTTGGATGCTGTTTCCCCCCAGCAGCTCTTGCAGCAACAGTTGGCATGAATCCTAGAGTCCAGAGCCAGCAGGAACTGCCCCAAGAAAATGAACATGGTCATGCAGCTCTCAGTACTGTCAACTCAGCAAAAAACAGGGTTGAGACACTGTGAGGTATCACTACACATGGTTATAGATAGCATAAAATCACAGAATGGTTTGATTTGGAAGGGATCTTAAAGTCCATCCAGTTACAAACCCCTTGCCATGGGCAGGGACACCTCCCACTGAATCAAGGGGCTCAAAGCCCCATCCAGTCTTGGCCTTGAACACCTCCAGGGAGGAGGCAGCCACCACTGCTCTGGGCAACCTGTGCCAGAGCTTCCCCACTCTCACAGGAAAACATTTCTCCCTAAGATCTCACCTAAATCTCCCCTCTTTCAGCTTAAAACTGGTTCCCCCTGTCCTATCCCTGCACTCTCTGATCAAGAGTCCCTCCCCAGGTTTCTTGGAGCCCTGTTCAGTACTGGGAGGCTGCTCTAAGGTCTCCCCAGAGCCTTGCCTTCTCCAGGCTGAACAGTCCCAACTCTCTCAGCCTGTCCTTGTATAGAAGGTGCTCCTCAGATCATCTCCGTGGCCCCCTCTGGACTCACTCCAACAACTCCATGTCCTTCCTGCACTCAGGACTCCAGACCTGAACACAGAACTCCAGGTGAGGTCTCATCAGAGCAGAGCAGAGCAGAGGGACAGAATTATCTCCCTTGATCCACTGGTCACACTTGCAGCAGCAACTTCTTAATTGAGAATAAAAAACATGAACACCTAAATTCAGAGTAGACAATTCTATTAAGGGGGATAGGGTTTGGATTTAGGTTCAGGACCAGAATAATACCACTCTTACAGAACTCTTTGCAGGAGCCCATCTTTCTCAGAGCAGTTACTCCTGCACAGAGGGCCGTGAAATACAGAGAAAATAAAGGAGGGTCAAGAATAAATTACAGTGAGGTTGAGTGTGTTTTTCTCAAAGATATGTACTAGCTCAGCCACAAGCTACTGGGCTTTGTGCTGGAATCACTGAGTAAATCTTCACGTCCTCTGTTAGGCAGGGAGTGAAACAGCTGGGCATGGTCTTTCCTTCTGCCCTAACAAGATGTAGTGTCCGTACAGCATTGTCCTGGCACAGAGCTGTTGCCAGCAGCAGGAGAACCCTATACCTCCACTGTCAAGAGTCCCAGATGGAGATGCGTACCTTGCAATTACAAATCTAGTAAACAAATCAGCTGTTGCAGATATCTATTCAAAGTGAAAAATCAATAGCTGACTTTTAAAAAATGAATAGAGGTGAGATATAAAGGCTGTCACTGCTGTGCCCAGCTTCCACCCCAGTGTGAGGATGCTTGCTCTTGTGGGGTGATTTCAGTAAAGATTCTTGAAAAGCACAGCTTATAAAAAGAGGGGAAATACATGTCCCAGCCAAGAAAATGGCTTGGACTAATTTGTTCCATATATATTGAGAAGGTGTATTTGGGATGGAAGTATTTTTTTTCAATCCCATTGAGATGTCTGCATTACTTTCTTATCTAGATAGATTTTAGAGATTAAGATGAGATCTTAGGGAGAAACATTTTCCTCCCAGGGTGGGGAGGCCCTGGCACAGGTTGTCCAGATCTGTGGTGGCTGCCCCATCCCTGGAGGTGTTCAAGGCCAGGTTGGATGGGACTTTGAGCTCTCTGATCCAGTGGGAGGTGTCCCTGCCCATGGCAGAAGGGTTGGAACTGGATGAGCTTTAAAGTCCCTTCCAACCCAAACTATTCTGTGATACACAGGATTTAAATATTCATAAGGAAAGTAAAAGTATTTGATGTCTGAAGATGATCATTCTGTACGCACACCTTGTTTGCATGAAAAGATTACTGAAGCTCTTGTGTAAGTCACTCTAATCCTCTCTCTACTAAATTTTAGTCAGTCATACTTGCAAGGCAAACAGCAGGAAAAGGAGGAGTTTGGAGACCGCTGACCATAATTATTTGGACATGGAAAGATTTCCATAAAGAGACACAGACAAGGTGTCTTTTAGTGCAGTTAGAGAAGAGATTATTAGCCTGAGAGGTATATAACAAATGTTCAACACACTGGAACTTGTCTACTTGCACCAAAGCAAAAAATACCTTCTGTAGTTTTTTCCCCACCTCTTTTGCTGTCTTTTTTTCCCATCAGAGAAGGTAGCATTTTTAGGAGAATAATCCTGCACTCTCTGCAGCATCCTGGAATGCTGTAAGATGAAGGGAAAAATCTAGCTTTGTCACCCTAGCTGGACAGAGCTGTTTCATAGAATCACAGAATGGTTTGGGTTGGAAGAGACCTCAAAGCCCATTCAATTCCACCCTCCTACTAGGCTAGGATGCTCAAGGCCCAATCCAATTTGGCCTTGAACACCTCCAGGGATGGGGCACCCACAATTTCTCTCAGCAACCTGTGCCAGTGTCTCACCATTCTCATTGTGAAGAATTTCTTCCTAATGTCTAATCTAAATCTTCCCCCTTCCAATTTAAAGCCATCCTCCTATCACTACAGATCCTTGTAAAAAGGCTTTCTTGTAGCCTCTTTCAGTACTGGGAGGCCGCTATGAGGTCCCCTTGGAGCCTTCTCTTTTCCAGGCTGAAACAAATTCTAGGAGGAGCAAAAATATCTTCCTTTGACACGTGCCTATACATCAAGCAGTTACTACCCCTGAGCTAGCAAAAGCCCCTGGTCCTTTTTTTACCAAATTGGGATTGGATTTGCTTCATTAAAAATAGTTAATGGAATGATAACAGCACTTAATAGTATTTATTGCACTGGTTTTGTAGTGATTTTTTTCCTCGATTCACAAAGACGGGATTAAGCACTAAGGTATTGCAGCCTGTCGAAAAATATAACCTGTGGTCAAGATTTTAAACACATGTAGAGGTGCTAATTGCATTCAGTTGACACAACTGTAGATGGGAAGATCATTTTTCACACCTTCTCAGCACTGCGCTAACTGCATTCAGAAAGCACCACTGCTGTTGCAAAGGTTAATTTCTTGCACTTCATCAGAGCTTAACACATGCTTAGCAATGCGGGTGAGTTAAATGTCATACCCTCCGAGTTAATGAGGTGCTCGCATGCTTGTAACAAACAGGAATTGTTAAAAAAAAAAATCACCTTTCTTTTTTATTTTGGAAAGAGTAGCAAATTCTTGCAGAGGCCACATTGTTGGAGCTGGTGGGTCCCTACATCAATGCCATTTCTGAGCATGCTGCTAAGGCTTTCTGGTGGATGAATGCCTACATGGATCGTAGGCATTTGCATGTGCCACAGCCTGTAGAGAATCCTGGAGCAGAGCAGAACAGGTAATAGATCCCCAGGTTCAGAACCTGTGAGGACGGAGGTATCAGAAAATAGAATCACAGAATCATTAAGGTTGGAAAAGACTTCTAAGCTCATTCAGTCCAAATATCAGGCCAATACCACCATGCCTGCTAAACCATGTCACAAAGTGCCATGGCTACGCATTTTTTTAACACTTTCAGGGATGACGACTCCACCACTGCCATGGGCAGCCTCTGCCAGTGCTTCATCACTCTTGCAGTAAAGAAATTATTCCTAATATCCAATCTGAATCTCCTCTGGTGCAACTTCAGGCCATTTCCTCTCATCCTATCACTTGTTACTTGTGAGAAGAGACCAGCACCCATCTTGCTACAACCTCCTTTCAGTGAGCTGCAGAGAGGGATGAGGTTTCCCCTCAGCCTCCTCTTCAAGCCCCAGGTCCCTCAGCCGCTTCAAGAACGCATGCACATCACTCCCTTCCCCAGCTCTGTTCCCCTTTTCTGGATGTGCTCCAGCTTCTCAGTGACTTTAAAACTGAACCCAGGACTTAAGGAGCAGCTTCACAAGCACTGAATTCACCCACAGCATTGTGCCCACAGTGGAGTCGATATTTTCAAGCAAAACTATTTAAAAGCAAAGGAAAAAGTGCATTTGTAATTCCCAAATACACACTTTAGGAGATTGCCTTGAAAGACACACTGTTAGGATGTTAACAAGGAGAAGAAATTTTGACTAATAGAAGCATGAATATTTACCCACATTACCTTACAAATCCTTGAGCGAAGAAGGTAATCTAAAGACACAGAGACAGATTCACAAAGCAAATTTACCCCGGTAATAGGAGTGTGCCCCTGCTAGGGAGAAAAGAAGGAGATGGGAGTAATCGCTCTGAGGAGACTGCCTGTCTTTTTTTTTTAACACCCTTTTTCTTTGCAGAAAGAATCACAGCTCTCCCTAAACTTTATAACACGAGTATCACTGGTTGCACATTAAAAGTTAGCCTGGGGCACAGTGATCATGAGATGACAGAATTCTCTCTTCTTGGAGGAGTAAGGAGGGGGGATCAGCACAACTGCCACCTTGGACTTCCGGAGAGCAGACTTGGAATGTTTAGAAGGCTGCTTGGTAAAGTCCTTTGACAAAGGAGCACAAGAGGGCTGGATGCTCCTCATAAAGGAACTCCTGGTGGCACAAGAGCAGGCCATCCCCGTGTGCTGTAAAACAAGTCAGAGGGGAAGAAAACCAGTTTGACTGAGTGGAGAGTTTTGTATTGATCTCAGGAAGAAGAGGAAAGGATATGGGCTTTGGAAGAGGGGGCAGGCATTCCAGGAGGACTACAAGGGTGAGGTGAGATCATGTAGAGAGAAAAGTAGAAGAGCTAAAGCCCAACTGTAACCCCAACTGGCCAGTTCGGTGAAAGGCAATAAAAATGTGTTTCTTCAAGTATATTAACAACAACAGGAGGACCAAGGACGATCTCCCTCCTTTACTGGATATAAGAGGGACAGTAGTGATGAGGGATGAGGTACTTAATGCCTTCTTTGCCTCAGTCTTAGTACATAGTAAGGTGAGGTGTTCTCAGGATACTTGGCAGAAGTCAGTGAAAATGAAGCTCCAACAATCCAGCAGAATTTGGTTAGAGACCTGCTTGACCAATTAGACATACACCAGTCTATGGGGCCAGATGGGATCCATCCAAGGGTATTAAGTGAGCTGGCAAAGGTCCTCTCCAAACCCCCTTCACCCATCTACTGGCAGTCCTGGCTGACTTTGGGAAATGCCACTGGACTGGAGACTGACAAACGTTACGCCCATTAAAAGCAGGGTTGGAGGGAGGATCAGGGGCCTGTCAGCCTGACCTTAATGCCAGGGAAGGTCATGGAGCAGATCGTCTTGACTGCTATCACACAGCACACCCAGGACAGTCAGGTGATCAGGCCCAGTCAACATGGTTTTATGAAAGGCAAGACCTGACAGACCGACCTGATCTCCTTCTATGACAAGGCCTTACAGAGCCTAGGTAGCAGACAACATGAGGACCGGCCAGTTTGCCAGGCTGGGTCAGCTGGGTCTTTGCAAGCCCAGGGCTACAATCCCAACTCCCAGCTTTCTGACAGTGCACTAGTAGCAGATTTACAAACAGGAAAGCAGAAGGTGGGATCCAGCATTAGTGTTTTGCTAAAGCTGAGCACAATGAACCTCGAGAGAAACAAACCTCAATTTTCCAAGCTCTGAAAGATTAATTTTAGCAGGAAAAAAAAAAAGAGAAAGAAAAAGGCCTTGAGAGGCTTCATTTTATCCTTCTCCATGATGAGTTACCAGCTGGAGCTGGTAGCCATCTTTAGTAATTTTGATGTTTAGGAGCAGCTCACCTTCCTGCATCTTCTGCACTGCCATGAGCCCCACTCCTGCTTTGAGCTGCCACGGTTAGCAGCAATCAGGGCATCCCTACTGCACATCCCTTTTTGCTTGTCAGGTCTCCAGCATATTATATGAATTCCATATAACATAAAATGAACGGTCCCAAAGACACTCCGTTAACAGAGGTTTGAGGTGTGGTCAACACCTTTTTGGCTGTGGAGTATGTTAAGGAGATAAGAGATTTGCTGCGTAGCATAAACTGATATGATGTGAAGGCAGCATTCGTTTGCATTCAATGACACACCTTCTTGGGGAAACGCTTTTCTTATTAAGCTCACTTTTGGTGGCAAAATTTGCCTAGCACTGCATTGGTGACTCTGGAATTCAGATGCAGATGGAAAGATTGCTGTCATCCCAGAAACGAGCTGGAAAGCTCATTGCTGAGCCTACCCACAGCAAGACATGTCTTGTGGCTGCTCATTTCTTCAGTGCTGTAGGAGAGATCACACTTACATGGAATTGATGAGTAATCAGCTCTGACAGCTGGAGGGGTTTCCTCATCTCCCCAAATCCTATCATTCATTCTTTTGACAGATGGCTTTGTCAGCACACAACCTGGGAGGATCCCTCACCTTTCCTATGCACCCATATGTGATATTGCATCGGTCACCCAAGGGCCACCAAGACACACCACCAGCGGTCTCTCTGCAGGTCAGTGCCTTCCCTGGCATTAACCTCGAGAGAACAGACAACTTCTGTGCTGGCATTTGGGAAATGCACATTTAATTCCCTCTTTTAACAGCAGCTGGGCTCTGGGTTTGGGACAATTATATGACTTGGCTATGGTTCTTTCCTGAGCTGTAAAATGGGAAGAAACCTGTTTCTTCCGTCTCTTATCTCTAGCCACAGCTATACCTTTGTATCTATTCTTTCCAGTTTAAAATAGAAAGCAGGGTTATTTCCAAAGCACCTGCAGGTTGCCTGCCAGTCCAACCTCTTTGGTATAATTAATGAGGGCATTGCAGAGATGTCCATGTTGCTGGGTTTTCTTGGGGTCTGCTGGCATTTCATTAGCACCAGTAATAACCAATAAAATGGGGGGAACAGAGAACTCTTCCTCAGGTGGAAGGAAACACAACCTAGCTGACTGCAAGATGAAATTTACTGTGATATGAAAGGATCACCATGGAAACCTCTTTATTTTATTTCAGCCTGTCTTTCTGTGCTGTCACAAGCAATATCACCTTCTCGCTAGCCATAAAGAAATTTCCAGACAGGTTTGTACTCCTTGCTGGCTGGCCGAGCCACATGCCGGGAAGACATTTTTTTGCAAGAAAAACCATTTTCTCTCTGGTTCTTCTCCTTGTGAGGTGTGACTTTACCAGTAAAGGATAAGGCAGTGCTCCTATCCTGCACTGCTCCTCCTGCAAGGATGCTGGATTTTAACTTTAAGAATCAGAAAAGGTACAAGCAGGAAAACTGCTCTGTCACCGCCACCATTTTCTGCTGTCCCCATACTTCCTGGCAAAGAAAAATCTGCCCTTGAGTAGCTGCACATCTTGAAAGACAGCTCCATCCATCTGCCATGCCACAGTGCTGAATCAATGAGCTTTGAGTGAGTAGGGAAGCAGTATAAAAAGAGTAGTTTCTCCATTGAAAACCTGAAATGAGACTGTTTGGAGAAGCCTCACCAAGTGAAGCTCCACTTGAATTGCTGTAGTGGATTGACTTTTCATCCACAGAAGTATTCCATATCTTCCTTTAACATAACCCGACATATAAATAGGGTGTAGATAAGAGAGTACACTCTCTTCCGGCAAGGCTGGGGAGCAGAAGGTCCCTGTTTTGCTCCTGTCTGCTGCCGAGCCTGCGGAAAAAATTTTAACGGGTTGTATTTGGCCGTCTGGCTCTCCATGGGGGAGGTGGCGTGGTAAGATTTCATTAATTCTTTACTTTGTCAGTTACTGGATGTTATAGTTGTATGCTGGGTGTTATATAGCTCCTTTTTGTCCTTTTTCCCATTTCCCTTCCCCTCTTCCCTTGCTGCTTTGCATATCCTTGGGGTGTAGTTGTTTGTATTTAGAAAAATACTTAAATACATATATTTAGTGTGATTTTGTTTTCTTCTATAGTTTTTCCTTTGAAAGGGGGGAAGCTTTGGCAGACTGAGCAGTTGGAGAGCTTGGGAAAGCTAGATCAAGCCAGCTCAATCTTCTTTGCAGGAACCTAATACTTCAAACAAATTAAATAATCCATTTCGGCTTCCAGCTGTTGTGGCAAAGGTGAGGAATGGAACTCTTCGGAGAAACTGTATCTCCAACTGTATCTCCTTTTGTAATTCCTTACAAAAATACCCAGTAGAAACTAAGTTCTTCCAACGGCGCAGATCCAGTGTGGTCCAGTGGCTGTAGACAAGTAGCAGTTTTAAAATCCACACGTCAAAGTGAGAAAAGCTTCAGTTTTGAAGGATCATCGTGACATGAACTGAGGAGGGAGCTAAACAGTTCAGGCTTTTCAGACACTTAGTTACGTCACATCTGTTTCCCTTGTATCATGTACAATGAAAATCTCTGCTTACATTTGCAGTCATCAGTAAAAAGAGTTCAGGCCACTATGCTGCTCATTTAGAGGTGTTTCTAAAATGATGAGTGGTTTGAGGAACATGCAACAGCCTTGTGAGGTTCTGCTTTCCCCCACAGTGATCAGGACGGTGTGAAAGGTCACTTCATTCAAATGGAGCACAAACTGCTGGCAAAGCCTTCTGTTCTGGAGAAGGCATCACCTGTTCCTTTGTGCTTGGCTGAACGCAAGCACCTATTTGCAAATGAATGCCCCATGAGATTAGCTCCCATACCCTAACTCTGCCAGTGGACAGATAATCATAGAATCATTTGCCTTGGAAGGGACCTTAAAGCCCATCCAGTCCCAACCCCCTGCCATGGCCAGGGACAACTCCCATTGGATCAGGTTGCTCATAACCTCATCATAAGCATTTGCATTTGCATCATAGCCTCAATAATGACCTCCTCTGCCTCGCAGGGAGTCCACATTCACCCATAGCAAGTGCTGTCCTGAAGAGATATCTCCTGTAGCTCCTGCTTCTTGCATTAGCCACCAGGAAGCACACAGATCTCAATGACCTGATTTGCCCCAGAACACACAATTGCCTCACACAAGGAGGGGTTCATCAGCAAGCACAGCACTTGAGCAGGGAGAAGGCCGTGATTAGCAAGAAACCCCATGCCTTCTGCTGTAAAATTGCCTTGCCTTTAATTACTTCATGCTAAGAAGTAGCCTCCAATATATCAGAGGAAGCAGAGTCCTGAAGAGAGCTTGCTTGCTGACAAAGCCCTTGGATGCGTTCAAAGAACAGTGGCCTCTAAAGAGCGCATCCCCTTGTCTTTTAGGCAAGGAAATATTTTTTGTAAACTCTACATATTCTCCAGTAAATTCAAGGCAGAGCTGTGAATACAGCTATGATATTACCCAGGGCAGGAGAAATTGAAGTCCACAGTGTTCACATGGAGTGGCATGTGAATCCTGAAAATGGCACTAGTGAAGAAGTTAGTAACTTACTCTATGCTTTGGAAAAAATGCATTTTTTCAGTTATTCTCCACACCCCACCCCACCCCCCATCCCCCCCAATAACTGTAATGGACACGTTTAAATAAAATGAACTTGTAAGCCAGCTTCCTTTCTAAGCTTCTGGGTAGATGACCAGCCTCATAACCATGCCTACAAAGAGGTAATTGAAGCAATCACAGCAGCAGGTGGGCCAGCTGGATACCCCACATCTTGCAAAGTTGCATCATTCCAGATACACAGGAGGTGTTTCAGTTTGTATTTGCTAAATAGCAGTTTAATAGCAGTTTAATTTATGGTGGATCCATCATCATGGCTTGCAAGATGGGAATGTTCACTGAATGAATAAATTTAGTCATCCTTGCTACCTATCAGTTCATCTTCAGCTGAGTTACAAGGTACAGCCTAGGGCATTTCTATATTTTTTATAAATAGATTTTGTATGCATATATATGCTAGATTTTACTGCAATACCACTACCATGGAAGATATCACGTAGGAACATTTGCAATGAAAAAAGAGCATTGCAAAACATGGGCAAATATAACCTTTCAGGAGATTCTGACACAAATCTGGATCAACGTATCTCAGAAAACATTTAAAATAATATTTTGACTCCCCAGTTTAACATGTGCTAAGTGTTTTTTTGTATACAGGAATCACTGTGTTATAGAGACTTCAGAAAGAGAAATCAGTAGAAAGAAATGGAGCCATATTACACACTTACTCAGTACCATACTTACACCCTGTATTTATAGTGCTGTTACTTATAAGCTAATTTTGTTGTAGGTTTCTTTCTGTCATAGAGAGTGGAGAAGTAGTTTGTTAGGAAAAAAACTGAGGATAAAATCTATAATAAAGCAATCCACAATAAAAATAAAACATATAAAAACATATCTTGAAATTGGTAAAAATCACATATATTTGTGAACCCTTTACATTTTTTTTAAATTGGAAAAACGGTGGAAATGTTATTTGTTAAATCACGCCACTGCAGTTAATCTATCATCACTGATCTGGATGCTATAAATATTAATAATGATTCTTCAATAATTGAATTAGTACTTGAATTATTAATGGGGATCTTAATATGCATTAATATTTTCATCATTTTGTTGAACTTTGCCCATTCTTCCATCTGTCTGGCTGTTCTGCACAAAGCTACCATTAAGCAGTTGAACAAGAACCTCAGTGATGCATTTTGCAAGGGCAGGTGCAGAGTGCACAGTCTCCTATCTTCTCCAAGGTCCCAACACACCGAAGCATTCAGCTCTGGTCTTGGCTTTAAGAGCAAGCGTGGTGGAAAAGAAGCTACCTACGTGCTTTTGGAAGTAATTTTTCTGCTTTTGTTAATGCAAAAAATTTGCCTGATATACTTTTTTTGGGGAGGTTACGAGGGTCACAATCTCATGCAAGAGCTTGTTTGGAAGTGTGGAGTAAAGTGCTGAAATGTTGTGTGTCCTTAGCAGACATCTCATTACTTCTACTCTCACCACTGCTATCTTCATTTGCCTGTTTAAGGGCCACTCCTGAGATAATGAAGCTGAATGCTCTCCGAGGGGCTCTTGGGTGGAGTGCTTGTTAAGGGGAGCTCTCACAGAGGGCTGCATTCAAATATTTGCCTGTTTCTCCTTTTCCTGTCTCCTTGTACATTCCAAACGTCACAGAAAAGATCAAATCCTGCAAACTGGTTTCTTTCCCCCAAAAGGCAACCCAAACGTTTCTATTTCCCAGCTAAATTTATCTCAGGTAGTTATTAGGGGAGATGTGGACTATGAGGGGAAAAATCTGGAAGCCTTCTTGTACCCACTTACAAAAGAAAAGAGAGACGGCAGATCATTAGACCAGATCTGCCTCATCTTTTTCCAGCAGTGCCCCTTCCCAGCCTCCAAACAGCCTCCCTTTTGATGGTAAACTTCATCAGCAGTCCAACAGCCACCAGGTGGATCTAGACATTGCCTGGGAAATAAATGTAACATTTGTTAACTGCAAAAAAAAAAATGTTATTCAGGTTATAAATTGCTGGTACCGCTCACTTAAGGGAAAGTCAACAGATTGCCTCTCTCACACTACTCATAACCTCTCTCATCTGCTTCTGCCCAGCACATTTTCTCACAGCTAAGCTGCTGCATATCTACCTAGACTTGGAGGAACTGTGCTCACCTTGCATTCAGCACTGAAATTTGCTTGTTTTATTAAGAAGTTCTTTCTGCTCCATGCTTGCATGACCTGAGGTTTCTCTGATTTCTCCTGCTAGCTATGGTAGTTTGTTCTATACATTAACTGGTTCTTGCAGATCTTGTTTCACCCACATCTTTAAACCAACACAATCACAGAACTATCATGAGGTCACTACATAAGGAGCTGTAATAAGGATCTATAGGCCAGGTTGGATGGGGTCTTGAGCAACCTGGTCTATTAGGAGGTGTCTCTGCCCATGGCAGGGGGTTGGAAATAGATGATTCTTTAATGTCCCTTCCAATGCAAACCATTCTATGCCTCTATGAAAACTCATGCCTTGAAGTTACAGAAGTGTCTCACTTCTAAAGCATAGTCCTTCAGGCATCTTCATGTATCAAGAGGAATCCTGAGTAACAGGTTGGCCAAGATATGTCTGAGATCCACCTCAAGAGGGTTTTGGGGGCCACTTGTAGAGTGGTTCAGCTTGTCTACAGCTCCCATCTATCCCTGGTTTCTGTGTCCTCTCCAGGAAAGCCTAAGAACATATTTCCTGTCAAAGTCAGTCTTTTCTCCTCAGAGATATATGGGCTAGATAAAGTCAGCCAGACACAGAGCACTGGGGAAAGTCAGATACAGGCAGAAATTAAACAAAGGGAAAAATTATCAGAGTGTGCAACTAATTAGGCAGGAGATACTCAGAGGATATCAAAAACATTAGAGAGGACCGATGTCATCTCATCATATTTAGCCACCCAAGAGCTGTCTGTCTAGTGAAAGCTGATCAGAGACAGATGTAGAGCACTGTCTACAGTCAACAACAAGGCGCCACAGGAGAGGACTCATGGCATCCTGTGACAAGGGTGCGGTAAATTGTCCTTAGGAGAAGCCTCTCTCTCTCTCAGCATGGTCCACAGGACTGTGCTTGACAAGATGCTGAAGTTTTAGACAGCTGTTCTTCCCAATGAAAGGTAAAGGCCATCTGTTAGAGGTTCAGGTTAGCTAAGAGTTCTCCAACTTGTGTGCAAACTCATCGTTTGCCTCTCTATCTAGAGATAATGTGGCAGACAGACAATCCACTGCACTTCCGGAAAGAGCTTACTGGTCTCTGCAGTGGGACAGCTGCAGCCACCAGGAGGTGAGACAACAGACAACCAGATCTAGAATCATAGAATCATAGAATGCTTTGGGTTGGAAGGCAACTTTACAAGTCATCCAGACCAATCCCTCTGAAGTGAGCAGGGACATCTTTAACTAGATCAGGTTGCCCAGAGGCCAAACGAGGTTTAATTAGATGAGGTTGCTCATTTATTAGCCTTGCACCCACAAAAACTGTTCCACTTGCACCAGACAAAGATAGATCAGTCTGACATAGATGACAACACAGCATATACATCTGTGTCACCAGGCAAGGTATTTTTCCTTAAAACCTAATCCCAAGTGTTTAATTGCGATACAACTTGAAATAAAGGTATAACTTGCCCTACAAGGTTAAAGAAGGTGACAGCATTGCCAGAAGTAAAGAGGAGAAAGCAGCCATGCTGAGTACAGCTAGCACATATGAGGGGAAGGAGAAGAGCGACTTGCCATGATCTGAACTTGGGTTCTTGTGGATCAGTAGGAGATGACCATTAGGCTCATTAAAGAGAGATTTTTCTCCTGGGTTTAACTCTCTATCGACAAAGACAGTGTGAATCCTCCACAGCTCAGGTTAGATGACCAGAAATTCAAGAATTAGGAGTCATCTGACAAATTTATTATAGTGTCCCCAGATCTGTCACCATTTAATGAACAGATTATGCATTGGGTGGATATATAAATGGTAGCCATGAAGAAACAGCCCCATATCTCTCCAGAATAAACAACATTTCACAGTTTCAATTGTGTCCTGATGTTATAATGATCACAACTAAACTGGGTAATCATTCATTAAACATGAGCTAATTCTATGTCCTGCTATAATTATTATTGTTTCCTGAAAGTATAATGTGTGGTACAAGTACAATAAGTGCAAACTGAAATACCGCTTTTGGAAGGTTATTTATTACTACCTTCAGTTGTAAACATTTATAACTGAAATTTATTGGTCCATGGTCTCTTCATATAAATATTTTATGTTCAGCCTCAGGGATCTGCATCTTCTCATTTAAATGTCTCAGTCTTTGTGTCTGCACCAGCAAAATAACCTCAGGAAAGAAAGTTTGCTGTCCTGTATTATTTGGCCATCGGACTGTTAACGCAAGGCAGCATTATGTTCGTTATTTATTACCTGGCCATAGGTATGGGCAGACGTGAGCTGGCAGCAGGCTTGTTGCATTACTCTGCCTTATAAATGTGTTAGTGTAGCATGTGTAGCATTCCTACATGTGATAGTGCAGCACAGAGTCATTAGTTCTGCTGAGATTCTTCTACTGAGTTGAGGGAAATATCTGGGACAACTGGAAAAAAAATATGTTAATGTCAGGGAAGAGGAAGGATTCACAGCGAAGACACTGATGAGTCTTTAGCCTCTCTGTTCTTATTTCCATGCCCATGCTGACAGGACAGCAAGTAGTGCCCCAAAGCAAAGAAGCAAGAGTTGTTTAGATAATCATAGAATGGATTGGGTTGGAAGAAACCTTAAAGATTAGCCAATTCCAATCTCCAACACCTTCCACTCGATCAGGGTGCTCAAAGCCCCATCCAGTCTGGCTTTGAACACCTCCAGGGATGGGGCAGCCACCACTTCTCTGGGCAACCTGTGCCAGGGCCTCCCCACCCTCACAGGAAAACATTTCCTCCTAAGACCTCATCTCAATCTCCCCTCTTTCAGCTTAAAACCATTCTCCCTTGTCCTATCGCTGCACTCCCTGATCAAGAGCCCCTCTCTCAGCTTTTCTGTAGGCCCTCTTGGGTCTAACAGATCAGCTTCCTTCCTGTGCTGAGGACTATAGAACTGAACACAGTATAATAATAATATTAATAATAATAACAATAATAACAATAATAACAAGAAGAAGAAGAGGAAGAAGAGGAAACAAGATTAAGACCAAGTTTTATAGGTCAGCTTTACAGGAAAGGCTGGGACCCAGCTAGACATTAGACATTGCATGCACGTCGGTGCAACAGCAAAATGACTAATGCAGAGTAACATTTTTCAGCAGCCTTGATGTGTGCTCAAAAGTTCTTCACAGAGCGAGTAATCAGGCATTGGAATGGCCTGCCCAGAGAGGTGGTGGATTCACTATCCCTGGAGGTTTTTAAAATAAGACTGGATGTGGCACTTTGTGTCATGATAGTGTTGGATTAAGGTTTGGACTTGATGATCTTGGAGGTCTCTTCCAACCCAGATAATTCTATGCTTCTATGATTCCAAATATGTGACTATGTTCACAGTGTAGCACTCAGGAGAGGTGTCTCCTGCCTTTAGTCCTTTCAGTTCAGAAACCCAACGCACCTAAGGAAGGCATGAAGGAAGCCGTGCATGAGCAAGCTGTGCTCTGCTTCCAATTCAAATTCTTGTTGCATGCAGCTGAGCAACTTGAGCAGCTGACACTGAACACACTCTCTACCCCTTTGCTGGATCCTTCCACTTGATCCATCAGTTGTTGGGGCTGGATTTCTCTGCCTCATGCCCATAGCTGATGGAGGTGTACAGATAGTGACAAAGAGGTGCCCGTTCCACCCCAATCAGTAAATTACAAGAAATCATTTGGGTTTCCATGGCACCTGCCCAGAAAAAGTTGAAGGAACTGAGAATGAAGTAGCTGAACTGCTAACAAGAATAATGTATGCGTTTTAATGATAAATTACAATTTCTACAGGGGAGGGACTGAAAGAAGGCCAGATCCATATCGACTCTTTCACAAGGAACTAATGGTTCTCCTAGGACTCCCAGTCTCTCCCCACCTCACCAAGAAAAACAGCAGCAAAGATCCTTAGGGAAAGCTGTAGAACCTCTTGATGAATATAATATGCAAAGGGTGAACCAGCATGAGTTTTGCCAGGGAAAAAAATACCACCCTGCCTTAAATAATATGAATTTACTGAAAGGAGAAACAAAGAAATGGTTGAAGGATAGGAAATAGACATTATGCAGACTCTCAAAGGAGCTTCCTCTTAAGTGCCCCAGATGACTATTAACCCTTGGAGCATGAAACGGGAGCACATGCTTTCGGCGCTCACTTTCAATTATCTGCACCGAGGGACTGCTGAGCATGTTTGCCTCTGCATTCCCCATTTTCATAAATGGATAAATACACAAGCAGGTGCCTCTCTCTCCAGCACCTCTTCTCATCTCTGCCTGCTCACAGACTTTCTGTCTGATACGTTTTTCAATCCTAACCATATAAATTAGGGACAAAACCAGAAGAAAACCTGCCTGAGGGATTATCATCAGTCCCCAGCTTTGCAGATAAATCCCCTGTGCAATGAAATGGGACTGAGTCCCTGTAACCACCGTGTGGGGCTTTTCCCCTCTCTTGTTTAATTTCTGAGCAGTCCTTTATCGCAGAATTTTTCATAGTCCTGGAGTACTTGGTGCTGCATCATTTCTAGCACATGAGGGGTATTGATCTCTTCAAGTTTATATATTTAAGTGGTTCCCGTCAAGTGCTGGGAAGTCAACCAGTTTGAGCTACAAAACTCAGGATGAGACAAGTCTGCTCAAAAAACGAGTTTGCCTGTGTTTTTTTTTCCAGAGGTAACACTGTTAACACACTATGTTTGCATGCCCTTAAAAAACTTTATAGCTGCACTGAGTGCCTCCAAACATTAAATATATTTTATAAGTAGTTGGCTAACTAGCTGGGTGTGTTGTAAAAGCAATAGTAAATAAAATAATACAGCTGTAAATATGAGCTGTACTGCGTAGTCAGGGGCATTTTTTTCAGCCATGCAGTAATTCCTAAAGTGTTAAAAACTTTGATTTTTACTTTTTTTACAGTACACTATGTGTGACTAGAATTCACACCTAATCTTTTTAAGCTATGCTAAATATCTCTCATCTGTTAATGTGATTATCCTTCTGTGAATATGATGTATACTGAGCAGGTAGAACTGGTTTCTGAAGCTGGGTATTGGCTTCCCAGGCTTCTACATGCAGCAAGAGTTAAATAGCTTATACCTGCCTCCATAGTGTTAAACTTGGTTTAGATCCAGGTAACAGTAGAAATTGGTTTAATGTTGTCATTTGCTGTAGAATTGCAAATGTTGGGGCAGTTTTTTTGCACAACCAAATTTTTCCTGGCCAGAGGTGATTTTCCTGGCAAACTTATCTCACTAAGCTTGGGAATCCGTGCTTTGTAGTCAGTAGAAAAGGCATTCACAAGAAGAAAGGAAACCAGTAAAGTGCTAAGGGCACCTGTTCAGATTAATCCTTCCTAAACTTTTCTGTATATGGTACAGCAGAGTCTGACAGAAAATAAAGATATGTCCTTCAGCCCACATACATGCCTCTGGAATCCATTGGTTTAAAACAAGCGTTCACAGTAGGAAGAAAATGAAGAAAAGATTATAAAAATGTCACCTATGAGATTTAATTTTTTTTCTATAATTATTTCAGGATTTTTTTTTTTAAAGTTGAAAGAGTGGAGATTGAGACGAGATCTTAAGAGGAAATGTTTTCCTGTGAGGGTGGGGAGGCCCTGGCACAGGTTGCTCAGAGAAGACATTGCTGCCCCATCCCTGGAGGTGTTCAAGGCCAGGTGGGATGGGGCTTTGAGCACCCTGATCCAGCGGGAAGTGTCCCTGCCAATGGCAGGAGGGTAGAACTGGGTGGGCTTTGAGGTCCTTTCCAATCCAAACTATTCTGTGATACACAGGGTTTAAATATTCATAAGATTCTGTGAAATGCATCCTTGCCCTCCCAACAATGCAGAATATATTCTGGTTTACACTGCTGAGGGGAAAAAAATATTGCTCAGTTGAATGTTTACTGGGAGCTAGGTTGGTGAGCTGGGGCAGGACAGCAGTAGAGGACTCCCGGTCATCAAAGCACACACCAAACGTGACACATACGTTGCTCACATCGTTAAAATATTCTGGCTCTGTTGTGCAGAAGACTGCAATGAGCTTTGTGTTTTCAGGATGGGCGCTCGCAAGGTGCTGCTGAGCAGCCCTTTCATGTAGTTCCACTATGGCTAAACCCAGTCCATAAATCAAAATGGAGGGATAAAAACCAGGACATGACTGCAGAGTACCCAAGATCAGAGATCAATAATCATTTTACCAACCTCTTCTGAAGAGTTCCTTAATTAATTGTTTGGAATTAAAATCAAAATTGACCCCTCAATTTCTTCCTGTGGCCTTTAAATCAATTTTATTTTCTTTACAAATCATGATTTTATGACTGGCCAATGAAACAACACTTTTTTTTCTTTATTAAGTATAAAAAGAAAAATACTCACACCCTGAATATATTCTAAACAGGACTCACAGGGCACAAAGCCAGCCTCTCCCACTTTAATCTAAAAGAGGGGAAATATTTTCCCTGTTACAAGCCAATATGGAGAGCTTACCTAGTTCACCCTGCACACCCACCTGCACACACTGCTCTATCCTCCCTCCCTGCCAGGTGAAAGCTGCTTCCCAGGGCCCGGTTCCTCAGTCCACTTGTTAAGCCGAGTCACTGGCACAGCAGGGAGCTCCGATTGCAACCAGCAGAAGTGCTTGCTGCCACAACCATGGCTTTAACCAGCCTTTATGTTCCCTTTCTTTACCAAATCTTAAATGACAGCCATAGCTGTGTCACAGGTTACTGATTGCAAAGCCTCCCTCATTTTATGCAACCGTGTACCTGCCACAACTTCACAGTCTTTTGCTGAACTTATCCTCATGCTGAAATCTGCAAGACAAGGAAGAGAGAAAACAGGATTCAAGAGATGAAGGGGTTTACTTAACGTCACTGAATTCCTATATTATGCAGATTGCAGCTCTCCAGGTTCTAAATGAGAGCTCCATAATCCATGTGCTGCCTTCTTCTGCATCTTTTCCTGGGTTACCTCACATTCATCATTTTGCCAACCCTTACAAAGAATTGCTAAAAATCCCTATTTAGATAAAGCCAGGATTTTTTTCCTTATATCTGACACACTGATTGCACCCTCCCAGTATTTTATAGTTTAGTCCCTACGTAACATTTTTCTCGGGGAGAGCAGGCAGCTCCACTGACTACCTGGTGATGCTTCTCGTTGACGATGCTCTATCTTGCAGACTCAGGAGTGGATGATGACATAATATTTCCCATCCATTTTACCTCAGCCAAGGAAATTACCTGAAAAGCCCCACTCACAGTGACCAGGATGGATCTGTAGAGCGGTCTTGACAACAAGAGCAGCCTCTGCTGGATCACACATCAATGACAACATGACACTACATTCCTGATCTTCAGAACCGCATGCAGGCTGTCCCCTCATACATGGGGTCAATGCCTACTAAACCATGTCCTGAACTGCCACATCTACATACTTTTTAACACCTCCAGGGATGATGACTTCACCACTGTCCTGGGTAGCCTCTTCCAATGCTTCACCACTCTTTCAGTAAAGAAACTTTTCCTAATATCCAACCTAAACCTGCCCTGGTGCAACTTGAGGCCATTTCCTCTCATCCTGTCACTTGTTACTTGGGAGAAGAGACCAGCACCCACCTCGCTACAACCTCCTTTTCAGGCAGTTGTAGAGAGCAATTAGGTCACTTCTCAGCCTCCTCTTTGCCCTCCTCAAAGCAGCAGTTGCACTCCCTCAATAGAATTAAGAGAATTAGTAAGTAAATAGATACATAATCCACCAAGTCCAACTTTCCAAGGCTGTGGTGTGGACGCTGGGTGGGCTCTGAAGGTACCTAGAGATATTGGCAGCTGGAACCAAGTCACCCCTTAACTGCCCAGATATCATGAGTACAGTTAGTCTAAGTGGGAAGATATTCTGTCTGCAATTTAATGGCACACTCCTGTGTAAGTTTTTAAATTGATAGCTCTGCACAGCATTCACAGATGAATACCATCTGGTGCAGTGATTTATTGCCCCTGAATTTCTCAAGTTACTTTTTTTTTTTTTTACTTTTCTTATTTTACCTTTTCCTTATATTTTCTCTCTGCAAAAACATTCTCTATAGAAATGCAGTTGATAGAGGCATTTCCGTACTATGCTATTTTATCGTAAGATAAACAGTGGCCTGTCACTAGGCAGACCAACAAACAACTGATGTATGGGATCTATTTAATACCTCTGCAACTCTAGAGGCCGTCTGGTCACTTATGCTGCTCTTTTCCAATATTGTTAGAGATGCTTATATGGTCATATGGAAAAATTAATATATGATTATGGCATTAAAGAATGTGTTCTAATGCACTTACACCACAACAACAAAAAAAAATGAGTCATACAAGCATCCCTAATTGCTGGTCCCTCCTGACTTTTGAATGACTGGACTGGAAGAACACAGTGAACTTATTTTGTAACTTTGTTCATCATGGCTTTTACTGTAATTATACTGTAAACTTCTTAAATTTGATCTACACTTTATTTCCAGCTCACATCTTAACCTCTTTCAGTGTATATGATGGCCATCACTACAGCTTCCAGGTTCTTAGTAATCCTTACTATATCTCGTCTTGAGCGCTCTTGTACCAGAGGCTACGCAGGAGAAACACAGACTATGGGGATCAAGATGCACGATGCTGCCGAGCATCGGCAGGACAGAGAAGGCAAGTCTGTGTTTTGGAAATGAAAAGTATTTTCTAGTGGAAAGTTTCCCTGCCCATGACTTCAGACATCTCACTGTAGACTCCAGTTTCAGGTAAATTAATTTTCTTGGTGGGAGGAAAATGTCTTTTGGTGAACCTGGCAGAGCTTCTGGTTTCTCACCTAATCCCAACTATGTGGAAGGTTCCTCAGTGTAATGACAGTTGTTTCCCAAAATTATCACAAATCCAGCTAATTATTCTGCATAGCTGAGAAAGATAAAAACCTTTTAATTGAGTATTTAAAAAATAAGAAATCATTTTATCACCACAGGCCTGAATTATCAATTCCTTTGTCATATACTTCGCTATGAGGGCAATAAGCTGTGCTACCTCACCTAAAATCATAGAACATTTTGGGTTGGAGGGAACCTTTACAGATCACCCAGTTCCAACCCTCCTACAGTGAGCAGGGACATCTTTAAACCAGATCAGGTTGCCCAGAGTTCTATCCAACCTGACTTTGAATGTTTCTAGGGATGGGGCAGCCACCACTTCCCTGGGCAACCTGTGCCAGTGCCTCACACCCCCACAGGAAAACATTTCTTCCTTATATCCAGCCTATATCTCCCTTCCCTCAGTTTAAAAACATTACTCCTTGTCCTGTCACAACAGGCCTTGCTAAAAAGCCCCTCCCTAACTTTCCTTTCAGTACTGGGAGGCTGCTCTAGGGTCTCTCCAGATCCTCCTCTTCTCCAGGCTGAACAAGACCAACTCTCTCAGCCTGTCCTCACACTAGAGGTGTTCCAGCCCTCGGATTACCTCAGTGGCTTCCTCTGGACTCACTCCAACAGGTCCATATCCTCCCTGTGCTGAGGACTCCAGAACTGAACACAGGGTTCCAAGTGGTGTCTCACAACGCAGAGCAGAGGGGCAGAATTCCCTCCCCCATCCTGCTGGTCCTACTGCTTTGGATGCAGCATGGTTGGCTTTCTGGGCTGCAAGCGCAAATTCCCAGCTCACATTAGTCAGGCAGAAAAGGACCTGGGAGTGCTGGTTGACAGGAAGCTCAACATGAGCCAGCAGTGTGCCCAGGTGGCCAAGAAGGCCAATGGCATTCTGGCCTGCATCAGGAATAGTGTAGTGAGCAGGACCAGAGAAGTTATCGTCCCCCTGTACTCGGCACTGGTCAGGCCTCACCTTGAATACTGTGTCCAGTTCTGGGCCCCCCAGTTTGGGAAAGATGTCAGGATACTGGAATGTGTTCAGAGGAGGGCAAAGAAGATGGTGAAGGGGCTGGAACATAAGCCCTATGAGGAGCGACTGAGGGAGTTGGGGCTGTTTAGTCTAGAGAAGAGGAGGCTCAGGGGAGACCTCATTGCTCTCTACAACTACCTAAAAGGAGGTTGTAGTCAGGCAGGGGTTGGTCTCCTCTCTCAGGTGACCAGTGACAGAACTAGAGGGCATGGACTCAAGCTTCGTCAGGGAAAGTTTAGGCTTGATGTGAGGAAAAAGTTCTTCACTGAAAGGGTGATTGGTCATTAGAATGCGCTGCCCAGGGCGGGGGTGGAGTCGCCGACCCTGGAGGTTTTTAAGGGGAGACTGGATGAGTGCCATGGTTTAGATGATGGTTGGTGTTAGTGTGGGTGTTGGTGTTAGTGTTGGGTTATAGGTTGGACTTGATGATCTCAGAGGTCCTTTCCAACCTTATGACACTGTGATACTGTGATACTGTGATACATTCAGTTTTTATCCTTCAGCACTGATGTACTGATCCCTCCTCCATTCATATTAAGAACAAACTCTGACTTACTTGTGATTTTTTTTAAAATGATATCTACCACATTAGACAATCAAATCATCCTATTTGGCCTGCCAGAGGGGAAATTTTTCCTTGCTGTTTAAGTAACTTAGACTGAATGGAAACCAGGCGATAGATTGTTTGTCGTTTTATTCATATATCATGTAAAAGGTGGGATATCATGAGAGTTTGTGAATGATAACAAGCTAGGAGCTGTCAAAACTGTCAGGCCATTAAGAAAGAAAATAATTCACAGCCCAGTAATTACTTTTAGGTGAATTTTCTTATAAAATCCAGGAGACATGAGTCACTGGTCATTACAAAAAAGCCTTGTTTATCAGCCTCGAATATGCTATGTTGCACTTACTTCCAGGGAGTGTTTGCTACAGGCGTTATCCTCCAAATATTTAAAGGAAGAGAATGCAGCATTTGATGTCACTGCGGTGTCCCCAGCTCCTTCCTGTCCTCTTCATCCCCAGAGATGGCTGCAGGCACCACCGTGCTGTGCTTCTCCCAGGCATCTCACTGCCAGCAGTCCTGAACATCTGTAGAGCAACAAGTTCTGGCATTGCAAAACGGCATGACAGTAGGAAGAGATCCTTTATGATGAGGGTATGAGGCCCTGATACAAGTTGCCTAGGGACGTGGCAGCTGCCCCATCCCTGGAGGTGTTCAAGGCCAGGTTGGATGGGGCCTTGAGCACTCTCATTCAGTGGGAGGTGTCCCTGCCCATGGCAGGGGCGTTGAAACTGGATGATCTTTGAGGTCCTTTCCAACCCAAACCATTCTACGAATCTATGATTTCTCTTGCCCAGTTCTGTGATTTCTTTGCTCTCTCTATCCTACACCCAAGCTAAATAAATCATGCAATCAAAAATTATGGAGTACAAGCAGGCTTCCTCCAAACTGATGTGTGAACCAGGCTTCCTCGTAGCAGCTCCTTGAGGAAACCACAGAGATGGATGAAGGGATTCTGCTGCCACTGAGTGTTATTTGTACACGTTCCACAGGAGGACCACCTGCAAAGTTTTACTTCTAATCCAAAATGGGTATTTTGGGAAGGAGGGGTGTGGAATGGTGAGAGGGATATCATGGACTCATAAGATCACTTTGTTGGAAAAGACCTTTGAGATAAAGTCCAACCGTACCTGTCCGCTACCAAACCAGATCCCTGAACACTTCATCTACCCATCTTTTCAACACCTCCAGGGACGGGGACTTCACCACACCCCTGGGCAGCCTCTGCCAGTGCCTGAGAACCCTTTTGGTGAAGAAATTTTTCCTGACGTCTAATCTGAACCAACCCTGGTGCAACTTGAGGCCTTATCCTTTAAATCATATTATTTGGAACACTCCTGACCTCCAGGTGTGGATTGTATGTGTGTAATGAGGGGCACTAACCTGCTTGGGATGTGAGGGTTGACCACTGCCAGGTATACATGGCCTGACGATACCTAAGCACTCGTACAGCATTCATCCACTAGATGCCCTTGCAAGCCACGCAGTCTGCTGGGCACCACCTGGGTTTCTGCAGGCAGAAGAGACAAACCTGAGGTTCAACCCAAGGAAGATATATTTCTTCAGTTTGCCAGAGTTTTTGACAGTATTACTTCTGCAACCCACATCACCCTGTTATAACAGGGGACAAGGGATGTGTGTGCCAAGGGGCTTCAGAACCAATGCAGAACCTTAATGGCTCTTGGCTGTCCCCTGCGCTGGAGTCTGGGCTGTTGCACAAGTGAAGGCAAGTCTTCTTTTCCACTGCCCAGGTTGTATGGTGCAAATGCACTATAGGGAGATGTAAAACGCCAAACAATGCTGCAAAAGCCTCCAGACATCACTTACTGTGCTGCACTATGCAGCGTCAACTCATTTCCACAGATGTTCTCGATCCAGCCTGGCCAGGGAGAAAGATACTGTAGCACAGGCTGATTATTGCTTTCAACTCAGTGCTTCCCAAGCCCCCTTTTATTTTACAATTAGCAGGGTAACAAAGCCCTTCCAGCTTTCATATCCACCTTTCCTTCATAAGGCACAATTGACTGCATGCTGCAGAGGGAAAATAAACTGAGCTTACACCTGTACGCACAAATATTTACAGACCAAAGATCGTCTTCGCCTATGTGAACCTCATGAAGTTTAATAAGACCAAGCGCAAGGTCCTACACCTGGGTCCAGAGCACAGCCACAGGCTGGGTGGAGAATGGATTAAGAGCAGCCCTGCAGAAAAGGACTTGAGGTGCTGGGGGATGAGAAGCCCAACATGAGCCTGTAACATGCGCTCACAGCCCAGAAAGCCAACCATGTCCTGGGCTGCATCAAAATAAGCATTGCCAGCAGGCAGAGGGAGGGGATTCTGTCCCTGTGCTCTGCTCTTGTGAGACCCCACCTGGAACCCTGTGTCTGGTTCTGGAATCCTCAGCACAGGAAGGACGTTGGAGGGAGTCCAGAGGGGGTCATGGAGATGTTCCAAGAGCTGGAGCACCGCCGCTATGAGGACAGGCTGAGAGAGTTGGGGTTGCTCAGCCTGGAGAAGAGAAGGCTCCGGGGACACCTTAGAGCAGCCTCCCAGTACTGAAAGGGGCTCCAGGAATGCTGAGGAGGAGCTTTTGATCAGGGATTACAGAGATAGGATGAGGGGGAACAGTTTTCAGCTTAAAGAGGGGAGATTCAGACTTCTTCTTAAGAAGAAATGTTTTCTTGTGAGAGTGGTGAGGCCCTGGCACAGGTTGCTCAGAGAAGGCATTGCTGCCCCATCCCTGGAGGTGTTCAAGGCCAGGTTGGATGAGGCCTTGAGCAACCTGATCCAGTCGGAGGTGTCCCTGCAGAGGGGTGGATTTTGGTTTCTGGAGTGCTTTCAAAAAATATGAAAGGTGGAATGGACCTATCTGAACACTTCACTGCAAACCTGTTATCTCTCAGCCATAGACTGCGGCTCCTCAGCACTTGGACTTATACCTGTTGTGGAGGAGGGCTCCCTGTCCCACCTAAACCTCCCCTCTCCACAAGAGAACGTGTTTGCTCTTTTCTGAGCAAAACCCCACATCTCCTCTCCTCCAACCATGCTCCATTTCACCAGGGGATCATCTCCTCTGGAGACAGTCACTCTGACACTTGTTTTAAATGTTTCCTGATGGCAGTAGAGGTGGGAATGTGACAATCCGGAGAAGCACAGCAAGGCCAGGTCTCCCCCTATGCAGGAGAGTGATGGGGGGCTGTGATGACACATGCCACAGGGACCCCATGGCCATGCTGTGTCCCCTATCCTGTCCCCAACAGGATCTCCTCCACCACATGGGCCCCCACCATCCACCTTGGCTCACTGCCCATCCTGCAAAGTGGCCTCCCGTAAGTATTTGCAAAAGGGAGATGAGATCCTCACTGATAAGAGAGCTGGGAAATTTCTCAGGGTGACTGCAGAGGGAGAATTAGGGTTGTCTGGGCAGGAACGGGCACTACAAGAGGTTGTTTCCATGGGGAGCAGGAATCCGTCTCTGCCGGTGGCCTTCCCACCGCAATGAACCCGAGGGATCCTGCTGAAAATGGAGACATGCGCTCACCTCTGTGATTCACCCCACCCCTGACATGAGGGTTTGGCAAGACCTCTGAGAACAGGCGCACTGGCTCTCAGGATGCCACCTGCAGAGTCCTTCACACTAAGTCAGCACTTTTGGGGCAAGAACAACTTCTGTCCACATGCTGGTACAACACCGTGCACAACACGTCCCCCGAAGGATGATTTCCAGGATGTACCTGGAAAAGACGTTTCCCTTCCCTGCTGCCCTGCACCAAGGATGGCCATGGAAAACACCTTTGGAAAAAGAAAACATAACTATCATACCTTTCCCCACCCTTTTTAAAGTTGTTTTTGTTATTTTTTTTAAATCTCACTGAAAAAGACCCTTTCTCACTTTTCTAACTGACCTTGTCCCCAGGCTGACATTGATGGCTACAGGGAACAATGCAGTTTTGAGGCTCCTGGTGCGTGCAGGGAGGGGATGGGACTGGGGTGCCGAGCTCTGCAGTGGTTTTAATCCCCCTTTAATTACTGTATAAACACAGCCATTGCTTTCCATGGATTGGTGTAGGTGAGTCTTCTGACTCCAAGAGGAACTTTTGAGCTGAAAAAAACATATTTACTTAGATGGGACTAACGTACACCCAGCTCTCAGTATGCCATCGAATCACAGAATTGTTAAGGTTGGAAAAGATCTATGAGATCGTCCAGTCCAACCATCCATGCCCACGAAACCATGTCACAAAGTGCCACATCTACACGTTTTTGAACACCTCCAGGGATGGAGACTCCATCTCTGCCCTGGGCAGCCTCTGCCAGCGCTTCACCACTCCTGCAGTAAAGAAATTTTTCCTAATATCCAATCTAAACCTCCCCTGGATCAACCTGAGGCCATTTCCTCTCATCCTGTCACACTTGGGAGAAGAGACCAACACCCACCTCACCACAACCTCCTTTCAGGGAGCTGCAGAAAGCAACGAGGTCTCCCCTCAGCCTCCTATTCTCCAGGCTAAACAGCCCCAGGTCCCTCAGCTGCTCCAATAATATCTGTGCATCAGCCCCTTCCAGCCCTTCAAACGTCCTTCTTGTACTAAGGAGTCCAAAAGTGAAACCAGGATTCGAGGTGTGACCTCACCAGTGCCAAGTACAGGGGAACAATCCCTTCCCTGCTCCTGCTGGCCACACCATGGCTAATCCAAGCCTGGATGCTGTTGACCTTCTTGGCCACCTGGGCCACTGCTGGGCTGAAGTTCAGCTGCTGTCGATCAGCACTCTCAATTTATTTTCTGCTGAGCAGCTTTCCAGCCACTATTCCCCAACCCTGAAGTGTTGCCTGGGGTTGTTGTGACCAAAGTACAGGACCCAGCACTTGGTCTTGTTGAATCTCATACAATTGGTCTCGGCCCACCAACTCAGTCTGTCAGCAGACATGCTATCATTACAAAACACAGTTAATACCAGAAAACCACTATAATGGACATAGTTAAATTAAAAAACAACAATGACGACAACAGTAACAAAACATACACCCCCAAATTAAGAAAAAAATCCTTTCCCTGTATGGAAACAAGCACGTTTATGCTAACACTTGCTGTCACTTTATACCACTTATCTCATACCAATAAATAAAAGCAGCCCATGATGGGTGTACAGCGCAGCCTCTGATTTTGGCGGCTGTACTGACAAAGGGCAAATAGAAAACTCAAAGCAAGGAGTGAAACTCACTGCCACAATAAACCACTGTAGCACTAAAGTCAATGGAGCCAGATTGAGTACATCCCACTTGGTAATGCTGAAAATAAAGTTTTCAGGTACCAAAATACTTTCCCAAATTTCAGGGTGCTGGAAAATCATTATGAAAATCAAGAGAATTTTTCCATGAAATAATTTGAAGGCCTTTAACATATTTAGTTAAGCTGTTAAAATGCCACTTAAGCCAATTACAGGCAAAAGTTTTGCTTATTATAGGAGCAGACTAGGTTGAAAATTAGAGGAAAAGGAGTTTTTGTCTAGGAAGTGCTGAGAGGCAATTTTAGTTTTACCAGAAATTTCCACTGGAGAAAAATATTTCATAGAATCATGGAATGGTTTCGGCTGGAAGGGACCTTAAAACCCATCCAGTTTCAATTCCCTGCCATAAGCAGGGACATTTCCCACTGCATCAGGGTGCTCAAAGCCCCATCCAGCCTGGCCTTCAACACATCCAGGGATGGGTCAGCTATCACTTCTCTGGGCAACCCGGGCCAGGGCCTCACCACCTTCACAGGAAAATATTTCTTCTTAAGATCTCATCTCAATCCCCTCTCTTTAAGCTGAAAACTGTTCCCTCTCATCCTGTCCCCGCACTCTCTAAACAAGAGCCCCTCCCCAGCTTTCCTGGAGCCCCTTTCAGTACTGGGAGGCTGCTCTAAGGTCTCCCCACAGCCTTCTCTTCTCCAGGTTGAACTACCCAGGCTGAACTACCCCCAACTCTCTCAGCCAGTCCTCATAACGGAGGTGCTCCAGCCCTTGGATCATCTCTGTGGCCTCCTCCTGACTCACTCCAACAAATCCATGTCCTTCCTGTGCTGACAACTCCAGAACTGAACGTGGGACTCCAGGCAAAATATCATGAAATATCATGAAATTCATACAACGAATTACCAGTAAAATATCATGACTCAAAAATGTGTCACTTTTTCAGGTTTTGACCATTAAGGCTTGGTGTTCCCCTCCATTTTTGTTTTGTAGCCTAAGTCCTTTCACTTAAATTCATAAGGCTTTGAAAGCAGAACACTTTTCTAGAGTAGCTTGCATTCTCTCCTTGTCCACACACAGGCTGGGAGCTTGGCCCAGAAAAGAGAATGAGAGCAGAAGGTACTGAAAACCACAATTCCCACGAGACACGTTAATGCTATTTTGTACAAAAATACTTCGGTTTTCAGACAGAACAACTTGGTTGTCAGTAGTATGATATATAAATACCAACATTTGGGGTGGAAAGCAGATGTGCTAGTTAAAAACATCATTTTTAGGAAAAAAAACCCCAACTTTGCACTAAAGGAAAGGAGGAAGTTACAGCATAAATCTGACAAGCTGTATTTCTGGGGAAGTTCAGCCCCACAGGAACTTTGCTGTTCACCACGTTGGGGTCAGGACTCCTCCTTTAAGATGTTAAACACTGCACGGTGTTGATCAAAGGTAGCACTGACCTTCACATACACAAGCTGGTTCTCCAGGTCAGGCTCTGCACATGGAGTAACATCCCATCAAAAGCATCTCATGACAATAGCCTCAACTAGGACCAGCACCTTTGTCCATCCTTAGGTCACTGGTCCAAAAAAAGCCCCAAACCAGTTCCAAATATTCAGACCCCATTTCTACCCATGGGTGTGTTGACTGCAGCCATTGGCAGGCTTGTCTCTAGGACAAGTGCAAACTGAAAAGCTGTGCTGGAGCAAATACTCTGAGCAGTGCTGAGAGCACCACCTGCCAAAGCCAGCCCAGCTCTAGGGTCCAAAGCTGCTCCAATACAGTCAGCTGTTTGCTGGATGGTCAAGTCAGTGCAGTTCTGCCCATGCAGCTGCAGTGTAGCCTTTCACTGCCCACCCACCTTGGAGGAGCACTTTTCCTTTCCTTGAGGGAAAGTTGTTGATTCCTTATGATAACTTCCTGAAAACTTACAAACCTGTATGAATATGGAGACAAAGGAGAACACAGACTAGTCAAGCCTACGAGGTTTTTTCCTACAGGTATTCCCAGCCATCTCAGGTATCACAGAGGGCATTATATGGATAGGATGAGCGGGAACAGTTTTAAGATGAAAGAGGGAATATTTAGATTAAACATTAGGAAGAAATTCTTCACAGCTAGGGTGGTGAGACACTGGCCTAGGTTGCTCAGAGAAGTCATGGCTATCCCATCCCTGGAGGAGTTCAAGGCCAGGCTGAATGGGGCTTTGAGAAACCTGATCCAGTGGGAGGTGTCCCTGCCCACAGCAGGGGGGTGGAACTTGATGGGCTTTGAGGTCCCTTCCAACCCAAACCACTCTATGATTCACTCTTACAAAACTTTGCTCTCAAAATCACTATGATTTTCTGACCCATGGCAGCAAATGTTACTGCCAAGATTGGCAGAAGACTGGGTTGTGTACCTAATGTAGTGGATCAGAGGTTTTCTGAAGGAAAATGTCATCTTGGTTACAAAACAAAGGCATTATAGGGAATTGCATAAAAAAGCTGAGTAAAACACTCATCGGGTTTGCAGAGGTAAATATCAAAAGGACAGAGATTTGCAACCCAGCAATACACACGCCTTGCAATCTATTTTAAAACACAAAATGACCAAACGCTATTTCCTATGACATATAAGCCAGTCTGAACAACTCTCCACACAACCTTGTGCCCAGGATCTCTGTAAAGCAGGACTAAAACTCTGGGTCATCACCAGTGCTGTGGTAAGACCAGTACAAGCACACAAGGCAAGGTCTAAGGTGTTCCCTCTCCATTTGAGTTATTCCACTTAAGTGCTCCAAAAGAAGTTGAGGGCACACCTATTTACATGAGTCACTAGGAAGAAAAGCCAATGTGTGTGTGGCCTATATAATACCAGCTAATCTAAGGTTTCGCCCCCAGACTCCACAGTAGCATTTTGCTTCTGAGCAGTCAGGAAGATGGATGTGACATACTCAGGATAGGATATTGGTTACTGACAGCACAGGATGTACATGGATCTGTTGGAGTGGGTCAGAAGAGACCACAAAGATGATCAGAGGGCTGAAGCACCTCCTATATGAGGACAAGCTGAGAGAGTTGGGCTTGTTGAGCCCAAAGAAGAGAATGCTCCAGGAAGACCAGTCTGTAATTGTGCTTGGGATTGCCCTTGGCTTTGCTGAACCGCATGAGGTTTGCATAGGCCCAACTTTGAAGCCTGTCCGTGTCCCTCTGGATGAAATCCCTTCCCTCCAGCATGTTGACTGCACCACACAGCTTGGTGTCATGGGCAAACTTGATGAGGGTGCACTCAATCCTACTGTCCACATCTGTGACAGAGATGTTAAACAGCATCAGTCCTTTAGAATTTTATAGAATCATGGAAAACATTTATGTATTAAATCCTCTTGTATCATTGAAACAATAAATAATAGATTTCAAGGGGTAAAGGTCTCTGTCTGAATTTCTTGAAGCACTGCACACTCCAAGCCCTGCAGTGGTGCAAAGAACAGCATCGATCCTTACTGTCCACCAAAAAACAAAACACCAACCATGTTAGCACCCCAAGGAGCTGAGAGTGGGCAGAGAGGATCTGTGTGATGAATAGCAGGCCATCTTTTGCTGTCCACCAGAAGACAGGCTGTTTTGAAACACAGGGCGCACACTGCTCCTAAAGAACACAATGGAATCTAGAATGGCTGCATCTTCCACAGTCACCTGCTCTGGCAGGTTTCCTCCTTTCTTTTTTATCTGGAGATGAGGCTTTCATGGATAAGCTGGAGACTACACTGCTACAGGTTTCCCCTGCACGTTTCCATTCATAAGCCACTGAGTCAGTAATTTTATAAGCCATAATTACACATTTTCTGACACCTGATCTGCTCATATGTCTGTTTTAATTTTCCCTATCGAATGTGCAGATGTAGATGACAGCAAAACAATACCCTCCTTATTCATTGCTCACTGGTCTCCAGAGGAGAGCCGCTCTCCAGAGCTGCGATGACAGCTTCCTGAGCTCAGAGAAGTGATGCACCAGCAGGGAAAAGAGACAAGAGCAATGGGTGTTGGGAGCCCAGGGCTTGAGCAAGGCACTTGCCCTTTGCTCCCCTGCATGGGCACACAGTCAGCTATTCCCAGTTTAGCGTGAGGAGCAACATTTCCATTCTCACTCCAGGAACTGGAGAGAAAGGCGTTGCTGGACATAAGCAAGAAGAAATGGCTGGGGGCAAAACAAACAAGGTGAGCATTTCTGGAGTGTCTTCATGACACAGAAATGCAGGCAGTGTCAAATGTTGCAGGAACTCAGAACACCCCCCTCCAACCCCTGTCCTGACTCATTTCCAGCAGGTTCATGGGAGTGCTGCTGGGTGAAAAGCTCAGCATGAGCTGGCAATGTGCGCTCACAGCCCAACCGTGTCCTGGGCTGCATCCAAAGCAGCATGTTTTCCTGTGAGGGTGGGGAGGCCCTGGCACACGTTGCCAAGAGAAGTGGTGGCTGCCTCATCCCTGGAGGTGTTGAAGGTCAGGGTGGATGGGGCTTTGAGTACCTGGATCCATTGGCAGCTGCCCCTGCCCATGGCTGAGGGTTTTGAAGTGGATGGGTTTTAAGGTCCCTTCCAACCCAAACCATTCTATGATTCCGTGATTCTATGATTCATTGGTTTTTTTCTTTGCCTTTTTTACATAAACAAGCTCAAGCTTACAAAATGTGCTTTGCTGAACTCAGTGTGGCATTTCTGTGTCAGACCCTGTGGTCCTTGCCATTCCTGCATCCTCTTTTTGCCCATGGATGCACCTCTGCGTGCTGTGCCCCCATCCATCCCAACAACTGGGGCACACCCTTAATCACAGAGGCATTTTCCCAGATGTTGACAGCAGAGGTTTCAGCCTTGGTATGGTTCAGGACTGAGCAAGGTAAATACAACTGGCAATGTAATTTTACTCCTTGCTTGGAGTAAAGAGAGCTTTGTTTGTCTGGGTTTGAATGTCAGATTGCTGCAGCTCATTTCATCAGTGCATTATCAAATTCCTTTCTTTTAGGTAAGAGGGTGCAATCAAATCATGGCTAAGAGGATTACTGGAGATGTGCAGCACCTGAGTCTGAATTAACTTCAAGTGAGAGCAAACAAAAAATCATCATCTAATGACCAGATATTCCCAAAGCACTCACTATTTCCAGAAGAGCAGCCAAAACCTGGTACCAGATGCCATCAGAAGTCCACCTGAATCATCCCTGTGATGAAGCTGTAGAACAAGATGTTGGTTTGCTATGTTCTTGCTTGATAAACCACAGCCTTACAGATCCAGGAAAAGGCAGGAAAACTACAATATTTCTTAATATTTCTTGTGAACTGCCCTATGGAACACAGTTGGACTTGACGATCTTAGAGGTCTTTTCCAACCTTAACAAATCTATGATTCTGTGTCTGTCTTGAAGAACCAAATGGAAAGGATGGTCTGACTAGTCCAGTCTCACCTGCAATCCATCACGTAACCAGGACAATTGACTTCTTTTAGCCTTTTTCTCTGAAAAGGGGGGAAAATTCTCCAATACCTCAACAGTTAATGTCTAATACTGACCACAGGGAGTCTCGGTACCATGGTGATGTGACTGTACAAAACACAGGACAGAAAAAAGATGCTAAATAAAGAGATGAAACATTCAGTCCAAAAAGAAACACAATTATGGAAAACACAGGGGGAGATCAGTGAAGGTAAGGCAAAACTGTCAACTGACTTAAACCAGCGAAGCTGAGTGGACTTTTTGACTGGAGGTTGGGCAGTCAACTTCACCCATGATCAGGTCGCCATACGTGGGACTAGAAAAAGGGACAATGGCTAGGATTTTATGAGGAAAATACCCTTGTCCCGTGAGGCACTGCCTTTGCAAACAAGGATGCAGAGGCACATGGGATAGGCACTTGCATTTAGTGTGATCAGACAGGCAACGAGCTGTCGATGAGGAAGGAGAGGTAAACTTACTTTGAGACTTGCAGGGACCCACCCATGAAGTACTGGGTTGGTTTTCTGAAGGGATTAAGGAGTCCTTACCCTCTTGGGAATTCTCTGTGCTGTTTTTGTTGCTGTCATCCAACAAAGGTGTGGCACTGGAGAGGTCACAGGAGAGGTGAGCAATATGTTGAGTGCTTCGCTTCCCCCGGGATGGAGCAACATGCAGCAACCAGATCAGGCGAGTCAGAAGAAAGGGGAAGAGCTTCCTGATCAGAGCTCAGTTCTCTTATAATCCTTTATACTGATAACAGTGTTACCATGAATAACTATTGAATAGTCTCTCTCCCTTTGATTTCAGCAGAATAAGCCGTGGAAAAAAGAAAGTGAAATCCTCTTCACAGAAGGAGTTTTCCCTATGGACTTGTGTGATAGACTTTCCCACCTCTCCCATAGGGCTGGAATCTGGTGCAATTCTTCATGAGCTGGAGAGGTCATGGCCACAGAAAATAGCTTTCTCCTCTAGCAGCAATGTCAAGAAGAATGGAAAGTCATTCCTGAACACAAAACTAATAAAAAAAGGGAAAGTGGTCCCACCTCCTACAGTGAAACCCCTGCCCACAGGATTTGAACAGGAATTGTAAGGATGACAGAACCACTCTTCTTGGTAGGCAGGGGCAATGGCCACATATTGTGGCTTATGAAGTTCAGATTGAAAATTAAGAAAAGATTTGCACTAGGAGGGTAGCACAGATCTGGAACAGTTCATCCAGAGTGGTGGTGACATCTCCTTCCACAGCAATGATCAAGCTTCAGGTAGTCAAAGTAACAGCTCTCTTGAGCTCTATGGTGTGAGAGACAATCCTGCTCCAGGCAGGAAATTGGACTGCACACCTCCTGAGGTCCATTCCTACCACCACTTTGAGACTTTAGGGGAAGGAATAAAGCAGAAGTGGCATAAAAAGAATAACCCTTTTTATTTTGAGACCTCTTATTATTTTTGCAAGTAATCAAGTATTTATTTTCAAGCAAAGGAGGTCAATGCCATACACTGGTGGGTTAGTGCAGCATGGGCTGCAGGATCTCTTGCATCTCCTCCATCTCATATTGGGAAGCAACAGGAGTACTTCCCAGTCAGTAGAGAGGCCTCCTCTAAGCAGTGGGTTGTGTCTTCTGGAGACCTTTTGGAAAGGACTGAGGGCTGAGCTGTGCAGATAGCCTGTCTTCACTAGTGATGGATCAGGGAACTGGATGTATCCATCCCCACACATTTTCCTTTTTTGACCACCTAGAGGGAACCTTTTATGCGGCACTCACTGACATAAGTCTCACCAGGAAACTGTGAGGAACTGATTTAGAAGCACAAGACAGCAATCTGCTGCTCCCATGTTGGTACTCTGGATAATGCCACTTTGTAACTTCTAAAGATGCTCTTGTGTTGATGCCACCAAAAAGCCACTCTTGAAGCCTTCACATGATAGAAAAAGAATGGTTGTCAGTACGAGAAAACCAATACCTGCAGCAGCTAATGACTGGGCACACACTCAGCTGTTAGCAGCTCCGTGGATGCCGCTGGAAATGACTGTGGGATTTTCTTAAGGGCACATCAAATTGATTTGGATTTGTTAAAACCTAATGCCTTGAGCTCCATCTGTGTTTCAAGTGTCCCTGCTGGTGAAGCAGAGGGAAGATCAAACACAAGCAGAGAAAAGGATTTTTGCCTTATCCCCACCAAGTATGTTTGTTTAAACAAGATGGGTGGAACAAAAGCCATGCATGGGTGAAACTAAAAGGAGTCAATCTAGGTGCCTGAATACTTCACACCATCACATTTGCTCAAGTACATTTCCTTGCAATGCAAAAGCCAGTGGAGTCCTGACAACTAACCCAAGTCAACATCTTCGTTCTTCTTAAAAACCTTTCTTACTACCCAGGTCTCTAAATCCAGCCTTTTCCCCCCTGTGCTAGTTTACTCCTTCCTGCCTCCAGTATTCCAGACAGCGGGTTTACCCTCCTCACGTCACACACCACCTCTTAAAACAGATGGTATGGGGTAGGGAACCACTACTCGTGCCAGCACCAGCAGGGAACACCCCAGCCCCAGCCTGATTTCTCAGCCCTTCCTTAATGCTCTCCCCATAAAGAGGGCACACAAGTCTAGCTCAGCCCTTTCCAATCCATTATTCCATCCTCTTTCACAAATTCAGTCAAGTAAATGGGTTGGCTGGGTAGAAAATTTTACGCAGGATTAATACACTTAATTTCACATCAGATACCTGATTCACCCTTTCTGCAGTGATGGCTGGAAAGCACATTCAACACCCTTTGCCAAGAGCATTTCAAATGTTATTTACAATAAGGGGAAGGGTTTCTTGCCACTGTTGCTGGATTGCAGCAATCTTCGACAGTGGCTCCTAAGCTCTTTGGTAGAATTACAGAATCATAGAATGGTTTGGGTTGGAAGGGGCTCAAAACTCACCCAGTTCCAAACCCCTGTCATGGGCAGGGGCACCTGCTCAAGGCCCCATTCAACCTGGCCTTAAACACCTTTGAGGGGACTGAGCCCAAGATGTGTCAGACAACAGGTAAAGGGGCTGCTACACCAAACCAAAACAAATGCAGATCTACTTACCATAGAGTGACTCTTCTGGGATACTTTGCTAGTAAATCAGTAACACTCAGCCATGAGGAGTCTGATAGCATTGTTCCAACATGGCCAAAACCCTCTCCAGCACTTGCACGTGCATCCACGGCATGTTCTACTCCACCACTGAGCAACCTTGCTCCCACCAACAGCCCCACGCAGAGCGAGAGACCAGAAAACCAGGCCGAGAGCGGATGAAGAGTTTGGAAACATGTCCTCAGTGAGTAAACACTCTTTTCCTTAAAAATACCCTAAACCTAAAACAACAACAAAACAATTTATTCACACTCTTTGGAAGATGCTAATTAGTTTACTTTAAAATACTAGCAGACACGAGTGTGGGCTGTAACAGGAACACACTGTGAAGTGACAGGTCTGCAATAATCCCATGCCTCAGCCAAGTCTAATTCTTTCTGATCACACATAGGTCCAAAATCCAGGGAGGCTCTTGGAGCAAAAGCATGTGCATTTGTGGGAGGTGCAAGAAGTGGCTCCGGATCTCCGGAGGTGCGAGAGTGAGAACAGGTGTGAGAGCAAGGGTTAATAAATGGCAGGTGCTAATGAGCCAGCTCTGCAGCAAGCAGAAGGAAAGCTCTCCGTGCTTTGCAGAACCTTCCCTTGTTCACCGGTACAGGGAAGGCACCTCCTTCCAAGGTTTGCTTCAGTCTGAAGCTACCTGGCCATGGAGAACTGGAAGGTGCCATGGGAAGGGATGAATGTGGCTTAGTAATGGAGCATGAGATGCCACTACTGCTTTGCTTCTGCCAAAGTGGGCAGGCACCATCATCACCCCAAATGGAGTAACACTCATAGCTTTTAAGAGCTGACAAACTGATTGCTCCTCAGTAAATCCCCAACTGCCTTGAAACTCATGAACTGGGGAAGAAAGGTTACTTGCCTCCTGCTTTCTCAAGTCTTTTGCTTGTGCAAGGCAATTTAGGGACATGCCTTGACTGCACATTGGTGCAGTTCCCAGAATAGATCTAGATGCGTGTCAAGAGGCACTGGGAAGGCCTGGACAAGGGACTTGGGAGGAGGAGAGCCAGGGGTGATCATAGAATGGTTTGGGATGGAAGGGACCTTAAAGCCCATCCAGTTCCAACCCCCCTGCCATGAGAAGGGACACCTCTCACTGAATCAGGGTTCTCAAAGCATCATCCTACCTGGACTTCAACACCTCCAGGGATGGGGCAGCCACCACTTCCCTGGGAAACCTGTGCCAGGGCCTCACCACCCTCACAGGAAAACATTTCTTTCTAAGATCTCACCTCAATCTTCCCTCTTTCAGCTGAAAACCGTTCCCTCTCATCCTATCCCTGCACTCCCTGATCACGAGCCCCTCCCAGCTTTCCTGGCACTCTTTTCAGTACTGGGAGGTTACTCTAAGGTCTCCCCAGAGCCTTCTCTTCTCCAGGCTGAACAACCCCAACTCTCTCAGCCTGTCCTCATACGGTAGGTGTCCAGCCCTCAGATCATCTCTGTGGCCTCCTCTGGACTCGCTCCAACAGATCCATGTCCTTCCTGTGCTGAGGACTCCAGAAAAGAGCACAGCACTCCAGCTGAGGTCTCATGAGAGTGTGAGTGATGCAGAGCAGTGGGCTGGGAGCTGTAGCTGCAGCCCCTTGAGCAAGGCCCATGTTTTCTAATAGGAGCAGAACCCTTCTATGCTCCATTGGTTAACTGAAGCCAGGTGTTAGGTGAAACACCAAGCACTGATACAATAGAAAAACAACACTGTGAAGGCAATGCTGAAATAAAAATTAGACTCTTCTGTTGATACAAGTTACAACCAACTCCACTACTGCCAGAGCAACACCAGAGCAATTCAATCTAAACAGGTACAGGGTGTTGAGGAAAAGGCTGATGTAGAAGGCTTCCACATCCCTGAGCGTGACTCCACAACACATGCTTCACTGCTCGTTTAAATGCATATAATACGTTCCATGTTCAGTAGGAAAAGCTACAGAATGGGAAGCATTCTGAATTTTCTTAAAGATGCCAATTCCTAACTTACTTGGGCCTATTTATAACAGACTCAGGAGTTACTTTCATTTCAAGGTCCTTCAATAAAAGAGGTCAAGGACAGCAATACCATTAGCTTAAGCAGACAGGCTACCTCACTGCAAGCTGACTCTGGCAGCATAGCCTCCAACAGCCAGATTTCAGAGGACGTGACCCACATCACTCAGTGCCTGACAGTTTACCCAGGCTGAAAAGACAGTGCTGTTCAAACATTCTGAGTGACCTTCCTCCTGTAGGAAACCACAACTGCTGCAAAGGTTCAGAGCTGGCCCTAAACACAGCAGAGGCGCCTGGTTTCGTAATTCCCATGCACAGAGGGACACACCTCCCTGTCCATGTACATGGAAAAATCAGCATCAACGCATCTGACTCCTGGGTACATTTTAACCTGCTGAGCAAAAGTGCCCAAGAGAGCCTCCAATTCACAAAGGACTGACCAAACATAAGAATGTATCTGAAAGACTACCAAGTATAGGGCAAGAGGCAAACAGCTCCCTGGCAAACAGTACAAGGGCAAGTAGTGACAGGACGAGGGGGAATGGCTTTAAATTGGAAGGGGGGAGATTTATGTTAGACATTAGGAAGAAATTGGTCACAGTGAGAGTGGGAAGGCCCTGTCACAGATCTCCCAGAGAAGTGGTGGTTGCCCCAGCCCTGGAGGTGCTCAAGGCCAGGCTGAATGGGGCTTTGAGCACCCTGATCCAGTGAGAGGTATCCCTGCCTATGGTAGGGGGGTGGAACTGGCTTTAAGGTCCCTTCCAACCTGAACCATTCTAAGATTGACTCACTTGTGCAGTACTGCCCCACCCCTGCCTCTGTTCACAGGGGATGGCAACAAGGAGAAGCACACTCGGTGTAATTTATTTTGATTCCATCTTTCTTTCCCCTGGTCTGCACGTGCCCTGGGAATGCATTTCAGGCGTAGGATTTCACTGAGATCCCACCTGCACTCGCCACAGAATTTTCTCTCCCTGGCAGACTTTAATTAGATGGAGCCAATAAACCATATGTCAAATGAGTGATTTCACTTTTAATTACATTTTCCAACAGGTAATAAATAGTTCCATTAAAGCAAACACGAACTGGCAGACGCTTGCTTGTGAAGCCTGCTGTTGTGTCACTCCTTGCAAGAAGCCCCTCTTACTGCCACAGCGGATCTGGGGAGCTCAGGTTGCTCCTCACGGCCTCCTGTCCAGCTGGCTCACACCTTTGTGGTGACTGCATCCACGTGGTGCTCTGCATTTAAGATGTGGCTGCTCCTCCTTTAACCCACTGAATATTTCACCAGGCACCAAAGAGGAAAAAAGGAAACACACCCCCTTAACTTCTCATATTGAAATGGAAGTGATGAGTTTCTTAAGCCTTGGAAAAATCATATCCTTCATTCAGGCTTAAGCCGGCTCTCCTTGGTTACACCATCAGAGCACTCACAACCTGTCTTCTCTTCAACCGCTCAAGAGAATCGCAACCTTATACTTAAGGAAGTCATCATCACAGGTACAGTGAGGAGAGGTTTCCTCACCTCTCTTTCCTCCTGCAACCCAAAGGCTTTGATTCCTTCATACATGAATCTGAGGTCCCACTTCGTACTCCCCATCCATCTGTGCTTTTGGATACAACTCCTACAGGTTACACACTCTGCAACACGGCAAAGGATTAACCCAAGCGTGCTCACTTCACTCACCTGTCATTAGGTTCCTGTCCATACGATACATGAAAGCCCTCTTAGACACTTCATTGATAAATAAATTTTCATTCATGTGTTTTCTTGTCTATGAACTCCCCATGACTCTCCGAAAGATGAATACATACAGATCCTGAAAACTAATCCAACAGATGGGAAGCAGTATAATGAAGGAGCCTTACTTCTTACAGAGTCTCAAGCTTTCTCCTTGGGCCTCTGAATAGCTGGAAAACAAGGTCAGTATAAATAATTTTGTATCCCAAAGCTGTTTAATAAGACTGCTGCTTAGCTGTTTGCTCACTGACATCTCCCTAATTGGAGAGCAAGAACTTCAGAGCAGCTGCTTCTCACAGACTGGAGTTTCTGGCCAGTAATCTAGGTCAGATCCAGTTTCAAATTCACTGGAATTTTACTTTCTCCACGTAAAGAGTCTCCTCTTTGAGCTGACAAGTTGCATTCAAAACCAAACATTAGTAAGTAGGGTCAATTGTGAACTGCAACCCTCTGGGGGAATTTTCTTTAAAAGTTCGGTTGGATTCATATCAAACACTCCTGCACATACCTTGTGGTCTTTGTCTAACACCTACAAAACCCAAATGAGATTATTTATTTCATTTCTGCCACGAGACAGTGGTACTCAAAGATGAAGACTGTGGTCACTCAGTCAGAGAACAGCCTGGTCATTTGGCCTCATTGTGCTGTTCTGGCAAAAAAAGGAACAGGATTTTCACCACAATCCCTGAGCAATGTTAGTCACAGACCTAAATATCTTGAGAAAAACTCAATCTTTAAGTTTAACGCACAGATATAGAGCCTAGAAACTGAAACAGAATGTGTGTGTCCTATGGGCAGATAGCAGAGAGATAACGGCATCTGTGAGACCACACCTGGAGCCCTGTGTTCTGTTCTGGAGTCCTCGGCACAGGAAGGACATGGAGCCAGAGGAGGCCACAGAGATGATCCAAGGGCTGGAGCACCTCCCATATGAGGACAGGCTGAAAGAAGCATGAAAATCCATAGTCAAAACCAAGTTCTTAGAAGGTTTAAACAGCCTGATGGGTGAAAAGGGCATAAAAGAGACAACTCGCTTAATCTGCGGCTAGAGGCAAACATTCTTGGACAAATTCCAAGCTATGTTACAGAAGTGGCCAAATGCCTGATGTTTATATTTTTTTCCAGTTAGAGAGTCATACTTCTCATTCCTGTTTTATGTTATCAGTTTAGTCATCCAAATAGATAGCACCTAGCACCCTTTACCTGTTTGGGAACGTGTTCCTCCCAGAATAAGAGAAAAAGCATTGTGATGTCCCTGCTTCTGCAGGGGGGTTTTGGACTAGATGGCCTTTAAAGGTCCCTAACAACCCAAAGCACTCCAGCTGCAATGCAAGCATGCAAGACAAAACATTGCAACTGCACAGCACACACATAATCCCCATTGGAACCAGCTGCAAAAATATATTCATCATCAGGAAACCCAGGCTCTGGGTTTGTTTCAGACCAGATTCCTGTAGTCTAAGAGTGCACATCTTCCTGCTTTCATGCAGTTCACACACAGTGACTTCCCCATCACAGATATTTGCTTACCTAAGGGTGGTTACAGCTTACCTGGCCTCTCACTGCCCTTTACAGGGAGGACGAAGAAGAGGTGGTATGGTATTTCCAGGTGCGGTGGTCAGGAGCAGGTAGCAATATTTCTTCAGTAATTCCCAATGGCAAACTTTTTTCTTTGAAAATGCCTTCCTGAATATCGCCTTAGATGTGTTGCATACTCGGAACTCGGGTCTGTTGGCATACTCGGAACCTTTGAGGTCAAACCTCTTTCCATCCTGTGTGTTCTCCACACTTGGTACCCAGCATTTCTTGCTGGTGATGCAGAGGAAGGCAGAGGAGAAAGCTTTCTTTCCAAGGCTCTTCACAGCTCTCTACAGAGAAAGCACAGTTAATGCTGATAAGAACAGAAACAGCTCTTGAAGGGAAATCTTGTCTTCAGCTCCATCAGAAAGGAATGAAGGGTTTGACAGAGCAAGTAGAAAATCAGTATTAGGAGTAACACAGGACTGTTGGCAGCTATTTTCTTCCTAGTTTTGATGGCTCTCAGCTATTGTCATATCTGGATCCAAGTCAAATGCATGCTTATCCTGCTGTGCAAAGATATTTTTTTCAGCTTCTCTAATAAATCAGGGGCATTAGCACTCTTACGCAGGTTGCAATAAAGAGCTGTCCCATATTTAAAATGCAACAACTTCCAGCTGAGATCAATTGCACTCCCTTTTAATTTTCATTGCTTAATTTTAAGCCAGCTAAACTCTCACTTCTTCCAAGACCACTCACACCAAGCGCTGAAATCCCTGATTACCTTCAGTCCTCCGTGGGATTGAAAGAGCCCTCGGCTTCCTGAGTATCAGGCCCTGAATAGCTTCAGGATCCCATCTGAGCATCTGACCCTCAGGGAACTGGTCTCGTCTGGGTTGTTCATGCCCATTTTCACACTCATGGAGAAGTCAATATGCACTTTTATGTATTTGGAACAATGCAGAGTCATGGAATAGTTTGGGCTGGAAGGGTCATGTATTTCAACGCCTCTGCAGTGACCACGGACATCTTCAACTTGATCAGGTTTCTCAGAGCTCTGTCCAACTTCACCATGAATATTTCCAGGAATGGGGCAGCTATCACCTCTCTGGGCAACCTGTGCCAGTGTTTCACCATCCTCATCTGATACGCAAAGCTCTCACGGCTGACCCTGAAACACTCTTCTCCATCAGTACATTTTGCACCTGCATGTACTGCCACTCCATAGGACCTCCTCCGTTCCCATCAGCCATATGGCTTTACTTCTGTTTTGTCAGGAGTGGATGAGCACCCAGCACTGCTAAAGATGCTCTCTGGAATTCTCATTGCATGTCAGCATTTTCACAGCAATGCCATCATGCTCCTCACCACAGCATCAGAGAGAAATGTACACAGGAGCAGAATGTAGACACGACCAGAAAATCTTCCTGTCCATTGATGGGGCATTATTGGAGTGTTGTGTTTCATTTTTTTATATATTTGAAACAACAATGTAAACCAAGTTCCAGCAAACCCATCTGTTTATACATGCTTATTCGTCCTTACAAGTCATACATTCTGGAGCTAGAATATAATGCAAGAGTAACTGATATCATCTACCTGAACTTGTGGAAAGCATTTGACGCTGACCCAAATGGCATTCTAGTCTCCAAATTGGAGAGACATAGATTTGACAGATGGACCACTTGATGGATAAGGAATTGGCTGGATGGGTGTACTCAAAAATTTGTGATCAATGGCTCAGTGTCCAAGTGGAGAATAGTGATGAGTGACATTCCACAGGGATTGGTATTGGGACTGGTGTTGTTTAACACCTTTGTCCCAGATATGACAGTGGGATTGAGGGCACCCTCAGTAAGTTTTCTGATGATACCAAGCCAGGCTTGATGGGGCTTTGAGCACCTTGATCCAGTGGGAGGTGTCCTTGCCCATGGCAGGGGGTTGGAACTGGATAATCTTTAAGATTTCTTCCAACTCAAACCATTCCATCATTCCATGATTCTGTGACTAGCTCATTGCAGCTTCCAGTCGAGTTAGTTTGGAAAGTTTGAGCAAATCCTTTCACAAAGTTATGAGAATATTTAGTTCTACATAAACTGAAAAAAGGCCAGAGAAACAAACAAAAAATCCTGAAATTTGCCTTTTCTGCAATGGAGAAAAATGTTTTGTTGGTGATCTAACATCATCTATGAATAGTCACTAAAACACTGTGCAGTTCTGAAAAATGGTTATGATACACCTTTAGCTGCTGCTGCAAGAGGATGATGAATGCTTCCCCTTCAGGATCATGGCAACCATCCTATATTATGGCTCAGACCTGAGCATTTTAAGTGGGTAGAGAAATCTACTGCTCGGAATAAAATTAGACATGAATGGTTGAGGAGAGTCTTGACCTTTTTATGTCCATTTTTCTGTGAAATTTTGTAAACTTTACTGGAGGTCACTTCCTGCATCCACAGAAAGCTACTTTTCTTTGTTAATACCCCAATAAGCCCACAGAACAATGTCAGAGCCAGAACTGGTAAACAACTGCTTTTTAACCATTTCCTTTCAGATAAATGCAATCATCTGCTCAGTTGCAGTTATTGGCAAAAGAGTTCAACTTGATTTATATTTCTTCAAGGGCCTTTTCCCCCCCCTGAGGAGCAGCACAAAAAACAGTTACATAACCAACTGCTGACAGTGGGAGAAGTCAACTTTGAATAGATTGACTACGTCATCCCAAGTCCTCACTCCACAGCACTAACTTTAATTGCCAGATAATTTTCAATTGCTCCTCTAAAATTTTGTATGAATATACAGGAGATTTCCACTATGAAGTAGCTTTCAACACCATATGGGAGACTAAATTATTCCCATTTCAAAGACGAGTTTGTGAGACAAAAACAGCTTGTTGACACTTGAAAATTGACTACAAGAGCCTTTCTGGATGCTCTTAAGCTAGAATAAGAAAATGTATTAAGTCAAGTTAAGATAAATAAACTCATATTCCAGAATGAGTGCTATTGTATTTTGCATCCTTATGCATATTCTTCTAGATGCACATAGTCCAAAGGCCACAGCTTTGAGACTTACCAGAGCTCCCAAGGGGCTTATGCCCACAACAGAACCCTGAGCCTGGAGTGTATGGAGATTATACCTGTTCTGTGAATGGGTAGGAAGACCTGCGTGTCTCAAGATAAGATCATTTAAAGCATCACACAGAGAGGCAGTTGCCCCTGATCAACCAAAGGAAAAGGAAACGATGAGATGGTGGAACCATGAGAATGGAGGTATCCTTCATCTCACCTCTCATAGCTCTGCTCCTGGGATTTCTTCATGCTTGAGATGCACTCCTCAACATGGCAATTCAGCCTTGCAGATTAAGAATGTGAGCAGGGTAATTCTCTTTCCAAAAAGGAAAAAGAAAGAAAAAAGCTTTCATTCAGTATCTCATTGGGCAAAGTACTTTCACCAAACACAAGACCTAACTTCAACCTCTGAAGATCAGATGCATCTTTTCTGCAGATTGTCACTGATGACTAACTCATCCAGAACAAAAGGTAACTTTTACTATACAGCCACTATCACTCAGTAAGACTTTAGGTGATAAGCATAACCTAAACTTAAGCATTCACCATCCAGACATGTTTGCAGGAGGGCTGAAAAGCTCAAAGCTTTGAGACAAAATGAGTGAGACTCTGGTGCCCAAATCCTTTAGACATTTGCGTCCATCCCAGCCACAGCTTATCGCAGAAACAACCCATGGATGCTCCAAGCACTGGCTAGTTTTTCTAGCATTAACAGTCTCCACTGAACCACCTGCTTTACCATAAGCATCAAGGACAACCCCCTTCAGACGTCATTTGTGCATTCTTAGACCAACCAGCAGAGTCACTCTCAATGGACTTGTGATCTTCTCCTTTCTACAAGAGAAAAATGTGATGGGTTTCATCCCAAGAGACTTGCAGACAGGTGTTCCAAAGATGGCAGAATCCCCAATCACACCCACCAAGACTCTAGCTTTTCTTCATTACTTTTTTCAACCAGCACGACATGTACCCAGGTGTGCTTTTCTAAACGTGCCTGGACCAAAGCTTGGCCTCTACCATGGCCGCAGCCAGAGCCCCAGGGCAGGTTAAAGCAGGCACTGCCAGCTCCCCTGCCAGGTTCACCTACTTCGTGTTTCGCCCCATCTCGAGCGGCCAAAGCCTCAATGAAGAACCCCACTGCTCTTCTCTTCCCAAGGAAGCTTGAAGAAAAGCTCTGCCTTGATTTGAAGTGATGCATGGTGCTTCAAGTCCTGCTACCAGCCCATGCACAGGCTTTTCTGTGGCTGTGTCCTTCCATGTCCCCCAGGAAGCTTCCAGCTATGGCAGAGAGCATCATGGTTTACCTTCAATGCCTGCCTGAAGCCAGACCCCAGCCTTTGCTGCACACATGATAAAACATGTCACGTCACATGATAAAATTTCTTCAAACCTTGCCAAATCCAAACAAGAGGACTCTAATAAAACACCAACATTAGAAACAGTAGCCCAGCTCCTGGATAAGCACCTAACACGTCAGCTCACTTGCAGGGTCTGTTCTGCATTTCACCCACCCAGTACAGCTGACAAGGTGATTTCATAGCTGTCAGAGCTAGGATCCGATGCTCTGGATAAGGCACATCCGTTGGGCATTGTCTGTGCCGACACCTCTCATTGCAGCCATTCTCATGATTACAGACAGATATGGGCCAGGCTCAGTGGGCATCCCAGCTTCACAAGCATACTTTTGGGGGGGAAAAGACTGTTCTGAGTACTTAAGTCTTGTTTATCCCTGAGAATCAAACTTCAAAACAAAAACAAAGTTCTTCTCAGCTTTTCCCTAATTAAAGATTTTCTTTAAGCGTGCAGGATGCAAATAAGTTGGGCAACATATTGCCCCTGGTACTATGACCGATTTTCACCCATGTCCTCAGTCTGGAGAGCAGAGGGTTATCAGCACCCTGATCTTCCTCTGACTTGCTGATATTTTCCTATCATTTTGTAACACTGATGTTCCTGATATCATAGAATCATAGAATCACTTGGTTGGAAAAGATCCAAACCGTACCTGTCCACTACTAAAGCAGATCCTGAGAAGCTTATCTATCCCTCTTTTTTAAACACTTCCAGGGATGGTGACTCCACTACTGCCCTAGGCAGCCTCTTCCAGTGCCTGAGAACCCCTTTGGCGAATAAATTTTTCCTGATGCCTAATCTGAACCTCTCCTGGTACAATTTGAGGCTATTTCCTCTCATCCCATCATTCTACAGACAGGTGCCTCAGTTTCCCCCGTTGTCACACTCACACAATCCCTTGAGTGCCAGAGAAAACAGAGCAGAGGATGAGTGGGAGGAGCAGCAGAGAACAGAAAGGATCACAGCTTGGAAAAATAGAGGAAACCCAGACTGAGCAGGACTGCTGGGACAGCTCCACCGCTATCCCCCATACAGTGGCAGAGCCCACAACTCCTCCACCCCAATCAGTGCCTTTTTTGCAGGGAGAAAACAGAGCAGTTTGGGTTGGAAAGGACCTCAAAGACCATTCAGTTACACCCCTCTGCCATGGGCAGGGACACCTCCCACTGGATCAGGGTGTTCCAAGCCCCATCCAATCTGACCTTGAACACCTCCAGGGAGGGGGCAGCCACAACTTCTCTGGGCAATCTGTGCCAGGGCCTCCTCACCCTCATAGTGAACAATTTATTCCTAAAGTTTAATCTAAATCTTCCTCCTTCCAATGTAAAGCCACTCCCCCCCATCCTATCACTACTTGCCCTTGTAAAAAGTTCTCCCCTTCTTTCCTGGAGCCCCTTTCAGTACTGGGAGGCTGCTATAAGTTCTTCCCCAGAGCCTTCTCTTCTCCAGGCTGAACAAACCCAACTTCCCTCAGCCTTCCCTCATATGGGAGGTGCTCCAGCCCTCAGATCAACTTTGTAGCCTTCCTCTGGGTCCATTCCAACACTTCCATATCCTCCTTACATTGGAGATTCCAGAACTGGACACAGGACTGCAGGTGGGGTCTCACAAGAGCAGAGCACAGGGGCAAAACCCCCTCCCTGGCTCTGCTGGCAACGCTTCTTTTGATGCAGCCCAGGACATAGGTGGCTGTCTGCGCCACGAGCGCACGTTGCTGACTCAGGCTGAGATTCTCATCAATCAGCACCCCAAGTCCTTCTCTGCAGGGTCGCTCTCAATCACATCGTCCCCAATCCTGTATTGAGATGCTGCTCATAAAATCATCCTGGGCTTTGGTACAAGCTCGCAGAGCCAACACCAGCCAGAGGAGTAGCAGAGGCGCCAGCAGGTTAAGTGCCACCCACTCTTGCCAAATCAAGCTGGGGAAATTGGTGTGGCAAACGCCTTCCCCTTTGCTTGGCTCCAGGCAGTGCTATCAGTCTCTCTGCTTTAATGAGCATTAACCACCGGCACACAAACACGCCGAGCATGTGGCCACCGTGTCTGACAGAGCATCGAACAGATAAGCTAAGCTGCTTAGGACACACTGCAGGAATTGGCGCGGGAGGGAATGTGTCTCTTCTGCCACAAAGCATATTCCGTGAGAAATTACAGGTGTGTTTCTCCTGCCCAGAGTGAATAATAATCATAATTTTAGAATTCTTGATTTAGGGCAGTCATTCATCCATGAAGCAAAAAGAAAATATAAAATGAAAACTTGCTCGACAAACTGCTACCTGAAATGAGAGGTAGGTTTTCAACCTAAAACCAGCCTTCACCTTCTGAAGGAGGGTGAAGCTCCTTGGTTTTGGAAAGATTATTATTAGCTTTAGTCAACTTTCTTTTTTCAGAAGACAAACCATAGAATCATAGAATGGTTTGGGTCGGAAAGGATCTTAAAGACCATCCAGTTCCAACTTTCCTGGCCATGGGCAGGGACACCTCCCACTGGATCAGGGTGATCAAAGCCCCATCCAGTCTGGCCTTGAATGCATCCAGGGATGGGGCAGCCACCACTTTCCTAGGCAACCTGTGCCAGGGCCTCCCCACCCTCACAGGAGAACATTTGTTCCTAAGATCTCATCTGAATCTCCCCTCATCCAGCTTCAGACCATTCCCCCTCATACTACACCTGAACTCCCTGATCAAGAGCCCCTCTCCAGCTTTCCTTTAGCCCCATGTAGTACTGGAAGTGGTTATAAGGTCTCCTCAGAGCCTTCTCCAGGCCGAGAATCACATGGATCTTCAAACCAGCTGCATGCCTGATAGGACATCATAATGCAAGGAGTTCCCATGGTATCATCAGAAAGGTATCAGTTCTTTTCCATTTACACACGTGAAACACTTGCAAGAGGATTAGAATATTATTTGTAAGCCTGAAAGTGAAATGTCTCAGGGTTGGACTGGAATCTACCCTTTTCACCTTCATATAGTAAAACGTAGACTAATCTGGAAATATTGGAGTATCCTTTCCCATTTTCCATCTTGACAAGCAGGGGAAACAGCAGGGAACAAGGAAGCATGGAAAGCAGCAAATCAACAGGCATCAATTAGGCCTGTTGATTTGTTTTTTCAGATATTTTTTTTTTCTTTCATGGTGAATAAAGTAATTTTTTTCCCCTTTTTTTGTGTCAATCAATTGTTAGAATGACCTCATTCATGCCAAAACCTCCCCTAAATGAATATGGGTTCCTGGCTGGTGCCTACATCTCTGCGCAGACACCAGCGTCTTAACATTTTCAAAGCAATAGACAAGGTTTTTCCCCTTGCTCTTTGCTTTTTCCAGTGTTTCTCATGACGTATTGCCACACCATCTCCTCTTCCCACCCCACCGAATTGCACACATGGGTGAACTAGCAAACCCCACCCAGTCTGCCATGAGCAGCTCTCAGCTGTTCATCACCCACGGCTGTTTGGTGAGCTTTGTGAGTTCTGACTGTTTTCCTCCTCTCCTCAACTCATTTTCTTGTGCCTACATGGGAGAAGAGAAGAAACAGCAGCACCCTCAATACTACTCTGCAATTCAGCAAGGCTGCAAAACCCCATGAGCAAACCCAACACATGCTGGCAATGGGAAGAGCATCTTGCTTGTAATCTGGTCAGTGTCCTCATCGGAGGACGAAATTCAACTACGCACTCTCCTGCAGAGCTGAGCCCAGGCCCAGCCTGAGGTAGGGTATCTGAAGAGGATGGGACCCTTGGAGGTTGTGCTATCTCACTCCATCCCTGATACTCAGCATCTCTACATTGCTGGATGAATCACAGCTATGGTACAGATGGACACAGGTGGACTTTGCCTTGTTCATTGGGGGGCTGATCATAAGTGACAGAAAGCCAAGACTTCACAGTGGAGGTGCAAAGCAGACTGTACCGAGTGACAGTAATAATTGTTTCTTTGTATTTGAGATCATTTAACCAACTTTTGCTCTTCCCTTAGATGGTGTCAGTAAATATTATAAACCTGTTCAAGCCTTACAACAGGTGTTTGGGTGACACATGAGGCGGGGTACAGAGATGGTGATCCTGGAGAGATGTGGCACCCACTCCTTGCAGGTCAGGTCCAAGGTGCAGTGAGGGGCCAGAAGAGAAGAGGATGCTTTATTGGGATGAGACGACTCCAGCCTGAGTAGTTTTTCTGTAACTGGAAAATCAAAGGTTTCCCATTTTCTTGAGGAAATAAACAAAAAGGTATATTTATTTTTGAGTTTAACCGAATTCTAGTATCTTTCAGCCAAAAGCCTGAGCAGACACCTGATGATGAGTAGGAGGGTCTGTAACAGGAATCATCATACGTGCTCCACTTCCTCCGCTCTTCTCTACTCACCAGATCTTTATCATGAGAGTTCACTCATGCTGTGCCATTTCCTCTTCTTGGTATGATCTCCTGCACAACAGGGACTTCTCAGAATTTTAATGCTTAATAATACATTTGACCTTTTCTTTAATCCAGCTTTTGGTTGGCTTTCATGTTAACTTCATCTTTTTTGGGTTGCACACACTGCAAACTGGGCAGAAACGTGCAACACCACCAATTCACATTAGAAAACAATGTAAAAAGATTAATGCACTTTACAATTAGTTTTCAAAGAATTCAGGAGTCATTACAATCTGGGAAACGATATGACCTTTTTCAAAACAGAAGCGGTGCCGGGTGTGTCAGAGATGACTAAGTTTTGAAGAAAAACAAGACATACTTCTCATTTATTGGTAAAATCTAAAAAGTTCAATCAAATTATATTATTTGGCATTGCTAAAGACTGAGATCTCTCTTTTACCACTGCAGAAGCGCAGAGCCAACAGCAGCAATACAAACATTAGCTGGCACTGGGACCTCAACACCACTGCTTCTCATGTCACCCTTTTTGACAGTTCCCAAGAAATGAGCACTAACAGTTCCTTTGATTTTATATTCTCTGCTGCCTGTTTTCATTCCATGTTATAATACTCTTATCTGGAATAATCGGCATTTATCTGACAGCAGATTTTATGCATCAGTGTATGAAAACACTTTCTGAGACCCTACCTTTGGTTTTCTTTTGAAGTATGTTTTAAACTAGACTAAATTGAGCTGCATTTATTGATTCCATTAGCACTAATTTTCATTGATTCAGGTGCTTATTTGGGAGTAAGCAAAGTGAATCAATTTTTTTTTGGAATACTGCAGCTTTGTACATTAACCCATTCCATTGTGGGTGACTTTCTGTCTCTCCTCTTACTCCTTCATGGAGATTTAATACTTAGTCTGTTACTTTAATGAAGGTAGCAGTGATGATAATCAATCACGTGATGACAATTGTCAGGATCAACCCAACTTGTCTTCTGAACAAATCTTTCTGAACCAACTTTGCCCTCTCTGGGAATTTTCCACCATCTACATTTTCGTAAAACTGCTCCACAGGCATAAGGCATCCTTTGAGCAGAAAAAAGTACTGCCTAGGTCCAAATTTACTTCTGTAAGTTCACCTTGAGGTCATATGTTAACTGATACAGCAAAGCCTTCAGCGCTGGGTCTCTGGGCTCTGAGTGGTACCCAGGATGCTCCACACAACTTCTGTTTTTTTGTTTCCTTAAACTCAATAGTAACGATCACCATTTTAGCACATCCCACTTCTTTGCACGTGCATATTCCCTCCCCAGCCTCCAGCAGGTCAAAGGAGGGGATTCTACCTCTCTACTCCACTTTCATGAGACCTCACCTGGAGTCTTGCATTCAGTTCTGGAGTCCTCAGCACAGGAAGGACATGGATCTGTTGGAGCAAGTCCAGAGGAGGCCACAGAGATGATCCAAGGGCTGGAGCACCTCTGCTGTGAGGACAGACTAGGAGAGTTGGTGTTGTTCAGCTTGGAGAAGAAAACAATCAGGGGAGACCTCAGAGCAGCCTCCCAGTACTGAAAGGGGTCTACAGGAAAGATGGGGATGGACTTTTTAGCAAGGCCTGTTGTGACAGGACAAGAGGGAATGGTTTTGAACTGAGGGAGGGGAGACTTAGTCTGGATATGAGGAAGAAATTTTCTACACTGAGAGTGATGAGGTACTGGCAGAGATTGCCCAGGGAGGTGGTGGAAGTCCCATCTCTGGAAACATTCAAAGTCAGTTCAGATGGGGCTCTGAGCAACCTGATCTGGTTAAAGATGTGCCTGCTTCTGCAGGGGGTTTGGACTAGATGACCTGTAAAGGCCTCCTCCAAACCAAACCAGTCTATGATTTTATACACCTACATATCCATTAAAAAGAACGGGTGTACATATACATTACATTGGACAACAGAATAGTGAGAAGATCTAAGAAAACTCCCTGTTCCTTCCGCACCATGAAACATAGGGATAAAAATTAGTTGCTGTTGCACTATTAGATATGTACAAAGGATAAGTTGGGTGCCTTTATTTTGTCATCACTGGGTTACAGCTACAAAAGCCTGTTATTCTCCTATGACACTTCCTCTAGGTTAACAAAAATCTGTTTCAAAATGTTCCCAGCCATGGTCTGAGGCCCCTTTACTCAGGGCTGGTAGATAAGGTGGCTCCCCATCACTACCCATGCTGCAAGCAGGGAGCAGAGCCCAGCAACTGGCACCAACTGAAAAAGGAGCTCTGCCCTGATCTTATCCAGCTGGCCTTGCTCCACATGAGCATCCTGTTTCCCAATGCCATTGCAGTCTTTGTGAAAGAAAAATACATTTTCAGTCAAACACAAGGCACGGGTTGCCAAGGGAGGTTGCAGAGATTCCATGCTTAGAGATATTCAAACCCCAGCTGGGCACAGTCCTGGGTAATCTGCTCTAGGTGATCCTGCTTGAGCAGGGAGTCTGGACTAGACGATCTGTCGAGGTCCCTGCCAACCTCAACCATTCTGTGATTCAGAAAACTCCAGCCTGACTCAAAGTACAGCTACCAAAGACAACTTCGGCAATGGCACAGAGAAGATGGTTACTCTTTAATATAACTACAATTCACACGGTGTTAATCACAAATTGCCGCAGTCATCCACCAAGTCCTAGAAAGCTAGATCTTGTACAAACTCAGAAAGGAAGGTTTGAGTCCTTTCCTCTTTCTTCTCTCTTGTGTAGACATAACTACATTGTAATATCTGGAGAAGTAATGCTCTGACCAAAGAACTGGTTTCATTATTCATAGAATCATAGAATCATTAAGGTTGGAACAGACCTCTAAGACCATCAAGTCCAACCGTCAGCCCAACACTACCATTAATCCTGTTTATATTAAACATCACACATAGGATATATTAATTATACTGGTTCACAGAATGACTGTTGGGGTTTGTTTTTACCTTTCTCCATCCTTCCCAAAAGAAGCATGGGGTGGCGCCTTGTGAGTAGAGGAATATGGGTATCATCTGGGTGGAGTAAGTGATGAGCAATGAATTAATTTTAAAGTGACAGGCAATAGTAAGAACATGGGAGGTGACAAGATCACAAGATCTGTGATGCATGGCTGCAACTCAATAGGCCAGCACAGTAAAATCACAGCTCCACACTGGCTAGGCAAAGCAGATTTCATTCTTACTCTCCACCTATGAATGGATGGAAAAAATATAATAAAATCAACAGTCAGATGGTGAAATTGTCCTTGGGAAGCAGTAAAGGTGACGCTTCATATCATTAATGGAAGCAACGAAGGTAAATACAAGAATGCAAAAGTCTGTGTGCCATGTGAAGATATTCATGAACTGATTTGCCTGTTTGTTTTGCCATTTCCCAATCTAGCTGGACACGCATATGATTACATCCCCCCTTTCTTCTCCCTGGAGCTAAAAATATAAAGCCAACCAAGCATCTCGTCACCTTAAACTGGTTTTGAGAGTAAGTCCCACTCCATAGCCTTGTCTTCACCTGCAGTGTCCATGGCTTCCTCTCCAGTAGTTTATCACAGAGGTATCAGAATCCTGGCATTTATTCTTCTTACTCACAACTACCTGAATTTTCATCCTTCCTTGTTTTGCCAGACCATCCAGTGGCAACGTATGAACAGGATCATCTCTATCCCACCGCTGGATTTGTTCACACGCAGATTCAAGGAGAAGAGCATTTTCTGAGCAGTCCCTGACATGCTGTGTAGAATAGAGGCATTCACAAAAATTAATATTCAAATAGGAAACCAGACCAAATTCTGCTTAACTACACATGCAGTGTCCCTCCAAGAAACTATTTGAATTAGCACCAGTTAGCTTCAGCCAGTTTGATAATCATTCACTAGGAAATGGCTTAAAAGTACCAGCTGAATTCCAAACAGATTAACAAACAAGCCTGTGTTAGCTGTATCTGATGAATTTGAAATTGAAAAGACAACACTGCCTTGACTACCTATCTTTGGTCCTTATCTACTTTTTGAAGCTCCAAAGGCTCATAGATTGCTCTGCTTGCTAAAATATTGATTCCATAGAAATCACTTTGGATATGGAAAAGAGATAATGCAGTTTTTTGTTGGTCTTTTTTTTTCCTTTTAAAACAAGCAAAGAAAACAAGATGACAAACATCAAATGATATTATTAAAGCTCTGTTCTTTGTTAGGAGATTCTTAAAAACACTTAAACCCCAATAATATATATGAACCAAATCTAACAGAAATACATTCTTAAAGCTTTGCCCATAGTTAATTTATCAGCTGATCAAGAATAGAGGTTCCTCTCCTAATTATATGAGCACGGAACTCTTGAAGAGTTTTTCACATTAAAAGAAAGCAAATATTACTCATTAATCAAGTCTCCCCACCCCAGCTCTGCTAAAAGCAGAAAGTTAAGTAGGTCAGGAGAAGGGCTACAAGTGATGTTGAAAGACCAGAGATAAGCCATCAGGCAGTTGGAGGGGAAAGCATTTTATCTAGAATAACAGGCCTGACTTTCATTCCATCGAGATAAGCACTAGAGCTTCTCTATGTGGGGAAACAGCCCAAAATAGCTGTTGTGGAAGATCCTTGCCTAAATACCTCCTGAGATAGATACACAGTGCTTTGCATTAAGCCCTCTTCTTGGTCCAGTGTGGAATGGAATAAAACAAGTGGTGAAAAGGCTCTGAGAATGATAAATTAGTGGGTATCCCAAGGGAGCAGCAGTGGGAGAACTATTCCACTATTAAATTATTAAATCATTATTTGGTTTATTCCATCATCCACCCCTAAAAATAAACTCCAGGTTAGGGATTCTGGTGGTGTGTAAGCTTGGTAACAGCATGGGGCAAACAACTAAAGATAAAATTGCATCAGAGGTCGCCCACCATTTATTCTGCCTTGCTTAGGATTGTACAGACCAGCCTGAAATAGCAGCAAAGTTTCCCTGATTAGAGAAGTCTCAAAGTCATCTCAGCAATACAGAAATATCTGAGATGAAGTGATGTGGGCAGTGTTGCAGGTCATCTGAACTTGGCAGGACAGGAGAGCAGAGGTCACTAAATTATTTGCAACTCATGTAAAGTTGAATGACCTGGGTAGTTAACGCTATCTTCAAAACCATTCCTTCCTTAAGAGCTGAAGCTTTCTTTCCTAACCAGGCCCACAGTAAATACAGCAAGTCCTTCACCTTTCATCTGCAACGTAAAGTCTCCTAAAAGAAGTTGAAGTGTCTCATACAGGGTGCATTGCACCTCAACTTTAAAAACTTCCTTCTCAGCCCCCATTACCCGCATAAAAATGATATCCTATCGATATTTTTATCGCCTTCCCCCTCTCTGGAGAAAACAGAAAATCAATGCTCATGTATTAAACAGATTCCAGCCCATTTATGTACTGGAGAGTTTTCAATAGCACTGTGAAGTGGGCATCACCCATCGCAGAGTTTCTAGCAAGGTCCTGTGTAGATCTGATTTTGGCCAAGATCGTTTAATATCTTATGCAAAGATCTAACAAATTCCCCCCAGAGAAATAGAGCCCATAACGTTCACAGATCTGTGAGAGCATGATAAAGATTAGGATGCCAGTTATCAAAGTCATCCGGATTTCTTGGGTAGCTGGACTCATTTGACCAACATGTGTTTCAGTGCATGTCAGCTTGAGACCAGGCATCCAAGGAGCAGCGATGCTGGGCAAATTTATAAGGAGCGGGGGGTATATTCTGAAAAGCAGTGACTGAGCCAAAACTTAGAGGTCAGCTAAACACAGGGTGAAAGTGCAGTGCACAACTGAAAGCACAGCTCACTGCTCCGCAAATACTGAAAAGCCACTCATCAGAAAGTGAGGATAGGTATCTCCATGTCTTTATATCTCTGTATAAATCCAGATATAAGTACAGGGGGAACAGTCTCAAGACGCACTGAGATGTTAGAGGGACAGTTACTGGAATATCGTCTCCAAGTCTGGTATTCATGCTTTGACAAATAAAGGAGTCAGAATAGCATCACAAAATATCCTTGGACTTCTGAAAATGAGAAGCAGCTTGGCTTCTTTTTATAATTAGCCAATGAAACCATTAGCGCTAGGCAGGACCTATTTTTCCTCAGTGCTAGAACACCACCTAGCTCTGAAGAACTTCTAAGAACTAACATAAAGCAAATAATCAATAGCAACCCGGACTGATATAAGCCTTGCCGTGTTTTAGTGTCCACTGACAACTTTAGTTTTCTTACTGGAAGAAAGAGGGGAAAAGTCAAAGGCAAATAAGGAGAACATTTGACAGAAGAAATTAATTTTAAAAGGAACTCTCAAGAAAAAGCACTTTAAATGCCTTCTCATGGTCACACAGCAGCAGCAGAACACTCAGTATGTAATGCACACATCTGAATCGTGCACTCACTGCTCGGGAAATGCAACCGTTGACCAAACATTCCACATTTCTGTCTCTTCAGTGAACAGAGAAGCTCTTCAAGCTAGTAGACAATGACTGAGTCTAGCCACAACCCCAGGCACAAGGACTCGACAGACTTCAAGCTAAACGTCCAAAAATAATTAAAACCTCTTGTACTCCTAGGTGTCTGGATTTATCTATAAAGCGGATCTAGACTGAAATGACATTAAGAAGTCAAGCTGCTAGTGTGGCAGATGCTGTCTCAAAATCACCCATTTTGGTGGTTGCCAATGGCTATCACCAGAGCAGGAGATACGCACAGGTGGGAGCATATCCATAAGGGTCCAGAATGCTCAGAGGAGCACTGGCATCTCACAGAGAAGCAGGGTAAAGCAGCTTAGCTCCAGTAAGGCTGCTCAGGCCACACAGATTTGTAGCAGCTGAGGATCTGGTCCTAAGAGCTGTGTATGCCCTCACACCTTCCTTGTACAGCAGCTTGTCCTTCATAAGATGGGACTGGTTCCGAACAATCAGGTTGCCCAGAGAAGCTGTGGCTGCCCCCTTCCCGGAGGTGTTCAAAGCGAGGTTGGATGGGGCTTTGAGCCCCCTGATCCAGTGGGAGGTGTCCCTGCCCATGGCAGGGGGTAGAATCGGATGGGCTTTATGGTCCCTTCTGACCCAAACCATTTTATGATTCTGATGTTCTATGAAAAGAGTTTTTGAGAGGCAGAGCATCTGCAGTCCTGCTGATGGCGGGCTGCCAAAATGCCTCTTCACAGCTCCTGTGGAACTACAGCTGTGTTTCAGGCATGTCTGCTCCGACTCGCGTGGAACTGCAAACAGGAAAGAGCTCGACAACTTCACTCAAGCCCAACAGCAATTGTGGAGCTCTCATTTGTAGAGTAGCTCTGTTTCTTCCCCATCATGAATAACATTCAGAGGCAAACCTTCAAACTTGGTGGTTTTTTAAAAGTCAGTTATCAAGAGACAGCCAGTGGCAAGGCAACCACGGGAGATGGATTCAAAAAGAGAGGCCAGTCAGATTTTGCAACTAACTGATAAAAACAAATCAACTGCAGAAACAAATTTCTCTACTCATTTCAAAGACAGACACAAAAAAAAGAGAGAGAAAGGCTTCAAGCAAGATCTCTTTTTATTTTTTCTTTTCCCCCATCTCAGAAATTTCTGGGAGTGCTTTGAATGCTTTATTTTAGAGCAAGGGATAAAAGTCCCTGCTCCTCATAGATTGCAGCGTTCTCTGCCCTGAAGACAGATCAATATTAGAGATCACAAATAAAATAGTCAGAAGGATTGCAAACAGGATTTACAACTGAATAGCTACCACACCTACATGAAAATAATAATTTGCATTCCTTACCACACCCTACAAGCTACACACAGGCAGCCTGGAACAGGAAAAGCAACAAAAATAATGGGAAAGAGCAGCAAATAGTGCCTTGACATTATTTGAACTGGTACGAAAACAGGAGTTGAGGGCAGGGAAGTATTTCCTCTCGAAACCAAACAAAACAGCTCAGAAAGCTTTGGAGGGTTTAGAGTTTCAGGCTTTCTTACTGAAGAAAAAAATCCCCAAATCCTCCCAATTCTATGAAAAGCAGACACTTTCCATAGAGAATGGGTTCATTGAAAAGCAATTTTCTGTTAAAAATCAGTTTTGACAGGCTAGTTTCACCCGGGCTCAGGTGCTGGATGCCAGAGGATGGTTTGTCAGGAATAAAAACAGGCATTTAGCTCTGAAGGGCCAGGCTGCCAGGGTTAAAGACTTCTTCCTGCCTAGGAAAGAGATTCCTCTGTCCCAGGGATGGCTGGTGACAGATCAGAAGGGATAGAGGTTCACAATTTGTGTGGGAGTCTTGAATAATCTGTTCCTATTTTAATGTGAACTTGGGTGGTAACAGGGAATTACAGCATGTGGAGGTGGGCTGGTGCACACGGATTAATGAAAAATAATGAGATAATATTGAGAATTTATACCGCCTTATTAGAGGGGCTTGGTTTCTCCAGTGACAGGAATCCCTGGGAAATGTCATGTTCTGGGACTCTATCCCTAATCTCTGTACCAGGAATTAATAGGACACACAGAGGCTATTTCACAAGTGTATTCCTTAGAAAAGAGCTTTCATTCTTAGCCTTCAATTTTAAGTGACCTGAGTACTCACACAGTAATCCTTTCGACTCGTATTTCATTGAATCCAGAAGTCACTGCGACTCCTAAGGTACTCAGCTGTGAAAGAAAATAATACACTGATAACTGCACATCGGAAATGATGACATGCTTTATACAACGCACTGAGAAGAGACAAAAACAAACACTGAAGGGTAGAAGGGTAAAGCTGGGGCTGTTAAGGACTAACTACATTAGGATTGATTGAAAAGGAGAAAAAAATGAAGCATGTTCAAACTGCAATCCAAGCAATATTTATTTTTAGTCCCTTGTGAGTTTCATAACGTGACTTGGAGGGCCCACAGTTGCCTCCCATTAACACGGTTCCAGTACAGTATCTTGGTGGGAGATGACTCATCGGAGGGCTGCGATTTGACATTCGAGCCCAGAGATGGGTGAAAAACATATGTTGATTCACCATGTTTCAAAAACACAAACTCACCTACAGATGAAGTTTTAGTAGTTTCTTGAAAGTACTGCATTAAAGTAGAAATATTAGCAGTACAGAAGCTTTTTTGCTACAGAAGCAAAAGCTGGGACCCAACTCTTAACCTTTAGTAACTGGGAAAATTACGCTGGCTTTGGGAAAGCACTTATCAGAAAGCATTAAAGCAGAAGGTGCTGCTCAAAATCCACTTGTGCTGACACTGCCTGTTGGTGACAAGGGGAATCTCAACGCCAAGGCGCCTGACAGACAGGTCAGGTATTCTGACTGATCCAGTCAATTGACAAGAGGGGTGGTGCTGTGGTTTAACAGATCCACTGCAATTCCAGCATTTATCCAGTCACAGAAAAAAACATGGAATATTTTGTAACCACTTGGATCCCGTAGACCAAATTAAGACTTGACGACGACAGCATATGCAGACAGTGGTCACTGCAGTAATTTTTAAGCCTCTGTTGCTATAATGCAGGAAAAGGCTCTTTTCAAGAGCATGGGTTTCCCAGCAGAAGTGATTCAGGAAAGGATTAGACACAATTCCCTGTTGCCTAGATAAAACTCAACATGTGAGGTCAACCTGCCCTTTGTTTGCAGCTGCTGACAGGGTCATCTAGAGAAAACACAATGGCACACCATGGTGAGACTTTCACCCTGACACTTCAACAAGCACAAACACCACACTGGTCCTGAATCATGGACAGCAGATTCCTAAGACTCTCTTCCTCAATAATGTGAGGCCATGCACAGAATCTCACTCCTGCAAATGACTCAGCAGTAGCCTTAACAATTATCAGTTGTTTAGTTCCCACATGTGAGCTTTCCCCTCAATAATCTCAGGCCCTTTTCTGTAGGCAATGAAAAACATCACCATGACCAGTATGTTTTGAGACAGGACTTTGATTTTCTCAAACCAGTTATTTCGGTCTTACAATGGCACGAAGTGATTTCTCCTCTATGCATTAAATATTCACTGTCCCATTAGTTGAATCTTGGGTCATTTTGAAGCAAAACCAGCAAGCTGGCAATTCTGAGCGAAGGAAAACAGAGGAAATCCTGCCTATTGGACAGAAGCATTCCTCACAGACAACATACATCAAACATGTCTTAAAGGAAGATTGTTTTATTCAGACGATATCTTACTATGGCAGAGGCTGGTTAATCTTTAACCAAGACTTACATGGAATTCTTAAAACAAACAACTTATGAAGCTCCGTAAGATCTTCCTTTTACTCTGAAGAGTTTGTACCATGAACGTTACCAGATTGATACCTGTGTTACGGAAGAACAAATGAGTTATGTGGCGTGACCTATCCAATAAAACCCTAACAGGAAGATCATCTCTAGATATGACAGAGGGGAACTCAGCCCCAAAAACCCACGCTGACAGAAGGGTTCAGAGAAATTGTTGATGTGGTCCAAGTTTCTTCCAGAAAGAATTGGACCTGTGGCCACTAACTCATTTCCAAAACAAGGTAGACCAAGTGGCAGGTGACCAATGCCACCACTTGACACGGTAGGACCTTAAGAGGAAGGAATACTTCTCTAACTTCAAACTGAGGGTGATGAAAAGAACACCATTAGCTTCAATGAACATTTAAAGTGGATCTGCACCAAATTCGCCACTCATAACCCATAACCCCAACTCATAATGCATTCATTCTCTCTAGTTAATTAATAGGATGGGTTATCAGAGAGAAATGCAATTCCTTCCAGGTGCCAAATTTCCATGCTTGTTTCCTGCTGCAAGAAAGAAAAATGTATGCATACATCAATGCTTCCAGAAACCTTGAATGGAAACCCCTTTCATGTCAGAAGTTTATTTTTATTGGTAAAATATTAAATAATATACAGAATTAAAAACTGCACTTACACTTCTGAGAAGAAATAATTCTTGCACAAATTATATGCTTGTTCCTGAGATTCCCTACATTTATTCCAGTAGCTGTGCACTCAAGACAGTACAAACCTTTACAATATAATCCTTTTCACAAAGTATTACAAAGTTTCTGCAGCTTTTTTTTTTTATTTATACACACACACACAGACTCACACTCGCACATGGCAGTACAACACTCACACATGTACAGAGTACACACATACAGATGTGGAACCACGTATATGCCTGTATACTAAGGAGAAAAGAAAACAATGATAACTTCCACAGTTCAGTCTACAGCGGCAAAACCTTTTTAGCAGGGGGTACAGGTTCACATTAGGGTTGCTCACATGCACCACTGTCACAGTGATCATTTCTGAACTCCTTTGATTAGAGCACATTCCAAGGACCACATGAAGCGATGGGACAATTCCCAGTAACTTCATTGGCTCTTGGAATAAACTCTGGTTTTCTTTATATTTTTTTTATCTCATTTTTTTAAAAGATTCCTCAATTTCAGCTCAGAACATGTCACAGAACTAAAAAGAAAACCATAACCTGGGGGGAGAAGTGGTCGTTTGCCTGGTTACTCGTCCAGCCTCAAGGAAACAACACTAAAGTGAGCAGAGTGCAACTCTATGAATTGAGGAAGAGGCCGTGACAAATGGGTCAGACCCGTTGCTCTTACAAAACAGTGTGGGCTTTGCCATGATCTCACTGTCGCAGCGCAGTCCCTTTTTGTGGGAGGACCTGAAAGCCTATGTGAGGTCACCAGAATTTGGCCCTAGGAGTGAAAATCCATGGGTGACCACAAGAGTCACCTACCCAATGCGTTTTTCTCTTTGAACTCAAACGCAAGAGTCTGGGGATTTGTTTCGGCAATCAATCACAACAGGATACAGTCTTTTCACCTCTGTTATTATTATTAAAGAGAAATATCTGAAATACAAATTCAGAGGACAAAAGTGACTACTGTGCATGCACAGTAACTGCCTTTCAAAGAAACCTCAACCCTCAACGAGATTTGTTTATTTTATTATGTACCTAAATGCATATTTACAGAACAGCAGCTTCAATCTACGGGACGGGGGGAGGCGGGGGCATGGCATTAAAAATACACTATATATAAATATGTATGATATGTAAAACAAGTCCCATCTAAACATATAAGTCAAGGACAACTCTAAAGAAGCTTTTCTGGTCTCTCAGGTAGATAAAGGACATGAGTCCGGTTGTTCTTATGCAGGCAAATCTCTCCCATTAGAGCAAAGGGCACTTTTACCCTAGCTAAGGGATTAGACTAATCCAAAATTCATCATCAAAGCCAACAGGAGTCTCCACTGAGTGGGTTTTGTATCAGACCAAAAGGTCTTTTTTCTTTCTTTTTTTGTTATTTTTGATAAACATCAATATTAAGTGCTTCTCGTACAAAGAAAGCTGCAATTAGAAAAGAAAAGGAAGGAAGAGGCAAGAGCAGGTATGTCCTTAATTCCAACACTGGATGTGTTCCAATGTCAAAGAAAAGAGGAGTTAAGATTCGGGTTTTAGCCTTAACTTACAGTTTCCCACCTTTTGCCAGTCACAATCTTAATTTATGCAGTTACTTGAACTTTATCTTTGAATGTATTTAAGACAAAGCATTTTGTTTCACCGATTTGTGTGGACTGAGGAAAGCAAAAAGAAGCCATTGTACATTAATAATATGTCAGGAAAGGTATTGCACTTGAACAGAAAAATAACCCCAAAAGGTGGTTTTGTTGGTGATTATCTTTTTTTTTTTTTTTAACTAATATAAGCAAATCATCCATGTCTGCAATGAGCATGTTTAGAAATCAGAATCCAAGAACAAAGCATCAAAAGCAAGTTTGGGGTTAGTAACACCCATCCTGGAATATAACAGTAGTAAAACTTTTTTTTAAAGCATTTTCTTCCAACAGGAAAAAAAAAAGAATTATACGTCTTTTTTTTTTTCTTTTTTATACTTTACCATTTTAAATCTTTCTAAACATTTGCATTAAAAGTTTCCAGTTTCTTGTAAAAAGATATACATTTCAGGAAAAAAAAATACATCCAGAAAATCAAACCAACTGAAAAGGAAGGCAAATATACAGTATTATAATCACATCACTGTGGAGTCATCTCGAAAGTTCCCCTAGGTCTTTAAAGTGTTACAAAGAGTACGTACCTTAGGTGTGGGTTTTTTTTCTCAAATCAACTATCTTTTTTCTTTTTTCAGTTTTTAATATAAAACTACACTTGAGTACAAAAATACGTAAACAGACTGTACAGCCAATGAATAAAATAACCCCCAAAAACAACCCCCAACCCCCTTCGACAGCCCAAAGCAATGGGAGAGAAGAGTGGGCCCAGACTTAAAGCTCGGAGAACGAAAAGGAGGAGGGAGAAAAAACCCACTGCAAGCCAGAGGAGACTGCTACGCAGCAGAGGACATGGACATGTTCAAACTCTGAGGACACTTGACAATTTGTCAAATAATTGATCACAGTTTCAGAATCCGACTACAAAAATAACCCCAAAAGTCCTTCCCTTGTGTGTTCAGGAACAAACATCCGTTTCCAGTAAGCAATGTCGAATCCTAGTAAGTGCATAGTAGGGGATTCGGTGATCTCTGCCCCTTCAAGAAGCTTTCTTTACTCACTGTCACTTGAGGTAAAACTGAAAAGGCCTGATTTACTGCAAACTGGCCTTGTTGTGCCAATAACGGAGTCGTGCTCGTGGGAGAATCCGTATATTATCCATGACTGGTAATACCGACTAGAGGCTACTGGTATTCACGTACCACTGAGTGCGAGGGATTAAGGCTACTACACAACCATAAATGACCACACCTTCAACGTGGAGCCCCACCACCGAGGGCTGGTGACTCGACAGAGCTGCTGTCTGCACCACTTAGCAAATAAGGCCCTGATCTCACCAATAAACGTAATTATTAAGCACATGGTTAATTGCAAAGCTCCTGTGGGCTTCCAAATCAAATTGAAGGGATGGCAGAAGGCTAATCATGTGCTCAAATGTTTTCTTGGCCTAAATCAATACATGTCGCAGAGAGGAAACAACAGACCAAGCTTTGGGTCAAGCTGCTCCCTTTCTCCTAACAGAGAACACACCACACAAGCCCCTCTCAAGCCAATGATCTGATTCACTTCACTGTCATTCACACTCTTAAAATACTTCATGTACTGCTAGTAAACACATCACAGTATTTTTGTTGTACCTGTAAGTAATATTAGATTTGACTGCAGCAACGTAAATCTTTGTTGAAACGGTCATTTCTGTCCACTGATGAATTATGTCCCACAATTTGTATGTAAAGTAAAAGCTTTTGCAAAAGCACATGTCATCTGCTTTTGCGAGTTATCCTCCCAAATGAGGATCCACATGTGCATACTGATAATCACCTTTCCAAAGGCTGGAAATGAAAAGGAACTGGGAATGCTTGCCAGCATGATCAACTGGAAAGCTAAGGGATTCAAACAGATACCAGTTCTATTGTTATCCTGGCATGGAAAAACATCAGCAGACCACCTCCTCCTGACTGTCCACTATTCACTTGAGGGGATGGACAGAAATCACATGTGTCCAGGCATGGCTGTAGGAGGCTGAAGCAGAAACCAGTCTTGTCATCCTAGGCCTATAAACCAGGACAATTTTTAACGGGATAAAAGGGAATATATTCACCACAAAGCAAATTCTACCTATTTTCTACCTAATTCTTCCTCCTCTGTGGCTGTTGTAGGATCTGATTGTGGCGTAGAGGTGCTGAGGAGCTGAGGGTCTTACCAAAGGTGTGCTGGCCTTGCCCCATCTCTGCCGGCAGCTTCACGCCATGCCCGTGCCAGCACACTCAGACACTGCAGCTGCACAGGGTAAATAACTGTATCTGAAACCAGGTCACCAACGTGCTGGGAAAGTACCCAAACAACACAGTGCCTCTCACCAAAGCATCCCAGCTAACGAGGCCCCAGAGCATCTCCTGGCTTCTCACATGTTGGGGTGCTGCAGCACAACACTTGAACTTGTACACCGTTTCCAAAGGACTTCTGTTCCTGCCCTATTTTTTTTTTCCACGTTGAAGCAAGTGGCAGATGGAATCATAGAATCACAGAATGGTTTAGGATGGAAGGGATCTTAAAGCCCACCCAGTTCCAACCCCCTGCCATAGGCAGGGACACTTCCCACCGGATCAGGGAGCTCAAAGCCCCATCCAACCTGGCCTTGAACACATCCAGGGACAAGGCAGCCATGACTCCCCCAGGCAACCTGTGTCAATGCCTCACCACCCTCATCGTGAAGAAATTCTTCCCAATATCTAACCTAAATGTTACCCCATTCAATTTAAAGACATTCCTCAATGGGAACTTAAAAGCCCAGCAAAGTCAATTTCCAAGCGTGCTTTACTTAAAGCTGTGACAGGGAAGCACAGACGGATGGTTGCCCTGGCACTGTGTTGTTGAGGGCTTTTATAGCATGTTTTGGGATGCTGTCTTGGTTGGGACCAGCTCCGAGACCAGCTCTGGCTGGATATCTAGAATGCACTTTGCTAGGGTTATGTACAGCCCTTCCCACTCCCCAAAACCAGTTGACTACAGCAAATCTCCCAGCAAAGCACTAAGATGACCCTCTCTCCAGGTCAGGCTGCCAAGGAGGGTGCGGAAGGGGAGTGGGATCTGCCTCGCTAAGAGAAGGGATGTTTACTTTGGGTTGGATTTTGTTGTGCATTCTGAAAGGGTATGGTAGGACACCATGAACAACACTGTGAACTTCCAAAACGCATGTGAAAAAGGCACATATACAATAAAGCATATATCTAATTATACAATACCAGATATAGAAAAACACTTTTCTCAACATCTCCAGCAGCCCTGGACCACAGACCATTACTCCCACCCATTCTTGTTTTAAATGATGCTAAGCCAAGCTCAGATGCAGATTTCTAGCGTCAAAGTCAATTTCATCACACTTTTTCTAAAATCCCACACTGAATTTAAGCAACTCAGGTAACCATGCAGCCTCCCTTCTCCCTCCTCATTACATTATATTATAACTACATTACATTATAAAGCACAGCAAGACTTAAGGAAAGGAATAGTATCTAGAGAAGGAACTCTATTACCGCGGCTCCCATTCTTGGCTGAAACAAGCACCTTTCCCTAAATCATCTCCAAAGTTTCTTTCTGGAGGAAGAAGTATCTGCTGTCTGACTTCTTTCAAAGATGAAAAAGCCAGCTCAGGACCTAGACAACAGCAAAACTGCCCTATTAAGGGCCAGGTCCAAAGGGTTTGGTTTAATCCCTGGCCTCCCCTTCCACCTGTCAGCCTCAATTAATTGTAAACAGAAAGAAATCTGGAAACTCTTCAAATTGAGAATATCTTCACCTTTCAACAAATATACTATTCTGCGAGCCATGTCCTCATTACCCACAAAATATCAGGCCAATTAACACAGTCAGATTCTCTCTCTAATACGGACCAACAGAGGTTAATGCTGAGACACCTTTCATACCATATCATAGATAAAAGCACTTTTTAAGGAGAATAAAATTGTTTCGATCCCGTAAGTCACTGAGTAAAGTGTTGGCTTTACTGAAAACACTATATATTTTGATGTGTGTTCCTAACTGACTGCAAAGAGAGGCAGCTGTAAAATTCATTGGCCATAACACCAGACAGATAGATAATGCCCTTTGCTCCAAGAATATAGATCATATCAAGAGCAGAAGAAGCAGTCACACTTCTATTCCAATTAACAGGCTTGTAATCTTCTAAATTGAGTCAGAATCTTGCCTTTTTTGATGTAAAAAAAGAAGTGAAAGGGTTTACTGGCAGGGATGTGTGCAGAACTGGTTTGTCTTTTTATAATGAAAGTGGGGAATGCTCACAGTAAGCCAATTCTAAATTCGCAAATGCATGTTTTTAACTGGAACTTTGATTCCAAGAATTTCAAGAGAGTCTGATAAAAATCAGTCAGGTTCGATTTCCAGCACCAAATACTTAGAACAAATGGATCAACAGGCCAAGGATCACCCACTGAAATTCCCAGTACACTGAGAATGACTAATGAACTCAACCAAACTCAAGAGTTTTTCTTAGAAATCTGCAGAGACCAAGCAAGAAAAAAAAGACCAAAACTAAACCCACAAATTTCTGAGCCCATTTTGCACACTTCTGTGTAGGGGCAAATTGCTTTATATAAAAGCCTCCACTAATTTGCAGAATGAAGTGAATACTAAAACAAATGTTAGTCCAACACTTGGTTCAAAATTTGGGCTTGAATTTAATCGTTCTCCTTTCCCTAGCTCGAGGTTGAAAAACTTCAGTGAGTGGACAGTAAAGGACATAGATAGCGAACATTAATGCAAACCCTCAGCTCTCCAGAAATTGCAGGTTTTGTGCGATAACTAAACCAGCTTCCCCAGATCTCTGATACAAGGACGTGACAGTGCTCCCATATGGATTTTGCATGCTACCATTGGAATGAGAAGGTGGGCTTAACCAAAGCCAGCTATGCAACCTCTGAGCCTCCCTGTCTCATCTTTAACCATCAACCGATGACACACTGCAGGAGGTACTAATGAATCATCAACGAATGAAAGTGCACACTGATGAACTGCAGATATAATTGCAGCCAACTTATTTGTGGATACACAAGAGATTCTCTGCTGTTCCCGTATTCTGGTGCTTTCCCAAACACAGGCAGAATTTTCAAACACTTTTTCCCTAGCGCTAACTATTCCAAGAAACCATAGCTCATAGCATTTCCACTCACCACAGAGGGGAGAAGAGAGTGTTGTGCCCTAGAGACTGAAAGGGATTGCGGGCAAACCTTTTCTCTGGCCCAGGCATGTGTCTTTCTGGATGCCCACACAATCACAGTGATCTCCAGGCCCAGGACCTTTTTTTTTTTTTTTGTGGTGCACTGTAAAAGCAATCCCCCCTTTTCTGAATTTCCAAGCACATCCTGATGCAGAAGATGCCCAGTTGCCTCCTAAGCCAGCCTTCACAGCTGCAGTGAATCCGCCATACGGAATAAAAGTGATGCCCTCCAGCACCTTCTTGTTTTTCTCCTGCACAAACTCCATTGATTGCACCAAGCATAAGAAAACAAGACTGGTCTAGAGGACAGTACTGGTTAATTTGCCTGAGTTTCCTCTACATTAGGACAAAGAAACAAGGAGGGGGAGGAACCCAATGACATTAAGAACAATGTTGGGAATAGGTCTTTAAATTTGTCTCTCCAAAGCCTGTATATTCCCAGCCTTGATAGCTCTCACATTACACGAGATGACATTTCTCTCCATATTGTATTAAAATTAATAGGCTACTGCAAGCCTTTACCAGCTCCTACTTAATAGCATTTCAGTGCTGGGAAGCAGTCATCAGGTAATCTGGCCATGATCTACTGTATTCTTTCTAAACACAGGTTGTAGCTGCCAAGAACGTCACCATAAAAAGATTTCAATCAATACCACTCAGCTCCTACTTTCAAATGCTCCAGGTCTAGGAAGAGAAGAAGAATAAAAAACTGGTACCCTCAAAACGAACAACAAACTGGCAAATGCACCAAGGATGCAGATTGAAGTGAGCAGATGGGAATTCATTATGGTTCGATCTTGCTCTCGCTTTTATACTTTAGTAAATTTATACTTTGGAAAAGGTCTCGCCAAGCGCATAGAGACCATGTGCACAGAGGGGGTTACACCCATGCGGATCTCTCCATTCTCAAACTGCACTCTTGTTGCCAAACAACATTTCAATTGTGATTGGTACAAACAGTTGGGTTTCAATGGCAATCTGTCACATATGTTTAAGCCAGTTTTTACTGACGCAGCCTGCAGCTCGCTGGCTGGTTGCTGGCTTTGTTAGTTATTGGGAGAGAAAGAAAGGAAGCAAAATGGATGGGTGGGGCTTTTTTCTTGTCCAGTCTGTAGTTCAAGGACTTGCTCTGGAGTTTGCCTGTTTCTCCATTTATTTTCCCTACGATGAAATTAATAAATTAGGAATAAAAATGAAATATGCAAATCAAATTGAAGCACAGCACCTGCTTCGCCATGTACCACTTTCTGAAGAAGCAGGGAAGTTCCTACGTGACCTTTTCGTTTGCAGGGCTTTGGCGCTCTCCAAGGGCAAAGGCTATCCAGCAAAACCTGCAAACACTTCCACCCCTAAATTAAAACAGAATTGATGACTTAAAACCAAACGGAAATCAGCAGTTCATCAAATTAGCAAATAAGATGTCAACAATAGAAAAACGGTCAAGGCTCGGATCCTGATGCAGCTGAAGTAGCTGGAGTAGTTCCATTAAATTCAATAGAGCCAAGAGGATTAATGGTGGTCAAGGACCTGGCTTCTAGAGTTTTCCCAGCTGTGAGTTTAAGTTTAAGCTGTTGCCAAGAGGTTAACACTGTGGTAATGGAATCGGAAAGTATTTATATATCTATATATACCTATATTTAAAGAACACTTTGCTACAAGTACTGTCATTTTAAAATCCATAGTTTTAAAACAAAATTATTTCAGAAGAGCAGCAAAACCTCTTGAGTAAACTACAGACTCTCTCAACCACTCTTAGGCCAGTTACTGTCCTAGAAGCAAGTTTAAATGTTATTTCTAAATGCTATTTCTTAAAACATAGAGTGAAACTAAGTAAGTAAGGCTCCTAAGGGTCTCTAAGAAGCCGGTGAGTCAACACACAGGCATGGCGTAACAGCAAATCACCAATTCTAAAAAAGGGTGCTTCATAAGTTAAGGAAAATAAAAAATATGAAGCCTCAGACTTATCACAGAGGGCCCTCAGACTTATGGAACTAAACTGCTGCAATGTGGTACAGTGTTAAGACATACATTTAATTTTTTAATTTTTCTTATTATTGTTTTTTTACATTCTAGAGGGGTGATACCCACTGAACCCAGGAAAATAGCTCACCCTAGAGAGTAATTCTGAAAGGAATAATGACTTTGATTTGTGCTCCTAAATCCCTATCAGTTTTGCTTTAAAAAAGAATTGTTCATTCTGCAGAATAAAGTTCCTGTCTCCAGCCACCGAACCCCCACACCGTACCTACACAGTCGAAAAAGGCTCTCTGAAATGTTCCTACCTATTTGTCTGAAATCATAAATGAGTGGCATCTCATTGGGACTTTAAAGCACCTGCCAGGGTTGAGCAATATCCCAAACCAGGACACGATGTACAGCGGCTCAAGACAGACACGGACTGCCTTTCCATTCCCACAGCAGGCGAGGCGGGTTGCTCACCACCAACTGAGGGCAACAACAATCCCCTCTTTTATCCCTTCCCTTTCCATTCTCAAGCTGGGCAAAGTAAATGAGGTTGGGTCCACAAAAAAATAAGGTTAATAACAATAATTAAACAACAGCAACAACAACAGCAATAACAACAAAATAGGCGTCTCAATGTCTGAGGAAAAGGAGGATTGTAAGTGCAGTATTTCTTCATGTGCAGTTCTACTTCATACGAGTCCCCTTTGGATGAGAAGGCCTAGTGGAATGTGTGCTCCCCTCGGACTATGTGCGACGAGAACTCATAGCGGTCCTGGCTTCGGTAGCCACAGATGTTGCACTCTAGTGGGTCCCGGTAGCCGTGGCAGCCCATGTGGATGGTGTACATGACATGGTCCAGGAAAAGGACGCGACAGTGCTCACACTTGAAAGCCCTAATCTGCTCCCCTTCTCCATTGATGACCTTGTAGATATCCTTTAAAGAGCCCTTAGAAGCTTTCGTGGCATCCAAAGTCTTGGCATCCTCCTTCATATAAGCCGGGCTTGGCTTCCTCTTGGGATTTAAGGCAGAGTTTCCTTGGTAGGACTGGTGGTCTTCGTGGCTGCTCTCTGAGTCAGTAGAATCCAGGCAGCTATTGCTGGGGGAGCCTTCTCTATCCTGGGTTCGACTCTTTGGTCTGATGAGGGAGATCGGGCCATCCATGTTGTTCTCGTGACTGTCAGCTGTTTCCCTGCTAATGGGCCTTTCTAGCCTGTTGGGATGATAGACCTGAGCGTAAGCTGAGCTGATGACTGGGGCCACCTCTGCAATTGTGCTTGGTGTGTGTTGCATCAGGGGGTGAAGTGCCTCAGCTCCAAGGTAGGTGATTGCATTGTTGATGGCTTGGTCCATCATGTGAGACTGCATCAGCTCAGCCTCCTTCTCATAGGTTAGGTTCATATCAAAGGGAATATCTGGATAGCCATATCTCATGAGCTTTTCACCTAAGGGACAAAAGCAAATGAATGAGAAAAACTAATGTAATCACTCCAAGGTTTACCTCTAAAAGGGGTGGGGAGGGACAGAATATCCCTGATTTGGGGTGAAATTGATTCCAGAGTTTAAAGTTAGACTCCTTCTACTGCTTTGCTGAACTCCTACACAGCTTTTGTCCTGAGATGGGTAATACAGCAACCTCACCAGCAGCTTGATTTTTTATTCCAGGTGAACCATACTGCTGCAGTGACATCCAGATTGATACCAAACCTTCCACTGGGCCTGACTGCGCTTCAAGTTAGGAAATACACATTAACTGGTAGAAAATGGGATCGAATCACTGAGGTCAATGAAGCTCTGCTGGTTTAGACGGTTAGACATGCTCTCCTAAAATTCAACGAGGCATTACCACATGTCCCTGACACTCTAAGGCCCCTCATGCTTACCTTACAACAGGGCTGCATAGTGAGAAACCTAAGCAACAGGTACAGAGAGCTGGTACAGTGCCACCTGCGGAGCCACAATGTACAAATCCTTCAATAAAATAACTGCATGACTTTTTAAGTCACCTTCTCAGGAAAAAAATCCTAGCCCAACGTCTTAAACAGAGAATAAAAGTTCCCCTCCAGCATCTATTTAGGCAGGAAAACACAACAGATAAACCTGCATGTACAGCTTAGTTTCATTTGGTATAAGGCAGAAGCAACCTTCCTTGAGACAGTATAAATAAATATAAAATGAGGATGAAGCTGGCTGATTGATCACTGTGTGAATCCAAATTCACACCCTTGAAACTTTTTTAAACCAATGACATTACTGATCCACGTAATCAGAACCACACGCTGGTAAAATCATGCTAGTCCAGGGTTCATTGCATATCACAGCTCTCCTTTGAAGTTAACAATTTACCATGACTGACACCAGGGCTCAGCACAGCAGCACTGCTTCCCAGGGATGGCTTTTGAGTGCCAGTACAAGGCAAGTTCATAAAACTCCTCTGTTTTTTTAAATCGGACAGGTTATATGTATATAACTATACATATAAGATATAAATATACAGGCTTATGTGTGTTCCCACACACAAATATTAACTCCTTAAAAGTTTGAAGATGATTTTACAAAATCGAATAAACAATTTTGGTTGATTTTCATTGTCTTTATTACTTTTCACTGCCTCAGTACATAAAATGAGACTTTTCTCCAATACTGTAAGCTAATAAATTCATAGAATCATAAAATAGTTTGGGTTGGAAGTGATCTTAAACCCATCCAAGTTCCAACCCCCCCTGTCATAGGCAGGGACACCTCCCACTGGATCAGGGTGCTCAAAGCCTCATCCAACCTGGCCTTGAACACCTCCAGGGATGGGGCAGCCACCACTTCTCTGGGAAACCTGAGCCAAGGTCTTCCCATGCTCACAGGAAAACGTTTCTTCCCAAGATGTCATTTTAGTCTCTCCTCTTTCAGCTTTAAACCATTCCCCTCCGTCCTATCCCTGCACTCCCTGATCAAGAGCCACTCCCCATCTTTCCTGGAACCCCTTTCAGTACTGGGAGGCTGCTCTAAGGTCTTCCCTGAGCCACCTCTTCTCCAGGCTGAACAACCCCAACTCTCTCAGCCTGTCCTCATATGGGAGGTGCTCCAGCCCTCATATCATCTCAATGGCCTCCTCTAGACTCCCTCTGACACATCCATGTCCTTCCTGTGCTGAGGACTCCAAAACCGGATGCAGGAGTCAAATTGATTTAGAGGAGTCACTACATACAACTGCTTTGGCCATCCAAGAACTCAGGAATTGAAGAATCTTCCATCACCTTTCGGCCAAAATTGTTTGGAACAAAATGTGTATAAACAATCATAAGAAAGAAACAGATCTGTAATCTCAAATCTCTTCCAAACAACATCAGTACATTTCAACATAGCTATCACTCAGTTTTTTATTTGTTACTATAATAATTCATTCCACTTAGTGTCGCTCATATTGAAGTGATGCATAAAGAGAGGACTAATTTTATATTACTCATGGAACAATCAGGTTATCCTTGGAGATGACACATCACTTTGGTTAGCAAGGTAATTAAATGTAAGTCTAGAGTGAAGCACGTCAATATTCCTGCTCTCTCCAGCAGTTCTACTCACACACTTCTGATTAGACACATATACCTCACTATGCTTCCCCACAGCCCGCTGTGTTACGGTTATAGCTTACCGAAAGAAAGCATAATGTAGGAAACTTCCTTTGCTACACTTTACACATTTGGAGAAAAATAGGGAAGAAATAAACAATGGTGTTTGTAATCAAACATGACCCAAGGTTGATCCTTGCCATCATGGTCTTTCTGCCATGGGCTGGCTGTCCTGCTGTCTGTGATAGCTGTCCTGCTGCTGCTACGATGGACAACTCTGTAACGGGAGGTGGCCGCAGCCTCACTTAATCTGGAGCAGTTCATTCCCAGGTGGGACCAATGTGGGACTGGAGGAGGGCTCCAGGAGGCACATGGTGTCTTTGGCATGGTGGGAAGGAAGAAATCATGGAAACACAGAGTGGTTTGGATTGGAAGGGACTTTAAAGCTCATCCAGTACCAACCGACAGCCATAGGCAGAGGCATATCCCACTGGATAAGGGTGCTCAAAGCCCCATCCAGCCAGGCCTTGAACACCTCCAGAGATGGGGCAGCCACCACTTCTCTGGGCAACCTATGCCAGGGCCTCACCACCCTCACAGGAAAACATTTCTTCCTAAGATCTCATCTCAATCTCCCCTCTTTTCAGCTTAAATTCGTTCCCCTCATCTTATCCCTGCACTCCTTGATAAAAAGCCCTCCCTGGAAATTAAAACAGGTAAGTCCATTGGTCCCTGTCACTTGCACTGTTCCTGTGTTTGAAAAAGGAAATGGATCTGTTGAGAGTCCGACCCAGCCTCCAAACATGCTGTCAGTCCTTTGTAGGCTGTACAATTAAGGTCACACCTATCTTTTATGGACTACTTGGATGAATGACACAAATCTTACTTTGTTTCCTTTTATCTCCCACAGGTTTTTACTCCACCATGCACAGTAGAGAAAACTGTAAATTGTCAGTGACCTAGCAATTATTCATTCCTTTAATTACAAACTGGTTCCAAAGATGTCAGAGCCTTAGTAATGGAGCGTGACATAAAAAAAGTAAAATAAATAACAACATGGGGAGGAGCAGGCATAAACCAGATTGCTCAGAAGAAACATTATCAAAACAGTCCAACATGGCTTTCAATTTTAATTCCTCTTTAGCAAAAATTTGTACTTAAACTAATGGTTAAATGAATAATTTTTAATTTCCATGCAAAATTATGTTGAAATTCTATTCATTCTTGCCCTACACTAGTGAACTAGAAGAAGAAATTTCTCCACTGTGGTCATCTTATCATATGGCATTCAAAAAGCCCTCTAATCAGGTACTGAAAGCTAGATCAACGCTCAGACACAGCTGTCCTGTGATACCTGTACTCATCTGGGCAAGTATTCAAAGCAACTGCAATGCTGGACACTTGGGAAATAGCTGCAAGAAATCCTGGAGAAAGCAGTTACAGAATTTACCATTGGGTAAATTTATTCCTGACTCCCATTAACTAGAATTTGAACTTTGAAGCTGGTTGATCTTCATCTGTTCTGAGATACCTGCATATTTTTAATTCTTACTCTAACAACTGTAGTGTTACTGTAAATCTCATCAATGTCTCCCTTTGCGTACTGCCAGTTCTTAACCTCAGCGATGCTCTGTAAGAGAGAGCACCCCATTCAGACTGAAAACATGTGAATCTCCTTCATGTGATCAGCTTGGAGACTGGCTGATTTCCATCTTACTGCTGTCAGTTTCTCTCTTCATTATGGAGAGGCAAAAACAAGTACTTGGACTCCTGTGCATTATAAGCGATACTTTCTGTCTCCACTATTTCTACAGGTGTGGTAAGACTTACACCTCAACAGCAGATGAATAACTAAGTATTTCACTCAGAAATTAATTCTATTTGCTATATGCTGTGTCCTTTCCTCCTAAAATTTCAGACAGAGAGGCTGTGGTCCATAACCATGGTCCCTTGGAGATTACTGATCAGTAAAGCATTGATAGATGTAGCATGCAAAGATTTTAGCTTATGCTTACATGACCTTCTCATAAACACCATTAAGTTGTTTTGGACAGGTGCAACACTTGCAGTATGCACAGGAAAACTTCCTGCAAGCTAGAGAACCATTACCAGTTCTTCCTGATGGAGTTGAAACATATTTCATCGGGGCGAAAACGGGAAGAAAAGTAAGATCATGGTGAAAGAAAAGAAAAGTAGGTGCCATGAAAGATCAGAAAAAGCAGAAAATACAACAGAGTAAATACTGAAGAGCACATTTCTTCCCTACAGCTGGATCTGGGTAAAACGCTTCCTTGTCACATGAAGCCCTGAATTGGTAGTCCCAGGAAATGGAATACCAAAATGATCTGTTATACCTATAGAAGAAATGGGTTTATCTAATGAGTACTATATCCAATGGAAGAGAATAATAATCTGATATAGCCTATAGAATCGCAGAGTGGTTTGTGTTGGAACGGACCTTAAAGCCCATCCAGTTCCAACCCCCCTGCCATGGGCAGGGACACCTCACACTGGATCAGGGGGCTCAAAGCCCCATCCAACTTGGCCTCACCTCCAGGGATGGGGCAGCCTCCCCACCCTCACAGGAAAACATTTCTTCCTAAGATCTCATCTCGATCTCCCCTCTTTCAGCTGAAAAACCATTCCCCATCGTCCTATCCCTGCACTCCCTGATCAAGAGCCCATTCCCAGCTTTCCTGGAGCCCCTTTCAGTAATGGAAGTCTGCTCTAAGTTTTCCTGAGATTCTTCTTGTCTCCAGGCTGCAATCCCAACTCTCTCAGCCTGTCCTCATATAGGAGGTGCTCCAGCCCTTGGATCATCTCCACGGCCTGCTCTGGACTTGCTCTAACAGATCCACATCCTTTCAGTGCTGAGGACTCCAGCCAAGTATTTTCCATCAGTAAACTTGCCGTCGTAGACAATAACCACATATGATCAACTGCACGTCAGTGGATAATAACCTTCCTGGTCTAAGAAAGAGATCATAATCTACAGCTCCCCAAAATGGATTCAATGTATACCATTCAAAAAGCCTGTTGCCTCAGTTGCAAGGTGTGCTTACCATCAGTAAAGTACACTGCTTTGAGAGCAGGTGTAGGTACCCAAGGATGTCAGGGAATGGAGCAAGTTCTCCAGCCCTCTCTAGCCCCTGCAAAGATAAATTCTGAGAGGTATTACAATTGTGTTCAAGTCTATGGACAACTGGGGAGGAAAAAGAGTGCAAGGGGTGAACTGCTATTCTTCCTTCTGCAGGAAGCTGTAACTTAGACACGGCAGTTGAAGTGTCAGCATGGTTAAGTATTGCACTATTGATCACAACCCGAAAGAAGGGACAGCCCTTGCTGAGACCTCAACTAAGGGAACCTGCTCTGATGGGGCCATGTTTACACTCACATAAAGCTGTATTCTATTTGTCAGTAGAGAGTCCTGCTCCCATTTCCACCCTCTTCAATCCCAACTGTTGTCACAGCTGTAAATTACATCAGCATATAAACCCTCCAGTCCTTACCAGCTACAGAGTAATTCATCCAGATCGCTCAAAGACAACAGTTTAACAATTAAGCTTTTGTCTCAGAAGGTCTAATAACCACACAGGAAATACAGATGCCTCTCAGGATCCCTTCTTTGGGGTGGATTGTTCCTGACCTACCTGTGGCTCAGCACGGATATTTAGGAATGGTCAGATGACTGCAAGCAGCCAGGTCAGTGTGTCAGAACCCCCCAGGTGAGCTGCTGCACGCTGCCATCTCCCTGCTATTCAAACCACGGGGGTTAGCTTGAAACCACCTTTTGCAGTGATTTAACAAATCCATCCCAATCCCAATTTAGCTTGAGGGGCAATGACTTTTCTAAATGGCTGTGTTAATTGCTTACAGTCTCTGATCTCTCTCCAGAACTGCCCTCAGGGTAGGCAGAGTGACATTAGAATCTGTACCACTGTCCTTCCAGGGAGTGAGTGAGCAAAACACATACTACATAGCTCTGGAGTCCAGCAGTACTTAACCCAAATAATTCTCTGTCCCAGCTTCCTTCCTAAGAAGTTTAGCACTGCCCCAGTACCAGTAAAGAGATGTTTCAAGTTGCATCTCAACCCAAGTAAAATTCCCCCTACTGTCTCTTGTAACAAGCGGAGCAATTTAAAGATGTCAAGATATAGAACAAAATATGAATTCTGGGCCTAGCGTTTTAAATTTGGTAACCAAAAGTCACCCAGTACTGGTTTACAGTCACATGTGAATCAGTTTATCGTGTGCAGAAAGCTGTTCTTCGAGCAAGAACTTCTTCCCACAGAAGTGATGTTATTTTACCTCCTCATGTCAGTATTATCAGACTAGTTGTTGCCAGCTCTGAAGAATTTAATACAAGTTACAATTTTTGAGATACTTGTGTTTTTTTTCACACACACACACGGAGACAGATATTTATATGAGTCTTAGTTTTAATTTGTTGGGGCAAGGAGAGGGAAGGACAACAAATCTAAATCTCAAAAGGGACAGAGAAAAGTTACGAAAACCCAAACCAGCCCAAGTCACAGTAAAAAAGCTTGAGATTTTCTAAACCATTTTCACAGTTCTGGGGATCTCACTTTTGAAATGTTTGGGTTGGTAATTCAATAATTTTCAGGATTTCTTAGAATCATAGAATGGTTTGGGTTGGAAAAAACCTTAAAGATCATCCAGTTCCAACCTTCAATTCCCCCTTCTCTATTTCTTACCTTGATTTACCCATCTCCATCGTTGTCTCTCCTCATCAGAACCAAATTCTGAGCACATTGATTTCCTCTTGTTCTTTTGGCTATTACAAATAACAAGAAACGTATACCTAATGCACTAAAAATAAGAAAAGGCGTATTTCAAGCTTACCCACAAACTTCTGTGGGGTGGAGCTTTTACGCTTTCCCATGTTGCTTGTCAGCTTCTCTATAACAGCAGGTCTCTCAAAAGGCACCAGAGAAATATTGTTGTCCATCACAGGCTCTTGTTCCTTACAATCTTCCATAGCAGGTACTAAGCAAAACCAAAAAATCAGATCAGAACAAGTCTGGTCTACACTTCATAGACAACACAAAGCATTTGAGCCCTGCTGATGCTGCAATAAGTGCAACACAAAATAAGGCAAGGTGTGGGCATCAGGATAGCGTTCTCCTTTGAGCAGAGCCACACTGACAAAATGCCTCTCTCTGGGACCGTCTTGTTTAGCAGAAGCCCAGCTTTAAGCATTTATTAAAAGATTTGTTTTGTTCTGAACACTCAGGATTCCCCAGTGAGGAAGAGATGCTTTTGCAAACTCACTCTGTAAATGCCATTTTGCTTATTCTCCCCTCTTCAACATGACCTGCTGTTCATGTAACTTTGCAGTTATCATTCTCTGCGTACTCCCTCTTCACACCTACTACATGGCACACTTACCCTTCTTATTTTCTTTCCTTCCTAATCTCAGTGACTAATAAACATACAAGGCATTGATGACTTGTGTTTCCTGGGCCTGGCTGTGTTAAAAGTGTGTTTCCTCTTTCTATATGCGAAACCATAAAATCAACAAAGGCTATACTGGAATTACAGGATTAACCTCGTACGGAAATTCCCTTCAGAACCAGTCACAGAAATGATCCATTGTTTGATTAATATTTTACCCCTTCCAAAACAGACTAAACTATGAATGCAAGTCTTCCGTGCCCGTCTTCCCACTTTCTGAGATCAGCAAGGAGCATCCCTGTGCTAACTGTGCTAGGGAAACGCTCATAAACTGTCTTTGGGACAATAACAAGAAATTAATGACTATTGTCTTTACTTATTTCACTTTTTGTTGTATGATGGGGTAGGGAATAACGTGCTAGAGCAACAGGGTAGTGACCGGCTTGTACAAGGCCATATGTCACTTGTTGACACAGTCGATCACTAAATACCTACAGAGTGCTCTGGTTTTGTCGAGAATCCTCTTACAAACACCAAGAAGGGTCAGTGGTGCCATGCTGCGCATCAGGCTCAGAGAGCCTAAGTCATTTGCAACATATGTCAAAAGCATGATTTCACTCTTCCCACTGCTCCACTGCCATGAATTTAGCATGTGGCCTGACTGTCTCACATTCACCTTCGTAAGGTAGTAAGAGAAACCCCAGAAGGATCAGCCACGAGTCCATGCGCTAATGGGATGATGGAGATACAAAAATGAGAAGAAAGGTTGGCACAGAAATAGAAACTGGGATGATCTTACCAAGAGTTCAAACAACTTGTAAACTGCGAGCAACCCATCACATTCTCTGTCTTAGATAAATCTTCCAGAAAAGTCTCGGGTGGTATTGCAGAGGAGGACTGAAATCCACATCTCCTGAGAGTCCTCCTCTGGTCTCTCATCACATCAGACTTTTGTGTCCTCCCTGGGACTGAGCCACAAATGAACACCACCAGCCCTCTTCCTTCCCACCTAACCACACTACCTTCAGGATCCTAATACGGAATAATCACTCCCCTGCTCTTAAATCTGCAGCTGTTTGCTAGCACATAATAATATAAGAAAAATGGGTCATAAAAGCCTTGTCTTTGCCTTCTTTCTAGTAAGGGAAGAGCAAATACCAAGCAATTACAAACCAGGGTAACTGCTCAGGTGAGCATCTCCATTCAGATATCCATAATAAGAAAACATGGCAATTTATTCATTTGATTTCATTTGTGCCTCTGCTGCTTTGGAAAGCTGAGCACTTTGAGGCTTAGAATCTACCATGTGCTATAAAATGATTTACGCTGCTGCTTTTTTATTTGTACAGGACGCTCCCCCTGAGAAACACAATGGTTTCTCATTTACAAGGCAGTTCCTGCTGGCATCAATGAAAGAGAGGAAGAAAAAAGCATAAATACGAAATGAATCTAATGTTGCAACAAAACGAGATGCAGTGTTCGAGTGACCTAATTAATGCTAGGTGTAGACTGGGAGGTCTGGAATACTTTCATAGCCTTGGTTATATTTTTAACATGATTTAAATACTGTATTTACTGAGGAGCTCTCTGTGCTAGGAGGACTCGAGCAGAATTGAGGGGGTTTTGGAAGAAAGGAAAGACGACGGCAGTTGATTTTAACCAGGTACTGGTGTCTGAGTGTCCTTTTGGCTTACTAAAAATCAGTGTATGCATGCGCACTGTACACGAAACACTGGGCTCAGGTTTGCATGCAGGTGCCTCAGGACACATGAGGTGGGGGGAAACCTTGGGAGCTGCTACATTCCTCCTAGGAATCAACTGCCTGGCATCAATGAAAGAGAGGAAGAAAAAAGCATAAATACGAAATGAATCTAATGTTGCAACAAAACGAGATGCAGTGTTCGAGTGACCTAATTAATGCTAAGTGTAGACTGGGAGGTCTGGAATACTTTCATAGCCTTGGTTATATTTTTAACATGATTTAAATACTGTATTTACTGAGGAGCTCTCTGTGCTAGGAGGACTCGAGCAGAATTGAGGGGGTTTTGGAGGAGCGGACATGCCCACAAAATCAGTTGAAAACTGCCTGATTACTTTCACAGTCATCTGGATAATAAGTCTGATGAGAAGCAGCTGAGAGACCTGGGGCTCTTTGGCCTGGAGGAGAGGAGGCTGAGGGGAGACCTCATCACCGTCAACATCTCCCTGAAAGGAGGCTGGAGCGAGGTGGGTGCCGGTCACTTCTCCCAAGTGACAAGCGATAGGATGAGAGGAAATGGCCTCAAGCCATGACAATTGACATTAAAGGCCTCATCAGGCGGAGGCAAAAGCACCCAAAGATATCTACAAACCAATCAACTTGACAACAAGGCTTAAAAAAAATCCAAACACTCCAGGGGATGCTTTCAGTTCTCTAGAATGATTAATCACTGCAGAAATAATTTAGACTGCTGTTAAATTTTGGACCAGATTGCTCAAGTCTCAGCACAGTCATCTGCATCCTTAAACCAGAGTGCCAGTAAGGATAAGAAAATCATAGAAAAGTTTGGGTTGGAAAGAACCTTAAAGTTTATTTAGTTGCAACCAATCACCTCCCTGTTATAGGCAGGGACACCCATCATCCTATCCCTGCACTCCCGGATCAAGAGCCACTCCCCAGCTTTCCTGGAGCCCTTTCAGTACTGGGAGGCTGCTCTAAGGTCTCCCTAAACCTTCTCCTGTCCGAGGTGAACAACCCCAGCTCTCTCAGCCTATCCTCATAGGGGAGGTGCTCCAGCTCTCAGATCATATCCATGGCCTCCTCTTGACTCACTCTAACAGATCCATACCCTTCCTTTGCCGAGGACTCCAGAACTGCAACTCCCCACCTCTACCTAGCCTGCGAACAACAGCGAGGTTGTGACCAGGAGTCACACTAAATACATTCAGAACCTTCGAAACAGTCATCAAGAACAAAATACTTTAAAAAGTATTTGGAAACAGAGTCAGGAAAAGTTAAACCTAATGTGAAGCAAAAATAAACCAATGATCAAAATCTCCAATGTGTGCATCCACCCTCAGGAATACTCTATGCGTGTGAGAGAAGGAAATGGATGTATTTTTCAGGGTTAGACCAAGACCTAACTTTAAGCTGAACAATCATCTGTATTCTTGTCCATGGTGCTTTTTATAGTCCCAAGAGAAAGGACTTCCCTGCAGACCCTCTATAGGATGGTGTTAATGACACTCACTGCCACGCTGAGCTTCACGGGTGGAAGTGAAGTTTATTAATGGTCCCAACTAAATCTGGAGCTGGCGGTTGCTGTGTGTCCTTGCTGTGCCCTCGCTAAACAGCACAATGAAGCCAGTGGATCAAACATCCTTAAACGTCCACGAGGGAGATAAAGGTATATTTGCCCAGAGGAGGAGGAGGCAGTGGTTAAACTCAAAGTGCTGTTTTAAGCTAATTTTGTTGAGGAAAGTAAAGTGGTTGTGTGAATTTTTCTATTTAAGCTCAAGCAAAGTCAGTCAGGCTGTAAGTAAAAGAAATGTCCACATGGGGTTTGCACTGGTTTAACTTCAGCTGGTAGAAAAATCAATGCAAGGTCAACCTTTCCAGCTTCTCTGTATAGGCAAGGTTAAGGACTTACCCTTCTTGTCACAGCACTAAGCAGCTTAGAAAAGGCTTTGATTTCCTCACAAGTAGACTATCAACAACAGTAAACCCTGTTTTAATAAAGAACTGAATAATAAAGTTGAGTAGAGTTTGGGAAGATCCTCCATTTGTTCTCTGAAACATCCTGGCTGTCATAACTATAGCAGCCTCCTGTTTATCCCCTAAGGAAAAGAGTACTGAAAGCATCACCTCGCTGGTTAAATAAGATGAGTACATCCTTGCTCACTGAAGAGTGTGTGTTTTGTTGGGAATGGAGTGGGTGGTTCAACTCCTGCTATCAACAAAGAGCTCATTCAACTGACCCAGCACACACCAGTTACCTGCCAACTGCAAATCCCCCAAATCAGTCCTCCCACTGACTTTTACAAGCGTAAAGCAGATAATCACTAAGTTCAACGGCTTTAAAGCCATCCCTTACATTATAAATGTTGATTTTTGTCTCCAAGCTGTCTGCAAAGATATCAATTACTTGCTAGAGCTGTATGAACATTTTGGCAACAGATATTAAATACATTTAGAATGCCTTTATAGGACTAGATTGTTCATGGAAAAATACTCTAAATTTTTTGGTGATGTTTTTCACCAAAATACAGCCCTTATTAAAAATGCTGAACAGGTTTTATTTCAGACTGTAATTTTAGGTTTTTAGAAATGACCTTTCAGAACTTTTACATAATTAATTTCCAAACGGAGCCATCTGACTCCATGCAACAATGAAAATAATCCCATGAAACTTTCTTTCACGTTTTCATTTACCAACAATTCTATAGTAATTTTTAATCAAAATGGAAAACATATGATTTTTATATTTTCTTATTACCAAGAAATGTTAAATACTTCAAGTACTAAACATCTAAAGATAACTTTCAAAAGTTAAAAGATGTTCAGTTTCTGAAATGCTTATTTGGAATGAAATTAGAACAATTTTTTTGACAGCTACCATTCAGTATTTAGTGCTACAGACAAGCCTGCAGCCCTGCAGGCTGAGACATTCTGCTCATTATCCATTCTAATAGCTACAGGAATTTTTAGAAAACAAATTTACGGAGTTTGACATTTCTTGCTTTCAACAATCTTTCTGGCAATCGTCAGACTTTATGTATATTAACACATGCAGTGTTAGTTAACATATTAATACTTAACGCATGTAAATGCATATAAACATTTCTTTTTGGTTATAATGACTTTCATCAGCACTGTTGAATCCCATTCTGCTCTGGAAATGTTTATATCATAGAATCATAGAATGGTTTGGGTTGGAAGGGACCTCAAAGGCCATCCAGTTCCAAATCCCCTGTCATGGGCAGGGTCACTTCTCACTGGACCAGGCTGCTTAAAGCCCCATCCAACCTGGCCTTGAACACCTCCAGGGATGGGACAGCCACCACTTCTCTGGGCAACTTATGCCAGGGCCTCATTTCTTCCTAATATCTCAATCTCCTCTCTTTCAGCTCCCCTCCTTGTTTTTGGGACATGAGAGGTAGTAGAAATAGTGACTAGAATATTTCCATCATCCTCCTCTTTTATAATTATCAGAAGGGAGAAGGGAATCATACGCTTTATGTACGGTTTAGTTCATTTTTAGGGTAATTTTGTACAGGTGATTTATTTTTTTTCATGTCTGCATATTTATACATACTTAAAACAAAATCAGCAAACCCAGCACCGTTAAATCCAACAGAGTGAGGATTTAACCCATCATTTCTCCTTCCATGTGTCTAAGAGTAAGCAATCTATAGAAGCAAAGCTGAAAGGAAGGAAGGAAAAACAGATGGAAAAAACCCGCAAGAGATGGTCCACGTCCAGAAGCCCTCAAGAGGCAGTTTCCACCCACCATGGTGACTCATGACCTGCCCAGCAGCCTCCAAACTGACATTCTGCAGATAGTTGTGGCAGCGTTCCTTGTGCTCCTCCAGCGAACTGCGCTGCTTGTAGCTCCGGCCGCAGTAGTTGCACTTGTGAGGCTTCCCCACTGTGGAAAGAACGAGAGCGTGAGGTCAGAACCACCACAACCCACTCTTGGCTGCCAAAAGGTCACACCTTTGCAACAAACAACTCTTACAATGGAAAGACACCTAAGAAAGGTTACTCAAGTCCCAGATCTTTTTCCCAAACCCATTCTCCCACTGCACACACCTCCTTCCCACCCATCGGGTACCTCACCCCATCCATTTTTCACACTACTGCACAGCACCAGCAGAAGGAAAAAGAAGCAGACCTGTTGGTGGCAAAGAAAACAGACAGCAAAAGAGGAAACCAAACCATACAGCTGAAGCATGCCCCAGCACTGCCTGCATGTCCTCAAGTCTCGTGGGAAAGAAAATTCTGAGACATCGTGCCTATGGTAGGAACAGTTGCGTTCACAAAAATGGACTGCCCCACTGGCCTAATTCTGCTCCCAACTGTGGGGAAACCCATTACATGGCCCAGAGGAGAAGTTCTTTCATTCAGACAGCTTTGCCAAAATTACTCAGGGAAGGCTGAAAAATAGAAGACAACAGAAAATGACCTCAATAACAACACTATTACACGTCAGAACCGAGCTGCCACCAGCAATTCACAGAGACCAGCAAATATTAAAATATAAATAATATAAATATATACACATAAATATAAAAGGCTGTGTTGGAGTTGTTCAGCCTGAGAAGAGAAGGCTCCAGGGAGACCTTAGAGCAGCCTCCCAGTACTGAAAATGGCTCCAAGAAAGTTGGGGAGGGGCTCTTGATCAGGGAGTGCAGAGATGGGATGAGGGGGAACAGTTTTCAGCTGGAAGAGGTGAGACTGAGATGAGATCTTAGGAAGAAATGTTTTCCTGTGAGGATGGGGAGGTCCTGGCACAGGCTTCCCAAAGACATGGTGGCTGCCCCATCCCTAGAGGTGTGTAAGGTCAGGCTGGATGGGGCTTGGATCACCCCGATCCAGTGGGAGGGCGCATGGAACTGGTTGTCTATAAGGTCCCTTCCAACCTGAACCATTCTGAGTGCAATGGAAACCAAGCCAGATGAATGCAAGACATAATTTCAACGCTTAATTTGGTTTTGTTTCACTCAGCACCATTATGAACAAATGGCAAATACCTCTTAATAGATGTAAAACCTGGCACCAGATTCTCATAAAGCATATCCCTCTCATAGCGCAGCATTAAGAAACCACAAGACTGGCCTAACCCAAGACCAGAAAGCTAGCCAGAAGTGTATTTTGCCAAGCCATGCTAATAAAGGTTTTTAATATAATGTAAACTTGTAGAACATGAACGTTTATTGTCTAATAACTAAAGAGCTATTAAGTCAGTACTGCAAGTCCAGTAAAATACCACTGGCTGTGATTTTCAGAGCGGGCTGAGGGATGGGGAAGGTCCAACTTCTTCCAGTGTTTTGAAAATCTGAGGTGAGAATTTCAGTTTCTGGCCAAAGAACCTGAGAACACTCTCAGTTGGATAATACACATGTTTCTGTTGGGTTTGTCCCAACATTAAAAGCTTTTCATATCCATTTACTTAATGAAATCCAAGCTGTACCAATTGCAGCCAAATGCACCATCACAACTGGGATGGGAAATGCAGGGGAGAGTGCAGGGAGGACACCTGGAGCCAAGAAGGCAGGCAGAGAGGTTCTTGCAGTTGGGCTAAAGCCTCAAACGTTAAAGACAGAGTTATGGAAAAATCTCTGAGGTCTCTGAAGGACCAGTACGTACCCCAGTGTGTGTCCCGTATCATCTATGTGATGGAAGATGAAAAAGTCTGAGCCTCTGCACTATCCAAGCTGGTCAAGAAGTTTCAGTCATTTTGTGACACAACCAAGTTTTCCACCAAGAAAAAAAAAAAGCTGCTTTCCATAAGCACCTAAACTGCAGATATATTTCTATTTGTTGAGACCCAGGAAAGCATCATGTCTTCACCAAGCAGTTGTGGTCTTTCTTTTACTGTGCTCACTACCTTACACTGTTACTGTAACTGGTATCAGTACTGGGAATCTCTGTCCAGGCCCGAGTGTGAGGCTTATTAGCATTCCCAGAGTAATTGTCCTTGATATGAACAATATGCATCAAGCCCAAGCTAAAACATAACCCAACCATCTAATTCTGGAAGCACCTTTAGGAAAAAAAAAAAAAAAGTAGCTGCCTAGGATGGAAAGACCTTTATCACCAACATTACAATGCTTCAGCAAGCATCTAGATGGCATCAATGCCTGTCAGTCTGATGCCTTTATTAGAAGCTGACTTAGTCTCTAATGGAAAAATCCAATGCAATGGAAAAATTAACTGAAACTAAGCTGAAGCAGGTCTGATATAGCCCACCTGGTTTGGTTACACCAATTTATCACCTGCAATCCTGCATCCAGTTCAGGAGTCCTCAGCACAAGAGGGACACGGAAGCTGTTGGGGTGAGTACAGAGGAGGCCACAGAGATGATCTGAGGGCTGGAGCACTTCCTGTACAAGGACAGGCTGAGAGAGTTGGGGTTGTTCAGCCTGGAGAACAGAAGGCTCTGGGGATGCATTAGAGCAGCCTCCCAGTACTGAAAGGGGCTCCAGGAAAACTGGGGAGGGGCTCTTGATCAGGCAGTGCAGGGACAGGATGAGGGGGAACGGTTTTCAGCTGAAAGAGGGGAGATTGAGATGAGATCTTAGGCAGAAATGTTTTCCTGTGAGGGTGTGGAGGGGCTCTGGCACAGGTTGCCCAGAGAAGTGGGGGCTGTCCCATCCCTGGAGGTGTTCAAGGCCAGGTTGGATGGGGCTTTGAGCGCTCTGATCCAGTGTGAGGTGTCCCTGCCCACAGCAGTGTGTTGGAATCAGATAGGCTTTGAGGTGTTTTCAATCCAAACCATTCCATGATTCTACGATCAAGCAGCTTGGAAAAACTGTAAGATGCAAAGGAAAGGGACGATTTCAGCTTTCAACTTTTCCAGAGGTAGCTACAAATAATTAAATATATTATCGTTTAACACAGAGAAGCCTACGCCCCTCCAAACTTGCAGAACTAAAAACTGATTCTAGTTGGTATTGCACCTCTTGGTATTGCTGGATCCAGTCTTGTTTAACACCTTTATCAATGATCTCGATGAAGGTATTGAGTGCAAGTTTGCAGCTGACACCAAGCTGGGTGCAAGTGTTGATGTGCTGGAAGGAAGGGAGGCTCTGCAGAGGGATCTGGACAGGCTGGATCAATGGGCTGAGACCAACGGAATGAGGTTCAACAAGGCCAAGTGCAGAGTCCTCAATTTAGGTCACAACAATCCCATGCAGCGTTACAGGCTTGGGGAAGAGTGGCTGGAGAGCTGCCTGGAGGAGAAGGACCTGGGGGTGTCGGTTGACAGCAGCTGAATATGAGCCAGCAGTGGCCCAGGTGGCCAAGAGAGCCAATGGCATCTTGGCCTGTATCAGAAACAGCGTGGCCAGCAGGACCAGGGAGGTGATTGTGCCCCTGTACTCAGCTCTGGTGAGGCCACACCTTGAGTACTGGGGTCAGTTTTGGGCCCCTCAGTACAACAAAGACACTGAGGTGCTGGAGCATGTGCAAAGAATGGCAACAAGACTGGTGAGGGGGCTGGAGAATAAGCCCTACAAGGAGAGACTGAGGGAATGGGGGTTGTTTAGCTTAGAGAAGAGGAGGCTGAGGGGAGACCTCATCACTGGTTACAACTGCCTGAAAGGAGGTTGTGACGGGGCGGGTGCTGCTCTCTTCTCACAAGTGATGAGTGACAGGACGAGAGCGAACGGCCACAAGTTGTGCCAGGGCAGGTTTAGACTGGACATCAGGAAGAATTTTTTCACTGAGAGAGTGTTCAGTGATTGTAACAGACTGCCCAGGGAGGTGGTGGAGTCTCCATCCCTGGAGGTGTTTAAAAAATGGGTAGATGAGTTTCTTAGGGATATAGTTTAGTAGGGAGGCAGGCACGGTTGGACTCGATGATCCCAGTGGTCTCTTCCAACCTTAGGATTCTATGATTCTATGATTCAAAAGTTTTCTCCCTGCACTGCATGAATTTCACAAACTATTCACACACACCAAGACCAAGCTTTTCCAACAATGGTTAGCTATCCAAATTCCATCAAATTTCAAGGTTGATAAAGATGGTAAAAGCTAATGATGAATGCATGATTTCTATATGCTATATGGGATCTGAGGAACATAACTCCCCCAAGGAAAGAAATTCTCCAGCACACACACTTCTTCCTCTGGGGAGAGGATAAGAGGATAAACAACATGCGACAATGTGTTGCCTAATGAAAAACTGGGAGCTGCTCAGATGCTCTGCTGCGAAGAACAAAGTTTGTAGACTCCAGTTGAGTAGAATCGAACACAACTCCCTTGGGTTCACCCCCAAATGATGTCCCCCAGCTCTACAGATGCAATCACATTATATCCCCACACGTGTGAAATCTGATTTACAATATAAAGTTATCCAAAGTGGCTGTGAGTCAGGTTGCAGCACAATCAATCAGGTCAGACCACAACAGAGTTGGTTCTGATAGCACCAGTTTTTGTCACCATTAATTCTCACAACCCATTTCATAAGAGGTGCACCAGCCAAAATTGTGGTCTGGATTTTAGAAACCTTGTCGCTGTGATAAATGTCAAGTCATTGAAACTTGACAAATTTCCCCTTGCATTCCCAAAGTAACTTCTGATAAATATATATACATACTTGTGGATGTGAAGGTTGCCAGTGGGTGTGCATTTTCACATATTTCACAGTACCCAACAGAACGATGTATATGAGAACTCAATTCTGGTGATCCCCTCAACTGCACACTTTGTTCCACATATCAAACTACTGTGTAAAACAACACAACTGCCAATAGAGATTTCAGCCTTTCTTACTGCACAGAAGGTAAACATTAATAGTCAAGATTTGCTCTTTGTCAGGAAGTGCAGGGATAGGACAAAGGGGAACAGTTTTCAGCTGAAAAGAGGGAAGATTTAGGTGAGATCTTAGGTAGAAATGTTTTCCCGTGAGGATGGGGAGGCACCGGCACAGGATGCCCAGAGAAGTCACGGCTGCCCCATCCCTGGAGGTGTTCAAGGCCAAGTTGGATGGGGCTTGGATCACCCTGATCCAGTGGGAGGTGTCCCTGCCCATGGCAGGGGGGTTGGAACTGGATGGGCTTTAAGGTCCCTTCCAACCCAAAACATTGTATGATTCTTTGAAAATTTGCCCCCAAAACACAAACACTACTGGGCACGAGCAGGCTTGGTCTATAGGCCATTGCCTTTAAGCAAGAGTTCAACAGCATAACAGCCTACCAAAACCATCTCCAAGCTCCCACTGAAGGCAGCTCTTTCCACCACGGAGCCATTTCCACTGTGAAGATACTCAAAGTTCGGCTCAGCTTGCTTAATATAGAATCATTAAGGTTGGAAAGGACTTTTGAGATCATCAAGTCCAAGCTGCTTTCTTTTAGATCCTCACTCAAGACCATAGTACAAGGACACCACACTCATTGTACATAACCACCTCTGCCAATGGTAGTGGTACCCAAGCTAAGTCAGTTTGAAAATTCCTGGTTTGGGGTAATTATTCCGTTCTCACCTTTTTCAGAGAAAGCAATAAGATGAAAAACTACCATCACTCATTCTCATACAAATGACACAACACAATGAATGCAAAGAAGACCCAAATCTTGAGAAATCTTCACTCTATTGTTGAACTGGGAAAGACCAGGGCACTGGGCAAAACCCAGTGGCCACAACTATGAAACAGCTAACTTGAAGAATATAAAAAACGGCTTTATATTTTATATGTCAGAATTTCCACGTATTTAAGCTCCAATTCGTAGAGATGACAGTGTGGCACAGAAAACTCACAGTGGAGTCACAGCCTCAAATGGAAAATATTATGATAGTCACATTGAAAAAGACCTTTAAATACGAAGTACAATTTTTAACATGAAACATGTAAAACACTCATCAAAATTCAGAGAATTGTGAAATTAAAAGGCTCGTATGGATGGAGGAGGGGGAAGAGGAGGAAGATGTAAAGAGCAAGGTGTTTCTGAGTTAGGAATACTTTGAGTCCTGTAGGTGAACTTTGATAGCTGAGAAGTCTGCGCGCAGCAACAATGAGATGGTGTAACTCTTAAGGTCAATATTCAAGACAGAAAGCAGACTTGGGTTGAGGGAAACTTCTTTAAAGTTAGAAAAAAAGGTCAATGAAAGAGAAAGAGCCCGTAAGACATTCACGTAGCATTTTGTTCTCAAAAGAGATGGGACTGCACAGCAGAATATAAAGTAAGTCAAGGGGAAATAACAAGGCAGCCCAGGTAATACCTTGCCGTAAGAATATGACACGAGAAAGGCCTACAGAACTGGTTAAAAGTAACAATGCGCTGGGCTGAGCTAAAATCCTGCCTCCATTCAGACCAATGACAAAACACGCATCGGTTTCAGCAGTCAGGATCAGCTACTCCCTCATCCCTCTATTTTGGGCACTACGTTCTCCTCTGCAGGAGTGCAGAGTATAACTCCTTCCCATCCAACTGCCACTGCCCTGAGTCCCGATGACGACTCAAATGCTAACGCAACCAATTCATACAGGAAAGGACATCAGTAGAGCTGTGACATACATCAGCCCAACCCAGGGACTAGAGACTCTGCACTGAGCTTTGTACCAGACTTTTATCATTTTTGCATTATTGCCCTACCAAAGTCTTGTTAGGGACACCAGCCAAGAATTCTGAAGTGAGAGGTCATCTCACGTAGCTACTTCCAGCCTGAGGGAATCGTTCTGACAGCAGCACACCAAGTATGACTTTTTGTAAAACTTAACATTCCTCTTGGCTCCCTGCACCCCAGAGCCAGAGGAAACCCCAGCACTCTCCAACTGAAGCTTTCTGAAGCAGTATCAAAGAAGTTAAAACATTCTTTTGGGGTGATACACCTATCAGTGAGGCTGCAAAACCATCTGGCATGATCATAACCAGTATAAGAAGATGATCCAAGGGCTGGAGCGCCACCCCACAAGGACAGGCTGAGAGAGTTGGGGTTTTTCAGCCTGGAGAAGAGAAGGCTCCGGAGAGACCTTACAGCAGCCTCCCAATACTGAAATGGGCTCCAGAAAAGCTGGGGAGGGACTCTGGAGAAGGGAGTGCAGAGATAAGGACAAGGCAGATGACTTTCAGCTGGAAGAGGGGAGATCTAGGTGAGATCTTAGGAAGAAATATTTTCCTGTGAGGGTTGGGAGGCCCTGGCTCAGGTTTCTCAGAGAAGTCATGGCTGCCCCATCCCTGGAGGTGTTCGAGGCCAGGTTGGATGGGGCTTGGACCACCCTGATCCAGTGGGAGGTGTCCCTGCCCATGGCACGGGGGTTGGAACTGGATGGGCTTTAAGGTCCCTTCCAACTCAAACCATTTAACTTCTAATTCATTAACTCATATATATATTAACATTGTTTCTTCTTTGTTCCTTAAAACTGAGAGCTGCTCTGCAGTCACTCAGTGCCTACCACAAAGCAGTTCTTTGCCTTGAATGGGACTTATCACCGTAAGATCAATTTTAATGATTAATAAGATTAAGGTACCTGAGTTGGTATAGGCACCGTAGGGTTCAATCTTAGTTACACTACAAATTTTGTGACTGCAGGCAAGTTATTCTAATTTCCCGTGCTTCAATTATTCATATGTATGATTAAGGTAATAATTCCCCTCCTCACCACACGTAAATGAATTCGTGTACTTTGAGAGATGCATGGAGGTTAATTTGGTGAAGCACATACAAGTAGGCAGACACAGAAAAATAAGGCCCATGTCTCTACCCAGAAATTAGGGGCTTAATAATACACTGTGATTTTATTAGACAGGGGAGTGAACATTAAAGAGCAGGAGGAAATGTTTAGGATGGTGCAGAGTAGAGGATCAAGCAAGAATAAGAAAACCAAATCGTAAGAAAAATAGGTGGCATTTGAGGTGATTTCATTGAATCACTAAGTTTGGAAAAGCTCTTTGAGATCATCAAACCCAACTGTACACGTCCACTACTAAACCACATCCCTGAGCACTTCGTTTACCTGGCTTTTAAATCCCTCCACTGACTCAACCACTAACCTGGGCAGCCTCTACCAGTGCCTGAGAACACTTTCGATGAAGACGAATTTGCTCCTGATATTCAATCTAAACCTCCCCTGGCACAACCTGAAGCCATTTCCTCTTGTCCTACTGCTTGTTACTGGGGGGAAGCGACCAGCACTCACCTCACTACAACCTCCTTTCAGGGAGCTGGAGACAGTGATTTCCCCCCTCAGCCTTATTTTCTCAAGGCTAAAGAACCCCAGGTCTCTCAGCCGCTCCTCATAAGGCTTTATTCTTCAGACCCTTCACCAGCCTCATTGCCCTTCTCTGGACACTCCAGTGCCTTAATGCCCTTCTTTGCAGGCACGGTGTCCTTTGAGGCCATGAAACAGTCCAGCGCGATGCAAAATGCCCCTGAGCTTGGTGACATATAATGCTATGCAGGACAAAAAAGGCGAGTGTGCAACAGGTATGAAAAGGTGGCTATAAAAGCTGCTGCATCCTTCCCACCTCCAGCATCCTCACGACGAGGAAGCAAACAGCAGAGTCAGGGAGGACTAAGACAGTGCTGAGGTTTCAGTAGGAAGGCTGAGGCTGCGGGGATGCAACACACGAGCCCTCCAGTTCTGTAATTAAACAGCACACTTTGGCTTTCCTAGAACTGCATAGCTCAGAGCTTCACACACACAAATATTTACATGAATAACAGACCCCTGAATGAATTAATCACACACACGCAAAAAAAGCAAAACCTAAGCCCATGCTGGCGCTGAGCAGCACAGAGCTTTGCAAAAGGAAATTGCCTCCCACTCCGATGCTGAACTGCCACTCTGCCTAATGACTGTAAATGTGTTCATCGAAATTCACGGGGGCTCCTGGGTTTGTTGCCCTTTTCTTTTGCCTAGGAGATTACACACACGTGATAATCAGCGTGCACTGGAGTTCAGAAATAACAGCCAGTCCCACAGGTAACCTGAGATTGTCCAAGACAACCTGCATCCGGAAGTCACAACATGGAAACACAGAACAGTTGGGGTTGGAAGGGACCCTAAACATCACTCAGGTCCAACCCCCCTGCCAACTCCCACTGGATCAGGGGGCTCAAAGCCCCATCCAGCCTGGCCTTGAACACCTGAAGGGATGGGGAAGCCACGACTGCTCTGGGCAACCTGTGCCAGGGCCTCCCCACCCAGGCTGCCAGAGCAGAAAACCACACAGACTCGCAACACGCAGCATCAAGCACCTCCACTACTGAGCACCCAACCTGTGACACATTACAGTAGTCCAATTTTCAGAAAGAATTAAAATTCTCTAACCATATTATGAAAACTTTGCCTTCACCTTTAAATGCTCGCCAGTCCAAGTGGGAGTAGCAATGCCTGGGGAATGTTTCATGGGATGCCCATACATTTCTGGACCTCATGGGGTTCTGGTGTCTCCATTCTACAAAGACATTTTAGGTTATTATATTTTGGGCCAAACATTAGGATTTGTGAAGTCACATGGTGAAGGACAGGTTGACTAGATCATGCAGTAGAGGACACTATACAGCTAGATCTGTGCTTAAAAAAACTTCTGGACACTCTGGACATCTCAAAAGGTTCGAAAAACTTTGGGTTTTGGCAGCATTACAACAGGAGAAGCCTACACACATTCTGATAAGCAACTAGTACTTTCCTCACTTGGAGACTGAACTTCATGACCTCATGGCCCAATGTCTCTCACTAAAGATTATTATTAACTGATATATATGTGGCTATTCAACACCTTGTAAGCTTCCCAGTAAATGAAAAATGGTTTGTCCTGACTTTTGCATAGCAGCTGTCAATGGTAAGTTATTTTTGTTGACAGCCACCACGTACTGTCACAGGCGTCCTAAGCAGCCAGCAGAGAAACACCACCAAGTACTTGTGTACACCAGCACGCAGTAAAACAACGGCAAAACATTGCGCCTACACACTCTTTGTTTTCTAGACATGCTTGCCTTCCCTATAAATATCTCCAGGGCACAAACCAGCAGCTTGACACCTGCATCTACCTGCCAGTTGTTTATGGTGCTGTAAAATACATGGCTAGTGGTGAAATACGGTACCAGCGCACAGCCCTCACTTGATCTTCTGCAGCAAGCAATGATATTATAGATAAACTTTGTAGATTTGATCAACACTAAGTCTGGGCTAGAACCAATGACAAAACCATGTGTGAGTGCACACATGGAAAACAAATAAATACACCAGTCACAGCAAGCTTTCAAGAATCTATACATCTACAAATAAAAACATAGGCTAGAATCTGGTGTAAATCAGGAAACATCAGTACTGGTGTACAGTAGCTTAGGGGTTGGGGTCCTTTGTACCTTCAAGGTGGTTCTATTTGCGGTCTCTGCTATGAGGACAGGCTGAGAGAGTTGGGGTTGTTCAGCCCAGAGAACAGAAGGCTTTGGGGGGACTTCATAGTGGCCTTCCAGTACTGAAAGGGGCTACAGGAAAGCTGGAGAGGGACGTTTTAAAAGGGCGTGTAATGACAGGACAAGGGGAAATGGCTTTAAATTGGAAGGGGGAAGATTTAGATTAGACATAAGGAAGAAATTCTTCCTGTGAGGGTGGTGAGGCTCTAGCACAGGTTGCCCAGCGAAGCTGGGGCTGCCCCATTCCGGGAGGGGGGTTGGAACTGGATGGGCTCTACGGTTCTTTCCAACCCAAACCATTTTATGATTACTTAAGTAGTTTATTACAATTTATGTCTCTGTTATTTAATCTGATTCATCGGATAGTGTTTATTTATTAGCTGATTTGCAGGATAAAACAATGTTCCAATCTGTCACAAGGGCTATAAGTAAGTAGGTGGCATTTTTGTGCCAGAAGCTGAACAGACAAAGTCCTGCTCCATTGGCACAGTCACGGCATTAATGAAATCTCCCCAGCCATCCAGACATAGTCTCTCAAAACCCATTAAATAATTAAAACCAGAAAAGCAAGAATCTAAACACCCCACTTTCCTCTTTTGCAGCACAAAAGATAAACAGTTCACTTGGTAGGTTTTTATGCTGCATATAGGAAAAATGTCTCAAAATGTACTTATCTATGCGAAACCATGCAAATAAATTACGTAGTAGATCAAGGAAAACAGAGATAAGGATGTTAATGTTGCATTTACTTCTGAAAAAGATGAAATCTATGGAACCTTCCTCCAATTCCAAGTCTCAAGAAACATACTGAATCATAGAATCACAAAATCATTTGGTTGGAAAAGACCTTTGAGATCATCAAGTCCATACGTACCTGCCCACGTGGCTTAGTACCAGATCCTTGAGTACCTTGCTTACCTGTCTTTTAAACCCTTCCAGACACAGCGACTCTACCACCGCCCTGGGCAGCCTCTGCCACTGCCTCATTACTCTTTTGGTGAAGAACTTTTTTAGCATGCCTGATCTAAATCTTCCCTGGCGCAACTTGAGGCCACTTCCTCTCATCCTATCATTTGTTACTTTGGAGAAGAGACTGGAATCCAATTGGCTACAACCTCCTTCCAGGGAGTTGTAGACAGTGATGAGGTTTCCCCTCAGCCTCCTCTTCTCCAGGCTAAACAACCTCAGTTCCCTCAGCCACTCCCAGAACTCCTGGGCTCCAGCCCCTTCACCAGCTCCACTCCCCTTCTTTGGACATGCTCCACACAATGTCCTTCTTGCAGTGAGTGGCCCAAAACTGAACACAGTTCAACAGATTGCTACAGACAGAAGCTCTCCTCATGTATCACTCTTAGTTTACCTTTATTTCCTCCAATATAAGAATTTCAAGGCTGACAAATAGCACTCATTGCTCATTTTTTAGTTTCTAATGGCAAAACATCTCTCAGATCCTTTCATATATACCTGAAAATCTCAAGTGCAAACATTCTGTGCTTCTGCTGAGGCCACTAAGCCAGGCACGCTGTCCCTGCTCCATACCAACCTATCCCAGTCCTCCAGGTATTTTTGGCACTAGCGGGGTTCCCAAGAATTTTATACCAACACCAAAATGGTTAAATGCTATAAAAAGGGACTCTTTAAATAGCACTCCGGTGGTGAGATAAACTAACAAAATCCAGGAAGTCCACAAAATAACTGGGTGTTTTATTACCTGGGTAGCTTCAAAATCATTTAAAGGCAGCCAGGTTTATGGCAACTCACTTTTAAAGGGGGACAGGTCCTGCAACAAACATGAGTGACGCGACTTCAGAAAGGAATGCTTCTACACTACCTGGATGTGGGTGGGAACTGGCCTGAGATGGATGTTAAACCTCAACTGTACGTACCTGCGCTGTACTGAGTATTGTTAATTGGTTCCCACAACAAACTTTCCAAAATAAGCTCATTGGCTTCTCTCCTCTTCAATTTTACTCTGCTCCAGCAACAAGGTGAGCAGGAAAAATGCAAACAAGTTTAGGTGGGCCTCTAGTTCTTCTCTATCCTGTCTACTCCCCGTCCATTCCACAGCTTAGCAAGAATTTAAGGAGGTGACTGGAGATCCTCACGCCATCACAAGTTGAGGTCCCATTGCTGGTGGAGAGGAACAGCTCACACAGGCAGCGCAGGGTGTGGGTACCTCAGTGCAGATCAGGAATGCTGCTGGACAAACACTCCCCTGAGAAGTGCTTTTGTTTTGCTTGGTTATTTTCCCCACCACCTTTGGGTAAAACAAGCGCAGATGTTGGGACAAATTTGTAGGCAGTATCAATGGAAGCAACACCTGAAGACAACTTCCATCAGCTACACTCAGTTTATATTTATCGCAAGTGGAGCCTTCTCGCCTACCTCACAGAACCCTTTAAGCATCACAAAGCCAGGAGTTATTTGAAGCAAGAAGTCACATAGCGTTACCATTTGTTTTATACTACATAAACCAAGTCAGATGGAGAGAATACATGACACTGAACTTCCACTATAGCACCAGAAATTTTCCTTCTGCATAAATACACTGAGCAAGCCCTTAACCCTAGCTCATTTCTTCTCATCCCATGGCAATGAGCTCCACTGTTTCACCTCAGGACTCCTCTGCACAACAAGTATTTCTTTCAGTGCCTGGCATCTTTCACTATTGACAGGCTGAGAGAGTTGGGGTTGTTCAGCCTGGAGAGGAGCAGCCTCCCAGTACTGAAAGGGGTCTAGGAAACGTGAGGAGGGACTCGCAGGGACAGGATGAGGAGGAACAGGTTTCAGCTGGAAAAGGGGAGATTGAGATGAGATCTTAGGTAGCAATATTTTCCTGTGAGGGTGGCACAGGTTGCCCTGACACAGGTTTCCCAGAGAAGTGGTGGCTGCCCCATCCCTGGAAGGATTCATGGTGAGGTTGGATGGGGCTTTGAGCAATGTGATCCAGTGGGAGGTGTCCCTGCCCATGGCAGGGGGTTGGAACTGGATGAACTTTGAGATCCCTTCCAGCCCAAATCATTCTATGATTCTGTGATATTAGGAGATAGAAAGAACGCACTCCAGTTGCCCTTACCCTAAGTTTTCTCTTATTACTGTCAGAAACAAAGTTTTGGAAACAGACTATTAACAGCAAGCTGTCATGAAGATAACAGCCACATGGGAGGGATAATTTTGACAGCTCCTCTTTCTAAACCACTGATGTTAGGAGTTTTCACTTATTTTGATCAAGGGCAGCAGTGAAGGGAGACTTGCTTCCAAAACCAGGTCAGGCTGTGAAACTAATGGGCTCCTTTGGGACATGAAATTTTTATTCATGCTTGCCTTACTGCCTAAGCACGGATGTAGCCCAAGCCTTTGTGTCACCCTCGTAAAGATCTGCTGTTCAAGCATGTGATTTTGTCATCTCTTGCACAGATGTCAAATGAGGTCAAACAGAAGAAGAGCTGGCTGACTCCTTTTACCCAGGCTGTTTTCCTACCTCCTCCTGTTCCTCTTCTGCTTGACAGTGTCGATATTTACAACCAACGTTACAGAGGAGCTCAAAATAGGGGTGGGACTTCTTTCCAGCAGGCAGTGCTGAGCCAAGTTGTGCTGCAGACTTCAGAAAACCTCATATGGTAGGAGGCTCCTCCCAAGCAAGGTTTTTTGGGCCAACATTTACTCCAGGTTCATCAAGGCAAACGAACCTGAGTTCACCAGGGCTGGACAGGCACTTCCCTTCTCCTCCACAGTCATCACTGAGACTTGTGGTCTTCACTGCTCCATGTCCAATGCTGTGAATATTTTGTATGAAAAACAATTCTTAGCACAACAAAAGTTAAGACTGAAGAGATGTTTTAAGGATGATGGGATCCTTTAACTCTCTGAGAGGTGAATATTGGACAGCTGCTGTTCTAGCAAACACCTCTACATCAGGTGCCTATGTCTGACATTGAAGATACATTAATCTTACAGGTAATAAAACTTGGTGATTCCCATTCACATCAATATCTTTCCTAGTTGTATTTTTGTTTTGCAACACACACACAAAAAATAACGGCAGTTCCAGAGCACTTCCTAAAACTCAGGATTTTTCAGGTTGCTCAGTGGAGACAGTGAGAAGGAAAGGAGGAACAAAAGACTTAGGGTTTTAGGGTGTTTCTTTTTTGGTGCAATTAGTTTTGCATTACGAGCCCTAGAAAGATCCAGAAACTGTTACGGTGGCCGAAAGGAAGGCAGACAAAATGAAAGCAAATTAAATACAGGTGTGAAATTAATCCAAAAGAAAGAAAAAGGAAAGAAGGAATGAAGGAATGAAAAAAGTAAATGCTTGGGCTGAATGTAAGGACAGAAAAAGCTGGAGAGCACAAATCAGAGTTTTCTAAACAGCCAGAAGCACTTTTACAGGTTTCCTATAAAGCTAAAGAATTTAGAAAACTCTGAACGTACTTCACTCCATTCCTTAATGGAAAAGCAGCCAAACAAAATTCACACTGAAGGTTCCACTAGGGTACAAAAAGAGGTGATCTCTCTGAGAGGTCTGAATCAAGAATAGTAGAGTGTAAAAACTCTCATTTCTCAATACCTGAGAGAAGAAAAATCTCTCGCTCATTTTCCTACCTCTAATTTTTCTCTTTCTGTGTGGAGTCTTGTAACCGAGTCAGCAGACAAGGATTTAGGACATCTGGGTTCATTCCTGTCTGCGACATCAATGTCTTGAATGCCTTTGACAAGCGTCTCTGTCTGCACTCCGGATTTACCCTCTGCAGAAGGCGGTTGGGCAGCAAACCTTGCTGTCAGCTCTGTTGGACTTGAACAGTTTGAGAAATGACTGTCTCGCTACGAGTTATATATTACCTAATATAAAATGATCCTTCCCCTTCTCTTCACCAACAGTGTGATCCTATGCAAGGGACTGTACATCAGCCAGGTCAAACCCATCCTGGACTTCATGCTGGATCAAGGCAGAAACTTCATCCATCTCAACAAAAACTGCAATCGCAGTATCCTGAAGTTGGCTCACAATTAGCCCCTGGGACAAAGTCATCGCTTGTAGAAGACCAATGATATGAGAATAATGGATACATTTTTCACAATATCGCTAATGCTGACATTTTACTGTGACACGCAAAAGTCAAACAAAGCACTTTTCCTGCTCGGTGATTTATTCTTTGAAGCTGAGTAGCTTCGCTCAAAAAAAATACGCCAAAAAACCACCAGAGAGAAAAGCTATCTTGTACATTTTCTCCCTCCCTCCCCACTCATGACGTATCATAAGGCAAATAGAAAGGCAATTTATCAGCTTTCGCTCTCCTCATTTATAAGTGTCTATGACCACCTGGCAGATCCAGATTAATGATTTTTTAATTCCTGGGGTCAGAAACACATCAGTAGCGTAAACTCTCAGGAGTCATGCCAGTATCACTGGAGTTTCTTCAGATTAGTATACCTACAATTGATATCAAAAGCTCATTTTGTTCAAAACCACTTTCACGAACAACCCGTTTTCCTGCTAGAAATTTTCCACTCCTATTGTTTAAAATTCCAGTGGAATCAATGTGGTTTTTCTCTCTAAATGTTCTTTTACTTACTCCTTCAATCATTTTGTGGTTCCATCTTGGTGCTTTATAGGAAGAAAACTAATATTATATATGAATCACAGAATAAAGTGCCTCCTACAGAAGACATCACTCTACAAGAAGCACATTCTAAGTAGCACACTCACTGTGCATTCCATTCTCGTTTACAGTATGGTCTTTACAGCCCGTACGCTGCCCATATCAGTTTTTGTTTTCATAACCTATTCCTGACACTTAACAAGAACTGGGAGTGCTGCTCTAGGATTTAGCAAGAAGGAACAGGTTGTGGATGAGCAGGTTTCTCTGACTCACCTGCACGGATCAAGAAGGAAAAATAAAAGGGAAAAGGTGGAGGTTTCAAAGGGAAATAAAAAGAAGAGAAAAAGAGAGAAAGAGAGAAAGAGAGGCGTGACATGTTCCCTTGGATGCGGTGTGTAATGCAGCTGGCAGGCTGCCTGCTCACAGTGCCACAGAGTTCCAGACATGCCAGTCCAGCTGACTCAGCTCTTCAAAAGGAGGAAAGGGAAGGGAGAGATTTCACAAACGTTTCTGATATCTGAGGGACCGGGATCACTAAGCTCTCCTCAAGAATCTTTAAACCTGTCTTTCCCACCATGGATTTGAGTGGTGCCCCAGTGAGGTATTAGAGATGCTCCTTCGATAACCTTGTACAAAACTGCTTATGCTCGTATTGAATCATTCTGCTGTGGCTGCTGGAAAACTCAGCAGTGCAGCTTCAGCCCACAAACCAGAAATGTAAGGCCTTTCCTAGCCAAGGCTAGCTGCTCTCTGACAAGCCACTGTCTCCAAGGAGACGAGCAAAACACATGCACACGAAGGGTATCCAAGTGAGAAGGAGTCTATGGTCCATGTGGCTTCTCTATAGAAAATTTTCATCATCAGACTCTAGACAGTGAATCCTTTGCATGTGATTTATTTTCTAGGAAGAGCCTGAAGCCCTTGAACAGCCTGGGCTCTGCCTGATTATGAGATCCCTTATACAGCACCGTGCTGTAGGCAGCTCTGAACAGTCCCCATCGTATTCAGCCGGGGAGAGAGCCTGGGCTGTCCCAGACTTCCACTCCAAAACAAAGAGGCAGAAAGTACCTATTTCCCAGCAAAAGGAACAGACACACAAGCTAACACCCAGACGGTGAAAGCCCCGAAATCAAGCAGACCTCAGTACTTTTGAACATAAGAGATGTGGTGAACCAGCCCCCAAACCAGCCCAAGGATGAGCTTGTCATAATTTTCCAGTCAGCTTCCTCACCGTGGGCCCTTGATTGTCTTAGAGCACATAAGAGCATTCATGCCTGTCTCAGTGGAATGGAGGAAGGGATGAGAAGGCTCCAGGTAGAGCTTAGAGTAGCCTTTCAGTACCTGAAGGGGCTACAGAACAGCTGGGGCCCCTCTTTTTACAAGGGCCTGGAGTGATGTGATAGGATGAGGGGGAATGGCTTTAAATTGGAAAGGGGAAGATTTAGATTAGACATTAGGAAGAAATTCTTCACAATGAGGGTGGTGAGACACTGGCACAGGTTTCTCAGAGAAATTGTAGATGCCCCATTCCTGGAGTTGTTCACGGCCAGGTTGGATGGGGCTTTGAGTACCCTGATCCAGTGGGAGGTGTTCCTGCCAACAGCAGGGGGTTTGGAATCAGATGGGCTTTGAGGTCCCTTCCAACCCAAATCATTCCATGTGCTTGGGGAGTACATTCCTGCATCTTGAATCCAGCCCAGCTGGCTCCGGAGTAGGAGTCTCAGGCCAGCAGCATCCCGGGGAATTCCATGCCTTACACTGAAAATCCTACTGAATTACAGTGCCTCACTGACCCCTCAAAGAGGAGTGCAGTGGGAATTTAACACAAAAGGAATGCTCAACCTTTGAATACAGGCCGTTCTGTAAGCGAGGGCTTTGCAGTGTAGGGATAACTGGGTGGCTGGGGAGCATCACAGCCAGGTGGCTCTTTATCAAAGTTTCAATAGGTAGTGGCCTCAACAGCATTTCTCCAGCTTCAGGAATGAAGATAGAGATCTTGCCTCTCTGTTGCAAGGGAACTTGGGGCACCCTGTCTGAAATCAACACAGCACAGTTATGCAAAACATGCGTGCAACTGGCATCTCTTGTGTAACCCTGCTGTAATCAGCCTTGCTAACCACTCCAGAAAGGAAGGAGGGGCAGCGGGTGGAGAAAGTTCACACTTGGATCAAATAAAAAATGGGAAAATATCCAGAGAGCTTTAGTCAGGTAAAAACATAGTTCACTCTCACGGGAAACCTCCAGGACAAGTTTCCTTGAACTTCACACAGGGTTATAAATAGGAGGGGAGTCACACAGAGTTCAGTATGGGTTCACTGTAAAAAAGAAACTAGACATTCTCATTTTGCTTCTTGAGTGATATCCATCAATATCTTAGCTGCAAGCCAATTCATAATTACAGGTTGCTGAGAGCTTGGGAGAACAGATCCGTGGCTGCTTTCTGCAGCTCTGCTATGGCATGGCCTTAACTGGGCCATTTTTTCCCCTTTAGTTTCTCTTGGTTTCCTTTCCAGATGGCAGAAATACCTCTCTTACACCTTAAAGCACTCAATATATTATCAAACATGTCAGTGACTGTTCTCCATTTCATGCTGCCCCATAAACCAGTTCTGAGATAGCAATGAAAGACGGCTTCAAACCATCGCTTTGTTCCAAGCTCAAACTTTCTCAAGCTGAAAGGTTTCAAAAACCTTTCGCCGCTCAAACAGAGAACGTACAAGAAGTACTCTTGATATTGCTGAGATGTGGCTTAGAGAATCATAGAATGTCCTGAGTTGGAAGGGATCCATCAAGGACCATTGAGTCCAACTCCTGACCCTGCATAGGACAACCCCAACATTCACACTGTGGGGCTGAGGGTGTTGGCCAGATGCTTCTGGGATATTGTCAGGCTTGGTGCTGTGACTGCTTCCTTGGAGAGCTGTTCCAGTGCTGCACCACCCTCTGGGGGAAGAACCTTTTCCTGATGTCCACCCTAACCCTCCCCTGGCACATCTTCCTGCCATTCCCTTGGGTCATGTCATTGGTCACCAGTCAGAGGAGCTCAGTGCCTGCTCCTCCTCCTCCCCAGTGAAGAAGCTGCAGAGCGTGATGAGGTCTCCACTCAGTCTCCTCTTCTCCAGACTGAACAGACCAAGTGACTTCAGCTGCTCCACATACACTCACCCTCTAAACCCTTCACCAACACTGTGCCCTCTGGACACTGTCCAGTAGCTTTAGATTCTTTTTAGATTGGCTTCATCAAGTCAAAACCATGTTCTTAATCTCAAGTGCACAAGGAAGCTCTCAGTCACCTCTTGGACCTCTGTTCCGCAAAACCCCCTGCAGTTACCTCAGAAGACTGCCTCCGGACAGGAGGACTCCTGATGCTCTGCATAAATCATGAAATGATTCGGGTTTGAAGTGACCTTAAATCTCTTCTAGTTCCAAGCCTCCTGGCACAGGCAGGGATGTCCCTCAAGCTTACTCTAATGCAACAAGACACCACTCCCAAGGATAGTCTGGAGCCTGGCCATTCAATTCCAGTGTTTATAACTGCACCATAAATTCTGGTTTTGTATGCAGATACAGCAACTCGAGGATAAAAATGTACTTGATTTGTGAAACAATCCCTGATAACAAGGAAAACAGGGCCTGCATAGCTTGAGTTTCAAGGAGCAAAGGACTATACACCTTCAAATGGGCTGACAGTTGGACTGGATGATCCTAGAGATCTTTTCCAACCTTAACGATTCTGTGAAATATCTAAGGTACTGGACCCTCACTTGCCAGCTTGTCCATGGTAGTTCTGGTGCCAAAAGGCAAGGAATTCACACAAAGTGACCTTGGAGTTTTGGTACCTGAGTTTGCAAATTGGGCCTCTCAGAGATTTTATTTTTTTTTTCCCTATTTCAGTTTCCATCACAGAAAAAACAGCTAACAACGAGGCAACGACACACACCTACTTCACGCAGGCTTTGGGCTGATGAAATAGATAGGGTTCATAAAAGAAACAAGACACAAGAATTGCAGGCTAAGTAGTAAAGTCCTTTAGCATTATTAATAATCACCTTACTATTGTGTCTAAGGTAATCACGCTGGTATCAGGGTATAATACCTCAGTGGTTATGGGAACAATACAATATTATTATTTCTTCCACTTTGCAATTATCTCATTTCTCTATTGCACAAAGGCTAAGGAAAACTAAAGAGTGCTGGAATACTCCATTTCGTACTGACATGACCTTCACTGCAGCAACTGCGTGCGCCTTGCAATTGTTTGTGCATCCTGCCTTCTCCCCACCATGACAAAGTTGAGAAGTGCTCTTTATTTCGATTTCAGTCAGGCAGCTGAGGCAGAGATGAGGTTAAGGGTCTGCATCTGTACTGGTCTGTGTTTCCAGAGCATAAATTGACTTCACAGTTTGGATCCCTGGTAAATGAGTGAAAAGGAGTTGCAAAAAAAATCCAAAATTAGTAATAAAAATAAAGATGAGAGGATTGGAAGATAAAGACAGACTAGAACAGAATATGACTACAGACATATGACTACAGCCTCTCGCAGTGTAAACTGAGCAGAGGAATTACAGTCACAGCAGACAGTGTTAGGAAGACCAATAACGTGCAGCGAAAGAAAGGACAGTTTAGGTTAAATATCAGGATGAGAGTCACAGCTATAAAAAGCAGATAGAAAGTGGAATTGTCTCCCTGGGGAGGCAATAGAAACACAGCCTGTCTGGATGTTTTAAGAAGAGGTTAGGTGTGCTGCTTAGATGGACACTCTGTATGCAGAAGTCTCATCACATTCACCTGCTTTCTTGATGCCAGTGAAATCCCACACAGAGCCCTGCAGCAGCAAAAAAGCCCAGGGGGAAAAGAAAGTCAGTGCCTTGTTTGCTCCTCCAGAGCAGGATGGTTGGTGTAAGAACTGGCATCTAGAGGGAATTATCTGTTGTCTCTCCAAATAAGCAGTCCTGTAGGGCAGGACCAGGTGCTTCATTATGGCTGAATATGGCCTGAGACAACACAAAGAAGGACAGAATCTGGATGATGATGCTCAGATATGAATTGCTAACATGGAGGTGATACAGCAAATATGCACGCAACTGGACATCAGTAGTCCTGTCTCAAACATGTGCTTCTTGGCACAGGCATCCCACAAGGAAGAAAGGAACCGGTCAAAATTAATGGGGGATGATCCCATGTCAATCCTACAGGCATGGTGATACTGTCTCAATAAGGACCTTATTACCCCTAAGTACTGAGGTGCTGTCTGACCTTCTAGATGAGGTGACAGCAAGTTCAGAAGGTCTGAAGAAAGGGGCAAAGGACACAATCTCCTCCTTGTGAGCACCTTGCTGCACTGTAGAACCAAAATCTGTCCTGGTGAAACTTTCCCTCATGGTGAAGCTGCAGTGTTGGGGCATTTTGGAATGCAGGGCCTCCTACATTCACACAAAACTCTTCCTTGCCAAGGGTCCACAAATTCAACCTGACAGCAAACACAATTCTGTCAATTGTCTTGTTAAGGAGAGGGAACTTGGATGATCAGGGAAGGAGGAGATGATGCAACCTCGATCCAGACCTGCTGTCCCCTTCCTCTCTGCTGTAGAACTGAGGACCTGTTGGTAGACCTGCAGGTGGCACAGACACAGTAAGGCCACACTGCACCGAGACAGCAGGAAGCACAAGACTTGTCTCACAGATACCATGGTAAATCTCAGCACCTAAGAATCTTGCTGTGAACAGAGATTTAGAATGAGGATACTCCCATGGTGTTGGTGTCTCTCATCACTGGCAAAGCAAGTGAGTCTTGTTCTGTTCAGCCAGTATACAGGCATCTCCCAGCACCAAAGGAAGAGAGCTTTCCCTGCTCACACTGGGGCACCATGAGGAGCTGGCAGCTACACTCCATCTGTTCCCCTGTTAACTCAATTACACTCCCTCAAGAGAAAAAATAATAGAAAAACTAAAAGAAATAAGGAAAAAAAAACCAGTAGCCAGTCCTAAAAGAAAAATTAATGAGGCTGGTGGTACACAGCACATCTACTTTTGCTCACCAAGACCACTTCTCCTGTTTCTCTGTCTTATCTGTAGGAAACAGATCTCCTGGGTTGAATCATCAAAGATTGATCCATAACTACCACAGATAAGGGGGAATCTTTATGGAATTTCAAGACTTGAATTTAGAAGACTTGAAAATGAACACTCCTTGCTTTGGGTGGAACCATATCTTTTCACAAGTTCCATTCCCCTCCCCCTTCCCTGACAAAAAAAAAGGCCAAATGTACTTTTTTGGGGAAAAAGATCATGACTCTAGGGCATCTTTAAATTAAAGATGGTTTCTCAGTGATAAGAATGCTCTGTAGAAAAGGTTTAGCATGACCAAGCTTGTACATGAAGATAATTCTGGGCACATCAAAGATGATGTTTTTATGTAGCTCCTTGACACCATAGTGCTCTGAAGACTTGTCACAGTAGTGCTCTGAAGCTAAACAGGGCCCCACCACTTCAAGGATCAGGTTCAGAAGGAGCTTTAGCAAAGTTGGCTCTACAGAGGATTAAACTATGAATAAGGATGCCAAAGGGATGAAGGTGAATAAGGATGCCAAGAGGTTGAAAGACCAAACGTACCAACCCCCTATCCAGTACACTGATCTTAATTTTGAAAAATGTTCACACAGATAATGCAGAAAGCTGAATACCAGAGATTTCTGACACCCTACCACACCGAGTGAAGGCCTCGCAGTACAGGAAGCATCAATGAGAAAGTAGGGCTGGTATGGGATTGCGTAGGCGCTAACAACAATTTGGAACCAGGGGTCCGATAAGAAAAACGAAACCTGATTTTGTGACAAGGTAAATTCCACTGAGTTTAAGAGAACCTGAGAGTAAGAACAGTTCTGCCTGATTAAATAGAGCTCTAAGTATGAGATCAACAGAATAAATATCCACCAGCTCATCATAACCAAGGGAAGATGCTCTTTGCTAACCTATTTGCAGAACTGGGATTTGTACACAAAATATCCCCTCACCTCTTCACGTACTTGGCTTCATTTTTCACAGACAGTATCCTACTTGTTCATATTTAGGGTTGTTTTCCCCATTCAAAATGTGTTTGAGTCAGTCCAGCTGAGAACTGCAGGTCCCAAGATTCCTCTAATTATGATGGTCCCATCCACAAAAACATGATTACAGAGCAGATACTGAGCCTTTTGAGATGGTACTAACTAGGAAGACATTCTTCATGATGAGGATGAGGAGGCCCTGGCACAGGTTGCGCAGAGAAGTGGTGGCTGCCCCATCCCTGGAGGTGTTCAAGGCCAGGTTGGATGGACCTTTCAGCAACCTCATCCAGCGGGAGGTGTCCCTGCCCAAGGCAGGGGGTTGGAACTGGACAGGCTTTGAGGTCTCTTCTAACCCAAACCATTCTATAATTTTATGATAAAAATTAGAAGTGTGTTCAAGATGAAAAAAGCAGTTTCAAACATTGGCTCTTCATTATTCTGAATAACCATCCTCGCCACGGCCTCAGTAATTCTTACTTGCTTTCAACAGGCAGCACTTCATTGTGTTTTACAACATCAAGCTCGTTCATTCCGTTTTTTAGCTGGACCGAGATGCTTACAGGTGGGATGACTCCCACATGTGTATTGAGGCAGGCATGTTGCCAGAATTAGGAACCAGGTTCCTTCTGCCTCAGAGCAGAGTTGCGCATACAGATATCGCTGACAACAGCCACGCAACTGCAGGTGTGGAGGACATCTTGAACGGCTCGCAGGAGGAGAAGAAAGCCCATATGGAAGAGATGAGGAGATGAGAAAGACTTGCACACCAAGAAACACACGGTTACTAAACCACCTTTCCGTGAATGGAGCACTTACATCTTTAATTATACGTCGTGTGCTTTGTACAGTTTGCTAAAACTGGGCTTTTGGGATTTTTTGCCTAAGCTTTTCTATTCAAAACAAATGCTTCACTGCTTTTCTTTTGCAAATAAAATGATAACATGAGTTCACTGCTGTTGAAGAACTGGGCAGTAACAATGCACAGCAACAACGGAGGAATTAAAGGGGGAGGAAAAAGCAAATATTTGTTAAAAGTAGAAAAGGGAGAAAAAGAGCATTTTCCAAACAGGAAAGGAGGAGCTCAGAATAAAAATTTAAAATGTATTGTGAGGAAAAGCTTCTGTGACAGGAAAAAACAGCGATCTGACTACCTGTTTTTTAGGAAGAAATAAACAGTAAAGCTGCTTTCATATATAAATAACACTTACATGCTCCCATAGTAATAGAATGTGATTGAAATTGCCAAGATTAAGAGAAAAATCAGGAAATTCCCAAATCCACGTTGCTGGAGGAGGCTTTGTGTGGCTGCTTGGTACGTACACATGATGCAATAGTCTTGTAATCTGAAAATTCACAAACCAATTTGCCCACAGGACCATCCTTGCTGAGTGCAAAGGAGGGATAGATAGAAAGTTCTCACTTAATCAAAACCTATTCTGTTTTGCTGTCCCCTCACAAGTGATCCCATCCCTCATTTACAGCTTACTGCCCGAGCCCTGCTCTGAAAACTAAAGCACTGATGGCTTCTAAGGGCTCTTCTAGATCGCTCATCATTGCAGCCCTGACTTTAAGAAGCATTTACGTTCACAGCAGCATTAGGGGAGGGCTGACTTGGCTCCATTTTAGACACAAGAGAAATTCATGTTAACACATAACTGCTGATTTTACATGCCACTTTTAGGACATGTGGCTTTTCAGGGCAGGACAGCATCAGGCTGTATGTCATATTTTTCGAAGTACGGAGGCCAAAATCCAGGTGCTTTAACCATAGGGTTGATCTGTCAGATCAACTGATCTCCTTAAAACTTTTGGATCCTACTAATTAATTGCCTAAAATAGAATTTGTCTCATCTGTTCTGTATCTGCCTTTGTTTTGTGCAATTCTAGAGCTGAGGGAGAAAAGGGGAAGGTCTCAAAATGAGATGGCAGGTACTCTGTGGCTGCCATCAGGCTTTGCCTTGATGTTTTCCTCTCTAAGGCCAGCAGAAATTAGGCAAGGTGAAGACAATCCCTGCTGGTTTGTCACTGCATCCTGCAGGAGGTGGCTACCAACCATTGCCCCAGCTCCCCACAGGCACTGGCAGAGGCTGCCCAGGGAGGTGGTGGAGTCCTCAATCCCTGGAATCATTAAAAAGATAGGTAGATCAAGTGCTCAGGGATCTGGTTTAGTAGTGGACAGGTATGGTTGGGCTTGATGATCTCAGAAATCTTTTCCAACCAGATGATTCTATGGTTCTTACACTTGTGTCTTGGAAGCCCACACAGACACCTCTCCTGTACTACCTGTGTTGTGGAACTATGGAGTTAATCCTGAAAACAACATCTGGAAGTCCTGTAAGTACTCCGAGTCTCATGCCCACTCTCAGTGTAATTCTGTACATGAATCGCTCCCCAGGCATTATCCTACTGATGTCCTGAAGGCATCATTATATTCCTGAAATCAAAGAAGCTGCACGTGGGAGGAAAACAGACACAAAATTCATCAGAACTCCATGTGTCAGTAAAAGGTAAATAATTGCAGGAGTAAATCACTGCAAGACAAGTCCTTTAATTATTTAGGGTTAAATAGCAGCATTACAGGTGTGAAGTAATGTTTCGTTAACCACTCATCGTAAAAACACTTACATAGCAAGAAATTATACGGCACAAGAAGTGGAGGCAAAACGTGCATTATAATGCTTAGAAACATTTTCAGATAAATAGGAGATAATATTAAAAAGCATAAACAAAAAAATAGAATCATAGAATAACATGGGTTGGAAGGGACCTCAAAGCCTGTCCTGTTCCAACCGCTGGGACACCTTCCTCTGGATCAGGGCACTCAAAACCCCAGCCAACCTGGCCTTGAACACCTCCAGGGATGGGTCAGCCACCACTTCTCTGGGCAACCTGGGCCAGGGCCTCACCATCCTCACAGGAAAACACTTTTTCCTGACATCTCAGTCTCCCTCTTCCAGCTGAAAACCACTCCTCCTCGTCCTGTCCCTGCACTCCCTGATCAAGAGTCCCTCCCCAGCTTTCCTGAAGCCCCTTTCAATACTGGGAGGCTGCTCTAAGGTCTCCCCTAGAGTAGGCTTGTTCTCCAGGCTGACCAAGCCCATCAATCCATCCAAAACAAAAAAGAAAAAATTATTTTATGACAGCGCTTAAGTTAACAGTAGTTTCAGCTACTTCCAATACATCTGAGATGCTTTCACTAATTTCTGTTTGCAATTACATTTCCTTATTTTTTCCTGTCTTACTGCGTGAAAACCAAGCACAGAAAAAACTGCCTAACTAGCAGCACTGAGAGGGTATAACTGTCTAAGTGGTGACACAAACAAAGCACTTTCAAATTCACAGATCAATCTAGCTGAGAGAAACAAAAAGATATAAAAAAATCCTTCAGTTCGTTTCTTGCATGCTCTGCCTTCCATAAAAAAAAAGTAGTTTAAAACCTTCTTGGGAAGGAAAAAAGGAGTGGGATTTTTGAACTAATAGCACTCTCTTATTTAAGGAGGAAAAAGACATAAAGCATGAAAATGGAAACCGGTCTTGTATTTATGAAATCACATGCTAGATTCTCAGCTGGTGCAAAAAGCAGTATTTTCCTTGCTTAGGGGACGGAGTTCCAATCTACATCAGCTGCAGATCTGACCAAAACAGATTTCCTCTTATAAAACCATATTCAGATTCACCTCAATTTAGACATTATATCAGATTGAAACTGGATTTAAGTCTCATATTTCAAAAGAGTTTTCAACCTCTTCTTTCTATATTTTATCTGATACCGTCTACTCTGGTCAGAAATAGCACAAGATGTAATCATTGAACCATTTAAGGTTAGAAAAGACCTGCAATGAAGTCTACTAGACCTTCAGGGTCTACTTACAGACTTTGGTGCATGCTTTATGAAAGCAGAAATAGGAATCACAGAATCATGGAATCATTTGTTTGGAAAAGACAATTCAGATCATCAAGTCCAACTGTACCTGTCCACTACTGAACCATATCTCTGAGCCCCTCATCCAATTCCTCTTTTAAACCCCTCCAGTGCCTCAGAACGCTTTCAGTGAAGAAGTTGTTCCTAATAACTAATCTGGACACTGTGATTCAAAACTGTTCAAAATCTCTAGGGAACATCTACCCATCTTCTCCATGAACCAGGTTCACTTATGTATGTGCAAACCAATCAAGCTTGCCTACACGACAGGGACAGAAAGACACCTTAACTGCCGCGCTCGTGTTCAGGTTGGCATTTCACCTTCACGCAGGTGGGTGTCAGGTCTTATGGCAACACCCCAGGTTTTTGACTCTTGATCTGTGAACGCTACTCTAAGAATTGTCTCCGAGTGCTGTGGGAGCACTGGTCTGCTCCTGCTGATTCTCTGCTCAAACTTGTCACTGACTGCTTAAAGGGGTGACATTTTCTCCACTGAAAACAGAACATATAATTACAGACCAAGCACAGCCAAACACATGTAAGTCAGCTATAAAAGAGCTCCAGGGGAAATTGTTGGCCTAAGCAGCTTAGGTGCTTTCTGAAAACCCCACACTTTCATGTTTCACCCTGATGTAAGAAGCAGAACCATCAACTAAGTACTCTTCACACAGGAAGAACAAGCAATCTCTATCAATGGCTGTATCTAGGTAACAAAAATTTATATTCATGTTAGGAAACCAATCTTCAACCACAATGTTCAATGTTTTGTAATGTGGGCTATTTTCTGTCGCATCACCCTTTTTTGTTTTAATTGTTAGTATTTTTATTGCATTCTCTTTTTTACTAAATTGAGTTGAAACTGCTGTTATGGTCAGATGTGTGACAATGCACCCCAAGGTTCCACAGACATCTTTCCTTCTGACTTTCATACCAAAGCCTCTCAGTTGACAGCTCTCAAGCAATGCTCTCTCAGCCCAGAACCACGCTTGTATTCCCTTGGAAGCTCATGCTCATCAATACAGCCTTCTGTATACTCCAAAGTCTACCTGGAGAAGCTCACTAGTTTAACCTACATAAAAGATGTCTACCAAGAAGATGGAGACTCCCTTTTTACAAGGAGTCACATGGAAAAGATAAGGGGTAATGGGGTTAAATTGCTCCCAAGGAGACTCCAATTGGACTATGGAACAAAAACTTTCACTACGGAATAATCTCCCTGGATTTCTCTACACTGGACACTTTTGAGGCTCAGCTTAACAGGGTGCTGGGCCACCTCATTTAAACTATAGATCACTAAAAAGGTTAGACCAGAGGATCCTTGAGGTCCCTTCCAATCTGGCGTTCTATGATTCTATGATCCTTTCCAACTCTTGGAATTATCAAGTCAACTCTGTATCCGAAGACCAACCAGAAAACCTCTACTGAAGTGAGGCCGACCCTGTGGAAGAAATTTGAATAGTCAGGAAGCTCCACAATTACATTTTCAGGTGCAGAGTTTCTGCCTGTGGCTGCGTTTCAGTAGCCACACATTTGCTAAAATCTCAAAGAAGTTCGACTACAAGGCTGTCACTTGTAACCAGTTCAATTATCTCTGCTCACTCAACAATGAAAAATACAATCTCCTATAATGGCCTGGACACAAAAGCTGAACATCCTCAGAGATAAAAAATGAAGCAAGTTAAGATCTGACTCAAGAGCCCTACACAAATGAGTAAGTGGGTAGAACATGGCCCCTTGGTGTAGCACACAGGGACTGGAAACACATCTGATCCTGATCATCAGGGCGACCAACGTGAATACTAACATGCAGTTAAGCAAGTGACATTTCTTATATCAAGAAACTCTATCAAGTAGACGTGATAAGGACACAATATTAACAAGAAGCAAGGTGAGACAAACCCAGTCTCTCTCCATATCCTTCTGCTCTAGGGTGAGTGCTATGGTTTCCATGAATTAGGACTTCACAGCAAGACAACTGAATCAAAAAACATTTATCAGATGAAGGAATGGGTATGAGCTGCAAAGCAGGCTTCCAAGAGCACAGTTATTCTTTGGAATTTCACAGCCTCTTTGGGGCTGTGAGTGTCAAAACAATCTGCCAGAGAAACCTGGATACACCCAAGGAGACATTCAGAGGGAAATATGATAGCATCACCAGAGAGTTCAGTTACACAAAAGGAGAGGTGTGGCCGAACCACAACTTCTCTGATTCTCATCAAGGCTTTCCCAAAGTTCAGAGCTGCCTGTCTGAAGAGGATGGTGCAGACCCAGAGGCACCAGAACACAGTAATTTTCACAACCTGCTTCATTTGAACAGTGACAACAAAGCAAAAAATGAGAGAGAAGATAAGCTGGGCTCACCAGAGTGCGTCCTGAGGTGTCCTGTGAGGGCGTCCCTTCGTCGGCAGGCATAGCTGCAGAAGGGACATTTGAACGGTTTCTCCCCGGAGTGCAACTTGATGTGCCTCAGCAGGTTCCCCTTCTGGGTAAAAGAAGCTCCACATTGGTTACAGTGGAAGGGGCGTTCACCTGGAAGGGCAATGGGAGGGAGAGAGCCATTAAGAAACATCAGAAGATGGATAGGAGCTGTTATTCCACTCTTTGTGCTGTCTTACACAGGCACGGTCCCCACCACGCCACAGCACACACTAAAACCCAGGGCTGTTTCTTTTGCACAACGGGCAAAGCCTCCAACAGCGATTTGAGGCTCTTGAGGTGATAAGCGCAACCTGATTTTCTTAAAGTTCTCCACCTCAGAGGTTTTACCCTTCTTAAAAGATAAGCTCTGCTCAAAATTTAGATCCATAACTGCGTTTGTGTAGTATTTATCTCTATAGCTTTGTACTTATTTTTAGCATAGGTCCAATCCATATGGATATTTAGAACTGACCATAACAGACTTGGACAGATCAAGGTCTTTGCTTAAATCCAGGTCTTTTTCTTACATTATACTTTAATAGAAATTTCTTTTTAAAGGCTGCTTTGCATTGCTAGAGTGGCCCAAAGAGAATCAGTGCAGGCGAGGATCAGGCCCACAAGCTTTGGGCAGTGAAAACACTGAGAAAAATATTACACCATTAAATTGGGAAATAAGCAAATTTGTGCTCTACATAAAATGGAATGAAAACATTTGTTTGATGGAAAAAGAAAAACTAACAGAAACCCTACACCTTGCCCTCTCCCTTCAACCCATGCACTCACACACACTTCCAAACCTTACTGCAAGGTTAATCCTTCATGCTTGCCCTGGACAGTTGGTCCATAACAATAAAGACACATTTGAGTTTTATCATTATTCAGAGGAAAGCCCTAACAAACTCACAAAGGTTTTGTCAAATTTCATCAAAACTATACTCCATGTCAACAGTTGTTGAGGCCACTTGGTCTGTTCCAGCATTCTTGGGCTGGCAGTCAGCTCTAATCATCACCCTGTGTCCCACCGGGTACAGGGCAGATCAATAGGGCACAAGCTTAGACTTGTGCTGGCCACTTGCCTGAGCACCTTACTGCAGGTATGCCTTAGATGCTGAAATGTTTTCATCAGCCAGGGCCCCAATTCAATGAGGTCTTTGACACCAGATTTCAGACATATGCAGTCTCATTAATTTTTTTTCAGCGTTATCACCTATTATGGAGCGCTTGGTGGGACTTTCTGAGGTTGAATTCCTTCGCCTGAAGCACAGTTCTTGTGAAACACAAACACATTCTGTGATTGGTAACTGCTCTCCAAAGCCATTTTCAATTGCTTTAAAATGATTATAGAATCATAGAATGGTTTGGGTGGGATGGAAGTTCCAACTGCCCTGTTACGGACTGGGACACCTCCCACTGAATCAGGGGGCTCAAAGCCCCATTCAACCTGGACTTCAATACCTCCAGGGATGGGGCAGTCACCACTTCTCTGGGAAACCTGTGCCAGGGCCTCCCCACCCTCACAGGAAAACATTTCTGCCCAAGATCTCATGTTGGTCTCCCCTTTTTCAGCTGAAAACCGTAACCCCTTGTCCTATCCCTGCACTCTGATCAAGAGCCCCTCCCCAGCTTTCCTGGAGCCCCTTTCAGTACTGGGAGGCTTCTCTAAGGTCTCCCCAAAGCCTTTGCTTCTCCAGACTGAACAACCCCAAATCTCTCAGCCTGTCCTTGTACAGGAGATGTTCCAGCCCTCAGATGATCTTTGTGGCCTCCTCTTAACAAAATTAACACTATGTTTTTATCAAAGTAGTTCACACATCCAGTCTGACATATGTCTATCGTTACAAATGGAAAGAGAAGGAGGGAGTCCTCTTATGGACGTCCACAAGCAATTCTTGTTTCAGTGGTTGCAAATGCTGCCAGGGTGCTAGCAGGAGGGCAGCAGAGGCTGGTGTGCCATACATGTCCCATACATCTGCCAGACCTCTGCAACTTCACTTCATGTGCATGAGCTGGGAATTATCCCTGAAACCACTGCAGCTGCACTGAAGAAGATACCAGGGTTTCTACAATCTTGCCAAGAACATCATCAATGATCAAAAACATCAGGGCATAATCCTCATCTTCCAACAGACTGAAAACAAGCTCATTGGAATTGATAAGAGTTTGTGGTTTCCCTTTTAGAATCCCACACTATACTTAAAGGATCTGATTAGCCATTATCTTCTTTAATATCATTTCAAAACGCCCATAACAAAGAGGTGTAAAGAGACTGCAGTTAAAAATAAAACGGTCTTTTTTTTTTTTCTTTTCTGTTTTGCTTTTGCTGTTCGAGAAAACAGGCAAAACCCCTTCCTTTCACACATCTCAGTATTCAGGAACGATTGCTTCAGTTTCAGGATGACAACATTAAAGCAAGTAGTGAGTTTCTTACCAAGTCTGAAGTCTTTCCTTTTCCTTACCTCTGTTGCATTTAGAACTCTGCAGTTAATATGTTTTACCTGCTACATTGATAACTTATCTTTGATATCTTAGGAGGCCACAAATGAACAGGTATTATTCCTCAATAAACTGGCAGCTGAAGAGATTATCAAGGGATAGGATGAGGGGAAAAGTTTTAAACTGAAAGAGGGTATATTGAGATGAGATCCTGGGGAGAAATGCTTTCCTGCGTGGGTGGGGATGCCCTGGAACAGGCTGCCCACAGAAGTGGTGGCTGCCCCATCCCTGGAGGTGTTCAAGGCCAGGCTGGATGAGGCGGTGAGCCCCCTAATCCAGTGGGAGGTGCCCCTGCCCAAGGCAGGGGGGTGGAACTGGATGGACTTTAAGGTCCCTTCCAACCCAAACCATTCTATGAGTCTATGAGATGCTGAAAGCTTTTGCTCAGGAATTCAACCACTGCACTGAAGTTCAATTGCAAAGATGACACAAAAACACTCACCACAAAGTCACCACCAGTCTGCCTCTCTCTCGCAGCAGACAATCTGCTGCAACAACACCTCTCACCTTAAATAACCTTTGAATCTATTCAAAGCCAGCATGAATTCATTTCTCCTACTGGCTTAAGTCTGGGTAAATAACTGCTTTGATCTGTTTGTTATACTTTTGCCCAATCACTTGTTTAAGCTGCAGGCTGTGGGCTGACCGCAATTTCAGTCCCAACTTCATGCTATTGATTCGCAGCTTTTACGCCCAGTGCAGATAATCTGAGAGACCAGCAGAAGGGTGCACAAAGTAAAGCATGAATAAGAAGAACATTTTGCTGGTTTTGCAAAAACTCTGCAGTCTGATGCCCACTCCAGATACTAAAACTAGCCTTCTTTATCACTTTAGTGCCTTGAGAAGGCTGTTTTCCAATTAATTCTCCTGATACCTTTTCCTAGTAAGGTTCTAAGCGGTTCTCCAGCATCCTTATTTCCTAATAACAAAATAACAGCCTTGACTTCCTATTCACTTCCCTTACATTTCTGTGAAAAGAAGCAGCTTCTATTTATAATGGAAATTAATTGCACTTCAAACTAGGCATCCACTCATGGAAAGTCTTCACCTGAACACATCCCTTCTCTACATGGCAGCCCAAGACCGGGTTTAAAATGTTTCCCTATCTTTGGGGTGATGGCAGAGCAGATGTTTTGTAGACCCATCAAAAAGACACATTGCTACTATAGAGTACTGACAATCACAAGCATTCATTACTAGCTACAGATTTACCATTTATTCTCAAAAATTACACTAATTTATTAAAAACAGAAGCCCTCTTAAGAAGGATGCTTGCTCAAACATGAATAAGCAAGCATTCTGCTTTTCAGCAGTGGAAGATACACTGCAAAATAGTTTTAGTGTACTTTAGTTATTAAAATTTTTTCTCCATTTTAAGCTAAACCAGGGCAGAAAACCCTCAAATCTTAGTGAGTCAGGAGAGGGGGGAGGAAGAGCTAAGCAAACAAAAAAGATGTTTCTTTTCAACTCCAGATTTAAAGATCTAAAGCCAGACAAAAGCAAGAATGCCTAAAAAGCCTTGCTCTCCAGGGAATTTAATTATTTAAAGTTACTTCAGGAATGGACAAGGCAAAGTAAGCCAGAGCTGCAGAGTATTACCTTTCCTAAAGGCTTAGTAAGAGGGGTTTATGCCAGGGAAGAGCCCTGATAATTAAATTAAATTTAATAATCCATAGAGTTTATAATTTTACAGTTAAAATATTAATTAAAAGGTATGGTTTCCAATACTGATGCTGTCAAGCTGATACAGCCTGAAACCAGGCAAACCAACTGATTACTTTCCTACTAAGAGCTTTCATATTTTACCATGTCAAATACAAAAAATACAATGCAAAAAGCAAACTGACTCCTTTTTCTGCTTAATTGGAAGCTTCCCTGTGCAGCAATTCTCCTTTACCGCCTCAGCACGGAAGTGCTGCGCAGGAGTTTCGGTATGAGTTACTCTTCGAATCTTGTACTGGTGCAAAATACATCAGTGATATTTGCTGTATCAAAACAGAAATTTAGCTGAGGGCAGAGAGCCTCACAACCAACGAGATGTAGATTTTCATAACTTTGGCTAGTAACTTTTGTCCCTTTCAAATCAAATGGAGCAACTCACAAAATAATATACTAATTCTCATTAACAGCGAGACCTGATTATTTTTGCAACAGCCTCAGGTCCCTTCCTGCCAACGTCTTAATTACCTATTTAAAAAAAAAAACAAACCCAGTTTTTAAAGTCTCTTCACAATAAGAAGGAAAGTCAAAATACATCAGTTCTGGCTAAATGGGCACTGAAGATCACAGCCTTTCTGTTTGGTGCATCCTTTTGACATGTAAAGCATGGCTAAAATACTTAGAATTCTTATAGAATGGATCGGTTTGGAAGAGTTACCAAAGCCTATCCAGTTCCAGCCCCGAGCCTTGGACAGGGATATCTCCCATGGGACCAGGGGGCTCAAAGCCCCATCCAACCTGGGACTTCAACACCTCCAGGGGTGGGCAGTCTCCACTGCCCTAGGAAACCTGTGTCAGGGCCTCCCCACCCTCACATGGAAACATTTCTGCCTAAAATCTCATCTCAATTTCCCCTCTTTCAGTTTAAATTCGTTCCCCTCATCCTATTCCTGCACTCCCTGATCAAAAGCTCCTCCCCAGCTTTCCTGGAGCCCCTTTCAGTACTGGGAGACTGCTCTAAGGTCTCCCTGGAACCTTCTCTTCTCCAGGTTGAGCAACCCCAACTGTCTCAGCCTGTCCTCATAGCAGAGGTGCTGCAGCCCTTGCATCATCTCCGTGGCTTCCTCTGGACTTGCTCTAACAGGATTTTTCTTAACCTCTTAATGCAAAATAACTGTGCCGGTGCTGCCATCAGAAAGCACTTGCTCATACAAATAATATTGATTTTCACCCCTCTGTAGAACGCTTCTGGTTAATATTCAGCTGAATTGAAATGTTTCTCCTGATTTAGGAAATGCTGCAACTGCTCTGATTCAGCTCTGTCCTGAGAGTACACATCAAATCTTGGCTGTACAGGCAGAGTGCTTCAACCTGTCCTTACCCAAGCAAAACACAGAGCAACAGCCTTCGCTCCATTCCTGTATTTGTTATTCCAGGGACTATCTACCATGCATGTCTACTCACTGTTCTATCAGATTCATTTAATGGGCTCCACATGACTTCAAATCAGCAATTTCACTGGGTTTTTAGTGGGAAAAAACTACTTCCAGCTAGGGCAATTCATTATAAACTGGTATTGACAAATGTCTCATTGAAAATTCCTGGGAAATCCAAGTCTCCTCTCTATACAAATTTATGACCGTGTTCTTCACAGATAAAAACAAGAGAATTGGTAAAAAATATCAGAAGAGTTTAGTCACCGAGCACTGTAAGTAAAACACATATTTACACAGAAAGTAACTGGATAAATCTGAGCTCTCCTTCCTTATGCTTAAGCAGAAAATGAGGCTTGTGGAAAAGCTGGATTGAGTAACCTAAAGAAAAAACATCACTTGTAGAAATTTGGCCCTACAGTTCTTGATTCAGTGCCAATTGAGTCATACAGCAAGAGGCAGAAGCCTGCACTAGGTTACAAAGTAAACCAAATAAAACCTTTCTACTAGAAGACTAAGTCAGGCAGCCCAATGGAGTTAATTGCAATGTGTTAATATCACCATTTGTTTAAATTTGCTCCTGTTTTGCTTCTTTAGGCATAGAAGTCTTTACACTAAACAGCATGGTTGGGTTTTTCCTAATTTATTAATTGTGTCCCAAAATCTTGAACTCTGCATGAAAAAAATATTAAACAGCATTTAGAGTTTCAGGGTTGCATATGTTCAGTTATAACACGAGGGATGGTAATGTAGAACTTGAACATCTCCCTCATGGTCACATCACATATCTCACCGACTCTAGGGTACTAAAATGCAAAAGACAGAGTTTAAGTTGGAAGTGACCTTAAAGATCATCCAATTCCAACCCCTCCGCTAAGATCTGAGATGCTCCTGCAGCTGACACCCCCAAAAAGCCTAAAAATAATCTCTCAGCAGTCCAAAGTGAGCAATTAACCTCCGGGTCTTCTTAAAACAGGCAGGGTGATCTCAGTCCTCCCTTAGAAATAAGAATGTTTTGGAATACGGGAGTTAACTTTGTAATGGACGGGATGTTACAGTGGAGAAAAAACACAATTCACAGCGCAAGGGAGAAGGTGTGGACCTCTCAGACCACAGAGACGGCAACTCGGATGCATCAGCAGATGGTTTCTGCTTTAACTTCAGCATGCCCAGGCATAAGCCTCTGGAGCAGCCAGTAGTAACTGTATGTGACTAGTCAGAGAATCACTAATGTTGGAAAAGCCCTGTAAGATCAACCACCAGCCCAACCCCACTGTGCCTTCCAAACCATGTCCTGAATTGCCATGTCTACACACTTTTTGAACCCCTCCAGGGATAGAGATTCCACCACTGCCCTGGGCAGCCTTGTCCAGTGCTTCACCACTCTTTCAGTAAAGAAATTTTTCTAATATCGAGTCTAAACCTCCCCTGGTACAACCTGAGGCTACTTCCTGCAGTAACAAAAGACTCTGATTAAGGTGCTGTATGTCAGGTCATGTGCGGGGGAATTTGAAGTTTGGCCCAAAAGAAGATAGCATGGGAAAGGAGGAAAATAAATCAACCTTGAAACCACATGCTATTTTTCTGACACAAGGATGCGGCACATATTGGGGGTGTGTGCAGGGTTATCACACTCACTAAAGTCAGGAGTGCACTACACTTCATTCCCACACTGAGCAGTTTATATCCTGTCATTGATGATAAACAAACAGAAGGGCCTTCTGATAGCCATGCTGATTACAAAATCATTTCACCTGCATCACGAATAAGTGTTCAAGGCCAGGTTGGATGGAGCCTTGAGCAACCTCATCCAGTAGGAGCTGTCTCTGCCCGTGGCAGGGGAGTTACAACTGGATGGGCTTTAAGGTCCTTTCCAACCCAAACCATTCTATGATAAGGGTTTCACAGAAATGTTGTGTTCGGCAGCATTCGATGAGCATTGCCAAGGGGTCTGTGACAGAGATGCCGTGGACCAAAGCATCACTTGCTCCCTTGCACAAGGCAACACTTGTGCACATCTAAAGGATGAATGGGAAATCCCTGACTCAGTCTCTCACCGCAGACAGCAGAGGAAATGAATCCTCCAGCACCCATCCCTATGAGGACAAGCTGCGAGAGTTGGGGTTGTTCAGCCTGTGGAGAGAAGAGAAGGCTTGGGGAAGATCTTAGAGCAGCCTTCCAGTAGTGTTAAGCTGAAAGAAGGGAGAATTGGATGAGATCTTAGGAAGAAATGTTTTCCGGTGAGGCCCTGGCACAGGTTGCCCAGAAAACCTGTGGCTGCACCATCATCCCTGGAGGTGTTCAAGGCCTAGTTGGATGTGGCTTTGAGCACCCTGATCCCATAGGACATGTCCCTGCCCAAGGCTGGGGGGTGGAAATGGATGGCCTTTAAGGTCCCTTCCAACTCACATCATTCTATAAGAATAAGACCTGGGACACTGATCTCATCTACTCTGGTCTCACCCATGGCACAGACTCTTTCCACTGTCCCTATATATCCTGTGCCCTGGTATGGCATAGGAAGACAATTGCTCCTCAGGAATAGGTGAATAATTGCTGGACCAAACTGCACCCCTTTACACGCGTAACCCAGTCAAAGCCATATATCGCATGGCTTCTCACAAAGCCTGGTCCCAATAAGGAAAGCAACACTGTTGTTCCATCATACATGCAAATTACAGCCTCTACTGTCGTCACATTTTGGGTGATTTATGCTGTCAGGTTTCTTGGGAAGGGACAAGGATTTTAGTTCTTGCCAATGCAAACAAGTGTCCAGACCATGCTGTGGTTGTGTGCAGAAAATGAGTAAGGCAGGACTCAGCTCCCAAACTTACTTAAATTGGCTTTGAGAGTGAAGGATTTACGTGCCAGTTGCATTAGCTGATAAAGAATATCATCCATTTCCACTCACTAGGGACAACCTTGCTTTCCTCCCCTGTTTTCCCTTGGGCTGCAAAACCAGACTACACACAGGTCAAGGCTCATTCCAGCACCGGGGTCAGCTTGTTGAACCCGCCTGCCAAGGAAGTGGCAATGTTATTTTACAATGTTGCACTTTAGAAGATAGACACTAGCATGCTAAAAATACTCCTTAAAATCAAGGATGTGGAAATCCAAGCAAACTTCTCCTTCTGTTGTGGACAGTGAAGTAGCAGCATGTATTAAAAAACAAACAAACAAAGCGGGGAAAAAAAATCCCCCGCAAAATGTGCCAACTGGTTTAGAGCACTGAGGTGCACATTATAAGGCATGTCTTTTCTATATGCTTGAAATCATCTGTATAGAGCACACATCACAGCTCCTCGGCTCAGATGGAAAAAGAGAGCTCGATGAGGAACCAGCAGTAGCCTGAAGGAGAAAACAACCAGTTATGCAATTCCTACCCATCCACGTGTGCCCGGCCAACCTGCCTACCCGTAGATGAGATCGTGGTCCCTTCGCTTTTAATTTGCATGTCATCTTCAACATGAAAAAGGCAGCTTGTCTGCATTTAAAAGACGCACTAGCTGTTCAGTATCTCAAAAAACACAGACCGTTTAATTAAGTACCTAAATCTATATTTAGCTGGTCTAATTTAGCTGCTCAAGTTCAAATACGTGGATTCCAATGTACCTACAATACATATGCTCAGATACGTGCGAGCGCCAATGAGAAAACTTGTAGGTAGGTTGAAAGCTGGGGACTCAGTCTGTTACATTCTCTATTCTTTCCCTCTCCTAGTCATAGCATGTCAAATTGTTAACCAAGATCTTGATTCTCCAACTAATGCTTTCCCCCTGCAGTAATTGCAGTCAAAACCCCTGACTGCATCATAAACGATGCTGCAATGCTTTGCATTACATATTTATGTTGTTATTATCAATGCAACTTATATACAAAGCATGAACTATGTAATATGTATTTACTATTCCTCTGTACAGAAATATATTGATTTCTTTTCCATCGAGTGCATGCTACTTGACTGCAAACGACCAGGTTTACAAAGGGATTACGCAAAGTCTGTCTTACTCTACCTTAAATCCCCATTTTTCTTTTTACATCCTAGCAGATATCTCACAGTCAATTCGAGTCTCTCACCTCATTAAATATAAGCAGAAAAAGATAAAAATCAAAATATCTTTCATTTTGTCCAAAAAACATGAAGAACAAACACCCGCTAGGCTCCAAGACAGAAACCTGTGCTTAACCTTAATAAGATTTAAGCGTGTATCATAAGCTAAGCCTATATTGTAGCACTTCAGGTGACTTACATGTGCTTACACCTCATAAAGGTTAAGCACAAGCTTAAGTGCTTTTTCGAATCAAAGGCTAGGCCAGGCAGACCTCTCTGCAACATGGGAGGGCATTATCTTCTGGCACCATCTGCTTTTTTCCTGTTGGAGGTAACTTTTTCCCACCTTGAGGCAGTTACCAGCCTCTTGGGTGCCCCAGTTGGTCATATTAGCCAAAACGCCCCTGAAATTCCCTGTTTTGAACTTGAGGCCTCATTTTTCATGCCCCTAAGACCTGTTCAGTCACCACATGGCAAAGGTTTCAGCTGCCTCTTGCATTCTCAAATCCATAAACCTAGTCAGCTAGTTTGGTCTCCAAACAGTAGTGTAATAAAAAGTAATAAAAATGAGAGGAGAGTGTAAACATAGACAAGTGCCGCAAAAAATGGTACCTGGAAGGTAAGGAGGAACCAAGCATCAGCCCATAACAGTGGTTCAGGTGAGGTTTGCATGACAGAGTTGTCACACCATGAACACCAAGCTCACCCTGGCATCAGGACCTCTGGGTTGGGTCTCTCTCCTGTAGGGTCTACTAATCCCAGATTTGCTGGGCCACGCCTAGCTACCTGCAAAGGAGGTGTCAGACTCCCAGGAAGCTGCTGGCCTTGTCCACCTGTGAGCAACTTCAAGAGAAGACCATCTAAGACCACCCCTTAAAGGCTCAAAAGCCTTGTGCACGCATGCAAGAACACACACCGACACCTGAGAATGACTCTCACCATCTTGTGCCTGGTCAAGAACAATAAATAAAGGCAGTTTGCAGGTTTTTGCATTGTTTTGAAAAACCAAAGGCTGGAAACAGATGTCAAGGAAGCACCATGCTTGCCAGAAACACAGCATCACCAGAACTTGGGGAGCAGGGGAGTAACCAAAACAACAAAGCCCATATTTCCCCTCCCCAGACTCCTGCTACCCCAAGAATGAAAAGGGAGGAGAGAAGAGCTGTAATGTAACATCAACATCAGACGCCACCGGCAGTCATCGGATTTTCTTTCAGCTGCTTACCAGTGTGGCTCCTTTTATGTACCATTAGCACATTGGGCCCAATGCAAACCATGCCACAGACGTCACATTTCAGTTTACCATTCGGAAGCCGGATTCCTCCCTCGCTCGATAGCTCCTGGATCTTTCTGTTATCCATCATCTCGTTACTCTCAATGAGGGGCTCTTCCAGGCTGCTTCCTTCATCGTGAGCCCTGATCTCATCTTCCTGACCCAGGGGCTTCCTGTCACATTCCTCATCACTTTCCATTTCTAGCTTTACTGAATTTGCTGAAATAAAAACAAAAAAAACACAAAAAATAATTAAAAATGTGTATTATCTAGGTTCCCAGTCACCAGTATCATGATAAATTTCTACTTTTACCAACTTTATAGCACAGCCTTGAAGCTCAAACCAAGACGACAGGAGGTCGGGACTGAATGATCTTTAAGGTCCCTTCCAACCCAAACCATTCTATGATTCTATGATAGTACCACAAGTTACAACTGCACTTCTTCAAGGCCTTGTTTGAGTTTTCTGAAATTCCTAATTTCTCTTCCTATTTTACAGCCTAAATGTTAAGGCATGGTGTCATCCAGAGACCTACCAAAAGCTGCAGAGATGCAGCAGGCTTAAGAAGTAACTTTCTGCTTCTCATCTTGAAAGACGGGACCCTCTTTCCCTTCAAGAATCACAGAATCTTCCAGTTGGAAAAGACCTTTGAGATTGAGTCCAACTGCACCCATCCTCTGCTAAACCATGTCCCTCAAAAACTCATCTACCTGTTTTTTAAACACCTCCAGGGATGGTGAATCCACCACCTCCCTGGGCAGCCTCTGCCAGGGCCTGACCACCCTTTCGGTAAAGAAATTCTTCCTAATAGCTAGTCTGAACCTCCCCTGGTGCAGCTTATGGCCATTTCCTCTTGTCCTAAAAGGAACCCAAGTCAGAAAACCACAGAATGGTTTGGGTTGGAAGGGACCAAAGGTCATCCAGTCCAACCCCTCTGCAGTGAGCAGAGACATCTTCAACTCGATCAGGTTGCTAAAAGCCCCATCTAAGCTGACCTTGATAGTCTCAAGAGAGAAGGACAGTCCCAGTTGCTTCCTCCAGGTCCTTCCTGCTGGGTGCAAGGCTCCAGTATAACTGCCACAGCTCATGGAAACAAGCACTAGAATTGTTCAGAACACAGGGACGTAGTGAAGCTATGCCTGTGGGCTGTGTTCAAATCTTCAAATCAGTCTGCCTGCACAGGCAGGTTCCCGATGGTGGGGAGAACAAGCTCCAGGTGAGCCTCCAGTGCTCCTTTGCTATCATCTTCTGATTCACATACACGGGATGCTGCCAAGACAAATTATTCTGAAGACCCACACAGCTGGCTTATTCATATTTGCAAGTGAAGTAAGTACAGTTGAAGACCTTTCCTATCTGCCCAGCTGGACTGATGGGCTCACCACTGTTTTCCACGAGGACAGGACAAACCCCCTCTAACCAGCAAGAGCTTGTGGGATAGCAAAACTTTAAAGAAAAGGACAGCATCAGGCTTTTTCCTCCAGTGTTGTTGGTGCAGGCATGTTCTAATCCCCACACAGCCCCATTTCATCACCGCAGTGGTGGGCTGAGACCACTGAAAGGCCTCTTCCCAGAGCCATGGTCTCCATCCACACTGTCAGCCAGAAGGCAAGCCCACGTGTCTGCTGCCCTAAGCCTTGATCCAGCTGAGGGGTTTAAAAAGGAGGTGATTCAGCCTTCATATGTAAGCAGTCTTTGACCTCTGTACTAAGGCCAGCAACACAAGTGCTGGAGATAGCAGCAGACCCCAGGCTGCAACTACACACCAGGGGCCTGGCTGGTGTCTGCAAATCCCTGTCAGGAACCTCCAGAGCAGCCAAGGAGACCCTGTCTGGGAACCTGGTGAGAGAGTTAGGAATAAATGTGTCTGATCACTGCAAGGCACTGCAGATTCCAACAACTGGCCTGGAAATGTCAGAAGAACAAACCCTACTATTTAGACTTCCTCCTTCATCTTCCTTTCCAAGAATTTACAGTTAAAGAAAATGCAAGGTTTAGAGACTGATGTTGATGTCGCAACTCAAAATCACTGCTGTTACTCCTCTAAACCACAGCTGTTACTCCTAAGCAAAGCATAATGAGTCTGGCAAAGGCACCAGAGACCAAAGAACAGTAAGATGCTGCTTTTTAATCATAAAAGTGTTGAAACACATCTTCCACTATTCATCAAGGCACTAATGGGAGGTAAGGAATGAAAGGGCTATTACAGCAAAGCCTATCCAGAGGAAGGACACAGGCAGATTGGATCACAGCAGACAAGTATCACACAGGCACCACCATGGAATGGTCTGTAACTACAAAATCGGAGATTTATAGAACAGTTTGGATCAGAAGGGACCTCAAAGCCCATTCAGTTCCAACCCCTCTGCCATGGGCAGGGTCACCTCCACCTCCCACTGGATCAGGGTGCTCAAAGCCACCTCAACAAGGGGAGAAGAAATGCAGAAAGCAGTCAACAGGAGACCATTTGCAAGGCAAGCACAAGGGGGCTTATCCCACCATGGCAGCAGGAGAAGCAACGGGAAGCCATCTGACCCTTGTTGGAAGCCCAAGGTACAGTGGGTGGCTCAGCCACCCCCGATCTCATCACCAGAAGCCATAGAAAGGCATTCAAGCCCTGTGGGGAGCCCAAGGTACGGTGGGTGGCACAGTCATTACCAACTTCATCACCAGGAGGGGCCATGGGAGGGCCATGTGTGAAGGTATGGTGGGTGGCACAGCCACCATTAGCCTCATCACCTGAAGGACGCACCCTCAGTGGAGAGGCTGAGCAGAAGAGAGGAAGAGTGTGAGTTCTGCTAGTTCCAGGGAGAAAGCAGAGGCCCTAGTCCCACCTCACCATGGAAGGCAGGTGCTGGTGATTTATGGACAGCCCGCTTTCAGAGCTAAGGAATGGCAGTTCCCTCAGACAACAGCAGCCTTTTGGGGCATTCAGCAAGTATAAGAATGATCCTGAATAAATGGTTTACTGTCCTCAGGAGCAGGATTGAATACTCATGGCCACACAAGTAGCCAGCGTAGAGCCAGAAAAGCACCCTGCGCTCCGCACCTCAAAGCCTGGGTTTCTGTCACAAGCCTGCAGGCTCTCCACACACAGCAATGCACAAAATAACTACAACTCCTTACATTAATTGCCTCTAATCACACATATTCATGCAAAAGAGAAAAGAAACTCATATCTTACATGTCATCTTATACATGTACGCATTTTTGTCTCTACTTTTCCAACATGGAATAATAAACACTTGACTGCAACAAGTGCTGAGCACCACGAGTTCCCACTCAAGTCTGTGGACCTTTGCCTGCTCAGCACGTATGAAAGAAAGGCTGCAAGAGCTTACAAACTGGAAGACCACTTTAATCTCACCCTAGTGTTTCTTTCTGGAGAACAATGGCTTTCATCCAACAGGACAAATGGCACAACAAAACAGAGCGAGTTGTTTGCTGAAACACAACCTCCCCGAGCACATAGTGCTCCACAACCACAAGCAGCTCTTAAAGCCCAACCAATTCATAGAATCATATGATTGGGTTAGAGAGACCTTAAAGAACATTCAGTTCCAACTTTAAGAGACACTTCCCACTGGATTAGGGTGCTCAAAGCCCCATCCAGCCTGGCCTTGAACACCTCCAGCGATGGGGCAGCCACCACTTCTCTGGGCAACCTATGCCAGGGCCTCACCATCCAGCACAGGAAAACATTTCTTCCTAAGATCATCTCAATCTCTCCTCTTTCAGCTTAAAACCATTCCCCCTTGTCCTATACCTGCACTCCCTGACCAAGAGCCCCACCCAGCTTTCCTGTAGCCCTTTTCAGTACTGGAAGGCTGCTCAAAGCTCTGTCTGGAGGCTTCCCTTCTCCAGGCTGAACAACTCCAACAGAGTCTTTTATATTTTTTTATATCTATTATCTATATTTTAATATTCACTGGCTGAAAGACCCCAACTCTCTCAGACTGTCCTTGTATGTAAGGTGCTCCAGCAGATCATCTTTGTGGCCTCCTCTGGACTTGCTCCAACAGATCCATGTCCTTCCTGCGTTCCTTCATGTTGCATCTTCCACAATACCCCCACCACTCTACGGAACTGTGCAGGCTGTTTACTCTTCTCACTTCCCTCACCTTCACACACCCAGAGCGCCAGCGTTGCCATTTTCAGCAACGCTCCCCAAGCTCTTATTGCTGCAGAAAGGTTTTCTTCAGCTGGGACCAGCCACAGGTCTCCAAGGAGGGGAGCACTGGTGCAGCAGGGATCTCCTCAGCTAATTGCGAGGGCTTTGCTAATCAGGTCACCTCCACTGCCTTACATCATACCGGTGTATGTGTGGCAGCCTGCACGCAAACAAGCACTTAAATTGCATATCCTCGGTTTTCTCTGCTCTCAGCCTACCTTTGAAACTGCAACCATTTTGTGGTCCTGACTTTGTTTTCACCTACAGCCACAAACTCTGAGAGCATCGTCCATAGGTGTCCATGGCAAATTTCACCCCAGGTTCCCTTGCCTTCCTTGTTCACACGCTTCCTAAAAGTGCCAGTCTTTCCCATATCTAAGCAAACCAAAGCAGAAATAAGCAAATAGAAACATTTTTTCAAGTTCTGGGCGCTCTTCCCAAAAATCACAGCAAAAGGGATAGCAGGGATAAACTATAACCCAGCCTACTGGGAATCCAAAGCCAAACCATTTCCTTCCAGTTAAGACAAGTTGCTTCAACTTTTTAGTCACAACACCACATAGGGGAAAAAAAACCCCAAACACAACAAAAGAGACGAGCACCCACAAATCCTTCTTCCTATGGACACAGAGCTTAAGGTACAAATTCAACAGAAATGCTTCTTTCCTTTTTTTTAATTCCTGAGCACCAACCAGCTGATCCTGAATCGCACTTTTTCCTGATTGGTCAAATTGAAGACAATTATTGTTAATGACTCAAAAGTGCTAATTAAACTGCAATTCCCTATTAAACAGCATTTTGGCAAATTTTCAGTACCAAAATATTTCCTTCACCCACAAATTAGTGTGGCTACAAGGCAGAAGTTGGACGATACACCTAAGAAAAATATTCCTAGCATTTAATTCTCTGTCACAGAAGTTTATTTCCCCTCAAAGTGAGATCTGGGAGGAAAAAATATTCCAGTCCTGTCTTGCTGAGAGATTTGATCCCCATTTAGGGTGTAAATTCAAGCACTGGTCAACTTCTGTGGCCTTCCAGTATGTTAAAAGGCCTACAAGAAAGCTGGGAAGGGTCTTTTTACAAGAGCCTGTAGTGACAGGAAAAGGGGGAACGGCTTTAAATTGGAAGGGGGAAGACTTAGATTAGGAAGAAATTCTCCATGGTGAGGGTGGGGAGGCCCTGGTACAGGTTTCCCAGACAAGTGGTGACTGCCCCACCCCTGGAGGTGTTCCAGGCCAGGCTGAATGAGGCTTTGAGCACTCTGCTCCAGTGGGAGGCGTCTGCCCCTGGCAGGGGGGTGGAACTAGATGGGCTTTGAGGTCACTTCCAACCCAAACCGTTCTGTGATTCTGCCATTCTTGAACAAGCAAGCTGGAGTGCAATTCCCACTACAGCACAAAATTCTTTCTGTCCAACACCCCAGGAAGCAAGAAGAAAGACTGTGCCACTCTGTCTCCTCCGCTGTCTGCTGTCCTAGGTCATTGCTTATTTTATCTGTGGCCTCAGAAAGCCAGGCTGGCCACTGTCACCAAGGGTTTGTGGTCTCCAGCTAGAGGTTTTTTTTTTACTGGCAGCAGCCATGCACCACTAGCCTCTTCCTGCTGCCCCCAGGGCAGCACAAAAAGCATGCCTGACCCCTCAAGCCCTCCTGTGCCTCTTCCCCCAGCCCTCTTCTCTTGCCAGCAGGAAACAAAGTTTTGGCCCAGCTTCAGCTACTCATCCTTGAGGAAGCAAAATTCAAATCTGCCACCCCCGAGGAGCCTTGGCCTGGCTCTGGGGGCGAACACAGCAAAGGACATGGGCAACATGTGTTCTCTACCCAAATGCCTCCGGTAACAGAGTTCTGGGTCATCCAGGGTTTCCTGCAGATTCCCTGTCCAGGACACAATCTAATGCAATATTCAAAGCCTGGATTAGGTGTCTGTCTTTACCGTAGAATGCAAAGAAACTAAAACATTGTTCCTTCCCTCTGGAAGATGAGACAGAGCTCCAGCTACCCCAGCACAATGACAGGCAGTGACAGCACAACCTCCTGCATATCCTCCTGTGACACTGCCTGCTTTAATCATCAGCTTCTCTCAGGCAATGCATTAATGACAGTGCTAACTGGCAGCTAAAGACAAATAGAAAATGACCCAGCTTCTTGCATGGTTTCAACCTGGGTACCTCCTTTTTACACATCACAAGGTTTGGATGTAGAGCATTCCTGTGCTAATAAACACCCTGTTTCTATACTACTAAAAGCACCCACTGACTGTGAGCGGAATATAGCTGCTTTTAAAAGCTGGAAGAGCAAACCAATAAATGTTTTGTGAGATGAAAATTAAAAGGGGAAAGGAGAACTCTTCTGTCTTGCCAGATTTTGAAAATTCAAGGTAGGAATGCCAAAGCTGGAAACAATGAGCCCCGACTCTTGTTTGCTCTAAGAGCACTTGGGTGGCAAAAAGGGTCCTTAAACAGGGTCTTTACACCACTCCAGAAGCGTAGTGAGACTTTAATGCATGTTTAAATATACTTTCCTCCTGGAATAGCACTGGCTATTTCATCTTAGAGTTTCTTGTTGCTGATAGAATTAATTAACAAGGTTTTTCAAGTCCATTTTGGCTTAATTGTGAGCTATTAAACATGTAAGCACTGACAAATCTGCCCTGCCCCTTTTTAAAAAGGCACCTGTGCAAAAATGGTGAGCAGGAGCTCTGTTGTCACCCCACAGCCACAAAGCCTTGGCAAAGAGGTTGATACTAAAAAGCAAATTAGCTGGAAATCATATTTTCCTTCCTAAGAAACAAACTTCTCCTCCCACTGCGTTGGTGCAAAGCAGGTATTGCTCCAAAGCTGCGTAGGTGAGATGCTGGGGAACAAGGAGAGTCAGGTCTGCTCAAGGCACTGGCAGGGCATCTGCTGCTTCGGGGCTGATAATTGTGATCTTCAGGAGAAAGGAAGACAGACACCTGCGGGCAACATCGCCCTAACAAGGCTGCAATGGAAAATGTTTCAGTTAGGGGTTAGGAAGGTGTATTTAAGGGAGCCAGCTCTGCTTTCAGGGTATATTGCAGCTTTCCGAGAGGCTTAGAAAAGAAGCTGCATCTGGATGGAACAAATGAGGATGAATATCACCTGCAAAGGGGAATTACCCAACTCCTTTCTCAAGTTAAGCAACAGAAGCCTGAGCAGGGCCTCTTACATTACACATGGACATCCCCTATGCCGGCTGTCAAATTTGTTTATTGCAAGCTGCCAAAGCTTTTGCTCCTGGCCACTGAGCAAGCACAAAGCTTAGATGGTGACACCATGCTGTCATGGTGCCCTCAGCAGGGTTGTGTCCATTCCTAACAGTTAAATCAACCCAAATATTTCATAAATAATAAAGAGGAGGAGGGAGAGGAAAGATGTAGAAGTTCTGTGCTGAGTCCTTTTCTGCATGCAACAAAAGAGATTTTTCAAGCCCATAAGCCATAGGTGCTTAATACGCCAGAAATTCAGTGAGACATGGTCGGCTTATTTAAGCATCCTCAGAAATTTTTAGTTTTCACATTGAAGAATCGCAGTTTAAGCCTGCTACCTCCAAAGTCAATTTAAACGCTCACTAAATGCAACAGAATCCTTATTTCATGTCTTCTGGAGGTGGTGTGTGCAGTAAGTGTAGACTAACAGGTCTGTTACACACAAGTTTAGTTTAAATTACGATATGGTTGCAAAGCTAAGCCAAGCTTCAGTCAGGCTTTAGCTGACACAAACTGTGGCTGCCATCCTCGTGTTCCCTGCCCCTTCCAGTGCGGATGGAACTGGGCGGTAAAAGAGTTTGGTTGAAAACTGACCTTCCTGAGACAAAGCAACAAGTCAGGTCTCTGACCAGGAGTACAATAACCAGCTTTGGCCACTGTGGAGCAGCTCCCTGCATGCTTTCAGAAGCAATGGTTTCAATATACCAGGTGGCTTCTCCCAACCCAGCTCTCCATGGCCAGACACAAGGAACGAAGACTGCAGTGGAAAAACCTGTGGAACAACTTTTACGCTCAAATGGCTGTACAAGCTTACACAAACACCAAACTGAAAAGCCCACAGTTCCAGTCAGGAGGGCTCCAATTTCAGCACACAGCATCACACCAAATTCTGATAGTTTCAGTGATTTCTGAGTTGCATCCAGTGAGAAGACTGCTGAAGTCCAAAGGCTGACACGCTGAGTAAGGAGCACAGTGATGTAAGAAAGGATGGGAGTAGCTAGACCAGACTTTGCTCCAGATACCCAGCCTTTAGGCACGGCTGTTTGCTCACCACAAGTCACCCATGCTGCATGCCTACATCTGGCAAGAGCAAGAACTCCTAACTGAATATGTATGAATGCTCAGATTCCTCTCCAGAAGGACCTCAGGCCAAATTTCACCCACAAATGCATCTATGCAACTTGTACTTACACAAGTAAGAGCCATGTATTCATATCCCAGGGTAGGAAAAGTACTCCAGATGACCCAACCTCCCCCCCCCCCTTTTTTTTTTGCCTATTCTTACAGAGTAATTAGGGTGCAAAAAGTGTTGTGCTTAACTTAATACAAGGTTTCTTGTATTATGATGAGACAGTGGCACAAAGAACTGGTGGCTGCCCCATCCCTGGAGGTGTTCAAGGCCAGGTGGGATGGGGCTCTAAGTAACCTGATCCAGTGGGAGGTGCTCCCTGCCCATGGCAGGGAGGTGGAACTGGATGGGCTTTAAGGTCCCTCCTAACCTTAACCAGTCTATGATTTTGCAGATTTCCTATAGGTGCAGGGAAAAACTTCTTCTCCCATGTGCATCTTTATCTATTTGCAATGCCAGAAGCTGGTCCCTACAGAGGACTAGAGGAATGTAACTATGCCTGGCTCCAAGCTGTTGTCCCCTCTACTCCTGGTTCAGCTAAGCAAGTTATTAAGCTTAGACTCATGGATTTTTCCCCAAGGTCAAATTAGGAAGAACTGTTGACACCTGCTTATTTGTCACCTTTTTTGGGGGTGTGAGTTGGGGTGAGAGGGAGTAGGATTTTTTTTTTTCCCCTGTTCTTTTTCCTGTTCCAAGAAACATGCTTTTCTGGGCACATGTCATCCAGCAAACTATCTGCCTTTATGCAATGCCTGGTCAACCCCTGTGCTCCCTCCTGCCACATACTGAGATCACCCAGCCTTTCTGCCTTTGTCTCCACAGTGTCACAGACAGGCAGGTGATGCTGGGGCGGAGGAGTTGTGGTGCATTGCAGCTGCTCTCCAGGGCCCCTTTTCATCGCAAACTCCTATTTCACAGCTAGGGTGAGCTGCAGGAGGCAGGGTTCGCTGATGTGGGTGGTCTCTTGCAGCCCTCTCCCTCGCTGACCTGCAGCAAGCCTCTTACTGTCTGCAAGGTGCACATTAAATACCATCAGATTCCTCTCCCACCACACCATTGCTACTTCAGTAATTTGTGATGCACACTAGAAAGCAGAGAGAGAAGGAAATATAAAAATCAGGCTCAGACCTGTAGTGAAACAGTATCTCAAAACATTAAGAACATGAAGACCGTTTTAGTTTTAAGACTGGTTTGAATTCCAATAAGGGAGCAGAACTGCACACTCATTGAGCAGTGACACAACAGCCATCTCTCAGTGGACTTTCTAAGAGGCTGCTTGAGGGCTCTATATGGTACAAAAAACCTAAAAGTTTGTAATGGAAAATGCTGACAAACTGTAGCTATATATGGATCTTATAAACAAAAATAAAGTGATTTATTACATCCATTTAAAGCGACCAAAACCTCACTGCTCACTGTCATCTCTGCTGCTTAAAAAGTGCATGCCTTCCTAAAATGCTTCCCAACATACACAAAGAGTAGTAATTATAACACTAATGATTATTTCATTTATAAAGAACTTTCCATTAGGGGTCTGCACTATATTTGAAAGTATGCCCAAAGAAGTTGTTTCAGGCTAATGGGAAGACTTCCCTGGGTCTGGACCAGGTACTCTGCTTCATTTTCTGGCATTTTTACCACTAGAGACATTATTTTAAGTAAGTGAAAGACTTTCATTACAAAGTTACACCTTTGGATCGTTCACAGCTTTCAGGAAAAAGATGTATTTATTTTCAATTATATAAAGTCTAAATCATCGTAATGCAATCTGACCTAGCCATGTCCTCCTCTTCTGAAGGAGGCACCTCCCCTGACTCATCAGCCCATGGAAAATTATAGGATAAGCACCTGCCACAAAAATATTTTCTGTCTTTGTAACTACATTGTAAATAGGAGATTAACAACAAACCCTGTGTTGTTTGTTTTTTAGAGCCAAAGCCTTGTCTGCACCTACAACTGATGTACCGTGATGGGCAGAGCCCCAGGTACAGGATCATTCCCAGCCCTGGGTCACTGCAAATGTCGTAGCATAAAGGTTTCTCACCAAACACTTCACAGCCATTGCTGCACTAGATTTGACCATGATTAAAAGAAAACAGGCGATGCAATTTTGCCCTAATCACAGCAGGACTGCATAAAGCTGAAGGAAAACTCTTAAAAGTGCCTTTGTGAATGCCGAGTTCTGCTGGTGCTGCTTTGAGACATCAATTTTTACCCAAGACAGCTGAAAAAAGAATATTTCTCTTTTTTTTTTTTTATTTTTTTTTTTACTGATTTCAGATGGCTAGTGGTGACAAGGATTTGGGGATCTGGGATCTAGAGCGTCCTGGTCACAGCTCAGTGACCCCAGCAGAACTGAATTCAGCACATTAAGGCAGGACCAAATTCACCTACATCTAAAGACACACACGAAAGGGCTGCTCCAAGAGCCAGACACTGACAGCGTGTCATAAGGATGACACAATCTGGTTTAGGACAGAACAGTTTACAATCATTTCCCATTTTCAGAAGTCACTTCAAGAATCTGTTTAAACCCCAAATTTAATACACTAAAAATTGGGGAAGGGGATCTCTGTTGCCTCCTTCCCACAACTTAAACCACACCAGCTATTAAAGCAGCAAGATATTTAAATGACTATTCACTCTGATTTTTTTTTAAAGCACTGCTAGGCTTTCACCTGTATCATTATTATGTAGGCAGTGACAGATGGCAATGGAAAAATATAAAATAACTCTTAGAGTATTAAGTTTTTTTCAGTACCGTATGTGTCAGATTCTTTAGCATAAATAAATGGCATTACACAGTCTCATTAAATCTATACATCTGTGTAGTAACTTGCAATTTATGGATATTTTCTGACACAATGTTCAAACCAACAGGTTTAGCTCACATGTTTCTTTTCTCACCATGCCATCTCCAAGTCACCAGAAAAAGCAAACAAAAGCAAAACCCTACAGTAAATATTCTTGAAGAATTCTATGAGAAGATTTGCTATTCATCATCTGCACATATTTACGGGAATGAGAAAGAAAGAGGGTGGTGGGACCATGGAAGAAAGGGGCTGGAGGGAGCTGGCAACTAAAACAGATAATTAGGTACCTAAAAATTTACATATCTAACAAGTAAGGAATGTTTTGTCAAATTAGATTAAAACAGTAAGACTGGGGACACACAGACATATTCTCACATCAACCACTTGAACAGCAGAAGCACCCACCGCATTTCACCACATCATCCCAGAGCGCTCAGTAGATACCCCATCACCTGCTGAAATGAGAAGGGACTCAGGACTGTAAGAATCAGCCCCACGCTGAAAACATTCAGGCTGTTGAGGAGGCCACACCATGCACCATCACCCAACAAGCCCAAAGAGGCTGCAAGCGGCTTCAAGCACCACTCTGTGAAGAGTCATAGAATGGTTTGAGTCGGAAAGGACCTTAAAGTCCATCCAGTTCCAACACCCCTGCCATGGGCAGGGACCTCCCAATGGATAAGGGTGCTCAAAACCCCATCCAACCTGGCCTTGGACACCTCCAGGCAGCCACCACTTCTCCAGGAAACCTGTGCCAGAGCCTCACCACTCTCATTGTGAAGAATTTCTTCCTAATGTCTAACCTAAATCTTCCTCCTCCAATTTAAAGCCATTTCCCTCATCCCATCACTATCTGCCCTTGTAAAAGTCCCTTCCCAGCTTTCTTGTAGCCCCCTTCAGGTACTGGGAGGCTGCTCTAAGGTCTCCTCAGAGCCTTCTCTTCCACAGGCTGAACAACCTCAACTCTCTCAAAGTCAAGAAGATGGAGATGTAACAGACTCATAGACTGAAACATCTGATACTTCCTCAGGAGTCACATGCAGCCCTTTCCTGAACACATCCTGTAAAGCCAGGTGCTCCGTGGAAACTGCACGTCCAACCACCACACACAGCTGTGCACACTGCCTCCCTGACAGCCAGCAGAAGTATTTCCTATGTTTGCCTTTGGCTGGCTGTAAAGCAGCTGTGTCTCCTTTGTTTTATTAAGGGGTTGAGGCTGGGCAGCATCACGGAAGGTCCTTGTTTGCTGCCTTCTAACTTCTGCAGCCCAGGTTACATGGGGAGAGCAGGGACATGGCTCCTCCTGGGATGGGGAGGAGAGCGTCACACACAAACCCAGTCCTGGAAGCACTCCCAGGCCCACCTTCTATCATTCTTGAGCCGAACAACTTCCAGGACCTGCTGCAATCTGTCCGAGTTAGAAGAGTAAGAAGGTGTTTTTGGGATTCCTCCCTTGAACACAATGTTCCACTGGTCCAGGCTGGTGGAACAAGATGCAATAGCACTCATTGTTACTAAACATTCATTAAAAGTGTCAACAAGAGATAAAAACCCATAAACACAGCTACAGTCAAAGAACTAGCACTGTCCCAGCAGCCCCGCAACTGCATCCCCAGTTACCGTATTTAAAAAGCTCCTGTGATAACACCTTTGGAGGTGTTCTCCAAAGAGCTCCAATGGCCCTGGAGAGTTGTTAACACCTTCAAAAACATCACAGAATATCAAGAAACACTCCTACCTGAACATCAAGTCACATCTTGTGGACAAACTCAAACCTCACATATGCAATGCACTCCCACTAGAAAGCTTAAACTCAGCATTAGCAGCAACTTGTGCACGTCACCCTTTTGTCTCCTTGCGTGAAGGATCTGTTGGGAGCTATTTGTGTACTGGCTCTTTTCCTCTAGGAGGAGCTGGTATATCTGCCTAAAATTAAGATTGCTTGACACTTCCTACGAGGAGGCCCTGTTTTTTACTTGCTAATCACTTTGGCAAAAACAATTTAGGCTGAAATTTATGGGTAATATTTTAAAGTTTTTGTGTGAAACTGTGAATCAAAATAGCTCAAGTGGCTCTGACAAAGAGGTCAGAGAAACCATCACTACTGGTACCTAGTGTTTAAGCAAGGTGATCTATGACCAGCCCAAGCTAACAAAGTTTGCCATTTCCAAGGATTTGCACCCACAGCCTCACTTAAGCCCTTCTTCCTTGCAGGAATCCAAACTGAGGCACCTGCTGCCAAAAAGAACAAATAACATCTGAGAAGAGAACAAATAACTAAAACTTGCCTTTCCCCTCAATATCAAAGCACTAAGGAAGCAGCATGGATGGCTTCCAATGGGATGGAGAAAGCAAAGGTCAACTTCATCATCGACCTAGGAAAGCAAACACAAGAGATCCTTAGACCACGGTCCAAATTTCATCACTTGGGTACACTTCTCTTGTGTCAATTCAAGAAAACTGAGATCCAGAGATACGAAACATCACTGACAAGCTCCACTTTGTTTTAGGAGATGGGTCATGTGCATTTAAAAACCATTACTCACTGCAAAGAGAAGAAGAGGAGAGGAAGGAAAAAAAAAAGGAAAGAATTTGGCATCTTAAGAGCCTCACTTTAAAGCTCTTTAAAGCGCATAATTCCATCACCGTTCTGTACACAGCACACAATCTCTGAGGGGGTAATTACCCATGAATTGGAAGTCAGTGTGAATATACACACAGGCAGTCAATATGATGTTGTGCTTGCTTGTTGTGCTTCTCTTTTTCCTTTCTGTTTTTTTTTTTTGTTTGCTATAAATCAATTTTAATTGTTGTGGATCTATTTCTGCTAATAAAAGAGAGTGAACCGATTCTGGTCAGATAGATTTCTGGATGTGGAAAATGAGTGAGCAAAACATGTTAGAGTACTTACTGTATTACCAGAAATACTTATAAATGGCTCTTCCCTCCCTTGGCTGGCAGAATGTCAAAGCACAGAGGAAGCAGCATGAATGGCTTCCAAAGGGATGGAGAAAGCAAAAGTCCACTCCTTCATCACCAATCTGGGAAAGCAATTGCACAGAGTTCCAGCAGAAGCCCAGACTGAAACTAACAGCAACATCTCCCCTCCTGTCAAAGAGCTAATGGTAACTGAGCGCAAACTGGGTTAGAAAGGATCCCAAATGGGCCTCTCCAGGAAATATATACTGTGTCTACAGAATGAAAGAATGGTTTAGGTTGGAAGGGACCTTAAAGCACATCCACTTCCAACCCAGGGACACCTTCCACTGGATCAGGTTGCTCAATACCAAAATTCAGCCTGGCCTTTAACACCTCCAGGGTGTGGCAGCCACCACTTCTCTGGGAAACCCGGGCCAAGGCCTTCCCATGCTCACAGGAAAACATTTCTTCCCAAGATGTCATTTTAGTCTCCCCTCTTTCAGCTTTAAACCATTCCCCCTCATCCTATCACTGCACTGCCTGATCGAGCCACTCCTCATCTTTCCTGGAACCCCTTTCAGTACTGGGAGGCTGCCCTAAGGTCTTCCCTGAGCCTCCTCTTCTCCATGCTGAACAACCCCAACTCTCTCAGCCTCTCCTCATAGGGGAGGTGCTCCAGCCCTCAGGTCATCTCAATGGCCTCCTCTGGACTCCCTCTAACACATCCATGTCCTTCCTGTGCTGAGGAGTCCAGAACTAAACACAGGGTTCCAAGTGGGCTCTCATGAGAGCAGAATCTACTGGGTTATGACAACTTGTGAACTGGAGATCCAAAGTTTTTTGTAATTTAGATATGATTCCTGGGATTGTCAGCCATTCCAGCTGAGGACCATCATACTCTCTGAAGGTTTCATGCCTACGTACACCAAGACCAACCCAGACTCTCTGGACCTGGCAGCCATGCACCCTTCTCTACACAACACAGTACTACTATCACAACACATTAGGTGAGATTAGATCAGCAAAATGTGGAGACAAGCACACTTTCAAGAATCACATAGATAAAAATCCATGTCCTTGTGTGAGAACTCAGCTAAGAAAGGACTCTTCACCACAGGCTCCTGCAAACAGGGTTTCTGCAGAGCGACACCAAGATACAGAATCCTAGCAGAGACACGTGTTTTTGCATAACTCAAACCTGCACACGGGAACAAGTCTTCCTAGAATGGGATTAACCAAACACACACGCGGAATGCTGTCTAACATCATGGTTTGTTTACGCATATCCCACCTTTGTTAATGCGAAAGCAGATTTCCTTGAGGGCAGATGAGCACCCTGCAGGGCTGCTGTGCTCCCAAGCCAGGCTTTCCCATCCATGGAGGACTACATCATTTCCCAAGATCACTTGGGCTTGTGAAAATGCCTGGGGGTCCTGATTCAGTGCAGCACTTAAGCAATCACTGATCTTTAATGTCAACAGGACTACGGTACACACATAGGTAATTATATGAATTCATCACTGGGCTGAGTAAGCATGTTCCAGCTCACAAAAGCAATGAAAGGACAACATGCAGGAAGAACGAAAAGCCTTCAGGAAAGGATTAGTAGTGTCACAAGTTAAACATCTCCTCCCTGATGACATACAGGATTGGGTCAACTGTGCAGACAAGCGAAAACGCTGTAGCACGAAGCGAGAAATGGTATCAGCCTGCTCAAACCACTGCCTGTAGTGGTATTGTAGATAACAAACACAGAATATTAATGTACAACCAGGGATAGTTTCAATAGATCTCGTGTATGGGAGAGGCAGAGATTTTTCAGTGTTGATCTGCACATCATTTCTATTCCAGATCTCTTACTTGGGTGTTTTAACTTACCCAGCAGATTTAAGTGTAAGAAATAACAAAACCCTCCTTGTAATCAGCCACTGAAACCCTTCAACTCTTGCTTTATGGTTCTAAAACCCATAACATAGAAGGGCTACAGCCTAATAGTCATCTGCTGTCATTAGCAGGCTGCTGAATTACAAATTACGTAGAAGGACCTGAGTGGCAACCTCAGGGGTTTGGCGACAATATGTACACATTTTAGTAAACTACACTGGTTAAGACCAATCAATCCTTTTTTCTTAAAAGACCATTTAAAAAATAGTCTTAATCCACCCTAAATACACCATTCCTCAGATGATGATGCCTTCTCATAAGTACAGAGAATAGCAGGAATTTACAGTAGGTCATTTGAGTACCCTTGCTCACAGTTAGCAGGAAATAGTTCAGCACCTGCTGGAATAATTGCCAAGCAAGGCAAAGATAAAGATATAAAAAAAATTTATTGGTTGCCTAGCAGACTTCATATTCAATTTTCCTTTGTCACATTCTCATCAAGTGTTTGTACCCACACAATTCCTGTTGCAAAGGTTACAATGCGAACTTTTCCACCCTGGTGCCACATTTGATCTGGAAGGCACAACGTTCACTCCCAGGTAGGAAACAATTTTGTACACTACATGCGATACTTCATTTATCTGTTTTCACTGGCATAGTGTATCCATTCATTTATTGTAATGCTCTCAAATATTCATAACCACTATTATTCATTAGTATGTGCTAAACAGCCTTTGCAGAAAATGACTTTTCATTTAAGCAATGCCTCCTTACTGCTCTGTTGTCAAATTCCTGGCCTGAGGCTTTGGGATCATTGACTTCCTTAAAGATACCATCAGTGGGGGATTCTCACTCAAGGGGACGAATAAAGCATTTAACCCAAGGCAGAGCCTGAGATACTTAAAGCTTGGAAATTTATTTTAGGCAGCTGCACCCTGCACACATACAGGTGGAATATTCCAGCCTCCAACTTTCTGTTCTAGTAGAAGACATAAGGAAGGCAGGTTTTGCAGTTACTACTGAAGACAAAAAGCATGAAACAATCACATGGGTCAAACAAACAAACTTTTCATTTTCTACGAAAATAATTTGAGTTGACTTGAGACATATGTTTGAACAAAGAGAAAATAAAACATTTAGAAGTTGTATAACCTCTCCCAAGTGCTGGCCCTTTTGAACTTAACTACATCATTTTGAAACAAACAGGGAAATGTTTCCTACTTTCAAACATCAAAAGCCATTTCGGTGTTGCTGAAGAGCTTTCTCACCCACCATTTTCATCTAACTGGACTCAGCATTCATTTTGGTCCTGCTTACAAGCTGCCTTTTTCAAATTACTTGCCATTTCCACCTAGCAGTTTCCACAGAGAGATCAGTCCCAGCAGGTTGAAAGGATGAAAACTGGTTCAGAGTTGAACTTCTCCATCAGGAACCAAGGAATCACAGAATCATAAAATGGTTTAGGTTGGAAGGGACCTTAAAGATCATTCAGTTCTCCAACACCCCTGCCATGGGCAGGGACACCTCTCACTGGATCAGGCTGCTCAAAGCCCCATCCAGCCTGGCCTTGAACGCCTCTGGGAAACCTGTGCCAGGGCCTCACCACCCTGAAGAATTTCATCCTAATGCTTAACCTAAATCTTCCTCCTTCCAGTTTAAAGCCATTCATCCTCATTCTATCACTACAAGTCTGTGTAAAGAGTCCCTTACCAGCTTTCCTGGAGACCCTTTCAGTACTGGGAGGCTGCTCTAAGGTTTCCCTGGAGCCTTCTCTTCTCCAGGTGGAACAAACCCAACTGTCTCAGCCTTGTCCACATACGGGAGGTGCTCCAGCCCTCAGATCACCTCTGTGGCCTCCTCAGGACCCATTCCAACAGTTCCATCTCCTTCTTATATTGGGGATTCCAGAACTAGACATAGAACTCCACATGGGGTCTCACAAGAGTGGAGTAAAAGGGAGAGAATCCCCTCCCTCGCCCTGCTGGCAATGATTACTTTGATGGCACAGCTACATAATATGTTGGAGGGGCCTCCTATCCCCTTCTCTATCACAGATGGTTAATTTGAGAGCCTTCACTGTGTTCCTGGCTGCCCAACCACAAGAGGGATATAGGAACTCACTACCTTCCATGGGTCCTGGAGCCATATTCTTTGTTGGGGCTGGAACTGACCCTGCTGAACTGATCCTGCCTATGGCGGAGGAGGGTGGAACTGGGTGATCTTTAAGGTCCCTTCCAACCCAAACCACTCTACAATTCTATGAAAAAGAATCTGACATGGGAAGAGGTTGCTGGTAAAGTATGAGGTTGGGAATAACCAGAAAGAGGAACATGCCTGTGTGAAAAGTGCTGTCCCTAAATGCAAGCTGCAGGTTCCTCAGGGACCCATCTTTCATCTCCTGCAGGCACTACCCACCTACTAGGAGGCACAAGTCTGGTTCACCTCTAGCTCTGCTCCCAAACACAGCTGAGACCACAGAACTGCTGTACATACTCCAGAGCCTCGCTGAATTTCTAAAAGCCCCTCACTTTCTCAAGCCCTAAACCTCCACTCAAAACCAGCTACGTCACTTCCATGAATCTTAGTGGACATCTAGGTGCATCCTTAGGTGCCTAAACACATATTTAAACAGGAATCTAAGCCTCTTTGAAACCCAGTTTAACTACAAAATTCATTGTAATTCTTTATCTTACGGGGGTTCAGCCGCAATAAACTGATTAACACTGGAGATTAATGTTCATGCAATGAAGTCAGTGGAAGCAGAAACAAATCCTAGCGCAGTTCAAGCAGTGGACATTGCTCATAGGAATCCTGGCATTTGTAGAACCAGAGCATCTTCTACCAGGAACCAGATACGTTCGCTTGCGAAGAAACTTGGACAAATTCTCATTCCATATATTTTGGCTGAAGCCAGTAGTAGCAGCCTGCCTCTTTATAAGCCCTTCAGCTAAAATATCACTGCACATCCCCCTTCAGTTCTCTACTGTTGGGTTCAAGGAAATGGATGTGGAAAAGCTTGGAACATTAATTCAAGTGACAACAGAAGTTTAACACAGGCTGTGAGAAAAAAGGCAGGATTTTGCATATGTTTGCACAAAAGAGAAATTGTTCAAGCAAGTGGGAAGAAGTTTCTAATGCTCATGTCCTATAACATGACCTCATGCCAGTGGGCACGTCTTTCACGAAGACTACATCGTGTGTTTTTGATTACATGACTTATTATTTCCAATGTTAGTAGAGAAATATGGCTAAAAAAGGGGTTTTTTTATATATTTCAAACAGAATATATCAAATAAAAAAGTTAATTCTGGATATCAATTTAAAGCAAAATGTCATGAATAGTAATTCAGAATGAAAAATACACTGCACCTGCTAAAATAATATCTATAAGAAAAGACATGTAATAAAATCCTATCTGATATTAAATATATTTTATCCTCTCTGTTTATAGAGGGAGAGAATGAGTGGTGTTGGTGTAAAGAAGGGTTTCATTACACAGAAAGTCATCATCATCAAACAGTTTGGGTTGGAAAGGACCTCAAAGTCCACCCAGTTCTACCCTCCTGCTATTGGCAGGGACACTACCCCCTGGATTAGGGGGCTCAAAGCCCCATCCAAACTGGCCTTGAACACCTCCAGGGATGGGGCAGCCACCTACTCTGACCAACCTGTGCCAGGGCCTCCCCACCCTCACAAGAAAACATTTCTTCCTAAGAAGAAATCTTCTCATCTCAATCTCCCCTCTTCCAGCTGAAAACTGTTCTCTCTTGTTTCCTGTAGACCCTTTCCAGGACTGGAAGGCTGCTGTAAGGTCTCCCCAGAGCCTTCTCTTCTCCAGGCTGAACATCTCGAACTCTCTGGTCTGGGTAGACCCTGATCCAAGCAGAGGGAAGAACCCTACCATTTTTGGGGACCACAGCGACACTCTGAGCACTTGCTCAGGCTGACTGAGCTCAAGCTCCCCATGGCACTGCTACAGCCCTGACCTTCTAAGCTGGTGAGGGTGCTGATAAGACACCTGTTTTCATCAGAAATTCCATCTGGATTTTAGAAATTTTCTCAATTTAGATCTCATCAAGACTTGCACACATCTGCAGACAGCTTTGATTTCTAGACACCAAAGACTTCCAAGCAGGAAAAAAAAGCTTCTCTGAATAGTTTCCCACCTACTCTTGCAGGCAGACTGATAACAGCACATTTGTGCCCCTGCTTTTGGATCAGAAAGGCACACACATGCATACATACATGCATGTCCTCCAGCTAGTGAAGCTATGCTTTCTTCTTAGCTTGGGTTTGGATGTTCTTGCTTGAAAACTGATCATAGCACTTCACTCTAGAGTACAGCACCACGGGCTTTAATGCTGAAATGTCTGCACAGGCAGGTTTTGTTGCTGCCATATCTTTATCAGTCGGCTGGAGAACGAAGGTGCAGGAAAGATCCTGGCTGCCAACTGGATACCAAACATCACTGGCCACTGGCAAGCCAAGCAAACAGCAGAATGGAATGGAACAGATTTGACCCAGATGTTTTTTTTCAAAACATCACACATGACCATTGCTTAAAAAGAGCAGATGAGACATCCTCAGCCAAACACAAACTAGAGAACGGGATCATTTATCATCCTATTTGCCCTCTTTTTGGAAAAGAGGGAAAACTTTCAACCTTCTTAAGAAGGCAGTGAGCTTACTGCATTCCTGACCTTTCACTTGCAGAGGCAATGCTGATTTCTTGCTGAGCTATGGCTCTGATCATCCTTGCCAAAGCTAAGATGTACATGGAGCTGGCTTACTCTCGTTTCCACTGGCTGCTGAAGCACGCCAGAGACTGTGTGTGCCCTACTGCCTTCAGCGCTGAGCCAAGCAATGCGATACTGCTCAGAACCTTATATAGCACTTTCAGAGCTGCACAGAGGAGCTCAAACCAAAACGACACACAGGAAGTTGAGAAACGTCTTCTACATCTGCTCTCAAGCACATCAAATGGTCAATTCCAAAGTGAGGCATGATAAACTCCCTCAGTTTTTGGAGTCAAAAGTTAGTTGACGGACTAGAATAACACAGAGTGGGAGGGGAAAGGGCATGTGATCACCCACAGACAAAAACAGAAGGTTTATCCAAGCACTGCAATATGACAATCATGCATTGCGAATACCCCAGAGAAGGGAAAACCTGCAACCAGTACTGCAAGCCTGAGGTTTTGGCATTCAAAAGGCAGGGCAGATCACCAAGACACTCGGGAAGTGTAATTTCTCCCAGGAAGCCCAACAGGAAACACTGGTGTTGAATTCTTAAATACCTGCATTGTGGTATGAGCAGACTTACTACAACCCCTTCCACCAAAGCTGTGCCTGCAGATCCCAAACAATCATAGAATCATCGAATGGTTCGGTTTGCAAGAGACCTTAAAGCCCATCCAGTGTCAACACCCCTGCCATGGGCAGGTACACATACCCACTGGATCAGGCTGCTCAAAGCCCCATCTAACCTAGCCTTGGACATCTCCAGGGATGGGGCAGCCACCACTTCTCTAGGAAACCTGTGTCAGAGCCTCCCCCACTCTCACCGTGAAGAACTTCTTCCTAATGCCTAATCTAAATCTTCCCCCTTCAATTTAAAGCCATTCCTCCTTGTCCTATCACTACAGGCCCTCATAAAAGTCCATCCCCATCTTTCCTGCAGCCCCTTTCAGAACTGGGAGGCTGCTCCAAGGTCTCCCTGGAGCCTTCTCTTCTCCAGGCTGAAGAACCCCAGCTCTCTCAGCCAGTCTTCACAGTAGAGATGCTCCAGCCCTCAGATCATCTTTGTGGCCTCCTCTGGACCTGTTCCAACAGTTCCATATCCTTCTTACATTGGATCTTTCACAACTGGACACAGGACTCCACATAGGGTCTCGCAAGAGAGAGGAAGAGGAGGAGAATCCCTTCCGTTGTCCCACTGACTACACTGCTTTAGATGCCAGGATCTCTTCCTGCCTAGTGTCTCTGTTCTACCCAGGGTAAGAGAAAGGTGCGACAGCAGGAAGCCAAGAGGTCTGTTCCTGCAGTGCCCACTAATTCTGCTGTATTTACAATACATGCTAGAGTCCTATGACCCTGATTTTAATTCTGAATGAATAAAAAGGAGCAGAGTTTCATTTTAGGATCACTGCTGTGCAGATCCAGGGCGCTCTCTGCCAATATCAGCACAGACAGACTGCATCTTCAGGCCCGAGGAGAAAAGAATTTGGCCCAAGATGTTAAAGGGTTATTTTAAGGAATGTCTTCCCCCCCCCCCCCCATTTGTTTGTTTTGGAATTGATACCAGGAAAAAAAAACGTAACTAGGAAACAGAATATATAACCGCCTGAGGTGATGTGCAAGAAGTTTCTCCGCATTCTCTGACTTTTTCCTGGTTAAAACCAGTTTGCCTGGGGATGGGCCAGCTTGGTTTCGGCTTCTCCTGCTTTCCCAGCATTCCGCAGACTAACATGACCTTCATTAACTCAACAAAACAACTGGATCCAGCTAACAAAATCCAACCCTCGTCCTCAAAGGTAGAAAAACAAGGATACAGTTGTTCCAGAAATGACCTGGCCATTTCCAATCCTTATCCTCACACAAGAGATGCTATCAAGACTGTTCATTGCTGGTCAAAGACCACAGCAGCTTCTTGGAAATGAACCCTGGCTGCTTTCTGTTCTCTGGATTAACACCCAATTGCTCTCCTAAGGAGTTGTGCCTCTAGGGAGGGAGCATCATGAAAAATAGGTTACAGCAAATGATAAATAACCAGTAGCCAGCCCTGGAATTGTGTTGGCTGGGTGTCAGGGTATTTGTTACTGAGAATATGGACCCGGCCCAATTTAAAATAAAAAAAAAACAAAGCAACCAACCAAAACCAAGCAACAACAGCAAACCAAGTAACAACAGCAAACCTCAGAGTTGGAGCAATGTAGATACAGTGTGATGGATTAGAGGGAATGGGGGAGGGAAAGATCCAGCTCGTCTGCAAAGCTATCTATCTAGAGATGCCACAGAGATAGTGGGGAAATGTGCTGCAGATAACAGACTGGCCTCACAGTTCATCAGTTATTCAAATTTTTCATGTTTTCAGCTGAAATTTCCCTAAAAAGGGGGAAAAAAGAAAAGGAAGTCCAGTCATTATCAGCAGCAGCAAGCAGAACATTCTTAGAAGTTGAATACAAAATCTCTCTCCCTCTACCATGCACGCTCAGGAACTCAGCCTTGGCAGTTCTTACCCCCTGCCTACATCCTGCTGCCTTCAAAAAAGCTATTTTTCTAAATTTCCAGGTTAATGAGCAAGAGAAGCTTCAGAGACATAACTCCAAACTTGAACTCTGCACCTCAGGGTGCAGAGCAGGGAGCTACAGAACAGAGGGACTGCGTTATTTTATTGACTACGCCATTTGTCAGGCTGTACAGTAACTTGTGACAGCCTTACAAACACTAAATTGGATCTTAATCCTCAAAGGCTCCTTCAGTAAAACCAGTGGTGGATGCTTAAGCTTCGCTCTAGACCAAGCCTAAAGCCATTCTGAATCCACCCAACTGGAAACGTTTCAGCAAAGACTGGGAACAAACGGCAGCCAGGGTCCACCACCTCCTTGAGGAGGCAAACACTGGCACATCTATTCAGGAGCCACGTAAGAACAAGGAAGACCCTTGATATATTTCTGACCATGATATGGAAGTGTAAACCCTTTCTAATCTGGAATCCTGTCCCTTACTCCTTAAAGATCACAGAATACTCCATGAAGCCTACAGAATCAATAACCAGAGGGAAGACGGGCCACGGGCAATAGAGGATTAATAAACCCGACTAAAGTGTTGTACAAGGAGTGTTTGGGTTTTAGTGGGCTTGGTTTGTTTAGTTTGTCATATCAGCAAAGCAAGCAGAGAAAAGCAAAAGCGTTTCCCACTTATAATGTTAAATAAATACTTCTCAGGGCTTCGGTTCAGTAAGTGGACAGGTAGGGTTGGACTCTATGATCTCAAAGGTCTTTTCCAACCAGATGACTCTATGACTTTGCTCCTCAGGTAGGATTCCAGATACCACAGTAACACCAGAAGGAATAAACAGTATTGTCAAGCTTGCACAGCAATTACTGTGTCTCTGTTATTTGAGCAAATGGGGAACTCTGCCATTTCCATCCCCAGTTTAATCATCTGTCAGCACATGTATTTAACCGAACTCCCTCTTAGAATGCATGTGAGTTCCACTGGTAGACTGCACCCTGGGAGATGCTACAAAGACGACTGCTGTTATGAGCACAGAGTATATCAAAACAACCACTGAATTTAAAGAAACCAACATGAGAGATGTCCTCACCGTGCTCGAATTCCAGACTCATTTTGCGCATTCCCATCTTTGTCCTTCCCCATGGTGAGTTTAGCCACCACCTCACCATTTGCTGCTACAAGGGCAAATCATACCTCACTTTACACATCTAACAGCTACTTAGCCAAGTCCAAGCTAGCACTGTCTAGGTTCTCTGTGAAGTCAATCCAAATAAATAAGCATCTCCAGAGGGCAAATAATTTCATCCCACTTGTTGTGCGAGATGATGGCTTCTGGAGGAGTCTACAGAAAAAAAACGAAATAACTATAGTTTGAACTAGATATCTCACTTCTGCATGGCTAAAATTCCTTGAGATGAACTCCACACGAACAGGATTCTCTTCAGGGCACAACTTCAAAGATCCTTCTATTCAAGTTAGAAAATCTTTTACCAATGATTTCAGCTTAAACTACTTAGTACTAAGACACAGTCGTACAAGATCTTCAGAGTAAGGCACCCTCCCTAGATCATAAGCAAAGCTGGACTATATCGCTCTGCCTTCCTGACCTCTGGAGGAACACTTAAGATTCCCTGCCACCACACCCATTTTACTTTATTGCCTTTTTATCCATTCAAAAATCCTAAAACTGAAAAGGATATGGCTTACTCACACCTTTATTTCCATGTTTTGCACATGATGCTGATGTTCTTAAAACATTATAAGCCCTGTCTGGATTGAGAAAGTTCTTTATTTTATGTTACTGGAATTTCTTATACCGAATACCCTTTTACAGATCAGGGATGAATTTATGCCAGAAGAAAACCTTGTACTTATTTTAATTAATTTATTGATTCTTTAAAAAAAAAATAAACTAGGAAGAGGAAAAGACAATGTGCATTTAGATATTAGGAAGAAATGTTTTCCTGGAAGGGTGAAGGCCCTGGCCCAGGTTGCCCAGGGTGGCTGCCCCATCCCCGGAGGCGTTCAAGGCCAGGTTGGATGGGGCTTTGAGCACCCTGATCCAGTGGTAGGTGTCCCTGCCCAAGGCTGAGGGCTGGAACCGGATGGGCTTTGAGGTCCCTTCCAACCAAAACCATTCAGTGATTCTATGATACAAAGACCTTCCAATGACACTGGTTTTAATAATGCCTTAGATTGACTCTTCTGCTCTCCAGTGGTAAAAAACAGATCCTTTTCTTTCACCTGTTCCTATGGGAGTAACAACTATAGAGAAACAGCAGGAGGGAAAAAACTCACTCAATTACAAAAGCTTTCCTATACAACTTTGCAATGAGGTTATAAGCATTGACACAAAGCATTGCATGGTGAGACAGAACCTACTGTTAAGTCACTGCCAAACAGTGAAAGCAAAACTAGCAATAGCGTAAGGGGTAGGATGGTTTGAGAATTCCAGAGCCAGGTAGGATTCGGACACAGATCAGACGAAGCTGCGATGGTGATCTAGTCTGACCCTCCTCCCCACATCTTCTACTGATGCCTGCTCAAAAGCCACAGCTTGCTGGCTGCTATCTCTTGCTCCACCACTGATGCTCGCTCTCTACCCCAGACAGGTAGTTCCAAGGTTTTCATCAACTTTTTTCACTCCCTTGTAAATGACAAGCACATTACCTACACAGTTCTTTTGAGGACAGTCCTGAACTTCAATAGTGTGGGCGGTTGAGGGAGGGGATTGTCCTGCTTTACTCTGCACTGGTGCGGCCCCACTTTGAGCATTGGATGCAGTTTTGGGCACCATGGGATAAAAAGGACATCAAACTACTGGAGAGTGTCCAGAGGAGGCCACAAAACTGGTGAAGGGTCTAAGAAGGGAAGTCGTATGAGAGGCTGAAGTCACTTGTTCTGTTCAGCCTAGAGAAGAGGAGACTGAGGGGAGACATCATTGCAGTTTGCTGCTTCCTCAAAAGGGAAGGAGGAGGAGCAGGCACTGAGCTCTTCTTTCTGGTGACCAGTGATAGGACTTAAGGGAATGGCAGGAAGATGAGCCAAAGAAGGGTTAGGTTGGACATTGAAAAGGTTCTTCCCCTAGAGGGTAGTGGAGCACTAGAACAGCTCCCCAGGGAAGCAGTCACGGTGCTGAATCTGACAATATTCCAGAAGCATTCAGCCAATGCCCTCAGCCACATGGTGTGAATGTTGGGATTGTCCTGTGCAGGGACAGGAGTTGGACTCAATGGTCCTTGTGGGTCCCTTCCAACTCAGGACATTCTGTGATTCTATGTAATTAACTCAAGATTTATTACAGGCGTGCTGTGATCTCTCCTGAAAATACTGGGACACATGGCTGCACTCAGCTGTCCACCACACTAAGAATTCCTTCCCATCAAGCTTCCAGTTAGGACACTGAGCAATGTTTAATCTGAAGTTATGAGTGTGTTATCAGAGCATATAGCTGGAAAAGAGTGGATTAACAGAAGCTGGAGTTCTTCATGACTCCACAAGTAGTGCTAGGGCAGGAGTCCTGTAAGCTGACTCACACAGCACTCCACCCTCCCTGAGAAAAGCAATCTTGTCAAAGACACCTATAAACTTAAACAGAAAAGAAACCCTATGGGTTTTCTCAGAAAGAGACAGACAGAAAAAACGTCCTAAAGAAGCATACAGCGAATTTAGCTAACCTTGGAGATTTTCTAGGACATTTAAAAAATAAAAGTAATGAAGAAAATAGCTACTTCCTTAAAAAAAATGAATTTTTAAAATGTCAGTAATTTTTACAAAGGTTAGCGCTCAGAACAGTTGTACCAGCTATGTTCTAAACCAGATCCACAACAAAAAGATTAGAAATTAAAAAAATCCTCTCCCAGAAAACACTGGTTTTCTCCTGATTTTGGAAGCACAGCCTGGTCACACATAACTCAATCAGAAGAACAAGCAGTGTGGTAGCAAGAACATGAGAACATGCAGGCAAGGGATAAGGGTCCTATCCTCTCCCCTACGCCAATAACACTGCCACTAGGACAGCAGCACTGCAACATCACGGCTGGGTCCTGATCTGAAGGATCACAGAAACACAGCATAGTTAGGCTTGGAAGGGACCTCAAAGCCCATCCAGTTCCAACTGCAGGGACACCTTCCTGTGCATTAGGTTGCTTAAAGCCCCATCTTGCCTGGCCTTGAAGGCCTCCCATGGATGGGGCAGCCACAACTTCTCTGGGCAACCTGTGCCAGGACCGCTCCACCCTCACAGGAAAACATTTCTTCCTAAGATGACATGCAAAATCTTCCCTCAAAAAAAAAAAAATCACTTTTTCCTACAGTTAAACTGTGAAGGATCAACAGCTTTTTTGGTGCTACTTAAGGGGGAAAAGTGATTATTAAGCTTATATTAGGAACAGGTGCTCTCAGGTTAGCAAAGATTCTACTAGGCATTGTCACCAGCTGGGCTGAGCTCCTTGGTTGCTGCCTAAGCAGAGCTGGAAAGCAGATTCGTACTCCCTGCAATAAATTCTGGACTGCTGAGACTCACGGGAAGCCCAAGGTGTGGTCCTGGCTGGCAGGTGAGATGGTGGTTGGTTGCCAGTCTTTCCCCAACTAGAGGAAAAGGTGCTTATAAAGTAAAATTGCAGAAGAAGAGCAGAAACTGAGAGCTAGCATTGCCCTGTGCCCCTTCTCTGTGTTTGGCGGATGTGCACGCTTTGGTCACATTAAAAACCCAAAGTCTACATCTAAGCACAAAGGCACCACACCAGGAAACCCAAGTGTAGGTTAGTCTGTATTAAAACATGTGGAGACAGCCAACCTTTGCTTCGTCTCCTTCTCCAGAGCCACAGGTAAACACAGTGAGGAATGCAGAAAACACAGAGCATGCATGCACTGCACAGGCCGATTGCAGAGCAAATAAGGATAGACTACCACTGGGCATCAGACCCACAATTAATACCCACTAAAGGATGTTAATGCCCTGCAAGATGAGGCTTCCAAGGATTCAGGTAGGGTTTCATCATCTGCCCAACACCCATCCTTGGAGGCAGGCAGGGAAGCGTCCTCACCCCTTTCCTAGCACAGGGGACAAAAATGAAACAGAAAGGTGAAGCAGCTTGCCTAAGTCTGCCCTGTGAGCAGGAACTGGATTTCACCACCTCCTGTCTCCCAGTCCATTTCTCGTTCCAGCAGAGCACATCACCCTCTCAGATCTGCTCCAGGTAAGCAGATAACATGCATGTACTCCATTCCACAGGGGAGGGAAAGGCACAGAGAAAAATGACTCAAGGATTCAAAGGCTTGGTGAGATTTATAACTGATGATATGCAAAACGCAGTAGGTAACAGCATAAAATCAGTCTTGATTGGAGCTAAGGTGCTGTGCCAAGCCTGACAACCTGACTGCAAACACCAACTCCTCTTGCTCTTCTCCAGTGCCCTTGGAAGCCTTCACTCGAAATGATCTGGATTTATGAATTCCCAGTAGTATGTCCAACTCGCTCTCCCCACCTTTTTCCTCTTCCTGCAGCAAAATTTAGTTAGAAGTTTAGGAAAAAAACGTAATGGTACTATCTCTTAAAACCCAAATTAAGTGCTTCGTGTCCTGAAATCTTGTGAAGTCTGTTTTCCTAGTGGTTTTGGTTGCTGAAGGGTTTAAACAACACCAGAAAGTTCAGAGCTATTTTTTAGGGGTATTTTCATCACTCTGACCTTCTATGCTAAAACACAACTGCTAATTCCTCTAGTTAAGAATAGGAATTGTATTAAACCAGCCAGCTCTACCTCGTATCATTAGAAAGTGATGCCTCTTGCTACGCCCTGGTTGTAAAATTTGGACTTGAAAATAAGTGTTAGGCTTTGGAAATAGAAAGATCTCATCCCTAGACTTACAACAGCTAGAACCTTAAAAATATTCCAAGGTGAAATGCCCTATGGCCAGAGGCTTTGGAAAAGAGCACACTTAACTTAAAAGCCCTGGAGCTAACGGCTAATTTCAGTACCTGGTCAATTTTAAAATAAAGCTTCCATGTAACCCTTTTTTAGGATTGTGGACCTCATTTGTTTCTAACTCAAGAAATGAAAACTATCATTATACAGCTCTGGAAAAGGCTTATTCCCAAACAGGCCAAATTCTACACTCCCATGTTTAACGCAGCTCCCATAAAAAAAAAAATAAATGCCATCCCCTGAAGATCATGAGATTGTGCAAACACACATGGGCTCCCACATATGCTCAACCTGGTCAGAGCCAACTTTAGAGGCTCCTCTCTGGCTCCCTTGCTCTCTCAGGTATCATCAATGGCCAAAGCGCCCAGAGCCTGGGTTGGTACCCAGTGTGTGCTGAGCTGGTGCTGCTGGGGTGCAGCACTGGTCCTCCCTGCACTTACACAAAACCTCATGTCACCCCAGCCCAGGTCAGTCTGAAGGAGCTACGTTCTCACCTCTGACCACATCACAGATGTACTTTCACAGATGGACCCAGCTGCCTTCCAGTACTGAAAGCGGCTGCAGGAAAGTTGGGGAGGGGCTCTTGACCAGGGAGTGCAGAAATAGGACAAGGCAGAACAGGTTTGAGCTGAAAGAGGGGAGACTGAAATGAGATCTCAGGAAGAAATATTTTCCTCTGCTGATTGGTGAGGCCCTGGCACAGGTTTCCCAGAGAAGCGGTGGCTACTTCATCCCTGGAGGTGTTCAAGGCCAGGTTGGATGAGGCTTGGAGCCCCCTTATCCAGTGGGAGGTGTCCTTGCCCATTGCAAGAGGCTGGAAATGGATAGGCTTTGAGGACCCTTCCAATCCAAACCGTTCTGTGATTCTATGACTGAATTCTTGTGAAAACCAGCCCTTAATGGTGTGATTTCAAAGACAAACTTTTTGAGCTATCGCAGACTTGACAAATTTATTGTTACAGAACAATGAGTTTCCATAGACATAAGAAAGGTGCTGCACGTTACCTTATTGCAGAGTTAAGACCTTCAAGTTCGCATGCATTCTCCCTGTCTCCAAAAAGCCCCACCTCAGCCATACCTCGATGGGTTTGCACAGGTGAAACCGAAAGGTTGTGTCAGAACTTCAAATCAAAATCACCGTCTTTCGGGGTGTTGGATTGTAGCTTTTCTTGCTGAAAACAATTTTCAGTTTGTTTTGCTAAAAAAATGCCTTTTTTTTAACGCTCAGTGTGACTAAGCAAGTCTGCCTGGCAGCCCCCACTCCGTGGAGCTGCTGGATTATGATTGCATGGGGAAGTCAGGATGGCTGTTAACCTCCATATTACTGGGGCAGCATCACAACACACTCCTCCAACAATCCTACACTTCCCATCAAAGCATTCCTCTACCTCTGCTTGTTTGTCCAAGTTTAATTGAAATCCACTGCGATTTTTTTTTTTTTCCTTATCTGCTTGGGGGTTGGGGGGTTGAAAGCCTTTGCCTTGTTCTGCTTCTGGAAAGCAGCAGGAACGGAGGGGTTAATGCTCTGCGTTCAGAACAAAACCCACAATGCTGAGGCAGATTTGCTCTCATCCAATCCATTCCCTGACAAAACTTGTTGCTAGTCCTGTCTGCACCATCCTAGATCTCCCAGGTTTCACTGGCCTCCAGCCAAGAGAGTCGGTTTACTCTCATAATGAAGGGGGGGCCAGAAGGATTTATCTTTCCAAACCTCTCCTTGCATTATGTCCATCCCTGCAGAGAAATCTTCTTGTTTTTCCACATTTTCTCGCAGGCGGAAGCCCTCCTAAGGGCATATCCCCAAGGATTCGCTGAGATGGAGGGCTTCTCAGCTTACAGCTTCTACTTACAATGCTATATTTAGTCCATTAAAAATCCCAATAAGGTTAAACATAAACGCTCCTTCAAAGTTTTGGTCCCGACACTTTACTCCTTGCCTTCTAAATCAACTTATGCCTTATTTGAAAATCTTTAGAAATTGTTCGGAGGAGTGAATGACCTATTCTGAGTGTTTAAAATTAGATCAAAAGTCTAAAGTTGCTTCCTCCCAAGCTTCTGTTTCCTACTAAACAAGGAAACAGTCATACAATAAAATTTCCACGAGAAGAATGGAGTCTGCAAACTGAAGTTGTCACAGGTGAACTGGTGAAAAAATAAAAGGGGGGGGAGAAACTGAAGGCTGATGCTTTAGTATTTATTAAGGTCCTGAGAGTAAATTCAAGTATAAACACAGTTTCCCTCCTTCCAACTTGCATTAAGAATTGCCTCCCTTGAAAAAAACACCCCTCCGTAAACCCAGACCTCCACAGGCAAAAGTTTCCCCTAGAAACTCGGTGCGCGTTGACAGACTCGAGTTCATGGGGGAAATGCCTATTTTACCTTTGGCTCCTCAAGGAGTTTGCTGCTCTGCTGGAGTTGGGGAACTACAGACTAGCACAACTAAGATCTGCCCACCGGTTCCTTCCTTTCCCTTTTCAGTCACTTATTCCCCTCATTGCCTGGGTTATTCACACTGGAAGCCCTCATAAAACACTGAGGCTCACCTGAAAAGCTCCTCACAACACTATGCTGGCTTTCTCTGAAAAGATGACTTCTCCTGCACCTGAAAGACTAATCCAAGATTTAAATTGTTCTCCTCCTTGTCTGAGAAGGAAACCCAAAAGTAAAGGTTCTGCAACTGGAACTTAACAACCAACCCACCAACAAGGCACAAATACCTGTTCTCCTAACGTGGCAGTTAGGACCCTACTGGTTCAGTCAACGCTAAGTTTGGAGTAAAAAACTCCCTTACTTTTAGGCAAAGTGAGCAAATAAAAGTCTGAAAGCAAAGGGAAGGATCCTGAGGCCAGTAAGCACTACTTTTGGCACTTTAATTGCTGATAAAATCACATTTAAGGAAAGAACGAATTTCAGCAGCACATCCATTGTTCCCCATTGTCATGGTCTAATGAAGGGAATCTCAACTAGATCGAGCCTGCCTTGAGTTATATTTCATGTTTTGATTCCAGCTTTGATAAGGTCACACCTTAGAAGAGCCATGCACAGTGTAACAGATGGGAATACTTTCAGCTACTCCAAGACTCCGCTAATAGCATTTCCAAGAGAAGAAAAATCAAATATTTTCTCTATCTATATAAATAGGTATGAGTTTTCAAGTTACTTTTGCTCCCACCTCATCCCACCAACCCACATGGGGATGATATCTGCTGCAGTGGAGACTGCAACAGCCATGAGCGCAGAGGCCATTACCCACTCAGGCAGGCAGAGCCCTGCAACTGCTTCCCCTCAAGAACTATAATGACGACCGGCCTCCTCTCCGAGAAGGCATGGTCCTCAGGGAAGCAACTCCTACCACAAGGTCTGCAAACCACCCAGATCCTCAAACTCAATCTACCCCTATGGTGTCAAAGATCAGCTTCTGCTCAGACCTGTCTTCCCAGAGAGGCCAGACAGAATCGTGGAATGGTTTGGGTTGAAACCCCATCCAGTTCCAATCGCCCTGCCATGGGCAGGGACACCTCACACTGTATCAGGGGGCTCAAATCTCCATCCAATCTGGCCTCGAACATCTCCAGGGATGGGGCAGCCACCACCTCTCTGGGCAACTTGTGCCAGGGCCTCCCTACCCTCACAGGAAAACATTTCTGCCTAAGGTCTCATCTCAATTTCCCCTCTTCCAGCTTCAAACCATTCCTCTTCATTCTCTCCCTGCAGTCCCTGATCAAGAGCCCCTCCCCAGCTTTCCTGTAGGCCTCCTTTACATCTTCCACTGCTGTTCCACTCCTGTCACTGACTTCGCACTCTGAGTTCACCCCTCGGATGACTCAGATTCTTCTTGTGGTCTCCTTCCTGCTGCCAGCCAGGGATCCAGCCCAACCTGGGTTGTCACTGGTAAGACAGCAACAGTGTCAACTGCAGGACTTAAGAAAATAAGAAATAAAATAGTGAGGAAATGGTGACCTAATTTCCTAGACTGGTTGTCTGCTAACCACAACGTGAAGGTTTCAGGGACTTTGGCTCACTACCAGCTTGCTCTAAAAATGCCTTCTCTGCAAACCAGAAAAAAGCATTTTACTTTGTTTTCAGATAATACCAAGCAAAAGAAAAAATAAAAGGAGGAAGTTCACAAACTCACATCCAACATGAGTAAAGAGCAAAAACTTTCTTATTCATATTAAAACTTCAAATGAATACAAGCTTTTTCTATAGGAAGGAGTTTACCCTATACAAGAATGATGCCGTCACACCAATGATTTCTACAACACAGGTTTAATCTTTGGTGAATTAGGTTAGAAAAGCCTTCAGTTTAGTATCACTTTATCTCACGTCAGAGATAAGCAGAAACATTATTAGCTGAGAATCCATTGCAGGGAGAGACTTTTGGAAACTGCATGCCGTAAAGATGAAATGCTAGGAAAATGTGGAAAGTGACGGGCTTAGGGCTGCAGCGAGGCAGAAGAGGTCATGCTTTGCAAAGCCTCAGGAGTTCCCTGGGGACGTGCAGTGACGTGAAGGAATTTCGGGGGATGTTGTACACTCAGAGTGCTAAAAAGCATTTCACAAGATTCTGCACAAGGCAGCAACAGCAAAGGTGAAGATCATCTAAAGTAGGAGACTGCACAGTAAACAGAATTAAGAGCAGGAGCCAAAGGGTACCCAAAGTGAAAATATTTCAGGTTGGAATGAAAACAAAAGATCACTCCAGAGGTCAGTCTAAACTTCTTCTTAAAAATATATAGGTACTCATTTATTTATACAGGCTTTTGTGTGTTTGACAGAAGTCTAATAAGTCCATAACGTGGTTTTGGTTTGCTCTTCCTCTCCTCATTTCACTGTTTTACATTTGCACATCACGTTACAGTTGCTGAAAAGCAAAATAATGAACCTAAACTGAAAAAGAAACAGGTCAGTGAAGGAAAAGAGCCATCATATGTCAAGTTTGATAGGTGAACCTGAAGTAGCTTCATCAGCATAAAGTCATGTGCGCCTAAAGGGTTCACACTTGGGGTTAGTACACACAAGGACTCAACATCACAACGCGCTGCACTGGTCAAGAAAGAAAAAGATTAGGCTGCATTTATATTGGTCACAAAGATGTTCTGGAAACAAGACAACATCTGTGGGGGTGGGGACGGGAAGCCCAGCCAAATTTAAGATAGCGCTTAAGGGAATTGGAGACACAGTTGCCTCCACCATGGCAAAAGACAGCCAGGCTCCTCCATTCTTCACTATGGATCAAGGCAAAAACATGGCCGAGAAATTCCAGTACCACACAAGGGAACCAGTGAAAAAAGAAAGTATGTGGTTATTCTTCTAGAAGACTGTTTAACAAGGCTCTTCAGTCCACACTCATATCTCATATAAGCCAAAGGGGCATGCAAGTGTCTTCAGACCTGATTTGGGGAGAGGATAACTCTATGGTAACCAAGTACATAACTATTAAACTAAACACTATGCTACCTAAGTCAGACCCAAGATATTTACTAAATATCCACATTGAATAACTTGCGTAAATCCCAACTCAGTTCCTCAAGGACATTTTATTATTTCAATGCAAAGCAATCAGGGAGACAGCAAATACCAAAACCCACACGTTCTGAAGAACAACCAAAGGAGGTAGACTGGTTCCCAGCAGAAGAGACAATTTCTAGGAGACCTTTTTGAAATGATTTATCAGCACAGGAGGGACAGACATCCTTCACATGCCAACTGTTTCACAGGAGTAAAAGGTCCAGAAAAAAAAGGAGCAGTGCAATAAAAGGAACAGAAGCAAACAGGTTTGCTTCAATGCCTGGTTAACTCTGGTAAATGTAACTTGGAGAAGAAAAGTGAAGTTTTTAACTGAGGACGACTTAATAAACAGCAGTTCTGGATCAATCCACCTAAGATACTGGATCAGCTGGTTGGTATTGGACCAGTCTCTGCTGAAAAGCCAGCCAACAGCAAAAATCCAGCTCCAGGAGCTCAGGAGGAATAAAAGACAGGAGCACAGGTCACCTGATACTTTCTTCAGGAAAGAAGTGAAAAATGAAGTTATTTCAAAGATGGTCTCCCTTCCCTGAATTGTCTTCAATTTTTCCAGTTCTACCACCATCAGGCAGACACAAAAATCAGCTTTTCTCATCTGCACTAAGTACCTCAGACACTGCAGATCACTGGCATGGTTTAAGAAAAAGAGGAAACAACATTCTTATCGCACGGCACGTCTTACATCCAGCTGAACATAAGCTTCTCAAACCTCCTATACCTAAACTGCAGAAGTGAGCTTCACTAACGCATTCTGGTGGTTTGTCAAGTCATTACTCAGCAGAACTACCACAAGAACAGAGGAAGACGCTTCTCTGCTGCCTGGCTTTTAGACACGGGTATTTCTCAAGTCAACTGTTCTGCTTTTCTTCAGCTTTACAGCAGGCACTGAGCATTGAAAAATCTTGGACCCATCTGGTCTTACTAACTTTGCTGATGCTGGATCTCATATCAAACCAGGTCTTTCTCAGGTGCCATTTTTCAGCTTGCTTCCAGCTAACAAATTCCTTTATAAAATGGAAATACATAATGCTCACATTTAAAAGCAAGCAGGCAAAAACTTGCTCAGCAACAGTTTTCAGCTCCATATTTTTCCCACCTCTTGGCAAGCAGCTCTTGTAGAGACAGGAACCAGCACAGGAAAGAGGCGCAGGCATAGAGACAAATTCTCAAGAACTGATGCCTATTTGGTTTTAAATTGGAAGGGGGAAGATTCAGATTAGACATTAGGAAGAAATTCTTCCCAACAATGGTGGGGAGGCCCTGGCGCTGCTCCCCCAGAGAAGTTGTGGCTGCTCCATCCCTGGAGGTGTTTAAGGTCAGGCTGGATGGGGCTTCGAGCACCCTGATCCAATGGGAGGTGTCCCTGCCCATGGGCTGGAACTGGATGGGCTTTAAAGTCCCTTCCAACCCAAACAATTCTATGATTTGCCATTACATTGTCCATGAGATAATGAATTACCATACTCCAAGAACCAACCTCACATACTAATCTGTGCTGACTTCTATGCTCACCCAAAAACTCCCCACCAAAACACCAAAATTATATTCAGTGTGGATACATGCACAATTTCTTATTTTTCAGGCTAGACAAACAAGATATCTTGAGGCAAGAGTGGTTAGAATAGCCTTCGTCCTGAATAACACCAGAGATATATGCTACTACATAAATATAATGAGCATATTTATCTCTTAGAAAGCCAACCTCTTTCATTGTCACATCAGGCAGTTCAGAAACATGAAAATACTGTGTTAAAAAGATAATTTTGTCCTTTTTTTTAAAAAAAAAAGAATCACCTGTAATAGTTTCTTCCAGTACACTCTTTAGATACAATAAAAGCTGAGAACATTGGGAAATCCTTATTTTTAGTGTGGAAAAAAATATGGTAGAATTCTTAAATACGTGTCCAGAAATCTTTTGACACTTACTGGTATGTTTTCAAAGCAGCTCGTGGTAGGTATATGCACAAATCCCATTATTTGTTAACAAGATTAGTGAACACTGCTTTGAAAATATATCTCAGCCTGTTCAGCATAAACATGCACATTTACAAATCCCCAAAGACATTATAACTTATTTTTGGTAAGAAAACACTGTCCAACTGACTATTGCCTAAAATTCCAGTGAGCCAGCCCCGATTAATCCCTTGTCTCACCATCTGGGCAGCGTACCTTGTTTGTCTGACAAGTGACATTACACCACCCTATTTCATAGGAGAGAGGTAGATTATAAAATTGAATTGTGGTCATTGGAGTGAATTCATGATTTCAAACATACTTCAGAATAATAGCATTCCTTTTTCTGAATAGATAACTAGATGGGAAAGGAAACCAAACAATACTTTGCTACAGAGCTTTATGGTAAATAAAAAAAAAAAAGATGCATTTTTAAAAAAGAAATAAACTATTTCTGCCACCACTCAACTCATTTAAAATTGAAGAGGGGCCTACTAAACTTGTCCTCAGCAAAGCAAGTGGAAAAAGGAACCCACGGGGTTTTCAGACTCCACACATACTGTCACCAGTGAACAGCACTGAATCCTCTTTCCATCTAACTTTCCCTTGTACTCAAGATTAAAATCTAAGTAAAGAATTATAAAAAATCATATGCAAGTCAGTTAAAATTCGCACAACAGGCATGAAACAATTTTCAAGGGGAAAATACGAGACTAGAAATTATTTATTTTGATGACATTTGTTAGGAATAGGGACATGATGTTTAAAATGTTCTTTTTCTCTACTCATCTTTCCCCTCCTCAAAATATTTAGGTTGTTTTGCACCTAGCCTGAAGTTTGGATAGCAAGGGTTATTACAGAGAAGCGGTCACCTTGCTCCCAACATCTAATGAAAGAGCAACACTACACTGTGCCAAAGCACCACATCTTTTAGACTCCCTCCACAGCTGCTCAGCAAGACAGCTTTCCTTCTTTCACCTTCATCTCATAAAGAGAGGAGGAAGTGCAAATGTATGAAGACTTTAATTTTGGCATTGCCTGACAGCAGAATACACTCAAGTCCTCACTAATTCCAAGTTCCCCCAGCTTTGTAGTAAACTACAAAACTTCTCAACCAACTAAACGGACCTCTTAACCGTGCCCTCAGGCATCTCAGGGCTTTTTGTAGGCAACTGCTTCTTTGTCATAGACCTAGTACAGGTCTTGCCAAGAAACAACCTGACTTTCCTACTGCAGCTTAACTCAATCATAGCAAACTCATACCAGAGTTGCAGAAAGTCAGCAAAAGTACATGAAAATGATGTTGCTGCTGCAGCACAATTGAACTGCGGCCCATAGAATGATTTGGGTTGGAAAGGACCTCCAAGCCCATCCATTTCCCACCCCCTTTGCCATAGGCAGGGACACCTCCCACTGCATCAGCGTGCTCAAAGCCCCATCCAACCTGGCCCTGAACACCTCCACGGACAGGGCAGCCACAGCTTTCATGGGCAACCTGTGCCAGTGCCTCACCACCCTCACAAGAAAAAAGAATTCTTCCTAAGATCTATCTAAATCTCCCCTTTTCCATCTTAAAATCTTGAAAAGGATGACCCTGAGTATGTGCACAGACATTGCAGGCCTTGGACTTCAGAGCCAAGAGGGACTGCTGAAAGCCTTTGTGGGGGAATTTGAGAAGATGAGGAAGGTGTTGCTTAGGCTCCAGACAGGTCACACCATAAGTGACCTCTGTGAAGTGGAAAGGTGCCTCATAGCCCTACACGACTCTCAGTCCTCCACCGTCAGACCATCATGCCATATGATCCTGTTCAGAAATGTGTCTGACTCCTGCCCTCATTCTGGCAGAAGCAAAATGGTAACTCGGCTTCATTTATTGTCTGCTGCTTCTTGTGACACTTCTGCAAGTTTAAAGAGCCGACATTTACCCCTTCCCTTACTTTTCAGCGGGCCCCATCCCACGCCCTTTAACTCACCAGGCTGACAAGACTTTGCAGAACACCCCTTCATTTCTTGACAGAGAGGAGAGATTCCCGGACTAGTTTTAAGAGCAAGTTCATGAAACGGAAGACATCTAGACTCTGCGTGGGCTAACCCACCCTGGCTCTCGGGCTCGTAAAACAGCGTCAACATTTCCCTTCTCCGTTGGAAACTCTTCACCTGCAATATCACATCATGGCATGTGCCATTGCCATCATTTTACCATGTTGATGCCCGACAACATATGGTGTCACCTAATAACATCCTTCTCCTTCCACATAATTTTCAGGTATGCAACCTGCAACAGAAATCCTTATTAGTCCCTGCATGTCCAACCTTGACCTGTGTGTTCTTGCCTTTCATCTCACTTTCACTGCTCCAGCCTAAGTGTATCAACTCTTTCTATATAACTTTCTGATTCTCTTTCATGTTGCTATTGCCATCTGATTGGACTTGAGAGATATATCAGTGCCTCCTTGTTTTCAAATGCAATTCATTAACAAATATTTGAAAAAAAATCCGTTTTGAGACTGAATCAGAAGGAGCTTGCAACCTCCTTGTAGTCTGATAATCCCACCTATAACAGCCTGCCATGATTTTCCAATTTAGAAATTTTCTCTTAGAATCATAGAATTGTTTGGCTGTAGCAGACCTTTGAGATAGAGGCCAAATATACCTGTCCACTACTAAACCATATCCATGAGTACCTCATCTACCCATCTTCTAAATCCCTCCAGGGATGGCAACTCAACTACCTCCCTGGACAGCTTCTGCCAGTCCCTGGAAACCCTTTCAGGGAAGAAACACCTCCTAATATCCAATCTAAACTTCCTCTGGTGCAACTTGAGGCCATTTCCTCCTGTCCTATCACCTATTACTTGGGAGATGGGACCAGCACCCACCTCGCTACAAACTCCTTTCAGGGAGCTGTAGAGAGCGATGAGGTCTCCCCTCAGTCTCCTCTTCTCCAGGCTAAACAATCCCAGTGCCCTCAGCTGCTCCTCATAAGACTTTTGGGCTTCATTACAACCACATCAACTTCCATCTTCTTAGTTTAACTAACAACCTCCTCAGATTAAGTACATTGTGTTTCTTGTTTCTAAGATAAATATATTTATTGAAGAGAAAGACCTAGTGAAGCAACTCATAATCAAGTGATTTAATCACCTTTTAAAGCTGGGGTTTAAAAAAAGCAACCAGGAAACTTCAGTTTAAATACTTTAGCTTAACCTTGTCTTAAGTCCGGACTCCTCAGTTGTTTCCTAAACAAAAAATGTCAGCCACAGAGATCACTAACTTAAATACATGCAAACTTATAGTAGACCAGGTATTCCTTTTTACTACCTCAAGGGATATTCCATGCACTTATTTAAAAAGCTTAACATGCATTTATTCACACATTTGGTTTATATGTTAATATATTAGAGACAATTAACAGCTTCATTTCCTAGATGATTTTTAAATTCATTATTTATGTCAGCCTTAACCTGATCACAAATTACAATTAGCCTCAATCTCTCAAACCGGTTTTTATCTACCACTTTGCAGAGGAGAACAAATCTTACTGCCTTTTCACCTCCGAGCCATCTTATCTGCTTTGTCTCAACTCCGAATAAACTGACATCTCTGTACCAACAGAAAATGCTACAACTATAGTAAAAATCTATTTTCAGCAACAAGCTCCACTTTTAGGGGTGGATTTTGTGACACTCTAACATCTCAACGGCAAATATTTAAGCAGTTCTTTTGCTGCTTTAAATGATTTTTCGGTTACAGGAGATTTATTTTTTAAAATAGGTTCTCAATTTCAAACTTAGAGCTGAGTTTAAAGAAGCTATTGAATCAAACCTGAAAACTCAATTGACATTTGAAAACCTCCTTTTTAAGCTATGAGGTATTTCTGTACTCCAGTGCTCACCTCACACACCCTGCCTTTGGTTGCACACGTTTTAAACTAAAAGAGGAGAAGTTTAGACTAGATCTTAGGAAGAATTTTTTTCCACTGAGGGTGGGAAGGCACTATCCCAGGTTGCCCAGAGAGGTGGTGGATGCCCCATCCTTGGAAACATTCACAGTCAGGTTGGATGTGGTTCTGAGCAACCTGATCTGGTTGAAGATGTCCCTGTTTGCTGTAGGTGGTTCGGAACAGTATGAGCTTCACGGTCCCCTTCCAACCCAAACTATTCTGTGATTCTATGCTCCCAAAGGCATTTTAAGGCATTTTCCCACTCATCCTCTCTCTTTTCCTTCCTCAATTATTTGTCCTATTGAGGTCACGCTAATCCAGCTATAGTTGCTCACACGACTTTCGTCCTGAGATATGCCAGTGGCTACTCTGCCATCCCTGGGAGTGGCATTTATATTAAATCATGCCTTTGTGGGCATTTATTTAAAAACCCCAGGCTTGTGCAGAATAGCATTAACTACGAGGAAGTACACTGAGTTTAACAGACAGGGATGGGCATGTTTTGCTACCCAGCTAATCAGACCCAGAAAAGCATAAACCTATTTAAAACTTCCTGGTAAAACCTGGTGCTGTCACAACCAGCCAGTCACCAGAGGACAGAGAAGTCGCTCTCCGTATTGTCCTCATCCCTTCACTGTCTGCTCCACTCACTCCATGGGCTCCTGCTTTGAGGGTATAAAGCAGCGTGAGCCGCACTCGGCTGCACTGGCTGGCCAGGTCAAAACAGCTTCCCAGGGACATGAAGTATCTACATGCTACAGGACAATCCTGGAGCCCTGCCCAGAATTCCTTCTCCTGCTTTCATAATCACACATAAATTAACTGGTACTAATGAAACATTCATAACTGTGCGCAGAATATTGTTACGTGCCTAATGCCTATCTTAGGGTGCACAATTCATTGTTTTGTGAGGCATTTTGAGGGGGACTAAGAGCTCAGCACAAATGCAGATACAACAGTCTGTAAAGACAGTGGACCAGAACAGAAAGGCCGCCGAGATCAGTAGCTTTCAGCTAAGACTCTTGCTATCATTACGCAGAGGACTAATTATGATATTATTTGTTACCATTTGGAGGAGCAGCTTCTCAGTTTGGTTAGAGGTTAGCGCTAATCAGCTGCTGAAATTTTAACTGATTCTGTCTGAAGTGCTGACAGATGCAGAACTCCCCAAGTGAAGAACGAACATGTGTCAGCTTTTTGTGACAAACTGAGAGAATACTTCTTCAACAGAAAAAACACACTTATTATCTAATAAAGTGCAACAGTGATGTACAAATAGGATGAATCACGTGGAGAACAGTGGGATTGAGTGTACCAGTCTAACACAAAAATAATCAGATAAAACGTCCTTCTTCCTAACAAACAATAGAATCATTAAGGTTGGAGAAGACCTCTAAACTCATCCAGTCCAACAGCACCGTGCCAACTAAACTATGTCCCCAAGTGCTATGGCCACACGTTTTTTGAAGCCCTCCAGGGAAGGAGACTCCACCACTGCCCTAGGAAGCCTTTTCCAATGTTTGACCACTAACGAAACCAAACTCTTTCCCCACTCTAATAGAGATGTCTGGGATTAGAGAACGTAGAAAGAAAGCAAAGCCTCTCAGACTTGTCAGCAAAGCACCCTGGTTCATTGCTTTGTGGAACATCCATTAACACTTTCTTAAGCAGTATAAGTAAGTTTTTCATTCCTCAAATAATAAGCTCAAAGCCTTCCCCAGAGTCCAAAACGATCTCTGAATTTCCATTTTTATGCAGTAATGTACCCAATATGTCTACACACAACAGAAAGCAATCTTTTCCCTAAGGAATTTAGAAGGGAATTTAATAGGAACACTCCCATCCCGGCAGGACAGTTCTGAAGGAGCATAAAGGTCCTAGTTCTAACCAGGACACCATACTTGGCAGACCCCTAAAAGGTTTTATATGTTGCTCAAGGGGCACTCCATCCTGTCTGCAAAAAGCCACGGGACTGGATGGGAGTGAAAACCAACCAATTCCCTTTGATCTTTCCCCTAGAGCAGTGGAGTCTCATCCAAACTGTCTTGTAGAGCAAGTACTGAACAGCTTAGTACCTCGCAGGGATAAACATCAACGCTCCACTCCGTACAAGTTATGCAAATGCATTAATATTTGTGGGAATGGGGCTTCATAGAATGGTTTGGGTTGGAAGGGACCTGAAAGCCCATCCAGTTCTGACCCCCTCCTTGGATAAGGCCACCACCACTTCTCTGGGCAACCTGTGCCAGGGTCTCACCATGCTCACCATAAACAATTTCTTCCTAATGCCTAATCCAAATTTTCCCTCTTCCAATTTAAACAGTTCCCCCTCACCCTATCACTCCAGACCCTTGTAAAAGTCCGTCCCCAGCTTTCCTGCAGCCTCTTTGAGTACTGAGAGGCTGCTCTAAGGTCTCCCCAGAGCATTCTCTTCTCCAGGCTGAACAACCCCAACTCAATCAGCCTGTCCTTGCATGGGAGGTGCTCCTCTGGATGCATTCCAACAGTTCCATATCAAGATTTGAAAAGTGAAAAGAGCAGAGGAATACAGCATCAAAAACGGCATGTTTCAGCATCATCACCTGTGCACACAATTACCAGATACAAAACACACCATTACAGTCCTCACGCTCATTGCATGAAGTGAGACAACAACTGGCCCACCAAATCTGCCTGTGCTTGGTTGCACCAGGTACACGGCTAATAAGTGCAACAATTCAAACTGCTCTTTCATAAGTGATGTGATGAACTACAAAGACACTGCAAAAGCATCTAAACTACATAAGGTGCTAGGCATATATATGGAAGGAGACAGCCCATATCCCAAAAAGCTTTAATCCTCCTGAAAATTAAAATCCAAACAAACGTGTGGGTTTGAAATGTCATTGTTCACCACCAGCCAATGAGATATTCCAGTCTGAGTTTCTGAACCATCTGGTAAAGCAACACAACAGCTTTAAGCATCCAAGGATCTGTCAGGGGCTTTAGTTTAGAAAAACTAATAATCCCATCATGTGCAGCACCTGCTGAATGGGAGATAGACCATCTCAATGATTTAGTCCCCCTCCTTTTCCCAACTGAGCAAGGGCAATTTAGCCAGAATGAGATCTGTTAACATTTCTCCAATGGATATAGCATTGCTCAAATGATTTGGGAACAATCACTCCTCCTTCAGCTTACACATCTCCATGAGGATCTTTAATGGGCCAAAAAGGAAGAACAATTTCTAGGACAAGTATTTAAAGAAGAGAAAGTGTTTTGTTTTGAACTACTTAGAATCGTACAGTTACAGAATGCTTTGGGTTGGAAGGGACCTCAAAGCCCATCCAATCCCAACCCCCTGTCATGGGTAGGGACACCTCCTACTGGATCAGGGTGTTCAAAGCCCCATCCAAACTAGCCTTGAAGGCCTTCAGAGATGGGGCAGCCACCACTTCTGTGGGAAAACTGTGCCAGAGCCTCCCCACACAGCACAGGAAAACATTTCTTCCTAAAATCTCGTCTCAGTCTCCCCTTTTTCAGCTTTAAACTGTTCCGCTTTGTCCTATCCCTGCACTCCCTGATCAAGAGCCCGTCCTCAGCTTTTCTGGAGCCCCTTTCAGTACTGGAAGGCCGCTCTAAGCTCTCTCTGGAGACTTCCCTTCTCCAGGCTGTCCTCCTTTCACTCTTCCTTAGAGTCTACCTCTACTTTCAGAGGTGACATAGGGGGTCAGGAAGGGGGAGGAAAAAAAAAAAGAGGGATAGAGATCCATTAAACACATTTAACCCTTCTACAGAACCCACAGAGTGAGAAATTCGGGTTTGGTGAAGTGAACTCCTAGGTGGAAGACAGACATTTTAGCTTGGTTGTGGCTCGGTTGGTCACCGACTCACTGACTGTCATCGACCAATCCTTCAAAAGGCCAACTTCATGTATTCCTGATCCATTTTCAATTGGTCTAGCAATCCACACCATCTTCAAAAGTCAGGCCTACAAAATCCCAAGCTAGGCATCCCAAAGACAGGTGACTCTTGCTTAAAAGAGAGCACAAGCTCTTGACCCACCTCCATTCTGTAAAAGTATGGATGACACAGTTTGTTCATCCTTCAAGAGAGCTTTGAAACCTTTCGATGAAATACCCTTTGGCAAACTTAACCCACAGCTGTTAGCACTAATATAGAGGGCTTGGAGTTCCTTCTCCCTTTTAATTCTAATAGGGTTTAAGCCACATTTACAAGCACAAAGTTGACCTGGCAGTTTAAGACCGTTGGCCCTAACATGTGGCTTGTGGTCAACGTGTTGCACTTGGGAGACTTTGATAATGCTTACAGCAACAAAAAATAGAAAAAGGAGGTGAGACAGAGACCTCAATACAATATGTTTGCAGCAGTGTTATTGCCCATGGGCTGAGGATGGCTGGTTACTGTTTCTGGAGCAGCCGTTTGCAGTCGCTACAGCATGGGATATTCAGGGAGGGGGCACAGAGAAAAGGAAAAACGCAAAGCTGTTACAAACACCCTTACACTCAACCAGCAAGACCCATAGTTGCAATGCCAAATGACTCTGGGTCTGGAAAGGAGGAAATAATTTGAAAATAAGCACTTTTTAAAATAAACCAGCCTCACTAGAGAAGCACTCAAGCCTAACATGCACAAACTTTCTGCAAGTCATTTAAAAATGCTTTGTACATAGCCAATTAACTCTAACTTATTGACTGAGATGGCAGATTTTAATCGTTGAATTTGTTAAATATTTCTCTTTGAAGATTATTCTTCCCCAAGAGCTGCTTACGCTGATTTCTGTAAGTTGCCACCCAAGCTATTGGTGGACGGGTACACATTCATAGGCATTATGTACATGGCCATGAGCTTTTAGTAGTTCAAAAAACCAGCAGCAACCAAAAAAAATAGCAAAAAAATCTTTGTCTTGAAAAACCACACTGGAAAATAACCACTCACAAGTAATTCTAAATAGAGACTTGTGAAGTAAAGACATGCAGCTGAGAGCTAATAAAGCCCTATCTGTTAAACTCAGCATCCTGTGAGCTGATATTGAGCTTTTAGCACTTACCAGTCTGCAAACCACTGGAAAAAAATGGTAATGGGTAAAACCCAAAATGATGCGATAAAGTCTTGCTATTTTCGCTGAAAAACCACATGTTGTTGCATGAACACTTCAGCAAATCATTGCAGAACAACCAGCTGCTGCTTCTACATCACCAGTTGACCAGAGAGGAAAAAAAAAAAAAAGTAGTTTTTCAACATAAAGAATTGTGCTGATGTATCAAATCCATTGATCAGTACATGGGCCAATGGAGAAGTGACACAAGTTCCAAGGCATTACGAAGAGTCAACCCCCCCAAAGAGACAGCCCTCACGAAACTCATATGCTACCAGTGCCCGAGCAAGAGGGACAGGTTTAGGTAAATGATGAAGTATTCTTCATTGATGGAAAAGCAACCCAGTACAGGGTTCATGGCCTTAAAGAAGGAAAACCAGCAATTTATCAGACAAAACATCAATGCTGAATGGAAACGGACTGAACACAATTAAAAAGTCCCACTTAAGCTATCCCGTAACAGATTAGAGAGGGAATTTACCATGACAGTAGCCTGCAATTGTTTGAGAGCAACTACACATGTAAGAAACAGTGTTTGGCTTTTAAGTGTCCATTTTTGCTCATCACCAGCTCTTCCACACCCCCTTGTCTAAGATGCAAGCCTGCGAACACAGAAATACATGGATAATTCTAGCTGTATGTATTCCCATAGCCTGCTCTGATAACCTCAGGTATAAATGTGCCAAATCATACGCAAAACTCACACTTAACACTTGCCAGCCCTCTGGACATAACCTGAGATTCCCAAACAGCAAAAGGAGAGATGTGATGTACGCTCTGGTCTTGCTCGCCATCTCATAGAATCACAGAATGGTTTGGGCTGGAAGGAACCTCAAAGCTCATCCAGTTCCAACCCCCTGCCATGGGCAGAGACACCTCCCACTGGATCGGGGTGCTCAAAGCCCCATCCAGGGATGGGAGAGCCACAGCTTATCTGGGCAATATGTGCCAGAGCGTCACCATCCTCACAGTGAAGAATTTCCTCATAATATCTCAGCTAAATCTCTCCTCTTTCAGCTGAAAACCATTCCCCCTCATCCTAACCCCGCACTCCCTGATCAAAAGCTCCCTCCTCAGCTTTCCTGGAGCTCCTTTCAGTACTGGAAGGCTGCTCTTAGGCCTCCCCAGAGCCTTATCTTCTCCAGGCTGAACAACCACAACTCAATCAGCCTGTCCTCACATGGGAGGTGCTCCAGCCCTCAGATCATCTTTGTAGCCTCCTCTGAGCTCACTGAAAAAAGCTGAACAGGCTGGTTAGAATCCATCCACGAAATGACAATGTTCTCAGAAGAGTAAAACGCAGGCACTGAGTTATCACGCCCAATCCAAGACAAACATGCCTTTTAATGAGACAGATGAGCAAACAGGAGTGAAGTTAGACCTGGACCATAATTATCACGGATGTAAGATACAAGCCTATCGTGAAAGATTGCTCCACTTTTCAATCAGCAGTAGAGCTCACTAAAAATAATCGTAATTTCAACTCAAACAGAAAACTGAGGTATTTTTCATTAAAAATTATATTTCAAAATGCTCTCATACAAAGGAAGCAGACGAATAATGAAAACAAAACATATGGAAATGTAACATTAAAGTACACCATGTTTTGTGGCTCTCGCTACAGTAACAGCATCTCTTTGCCCATCCACAATTTCCTTTGTAAGGTCAAAACCAGATGGGGTCTGCACCTTGCTCTGTATAATTTAACCTTCCACCAAGAAGCATAAATGATGCCCTCGGTCTCCCTCACACAGCCTGCTATTTATCATCTATAAACACCTTTACTCCGAGATAAAGCAAGTTCCCAGCTTTCTAGATCGGGGATAACCTATAGCAGCACTTCAAAACCACGTTTGCCCAACTGGGGAGAATTCAGAACAGAAAGGGAAGTCCTGCAGGATGCATTGCCCTCTGACAGCCAAACCTCTGTCTGGTTATGTGAAGAATCAAAAATGAGGGAGGAAGGAAATGTAGACATATCATGACTTCAGACTTATACAACACTTCATCTCTGCAGTCCTCTATGGAGAAACATCATACAAAGTTACCAGGGATGAAACCCAGGCAGAGAAAATGGGGAGTTTTCCTGAGTCTTAAAGCTAACTGGGGAGAAAGCAAAGTTCACACTAAAAAGTTTTACTGGTTCTCACAATTATACCAATACCACCATTCTTGTTTTTGCAGCAGAAGACATCTACCAGACAACTGTTTCTCCAACATGGCAAAGGAGTCTGGACTTGGTGTTCAGGGAACTGCGAAGATGAGGATGGAGAAGGGGAGACAAGTAGACTTTCAAACCTTTGGTGTGTATTTATAATGTTGTAGAGAAACTGCATTTCGGGATGGAATGATTATTGATTTCTTAATGGATTACTGTTGTACAAATTTACACTCCCCCCCCCAAACCCATCAATCTTCAGATAATAATTATAAACCTATCAAAGTGTATTCTGATGGAGCAGAAACATAGTGCTATCTGCCAGGAAATGGCCAGTTTTCTCTTTCTCCCACTCTGACCACATTACAGCACAGCATGGAACTGTACATGCCTTTATAAAACAAAGTTTGCAATAGCCACAGGCCATAACTCCAGCCAACTTCCATTAAATGGACTCTTTTAAACTGCTGCCCTTAAGACAACGCTCGATCCATTAATGAACAAGTTAATTAGTTATTATAACCCTTTTACGTTATTTTTATCATAGCAATGAAGTGGCTTCAGAATAGAAAGAGACTCCTTAACGGGCAACATGCATTCACAAACCCACACACCCTCACTTTTTCTGCTTCCCAGCCTACAGTCAAGTGTTTCTGTAGCTAAAACATATTTTTGCAAAAGCATCCATAGAACAGCTTTGCTACAAGCAGCATCGCTTTGCAGAAATGCCTGAATTACCCTTGACTTCAGGAGGTGTCAGACCAAGTTGCTGGAGACAGGGCAATATGGAAATTTGAAAAAAAGAAGCATTCTAAAACAAAAGACCTCAATGCCCCCACATTTATGTAAGGTGCAAGTCCATGGAAGACAATGTGGCTTTGTTTGGTGGTTCCCACCCATAACACCGCCTATCTTCACCTCACTGCTTAACTAGAGACATTATATGGGGTTATAGTCCAACTGTGAGCCATGAGCTAAAGGTGACCTGCAAATGGGTTGGCTGCGAAGCCAGCGCCTCTCAGCTGCTGACCACAACTCTCTGCAAGAGGTGACTGTGGTAGAGGCAGCACAAAAGCCAATTTCCCCTCTTTGACCAACACCACGTACGGACATGTTGGCTCCAGGCATTGGCACGGTTTGGTGCAGCTTTGCCTCTGCAGAAACATCAGGACTAGCAGCTCCCACCACACCCTCTCACTGTGTCAGGCCATGCAGTAACCTGGATCACTGAATCAATCTAAGCTAAAAATACCATGTTTTGTTGTTTGGGTTTTTTTTTTCCAGAAAACCCGCTGGCATTGCCAAGGAGAACAAGGCACACTGAACTCTGCTTGGAATGGTTGCCTTTGGAATCGTCACCTCTGCCAGAAGGGCATGGCAGGTATCTGCCAATCCTAACATCTTTAAATAGTCCTAAGGACAGCCCACCCATCCAGTGCCACTGAAACACATGCAGGTTAAAACCCGGCACCGAGCAGGTTTTCAAGCTTCTGCAGTGCTGTTTGACTGCTGTTTGCTCCACAGCAGAGTTGCAGTTACACCCTGCTCAATACTAGTCCCACTGAGCATCGCTGTAAGCGGTGGGTAACAGAATAGCTCATAGAAGCCAATTCAAATGGAAGGACACAGCATTGCTCAAAACAATTTCACATAGAAATGCAGTCAGTTGATATTCCCTCAGACTCATACTTGTCACTACCTACAACCTGCCCTCATAGCAAGGATCTGCTCCAAAAGTGTGTGGGGCTAGATGGAGAATCTCCCATGAAGCGCAGTGGGCTTTGGATAGGTCCTAAATTACATGTAAGAAAGCTCTCTCAGCACCTTAACTCTCATTTCTCTAAGAGGCTACAATTCAGTTAGTACAGCAACGTATAATCATATAAACGATTGTGTTGTAAGGGACCTCAAAGCCCACCCAGTCTCAACACCTCCCACTGGGTGCTCAAAGCCCCATCCAACCTGGCTTTGAACACCTTGAGAGACAGGGCAGCCACCACTTCTCTGGGCAACCTGTGCCTCGGTCTCACCAAACTCACAGGAAAATATTTCTCCCCCAGATCTCATCTCAATCTCCCCTCTTTCAGCTTAAAACTGTTTTGCCTCATCCCATCCCTGCACTCCCTCATCAAGAGCCCCTCCCCAGCTTTCATGGAGCCCCTTTCAATACTGGGATGCTGCTCTAAGGTCTCCCTGGAAATTGCAGAAACTGCTCCCAGCATCTCCAAAAACACCCTCAATCTGCTCTGAACGGGGTTAACACAGAAAAAGAAAGTGGCATTATTCTCCAAGATACACAGACCAAATAAAACGAAAGCAAAGGGCCCAGAGTGCAACTTTTGGCATCAGCTTCGATTAGCAGCGAAGTGGGTCTTGGGAAAAGAGGGGCCCCTTCCGAGCTGCTATAGGGCAAAGATGAAATTCCAGAATTAAAAACAAAATCCCTACATGCACATTAATATTCAAAGGCAATTACCTTTCAGCTTAAAGTCAGCCAACATGCATCTTACTCCAGCAGCTCTTAAAGCAATCTTGTTTACAATTGGAAATGGATTACATTATACCAGCTCCACCTATCCACATAATGCAGAGCAAACTGTCAAACATAAAATTACGAAATGGTTATTGTAAGGTATCCCCTTCAGCATAAGAATTAATTTGACCTATTTTATTACTAAATTATTACTCCTACACAAATTTTCTATCATACATATCTATCAGTGCTGACATTTATATTCCAGCGAGGCACTCTCAGATGCATATTTTCTTCTTCTCCATCTCAAAGGTGTATTGAGCAGATTTGATGTAAACAGCCTCCTGCCAAGCTAGTTAAAATCTTTAAACTTTATACATACAATTAGATTGTGACAATAACAGTTTGGTTATAAAAAAGAGAGAAATATTACACAGAGTTTCAGATTCTGAAACAAAATGCTTCACAAGTCAAAGAAATGATTAATCTGAATTTAAGGAGGACCTGCAAATATTTTTACTCTAGAGCCAGCAGGTCATTCCAACTGTCACCAAGAGAGGTGGTTTGACACAATGGCCCTGATTAAGAATGTGCTTAAGTCCTATTAAAGCCAATGGAAGTTAATCATCTGTTTAAGAGCTTTGCTAAATCAGGACCAGAACAGGAGCCTTTTCCAAAAAATCTGGCCCTAAATTGAATGCACACGAATTAGCTGAACATGCCAATTACATGATTAGGGACAAAATGGGTTATTTAGCATTTACAATAGTGCACTTTGTGGCAATAATTTAGAAATAAGGTCTAATTATCCTGTAACAGGTCCCATAATGCATTAGAACCCACATATACCATGTTAATTTTAGTCAAAGAAATGGCTTAAAAGGAAAAAAAAATTTAAAAAAGCTTTTTTTGCCTTCCAGCAATATTTGTCCAAATTCTCCAGTGCATCAAGACCTGACACTTTTGGAGCTTCCTTGTGTTCACAGACAGAACAGCAGAGCACTCCAGCTCAGCTCTCCTTTCCTTACTGCTACATTTTACTTAATGAAAATAGTCACTCTTGAGTTTCAAATGTAACATTTGTTCTCTCTGCTGCCTGAGGACTTAAGCACTCAGGGAAACAAACACATTGGCACAGATCGGCATATCCAGGATTACAGACAACAGCAAGCTATCCCTACCAAATCATTGTGCCACAAAGCAGGAGCTGCTAAAAGTGTGTGATCCTGACCAGTTAACTATTTGATGTTAGCCAGGATTGCCCAGTCTCACCTTTACGTCTCTTAGACTGATATTTAGTATTTTTCCTTAGCAGCAAGATTTTCAGATAAGTGACTACAAGAGTCTCCACTTTCATTAAATTAACAAAAACAGGTCTTCCCAAACCCAGAGATGGCTGGAAAGCCACACTTCAATGCAAAACCCAGCTCAGAAAGGTGAAGATACATCAAGAATTACACTTATTAAACAAACACAAAATCTCATGGCATGCGAGGCAATCTTGCCCTGTAAAACTTGACTCATGGTTGTGAAAGTTTGGAGTTGGCATGCCAACTCGGTGAGCCATCTGCTCCCCAACAATTTATAAATGCAACTGCTGCCAAAGCCACATGATTACTCACTTCTAATATTAGTGATGTAACTAAAACACACTCAGAGGATTTTTCTCCCTGCGAACCAGGAAGCTCAAGGAAAAAAAAAACACCTTGTAGAGGAAAAGTTAAAATAAAATAAGTAAAATATTAATGCTCAATATCCCTTCAGGTCTGATTAACAGGAATGTTCAAGATTAATTCTATGCTTCAGTTCTGTAATTCCCTCCATAGTCAGATGGACAAAAATCAGTAGCGACTACAAACAATGAGATGAAAATTCTTCACAATGCGGGTGAAGGCCACCCAGTCGTGGCTGCCCCATCCCTGGAGGTGTTCAAGGCCAGGCTGCATGAGGATTTGAGCACCCTGATCCAGTGGGAGGTGTCCCTGCCCATGGCAGGGGTTGGAACTGGATGGGCTTCGAGGTCCCTTCCAACACAAACCATTCTGTGATTCTATATATTCTGCATCCAGTGCTCAGTTCTTTGTTAATGGTTCAAACTAAAGTTTGTTAAAATGAAACACACTATGCTAAAAACTCCAACACCTCCCAACAGCATTTAAGATGTTTCGACAACAGATTAAAAACAATTGTGCATCCAAGCTAGCAGGTACCACTGCTGAATTCACTAAGTGATGCTAATTTTACTGTTAGAACCAGGCAATTGGAAGAAAAACACTATTCTATTTAAACATTTCCTTTCTATTTAAAATTCCCGGTTACATACAGCAGGGAAAACCTGCTGGAAGTTAATCGACAGTAAATAATTCTTGGGGCAGAAGATGCTGTAATGAAACCGCATGGAAAATTACTCACTCAATCATTTTTAAAACGTTGAGTCACCATTCAGTTTTGTTGGCCTGAAACTCTCGATCTATCTCCATGGCAAGTCGGTGGCAAATCCCAAAGCACAGCCAGTATTCCCAGATGATGAGCCACGAAAGGAGCAAACCCAGGAGCATGCAATGCCCTCCATCAGCACCTTCCTCCCGCTGAAGTGGAAAAAACATTTCCACCACTGGTTCGATGTGAGCAGGATTAGGGCATTTCTCAGTCCTCTACAGGGGACACTAATAAGACTTAAAATACAAGCAATCCTGGTTGCATTAATTAAGAGGGCAATGACAGTGATAAGCATCCTGCTTCATTTCAGAACACCTTGCTCTGGCACTGCCAAAAAGGGTGGCTTTTAAATCTGCATTTTGAAATTAAATGCATTGTCATTGCACAATTACCGTTCTAATTACTCTCCTCAACAACAGATCGGGTTTATTTATGATTAATTTTGGTTAATGAGTTAGTGGTAGCTTTACCTAATGGATAATAGGCGAGAATTAATAATTGCTTAATCCACACAAAATTTTGTTGTTCAGATAGTGCACAAAATTTGACAAACGTTTCTGAACCCAAGCCAACAGCCACCAGCACATTTTCACTATCTGAAAGCAGCCAAAGCTCAGCAAATGTTACTGTAGTACATTACAGTAGATGAAGCTGTTTATATATATAATTAGAATTATTATTATAAACTACAGTTATAATTATAAATTGAAAATTCATCACCGGCTCAAAAGGAGGCTCTTCCCCTTCCAAAACACCTGGCTGCAATAATTTATTCAGGTCATCTCCCTGATGGTCTACCAAGGCCTGTTCCATTTACAGTCGCATGAGAAAATAATGCAGAGACCCAAGTTGAAGAATCTTAGAATGGTTTGGGTTGGAAGTGACCTTAAAACCCACCCAGTTCCAACCCCCTGCCATGTGCAGGGACACCTCCCACTGGATCAGGTTGCCTAAAGCCCCATCCAACCTGGCCTTGAACACCTCCAGGGATGGGGCAGCCACCACTTCTCTGGGCAACCTGTGCCAGGGCCTCCCCACCCTCACAGGAAAACATTTCTGCCTAAGATCTCATCTCAATCCCCCCTCTTTCATCTGAAAACCATTCCCCATCGTCCTATCCCTGCAGTCCCTGATCAAGAGCCCCTCCTCAGTTTTCCTGGAGCCCTTTTCAGAACTGGAAGGCTGCTCTAAGGTCTCTCTGGAGCCTTCTCCAGGATGAACAACCCCAACTCTCTCAGCCTGTCCTCAAATGGGAAGTGCTCCAGCCCTCAGATCATCTTCATGGCCTCCTCTGGACTCCACAAGTCAAGGTCCTGTATATCTCATTCCTTTGTCTGTGTCCCTCCAACAAACAACTTTCACCTGCCTCTGAGGCCAGTTCAAGGTTTTAAATGATTCCAAGCCATCCCCTTCAGTTGCCACAGCATCACCTTCTTCCAAAAGCACTTTCCCTTCCTCAGTGCTGGGCTGAGGAAGACCCAAGCACTGACATCACAACAGGACATGTGTCCAAAATTCCTCAAAGGGACTCACACACCACGAGTTTCATAAGAATGTTTGGATGCCAGCTTAAAGGCGAGGAAAACATGACAAGTCAGGATACCAAATGACTTTCACATGTTTGAAAACACAGAACAGACGATAGGGGTAAGTGAAGCAGAACAAATACCTTGGTGTGATTCTCTTCCAGCACAGCAATCTGTTGAAGAGGTGCTGTCTATCAGATGCAACATAAAACTTCAGAGTCCCCCCCATACACAGTCACTAGGGAACCTTGAATAATTATACTGCAATTACCATTCACATTTCCACAATGAAAACATCTTTTTCACTCTTTTCCTAAGGCACTGTGCTCTGTTGTTCCACACTGTTAACAAATCAGCCAGGGTTCCGCTGCAGGAACAGCTGCCGTTGGGGTACAGATCGAGCATCTTGACACAAAGATTACAGAATGGTTTGGGCTGGAAGGGACTTCAAAGGCCACCCAGCTCCAACACCCCTGTCATGAGCAGGGACTGCCCCCACTGGATCATGGTGCTCAAAGCCCCATCCAATCCGGACTTGAGCACCTCCAGGGATGAGCAAGTACTTTACAGAGCTTCATAACAGATTATTTCCTTGAATGCGCTACAGTTTGCTTTGGTTTTGAATCCATACATGATATATATTCACTATCGCAAAAATATCACTGCTATTGATTTTTATATAAATATTTAATGGTTACCAGAAAGAAGCTAAAATTAAGTAACAGTAACACTAATTACATTAAATAAACAAAGCATTTTAAAAGTGTGAGAGAAAAGCAAATACCTCTTCACACCATTCTAACGCAGGAGCGGTAACAGACCAGCCCAAAGCCACGTTACGTGCTGATACCCCAAGTCATGTCTGGTCTCACAGTCTGGCCAGCAAGGCAATTTTGCAGAAGCGTCTAAGCCTCTGCTGACAGAAAAGCTGTTAAGCAGAGGCACAATCCACGTTACTCTCTTCTCTCTGGCTTCCTAACTCCACAAGACTTGCCCGATTCCAGTATTTGTCAGGCCTGCACATCCATCATATGTGACCAAAACGCTCTTTAAGTGCCTTCAGTTTGTATTTACACACATCTTACATGCACAGGCTTGTTGCAAGCCAGGGCTGGACACATTTCTTCTCTCCCAACTGCCGATCTTTTCTACTCAGAATTAACTAATTTGGGGGCAGCTGACTGGTGGTAACATATATGCTCCTAAACCACTCTGGTTTGGGATTCACATGGGATGTTGGAGATAAATTGCACAACTGATAGAATACAAATTTAAGAGAACACAAGAATAAACTCACAGAGCTCTCATTGACTGCTAACGTCATAGACTACTTGACCCTTAAATACACAATTAGGACATCATTCTTTTGAACTACCTATAATTACAGAATCATAAAATGGTTTGGGTTGGAAGGAATAATCTGACATTTTGAAGTCACATACAAAAATGATGAAGCTGACTGCCTCCCACCCATACGAGCCGAATTCATACTAATACTAATTTCTCCAATTTTTCTCCACCTTTTCAGCCTTAAATTTTATTCACTCATTTGTATCTCTTCAACTGGCATCCTTTGTGAAGCTCTTAAAGATTTATTGTTGAAAAGCATGATATAACGGGGAGATATTATCACATTACACTCCAGAAGAATGGATTATCCTAAGGATAATACCTAACAGGGATGGAGAGAGAGAGAGGCTGTGTATTTAAGGTATAGGAAAATTTCAGGCAGAGGGTTTCAACTAAAGCTGATACCCTGGACCATTCCACACAGCTGCATGGTGATGTATTAAACTCACCCAGGAGCCACCTGCGCTGGTAACAAGGTCAAAACAACTGCTCAAGTTGACCCAATTTTGGGAGATTAAACTGTAAAACTATTACACACATCTATGTGTGTAATGCCTTCATCTGAAAGGTGATGAGGATTAAGGAACCATGTGAATTTAAGGCCGAGTGGTGTCTTCTGAAGTATTTCTATACTGGGACAAACTCTGTACTGATGCCACAGGGGCAGGCAGAGAAGCCCTTCAGCACAACGGCCCTATTAAACAGACAATTAAAAGCAGTATGCAAACCAGCTAATTAATATGATTTGTTCCCTTCAGGGGTTATCATCTGGGCAAGGCAAAGCTCACAGTGCAGGACATCAGCTTCTCAAGAAGTAAGATTAAAAACCACCAAACTCAAACCCTATTTTCTTCTCCTTGAGCCTTCTCCTCTGTCACAGACCTGGTTGCTAACCAGAACAAGGTCTTCACTCTACGGTGACTCCTTCCTGGAAACTTCTAATCCATCCATGACTTCAAGAGAAGAGCTGCTCTTCCCCAGATGAACAGACCTCAAACCTCTTCTGTGTAAGAAGACTTGTTGTATTCATACAGAAAAAGACAACTTCTTTCATTTTCAAAAGAAGCTAATTCAAACCCTTCAAATTTGCTTCTCTTGGACAGAAGCTGGTGTTGAATTCACACTACTGGAGTTTAAAGGATGCACAGATACAGTTACGCCTTCAGTTGCTGTTTTATTGGTAAGTCATTACCTAAGGGAGCACATCTCTTGCAGAGGGAATCATAAAATATCTAAAGGCCGAGATGTGGACTAGAAAAGAGGAGGCGTGAATTCTCGTATGACTGCACATACGTGCATTTCCAATCAAACAGTAATTATGAGAAAAATTAACATGGACTTGGGTATATCATCAGCTTCTCCAGCCAGCTTTCTGTGCCACTCGCCAACATAACTTTCATGGACCGATAGAACACATCCCTTGAGAAAAACCAGGACAACACCACTTTCTTCTGATTGAATTAGGAGGTTTTGGAGGCTGAGAGGAATAAGAAGTCGAGACAACTCCAGTCTACTTTTGAAGGTAACTTGTTTTGTTCAAGCGGAGAAACAAAAGGGATAAACACAAAAAAATCTCTCATCAGACACTCAGGCTTTGTCATGTATGTGATTTAACTGCACGTGGAGCACCTCTATTGTACACCCTGCCCAGATCGTCCATTAGCTGGAGACAAAACACGGACTATCTTGCCTCCTCACAGAAGAGGAAACTTCATGAGAAAAAGGGTGATAGAAGGGACAAGCAGACAAGGTGAATGGATTTTCTATGTTTCAGTATGTTCTACTTTCTTTGGAAACTGCTTCACTCTTCCACCCCTAAGGACAAGGGGCCTGACATGGGCAGCACCAAGATGTTGCAGGGTCTTCTATTTCCACTGTGCAGAGCTTCACAGTAGAAGAACAGCTGATGGTACAGTTCATGGTAGAGCTGAGTCCTCAAAAGGCCTTCTCCAGCCCAGTGATAGGAAAAGGATTAATATTTCACTAGCTTTCCAGTTCACTCTCCCTCCTGCAGTGACTACACCTGGGCATAGGACAGATCCACAGGTGGTATCAATGCCTCAGCAGAAAGAAAACAGCCTGTGCAGATGCTCCAGCTAACATGAAGCCATGGTGAGGAAAGTGGAGGTCAGTGTGGAGTCAGATTCCTTAGTTCATTCCTTGCATACAACCCACAGCCTACTAAGAGGGGCTCCTGCCTCTTTAGGGAAATGACTCGCAAATTCTCTTCTCATTCACCATTGGCTGGTAGATACAGGAATTCAGTCTCTCCACACCAGGACTGAGAGAGCAGCCTGGCCCTTGGACTCACCTCCAAGCACCTACAGGTGTTCCTCATTTCTGAGAGGGCATGAGGATCCCACCAGCAATGTTAGCTTTGCCAGAGGGGAGATCAAAGCCCTGTGACCTCTCTAGACAGGCTGAACACAGAACAACCATGAGCTAAAAGAGCAGGTATGATGCACACAGAGCCCACCATCTCCATGGTGCTATGCCTCAGCCACACAGCACTAAAGGAACAAACTGCAAAACTGGAAAGCGGCATCAAAAATAAGAGCTGGGGAGAAAATAAAAGTCATTTTGAATTCACAGAAGTTTAGACGACCTATCAGCACAGAAATGAGGGGGGCAAATCAAGCCCATGCTTCTCCAGGGAGAATGTCTCCTGTTTCACCCTACACTCCAATGTAACACCTCTAACACTAGGACTATGCTCACAGCAGGAGCTTCTGCCAGCATCACTAAATCTGGGAAGGGTTAGAGCTCCTCAAAGCCATAGGCTGACACAGTGGTGCCAGCAGAAGCCAATAACGCAAACCTACCTCCACACAAAGGGCACGTTTTGCCAGGCAGTGTGAACAGGAGGTTGTCCATGCAGAGACCTGTTAATGCTCAGCTATGCAGGAAGAGTTAAAATGCTGTGATTGCTCTAATGTCATCACACCAGGACAGGGTGCATTAGGACTACTGCAAATATTCCTGCACTGGATGGGAAATGAACTATGCTGGCATTCAGGGACTTCTGAACACATCTTGTTACAGGGCTGCAAAAATTGAATGTAAACCAACCCCTAAGCAAAGCAGCTATCATAATAAAATTCCTACTTTTAACCATCCAAGCCTCCACCCTGACCGATTCCTCCTCCCCGGAAGTGTTCAAGGCCAGGCTGGATGAGGCCTTGAGCAGCCTCATCCTGTGGGAGGTGTTCTTGCCTGTGGCAAGGGGGTTGAAACGGATGGGTTTTAAAGTCCCTTCCCACCGAAACCACTCCATGGTTCTGTGATCTGTGATTCAGAAAACAAAAGAAGCATCACAGAAACATGGAGGGACTCCCCTATGACAAGAATCCGGAGAACTGGGCCTGTGGTCAGAGAGATGCAGCACTCAGCCACCTGGACTCCAACCAAGTGCTGGCTGCTCTAGGCAAGGGACAACATACCACGGCACAAGCTCTGCACCCAGGCTGCCAACAGGTTTTGTTACTAGAGAGCCATGGCACAGCCTTCTCTCAAACTTCCTATGGACCTGCTTCAAGGTGGGTCCCCCAAATTGTTTAATTGCCTGGAATTCCCGAGGAAAATGCAGAAGGCAGCTGCGCCTATTCCTCCTGGCTAGAATAGCATCGCTCCTCCAAGGTGCCCTCTCAGCACTAGAATGAGCACTGCTCACCCTCAGTAATGATTCAACAGCTTCATTTTCACCTGTAAAAGAGTCCTGCAAACTGTGCTTCAGTTGGATGACTCAAGCCAGTGGCCCACAGGAATGGGAAATAAGCCCTCAATCCAGTCTCCCGGGAGAAAATACTAATTGATTTCAACAGGAACAGCACTTTCCCTCAGATTCAGGGATGAGAAAGGCAGCGTGCTCTCTGTCTCCTCATCCAGCTGCTATCCAAGTGCTGCATGTCAAGGAAGATGAGGCTTGCTCTTTTTGTTGGCATGCCCAAAAAGGAACTGAAATTCCAGAAGCAAACATTGAAAACTTGCTGACTGCAAAGCTCTCAAGAACACAGTGTTGTAACAGGGTGTGTACCAAGAAAAGTTAACTGAACCTGACAGTCCCGGAAAACAACAGGAGCTCCCCAAGAAAGGTGCGTGCTGCAACAAAGCCCTGGTGACCTCTCCAGAGACTGCCATCAGAACAAATAAAACCCTATTTATTTAGGATTAATTGATCCTAAATTTTGATCCACCCTCATTATAACACTCGCCAAGAGCAAGGAATGTTTTTGCAGCCAAGTATCTGATCCCATAGGGAATGCTAGCGAGACCACGACAGAAAGTAAGAAAAATAGACAGGAGAAACCTTTGCCATTGGAGTTCAAGCTACAGAGAGGAGTTACTAAAACACCCAGTAGTTTCAGTGGCTAACTGATTTGTGTCTATACACAGAGCTTGTACCAGAGGAACAATTTCATGATTTTAACCACACCAGTGTGAAAAATCTAAGCTGATGCATACGAAGGTACAACAATCCAAGGTGCATCCCAGTAGACAATTTCCAAATAAACTTTTCTTTAGTTCTTAAGAAAAAATTAAAAAGAAACAAATGGTGTAACACTACTACAGAGCTTCAGTTTCATAAAATCAGAGAATCTTAGAATGGTATGGGTTGGAAGGCACCTTAAAGCCCATCTAGTTCTAAGCCCCGCACCGCTGGCAGGCACACCTCCCACTGGATCAGGTTGCTCAAGGCCTCATCCAACCTTGCCTTGACACCTCCAGGGTGGGACATACATGTGAACGAAACTCTGGATTTCCATTTCAAGCCTGACCATTACCTCTTTTTTTTTTTATTATTATTTTATTTCTCCCCTTTACACTTAAAGAAAGCTAAACCCATCGGCTAAAACTTCCATGACTATTATTTCCCCAGGAATTTTTAGAGTCTGAGGTTAAAAGATTGAAGCAAAGTCATTGCTTCAGTAAGTGCCACACTAGCTTGTTTCCACCAGTTCCCTGCCAAGCTTTGAGCTCACCCCTTACATCCAAGCTCATCTTGGCATAGTGCATCTTGACCAACTTGTGAGCCAAAAGTATGCCTGTATCATGCACCATCATGAAATTCCAGAGCTGAGCTAAAAATCAAACTGCCAAGGTTGCAAAGTGAGATACAAAGGACATGAGGCTATCTCAAAGCGCCTGCCAGAAGTCCACCTGCCTATGTGCAGGGTCAAAGATGCCCACAACTAGCAGATGTTGCCTACCCTCCTCCTTAAAGGCTGCTGAGGAGAGAGTTTTCTCAGCATCTAGAGGTTACTGAGTCCAAGTTTTAGCACCATACGCAGTGTTTCACACTTTCCAAGATATTTGGAAGAACTGGAGACCTGAATCCCCAGTGCCAGAACTCCTCATGCCCCAGAGCACATCTCAGTGGAGTAACTGCCCCAAAGCACTAATTCAGTCCTCACCCCCGCAGCTCAGTCCAGATGGCTTCAGCCACTCTCCCTAGAGAGAAGCCTCCTGCAGAAGCTCAGCTTCCACCACCTCATCCCACCGAAACCCACTAACTGCACCAAAAAGTATCCCAGTGCAAGGCCCAGTCTCATGTGCCGGTGCAGTAGGCTCTGGTGATGGCAAGGCTTATTTGCCGCATAGCTGAGGCATGAAGCAACCCCTAATTTTACAGTTTCATTCCAAAAGGTAGATTCCACAGTAGAATTTCTTTATCCATACAGATGTGGTGCTGATTCAGCCGTGGTGCGTGAAACATTCTGCTTGGGGCAACACAACTCTGCCAAAACGGAGCTCGTATGACAATTTAGAGTTGAAAAACAAAAGTAATTAAGAAAGATTTGGGCCAGTGAAGTTAGAAAAGTAAAAGAGTACAACTGATGGACATCCCCCCCAGTCTACCCCAGTCACTGGGAATAGAGTATTGGCTATAAGATGAACTTGTCGAAGTTCTCTTTAAATGCTGCTGCTGAAAGCACTCACACTCAATACCATTGTCCCAAGAGCTATCTTGTCAGACAAACATGATCATTCCCCACCATGGAGAAAATGTAATCACCTCATTCATTTCAGCATCAGAGACAACTGACAATGCTTATTTTCTTAATGATGTATTTCTCATAACTTAGTAACACTTTAAGCTACTATAAAAACACATCTTGAAAGCGCACCACAATTATAATCAGCTTCAAACATCAGATGTTTGGTTTGATATTTATGATTGTTCTGATTCCATTTCGTTTAAGGGCTCCCTTTGACTATGAAAGCAGAGATAAGAAAGTTATCTAGGACACCTACTGTAAAATTTCTAATTTAATAGGAAGTTTCCTCTGTCACTGACTGTCAGATGCTAGTAGCTGCTGTGGTTATTTTCTGTATGTGGTCCTAGAGAAGTATCCTTCATCCTACAGAAAGAGGTGAAGTCAATCAATTGAACAACTGTGCCCCTGCAGTTTCTCAAAGGGATGCTCTTTCAAGTCCATTTTAACTTACAGGAAAAACAATAATACATATCCATAATAACTACAGTAAGAACTCAGTGTGGTATTATTCAATCACTGAGAATTATTTCTTTTTTAAAGCCTTATAAAGATCCCCTATCAGCCTTTAATTAGCCGCCAGTTCCTATCTGGCAATTCCTGATCGCTTACAACCCAGTTGAACATCCACTGAAGGCAACAAGACAGACTCCCTTGAACATGGTGGGTGTCCAGGAAGGTTTGGGGATGTGCAGGGAACTCCCGACCATCAACACGAAGTTAACCTTTGACATGCAGCTCCGGGGTTCAACCTTTAGAAGAGCTTTCCTACGGAAGATGAGAAGAAAATCTGGACTTCCTGATTTTGGGGCTAGGTAAATGCACCGTCTGTATTCAGCAGGTATAGCACTAACTTCTTTTGCTGTAGAAGTGAGATGATCTCTCAATCTACTCAGTTGACTATTTACACGTATTTTAAATCATTGCTTACATAAAATTACAATAAAGTGTTTCAGAACAGAGCATCTGCCAACATACATACAGTATTCTGCTAAAAGCAGATACGTACTGTACAGTATGCGTAAGATCATTAGTTAGCTGTGACAGGCGATCTACTGTGATTTATCTTTGAGGATCACCTCATTCACAAGGAAAATTGAGTGTCAACCCCATCCATAACCTATACATTCCATCCAGATATTTTAAAACGATAATAAGTTAAAGGATGCCGTAGACGACTCTCCAACACAAGCCAAAATATTTAACCTGAAACCTTTTGGAACAGAACCTGAAAACCCCAGTAGCCTTGCCAGAACTCCTACTAACACGGATTTCTAGGGGCTAATGAACATAGAAAACTCTCTACCTAGCACATAATTTTACTGGTGCTGGGAGAGCACTGCTCAGTCATTTCGGTACAGATCCAACAAACTTGCTTCTTACAGATTGCCTCTATTTGAGCCAGTCACAAATTAAGGCTAAATTAAGAGCTGTCATTCAAAACAATTAAGCAGGACTCAAGAACAAAGGTCCAAACATAGCTCTCTACCCTGTACATGCACATGCTGAGCTAAACAGGGCCATCCACCCTCTGGGAATGATTTGCAACACCATCACGAGTGAAACACTTGGGTGCTGATCCCCAGACCACCTTACGGACCACCTCCTCCATCCTACCCAGCCTGAACAATGTGCCTCAGGCTTTGCTACAGCAGCTCAGCATCAGCAGCTGCACTGAAAAATAAATAATACCAAAATACAACACAGATGCTGCCTCCGCTAACAACGGAGGATGACAGATTGATCCAACAGGATCTGCCGAATCCATTCAAAATATTTTAAACAGCTTTTCCTCTTTACTCTCCCACCTCCACCTCTCCCTAAAAAAAAAAACCCAACCCAATACACATAAAAGAAAATGACACCCCACAAGAAAAAAACCCGGAGATCCTGGGCCCCTGGGTTACCGAAACTTTAAAAGGATTTCCTGCTCTCCACAAAACAGGTGGAAAGCTCTAAAGCACAGCCCAACAACTCAGTCTACACATGCCAGATTCAAGATTTGGCCAAAAACCTTAAGTGAACCAAGGTAACAGCTACCACAAAAGCTGACAACCTCTAATCAATACCTTCCATGTTGAAGACAGAACAAATCGCCTCTCTGCAAAACATTCTTGTGCCTGCAAAGAGTAAATAAATTACAACAGATTTAAGAAGGTTGAGTTTTGCTTGGCTAAAGGAACCCAAGGCAGAGCCCCTCATTTTTCAACAGCAGCACATACTTAACACTGAGCAGTAGTGATGAAAGCAACTGAGACACCTGTGAGATACGACAAAACACTTAAAAAGTAAGATATTCACCCAGGCTGCAGAAATGTTTGTGATGTGAGAGCTAACAAAGCTTAAAAATGATTGAAAATGTTAACACAATGAGCTTGAAAATACTGAATGTGTTAAAGTATTTTTGCATGACTTCATCCTACATCTTTTTATTCCCTAATTTCACTCTGGTTTTTGAGTCTACATTATAAAGAAGATTTAAAACTGGGAGGTTTTTTTCCCTTCCAGTGAAGGCTTCCCATTAATAAAAAGGAAACAAAGAAAATTAAGAAAGTGAGTAGTAAAACTTTTACAACATAATAAAATTTATCAGAGTCCCAGTGCAGCAGAATTGAAATTGTCTAAAGATGCTGAATTGTGATCGGTTGTCATATAAAGTTCAGTCCAGAGTATTAGCAATCATACTCGCTAGCAACTTGTATATAATTGGGAGATCTTCATAATAACCCTCCATTTTAAAGGCTCATGAAACCTGTGTTTTACTCATAATTTGTGAGAGGAAAGAAGAATTCTTAAAGGAAAGCAACATCTTTTCCTCAGTAAGAAAGACTTTGAAGGCAATGCACTGTGTATTTTAATGCAAGCAACCCTAAAAGTTCTTTTTCTTTCATAGTTTTCAGTGGGGCATTATACAAACACTTTAAAAAGATTAATACAGATCTACAAGACATACAGTAGAAAGAAAATAAGTATTGCATACTTTCAGAGGGTTCCTCTCTATATTGGAAGCAAATCATCTTACATTATTTTTAATAAAAGTACTTTCAAGTAATCTCCATTTGCCCAGTTTCTCCCCTGACAGTAAAATCCTTTCAGTTTGATAGAGTCAACTATCAAGTGCCATAAACTTCCAGCTATCCCGCTAGCCACTCCTGGATTTGCCAAGGCAAAGCTGAGGTAAGGAATAGGACCCTGAAATTTCTATACTGAATAGTAAAATACAACCTGTCATCAAATCCAGGGATTTTAACTTTATACTTTGCCAGAGTAAAGCTTTTTGTAAATAAAATGTGTTTGTTTTCAAATAAAGCGACTTCAAGCTGTTTTGGGAAGCAAAGTAATAATAATAATAATAATCTCCATTTGGATTTGAAAACCTGGTGAAACAAAACACGTCAAACCTCGTGTTTTCCTACCTGGAACAGGTAAGGACCAGCTCTCAAATGCCACCTTGGGATAGTTCAGATTAGTAATCCCGTTCATGTTTACATGAGACATCAGCATGAACAAAAAAATAAAAAAAATAAATCTGCTCTGCCCTTCTCTTCTCTGATGAGCAACGCCCACAGCAGTTGTTAAGACCTGGTAAGGACGCCGAGGACCCGGAGGAGCAGACCAACCCAGACTCGCTGCTAGGGAGAAGGAGGATGGAGAGGAGACTTACTGCTTGCCATGTGACTGGGGGAGGTGTGCTGCCCGTTGGGTGTGCTGGAGGTGAGGTCAATGGCCATGCCGGCGTGCTCCCTTTCCGGCGAAAACTCATTGTCACCTGCTTTCACAAAACAAGGCCCCCATAAGTCTCCATCCCCTTCTTTACAATTGAAAACTACAATTCACTCACTCCCTTCCCTCCTTTACCAGCTGGGTCCTCCACATCCTATGAAAACTGAGTGCTTAGTGACCACAAGTCAAGGTCTGACTGATTTTAAGAGCCCCCTCAAGCCCACTAATCTTCACACACACCTGTGACAAACCTTGCCCAGGGGCTTTGTCTCAAGAGAGAGACTTTTCCATTTGCAGATATCAAGAATCGGGGCTGGGTAGGAGAAGACTGAAAGAAGTGCTTCCCCACACCAACCTTCCTCCCAAAGCTCTCAGTTAACTGACAATCTAACAAAGCACTTAAACACATGAGATGCTTCACCCTAACACAGAAAACAAGAGAAATGACCAGTGAAAGGCATAAAAAACTTTTCCACTGCAATTTTAATTTCTGAAACTGAACTCTCTCTTATTTGCAAAGTTCACCCATCCTCAGCAAAGATTTAAACCTTGAGCTACTCACCATGTACCCATCCCCATGCATTTTTCAGTTTATGTTTAAATGCTACTCGTTCAGCACAACCTCAAAGCACATATTATACACACAGAAACTAAAGTTTCAGGTGTCTGCATTACAAAAAGGACAGTGGGAAAAGGAATGTAATTCAGAACAATCAAATTAAATGACTACTTACATGTTATATATCCATCAGCAGCCTCTGTTTCCATAGTCAAAGTGCAGTGCTGCAAGGCAGAAAAGCACACCCTCAGAGACGCCTGTCAGTACCAACCATTAAATGATTAAACTTACTTACAGCCCTGAGTCGCTGCCCATGCTATTGCTGTTGCAACCATTGCCTACAGAAACATACAAGTGTTCTGCATGTGCTCATCTGCAAATCACTGAGCTCTTCCTGCAAATTACGTGAGTAGAAAATACAGCTGCCTGTTGGGCAGGTGGCTCTAGGATCATCTTGGTCTGACCATACTCCTCTCTGTTCTCTACCTGCCTGTTTACCTGATTCAAGTTTTTTTTCCCCCTGACTTCCCACTTGTTTTGTTCAAGATGGAATGGCAAGGCTTTATCAATTATCAGCTCTCACAGCTAGAACAGTCTTTGAGGAGATGGATACACTCAACAATTTCTCTTTTCGTGTGTGCTCCAAGAGACTCCATCCTAATCTTAAACAAACTAAAGCCTCCCCCGTGCCGGTTCCCCTTATTACACCTCTTTGTCTCATGCCACAGTACATGCGCGCACACCTGTACAGGCACCTGCCCGTGCTAATCCTATTTATCTGCCACAGCATGGGGCCGAATGTCACACTTAATACACCCAGATCATGCATTTTGTGGCATGAAGCAATCTTAAAGTTTCTGGAAGCACTTTGCTGACACAGAACAAGCTATTACTTTCCAGAAACCCAAGTAACTGTATAGAATGACACCCCCTAGCTATCATTTGATATATATTGAGGGGGGAGAAAAAAAGAGACAGAGAGAGATCAATAATCATAACTATGTTCTTTTAAGTGGAAAAGTTAAGAATCTGACATGACCAGAGCAGAATTTTATTTCCTCTCTCCCTCCATGGCCTCTTTTTTGCCTTTAGTTTCAAAACTCTCACTGCACCAGGCAGCTAAATTATTCACAATGAGCCATTTCTGTATTGATCGCCAAGTATATTTAGCCCTGGCTCCTGGAATTTCTCCATTACTTACTGGAAAACAGGCAGCTTCACTTCTTGTCTCAAAAACCACTTCCCTCCCCCTCCTATAACCTGCTTTCCTTCCATCCCCTCCACCCGCCTTTCCCCCAATAGATAAATACTTTTCTCTGTGCTCCTCTTTGGTATAAAGCAGATCGAATTCCCAAGGCATTCAGCACATAACACTTAAATTTCAACCTGCCCAGCTGCTACCAAACTCTCTTCAATTACTGATTTTCTCAAGACTCTTTTAAAATCTCCCAAAAAGAAGTTTTTCTCCAAACAGGTAATCCGCCTCCTAAGCCCTTCAAAATTACCTTCTCTTCCCCTAGTCCAGGTAGGCAGGCGCACACTGAGAAAAAGAAAGAAACATCAGAAGCAACAGGGAAAGATTATCCCAGCCAATGAAGTAGAAGGAAGGAAAGGGGAGGAAAGGGAGGAGGAAAAGAAAGACAGAAAGAAACGCAGAAACATCCATAACCGACATGAAAACATCATTTGTTTTTTTAATTTTTATTTCTTCAAGGGGGGGGGGGGCAGGGAGGAAGGAAAAAGTTTAGTAACTTTTTTTAGGCTGGTTATGGCAAATCCCAGGTGCTAAGTCTTCCTCTCTGCAAGGAAAGGAGAGAGAGAGTTTTGCTTGGGCTGGAGACACAGCAAGACAGTGAAAGATTAAAAAATTAATATTTTAAAAAAGGAGAGGAAGAAAGAGAGGAAGGTGGGGAGAAAGAGAGAGGGGAGCAACCAGCCCCCAGCACTTACAGGTGGGGCATGTGGAGTTGGGCAGCCCCAGGATGAGCCAGCGGGGAAACTCGCTCAGGAATGGCACATACTTTAAGGAAGATGAAGAACAACAGAAAAAAAAGGAGAGGGAGGGAGGTCAGCCGGTGCTACAGCAATGCGATTAACCAGCAAGGAGAGAGAGAGAGAAAAAACTTGATCCACCGGTTCCTTACCTACCGGCAGGAATATGGGGGGAAGAGAAGGGGATGCAGGGAAAGGGATGGGGAGAAGGATATGGAGAGGGATTCAGAGGGAGAGATGTGTGGAGGGATGGGGCGACAGATTCAAGGAGAGGGATGGGGTGAAAAGATGCAGGGAGAGGGATGAGGGTCCACTCACACCCACGCAGGGAACTCCAGGCCAATTTCCCAGGAGTGCCGCTTGGGCCCTGGCTGATATACGGCTCTGCACCTCACCCCAGCCTCTCCACACACGTCCCACAACCTGTCAAAGTCACGGGAGCTTTGCCTTTTCATTCCACGTTATGCCCCCCTTCCTTTATCCAACCCCCAACTGGGGCTGCAGGTGGCAGAGGGAAATGGCAGTTGGAGCTGGTGCTGCCTAACGGACACCGACCCCCCTCACCCCCTCCCGCAAGGATTATTGGGGCTCTTTTCCTCTTTTTTTTTTCGGGCTAAAAGCAACAAGTCACGGGCGGGAGATGCTGCACGGCCGCACTTTGCTGGGGGAGCCTCCATACACACAGAGAAAACAGACAGACAGACACAGACAGACACAGATGGACACACAGGAACACCCTGATAGGCAGACGCACAGACATACATAGACACCTGAACATACACGCCCACGCAGAGACAGACACGCAGAGACACACAGACACAGAGAGACACCGCCAAAGCCCCTCTGTCCCATCCCCGTGACGCCTCCCCCCCGACCACCCCCACCACCCCCTCCCCCCGCGGGGGACAGGAACACCGGGAAGTGGGAAGGGAAAAAGGGGACAAGGGAGGGCAGGAAAGGAAAAGCCGAAGAAATAAGCATCAGGCAGGCGCAGCTTTACCTCAGTGAGTCCCTTCCATGCCCCTTTTTGTGTGTGTTTTTATTTTTAGTGCCGGCGCGGGGAGAGAGGTTGTGTTTGGTGCACGGCTCCCGGCTCTGGGAACTAAGGCAGTGGGAGCCGGAGCTCAGGGTAATCCTGTTTTTACTTCCTCCATCTTCAGGGTTAGCCTGGGACAGCTGGTCAAACCCCGAGAAACCGATCCGGCCGCGCTCACGCACGGACAGACACACGGACAACAACTTCCCCCCCCCCCCCCCCCATTCATTCATACGTGCGCCCCTCGCCACCCCGCTCAGCGCACTCGACGATCGATTAAGAGGGACGAGCGCGTGCCGCCCCCCACCCTCCCCCGCTGCGGGCGCCTTTTCTCTCTCGCTCTCCCTCTCTCTCTCACCCAGGCGGCGGCGGCAGCGGGGGCGCAGGAGGGTGCCTGCTCAGCACGCTCGGCAATCGATTAGAGGACAAGTGCCGCCCGCCCGCCACCGCCGCGTGCGCCCCCGCGGCTCACGCGGACGGACACGCGCGCGCCCGCGCCCGCTCCCCCCCCCCCCCCCCCTCCCCCCCGCCCTCCAGGGCAACGCGCGCCTCCTCAGGGCAAATCGCGCGCTACGTACCCTCGGGGCAGGGGCTGCGTCCATATTGTGTCCCCTCCTCTTCATCGCTGCTCCTCTTCTCACCCTCAGGGAGGGTGAAGTTGTCAGCAGAGTCATGATTCATAGAATATCCATGGAGTCACAGAATCATGGAATGGTTTGGAAGGGACCTCAAAGCCCATCCAGTTCCACCCCCCTGCCATTGTCAAGCACACCTCACACTGGATCAGGGTGCTCAAAGCCCCATCCAATCTGGCCTTGAACACCTCCAGGGATGGGGCAGCCACCACTGCTCTGGGCAACCTGTGCCAGAGCCTCCCCACCCTCACAGCAAAACATTTCTTCCTAAAATCTCATCTCACTCTCCCCTCTCTCAGCTGAAAACTGTTCCCCTCATCCTATCCCTGTGCTCCCTGATCAAGAGCCCCTCCCCAGCTTTCCTGAAGCCACATTTAAACATCAATGTCCTGAGTTGGAAGGGACTCAACAAGAACGATCGAGTCAAATTCCTGTCCCTGCACAGGACAACCCCAACATTCACACGGTGGGGCTGAGGGCATTGGCCAGATGCTTCTAGAATATTGTCAGGCTTGGTGCTGTGACTGCTTCCCTGGGGAGCTGGTCCAGTGCTCCACCATCCTTCGGGTGAAGAACCTTCTCCTAATGTCCACCCTAACCGTCCCCTGGCACATCTTCCTGCCATTCCCTCAATACGTCTTCAACTTGATCAGGGTGCTCAAAGCCCCATCCAACCTGGCCTTGAACACCTCTAGGGCGAAGTCAGCCACGACTTCTCTGTGCAACTTGTGCCAGGGCTTCCTCATCTCCATCTCCCCTCTTTCAGCTTGAGACCATTCCCCCTCATCGTATGGTATTACTAGTACAATTAGCACCATAAACATAAGTGAGTTAATAAAAAATATTTTTATGTATTTTCATGTTATCAAAAAATCATATTTCATAAAATCAGTGAAATCACATCTGGAGCCCCATGTCCAGCTCTGAAGACCTCAGCACAGGAAAACCATGGATCTGTTGGAGTGGGTCCAGAGGAGGTCACAAAAAATGATGAAAGTCCTGGAACACCTCTGTTATACAGGGAGGCTGAGAGAATTGGGTCTCTTCAGCTTGGAGGAGAACTTATTGCAGCCTTGTAGTACTTAAAGGAGGCGTGTAAGAAAGGTGGGGGAAAGCTTTTTAGCAGGGCCTGTAGCAACAGGACAAGGAGTGATGTTTTTAAACTAAAAGAGGAGAGATTTTAACTAAATATTAGGTAGAAATATTTTACACTGAGAGTGGGGAGGCAGTGGCACCACAGGACTGGGCCCAAACCCACCACAACAGGCCAGCCCATCTGCATCAAGTCAGCACCCCACGTCCTTGGTGCTGGTCATGGATGTTAAACTTGATGGGTCTTGGATCAAGTGCAATGGCATCATTTTCTTCAGGTATCTCTTCACTGAAGCCGAACACAGCTAGTGTCTGTGGTAACGCCATTACTAGGCATCAGAGTTAACAGCCCATTAGAAGCTGCAGTTGTGTGTGCTGTACATTATATACGTAAATAGTATTACATTTAAATTGGCAAAGTTAAGCACACAAACACTTGGAAGCATCAGAATCCAGACTGCCCATTCACCCTTAAGCCTATTCACCCAGCAGAGCAGCTGACAGGGATAACAGGAGTTATCCTTTATTTTCACTGGTATGGGAGGGCAATAACATACACCTTTTGCCAGTGAGTTCCAGACGTTCACTGACAAGAGCGCCTTCATCACTACCTACTCAAGTTCTTTGCGTATCAAGAGCCTGCAGAGGCTCTCAGTGCCTGCAAATTTTGCTTCCAAGCAGAACACTTAACTACAGCCTTAACTCTTGCTCCAGCTACATGGGAGCGCAACATTGCTGTTAGAGGCAGGAAAGTAAAACCCAGGTTTTATTGGCTGAGCCACTTCTCATCAAATGACATTCTGCTTCATAGTGATAGAGCTACCCTGTCCTGAGAGAGGGAGACAAGCTCTGCTTTTAAAAACACATTATTCAGCCAGCCAAAACGGCAGAAGTTAATAGCATTCTCCCCAGCAGTACAGGCTTTAGCCAATTAGTCATTACACCACATCTGTTAGTTTAACTCTCCTAGTTTTGCAGAGGAAGGAGGCAGAAGGGTTTGGGGACTGGCCCAAGGCCACAAAGAGCACTTAGAGCTGAGCCTAGAAAGCAGACGTCTTGTTTCACACGCCTACATTTCAAAAACTAGACTTGGCTTGCCTACACCCGAAAATAGGCTGGCGTAGCAATAGCTGCCTAATTACACCAGAACAGTCTATTCCGGAATAACTTCCCTTGCGGACATTCTTCTCCAGATGGGAAGTAACTTCCTAAATGCTGTCCAAATTCACTCAACACCACATGCTTTGTGTTTTCCCTTCCCCCCCCCCCCCCCCCCCTTCATTTTGGAGGGTCAAAATTCCTGAGGTGCAGGTCTAAGCAGTGTTTTAAAGCCTTTGATCACTTTTACAGACCGCTGAAAAGCAGGGACAAATGCAAAGCATGTAATTGAAATGCTACAAATTTTGTTGTCAAGATTTTTTACTGTGCTTTTCATCAAAATGTTGAAAACTGAAAGCTTCCAGCTGGCTCTCCTTACAGGTAATAACTTAATAGCTAACAGCTTTTCTCCCAAAGCTGCTGGAACCATGGAAGCTGATGGGAAAAGCCAGACCCATCCTCTACAGTAATTATTTCTCACTTTTTAATCCTGCTGCTCCATAAGCTTTCAAAACCAAATGAAGCTGTGAAAACAAGGAAAAGTAAGGGAGAGGGAATAAAGTGAAAGGGTTTGTCTTTAAAAATAGTCTTCTAAACTCCAAGGGCTACAGGGATGAGCACCTCGTTATTGCAGCAACACCAGGGTGAATCTCTGGTTTCAATGCAAAACTCAGCTGTGGGGCCACAGCAAGAGGTCCCTAGGCATTTACATCAGCCACACACCTTTCCCCAAAGGATGCTGGGCCAAGCAGCTGTTATGATCTTGAGGACCAGGCGGTGGTTTGGGGATCAAGAGACCAGGGTTCACATCCAGCCATGCTCAGAGGTCCTCTACATAACTTCAGCAAAGTCGTCTCTGCATTTCAGTTCTCCGTTTCTAAAAGGCAACATGAGTTTTTCTTCTGCCAAGTAATGCCCCAGGAGCAACTCCTAACTTTGCCATCAACCTCTGCCCCATTGGAGAGATCACTTCATCACATCTCTGGAGCCCCTGTGAAGCCAGTGGGCAGCACATTTCCCCTCCATTTCCATTAGCAATACCCAAGCAGCCTTCACACAACTCTCCCTGCCCCAGGACAGCGTCCTGCTGCACCAGCCCAGAGATCACAGGCTGTGCTGACAGCCACCTACTCTTGAGACATGTGATGTCCCCCTTTAGGCATTTGCTCAGTCTCCACAGGCCTCAGTCCTCCCCCTGTGTGCTGGAGAGAAGAGAGCTCCCCTATCTCCAAAGGGCCATGGGAGGAGAATCTAATTCCTCATCACTTGTCAGGTACACTGCTTTGATAGGTCAGGGATGGGCTCAGCCTGCTTTCCCTGAAAAACATTTAACTCCTATGGAGGTGCATGTATGTGCCTGCGTGTGTGTGAGAATTAGTATTTGTAATGACAGTAATGCTTTTATGTAAATCCTGGTTTAAATTACCTAATGCTCCTTTTTTTTTATGTGCCTGGATAGGGTCAAGGCATTCTAGGAGTTCCCTCCCAAAAAGCTCACGTTACATATTCCCATAAACAGTAGCTCATCACAGCGTAAGCCCCAGATTTACTAACACTTCACCAGTTGAAAAAGACATCTCTAATGCACTGTTGCCTTGGACAGCTATGAACAGCACAGAGCCTTAAACCCCTGCATCAGCTTTCTCACCTTTAGAGCAAGCCTTCTCTCCTCTGCCCACAGAAGGGACACTTTGAAGGCAAACTGGATCAAATCCCAGTATACTTTGAGGAAGACAAACATAGGCCTTTCCTGACTTAACTGTGAGTTGAGCAATCTAAAAACCATATAAGCAATAATCTAGTCATTATTCCACCTCCTCCTCTTTGCTACAATACAGCACTGTTTTATGCTTATATGCATCAATAAAGAGACCTATAAAGAAAATAATGAACATCCTTGAATATCTTCAGAGCATACCCTATTAATTTTAAAAGGGACACAACATACCGTACCCCTTGTATTTCACCAAGATAAAAGCCTATAGATTGATTCCTATTAAAACAGTTGGTATTTTCAGGACATGCAGATGTAATTTATGGCACAATACTCATAATAGCTCAAAGGCCACAGAAACTGTAGATCTATGTCTGTTACTGTAGTTGTACAGGCATTCATTGTACAGAGAGCAGTTGAAAAGGCAGAGTATGTAAACTGAATACTAAATTTGTGAATAGTTTCTCACTTGGGTTTGTTCAGCTTTTAAAGAGCAGAGGATGCTTTGTGGGGCACTGTGTAAAACATTCTGCTAATATATCACGTGGTTGCTGTATTTTCTTCTCTTGTCTTCACTGTTAGAGCATTATTCATGAAGACACAATATTTGATTCTTAAAAGGAGCCCACTCCTGCTCCAAAATCTCCACCCGAATTCAGTGTGCTCTGTGCAGGACAATTTTCAAATTCTTCTATGAAAGCGGACAAATTTAGGTGTATGTAACCCAAAAGTACAAGAGAAACAAAGATCCTTTCCCTCACCCCTGTGTATTCCCATTACTATATCCAAGAAAACAGCATTATATATTTGCTTTTATTATCAATAATAAATTGTACAGGTTTTCTCTTTTATTATGGAGATATCAATGTATATAGATGTATCATTTATAAGGAAGGGCAATTCTAAAGTGTCCTAACAAAATGTAATGATGACAGGAGCTCCTAACAGAGGAGCTTTGAGCCTGCGATAATTTTTATTCTTTGCTTGTACAGCACCTAGCACAATGAGGATTTATGCCTGACCTAGCTTCCCGCTTAGTAGTTCAACAAAAATAAGAATTAACTCTCGCTTTACTTATGACTGGAAATCACAGTGCCAACAGAAATATGTACATGACAAGTGAACCACGTGGAATTCTGAAGTTCATGAAGCAGCTGATACGAAAGTATGCTGGATCCATTTGAACTACTGGAGCTGCTGGAGGCATTTAGGGAGATAGTTAGTGGAGCTGAAATTGGCAAAATGATAGGTGTCATTTCTGTAGAGCATTGCCAAGTACCAGGGAATATTCAGTGACAACCAACCAGGCACACAACTTTACAGTATCTGAACTCTTGGTGGGAATTGAGTCCCTCCATTCCTCTATCAACAAGAAGGTTGAATCAAAAAGGTCTAAAGCTGCCATTTGTATTTGAAGAGGCTTCTACAACACAAAAGACTTCTACCAGATTAGGCTGCAGACATCACAGGAGCAGGTTTGGAAGCCTTCAGACACTTAACCTTCTGGGTTCAAGCAGAAATGCTACAGCTATAGTCATAGTTCTCATCTTGTGTGAAATAGAAAATAGGTAAGGCCACCTTATGCATACTTTTCTGAACTTGAAAAGAGTTTCCACTACAGCTCTTTACAGCTTGGCAAAGAATTGAGCAAAAAGGACATTTTCTCTTTGTATTCAGCCTACCTGTAATTGTACAACACAAACCAGTGACTCCCTAGGGGCCAGGAGCCACAGGAGAGCAGGAACCTCACCAACCTGGAGCCATCCCACAACTCCCAGCAAGAGTGCATGGCAGGCCAGAGGTGATGGCCAGATCTCACCAAGAAACCTGACCTTCAGGGATGTCTGCAGTGATGAGGTAGGTCTGAGGTCAATCCCGGAACTCAATATGCTGGTCAAGATCAGCAAGCTCCATGGCTAGGCAGAAGCACAACTATAGCTAAACAGGAGACCAACAACCCCCAAACAGAAAGCAACACACAGGCCTTAAATGGGCTCCTTGCCCAATGGCAGGAGTGTGGGTGGAGGCCCCAGCTGAGGCTGAGCAGGATCGTTAAGGTCCCTCAGTGTCTTTGAGGTCCTCATCCCCATACTGCCAAGCCAGCTTCAACTCTAAACAGCTATGGATAGGAGTTTTCAAACAAGGAAATAAATGGCAGACCTTATCATAAAGTTGGACAGTCTTAACTGACTGGGCACGCTTTTGCTCAGCAGGAGCTGGGAAACATCTCACCCTGCTCTGTTGAAGAGTGATGCTGTACATCAAGGAAGGTTATGTTTTAAGTTCATGTTTTAAGCTCATGTCTTGCCTCACCTTGCAGTATGTTGCAGATCTCCCTGGAAGTTACACGGTCCATTTTCCCTGATTCTACCTGGGTGGTTGCAGGATTTCCCTCAGGGTGCCACAGCCTTTATTCAAAACACCTCAAGGATGTCCTGTTTGCCCATTTCACCCCTCACTTGCCACATTTCCAAAATGACCAGCCCTGGTCAGCATGCATAGCTACAAAAGAGTCAGCATGGATTTACTGGCATGTAATTTACCCTCCATAGTCTTTGTCCCTATTCCTTCACCGCTTATGCAGCATCGTGTTGGTGCTTGTAGGGAGTGGAAGCTAGTTGCTGCAGTGGTGAGGGACTAAACAGGTTAAGCATCTTTCAGGCTGACAGCAGCTCCTGCATGTGTGTGGCTCTGCAACATGACCTGGTCTAATGGACAGGCTGGCATGGCTGTCCCAGGGCAGGGGGGCAGGGTGTAGGCACAGATGTCCCTCAGGAGGAGGGCAGGGCAGGGATGAGTTCCCTCTGTGCTGCTCAGCAGAGTGCACAGACTCAGTACAACCAGTTCAGTGTGAAGTGCTGCCTCTGCAGCCAGTGCTGGTGTAAAAAGCTGCCATCCAAACCAGTCTTTTGCTCATTGCAGAAATGATATATCATCAGTTTCAAGAGTAATGAAGTCAGAAAATTGTCTGAGAAAAGACAGCACTCCACCTCCAGAAATGGCACTGCTGAGCCAGAGGGCAGCCCTGTCATCTCAGAGGAGAAGGACAGCCTGATGACTAAGTCTAAGTCTGGATTGTGGAAGACTCGCTTTCAGTGCCTTGCTTTGGAGAAGGATATGCATTTCCCCCTCCATTTACAAGGGGTGTTCTGCTAAAAGGCACCTCATTCAGCATCCTGTTCTTCGTGTGCTTCTGGAGTCCATGGAAAAGGCTGACATGTCCAGATTGCAACTCCAAGTACCAAAATTCCTGCTTGCAGTCACTCTCTGGAGGAGCATTTCTTTCTCTGGTGACTAAACAGGGAAGCTAGAGATATCAGCTGGCTTAACTGGTTTCTTACAATGGATGAATATCCCTGTTCATACTCCCATTCTTCTCCTAGGTCTTAGATAGCGTTTCTGTTCTGTCAGCTGTATTGAGAATTGGGAGCACCTTGGTGAGATGGGCAGGGACCTGAGCTCAGCTGCTATGGAGGCTGTGTGAGTGTGTGAGAGATGGCCATTTGAAGAACAGAGGGGTTGTCCGCATCTTCTATGCCCATAAGCAAAGTGTCCTGGGGTTTGGTTGTGAAAACAGTCACCTTAAGTTAACTGGCCACATAATCAGTTTTAAAGTGGAGCCAGGTTAACTTTGATTAAGGACAACCAACAATTTAGATCATAAAACCAAAACATTAGCATCTTTTTATGCTGCTGTCAATGTTACATGAAACAACGTTTGACCCCATACTTTTAAAGCTGCATGTTAATTTTTATTGCGAGGCATTCTACTGTCTCGCTCCAGCAGCAGAGCTGATGCCGTGCTCCACAGCCTTTTTTTAGGAGACCAGTTTGCTTAGTGGTAAAGGGTTTGTTCATTTTTCAGAGTTTCATTTATTATTCTTATTTTACTCCAGGAAAGGAATAACATTTCTCTACATCCAGACCTTACCCACACATAACTGTGCAAGCAAAGAAAACATAACTTCATTCTTCTGAAATGCCTCCTTTTTCCTGCTTGTTTGTTAGTTTAAGAAGGAGGTGTTCCCAATTTTAGCTCTTCTGGGATTTAAATCAATTAAGACATCATTCAGACTCTATATTAAAAAGATTAGCTTTTACTCCCAGCTACTACCAATACACTGTCATTTTCTTCTGAGATCTGGAAGAACAAATGTTACGTTCTGTTTATTAGCAACATGAGGAATTCTTCTAATTAGGATTTTGGGTAGTGGAACAGTGGCTAAAGGTGTTATTTTACCAGGTATCTTTACTGAGTAGGCCTGAGCTTAAACCTTTGATATCAATACCAATTATCCTACTGACTTCGGCTGAAAAGACCCCATCTAAACTCTACAAAAGTAAAAACCAGAAATTCAAATTTTACAGCATTATGAATGAGGACATAAAGAGAAAAGCCTTTGCAGATAGTATCATCCTCTTTGTCTTAAACATTCTTCTCTGAATTGCTTTTGCCAGTTCCCTGTATACTGCTAAAGAGTGTTCTCATACCAAAACTTTCCTCATGCTCACAGAGTTTATTATGAAGCCCTGTGGAAGGTCTCACTGCATTAGAAAGGCAAATACTTTTCATAGTGGCTTGCTGCCGGTTTGGGTTTGTTGGGATGTTTTTTCATTCAAGACGGGTATAATTTTACATTCAGCCCTGAAGTTTGGTTAAAAATAGCTATTGAAAGCGATCCTTAAAATCTGAAGATGTTTTCCATGGAAATTTTATCCACAGTAGCTATAGGTCTGTAGCATTGACTTGATCCTAAAGTAATTTTCATGCTATATTGAATTTTCTTAATTGGCTGCCAACAAAACCATGACCTTCTAGCAAGGTTATTCTAGATGACTCCTGCAAGACTTACGCACATTCACACATAAGACCCTTTGAAATAAAGTGTTCGTCTGGCAGTATATGCTGGCTTCTTCTTTTGTAAGACAAAAGAGCTCTGTTGAAAACTCTCACTTCGTTGTGATTGCCCTAAAATCAGATACCGAAAGAGGGAAAACCAAGGCAACAACTTCTCTAAGAATTACTGTTTGTGGCTGCTCTTGAAGTAGACAGAGCTATGGAAAAAAACAAAATGCCAAACTGTGGGGCTGACATCACATTTCTCCATGGGGACTTTTTTTCCCACAGCCTCCTGTAAGAGGTAGTTTCTTACTTTAGACAAGGGAAGCTCCATCAGCTGCTTCATAGAGCAAAACTGACACCCACAGGCCACCCCCAGTATTTGAAACATGAGCAATTCTTACTTCAGGGCAGAGCAGGAGAAATGAGAGGTGGATCAAGGTTCTAGCTCACCTCATCTCTTCTTCCTTACAGTGCATGCCCTCAGCCTTGTCAGTGGTAGCCCAAAACCCCACTGTGTGATGTCCCTCAGGCTCCCCTTCACTCATTAGGGAATCAGTTGTATAAACTCCTTTTCCATGACAAATGGCAGGGCTCCTATCCCGTTCTGTAGGAAGATGGAACACCTTTTCTGTCCATTTTCCCCCTTGAAATTCAGGATGACATGATGTGATCAGTCTTGGGCTTGTTGTGCCCACTGTTCACCATGCTTCCCTGCATCAGCTGCTTACAAGCAGCCATCCGTGCTGTTTGCCACTCAGCCAGACTCACTTCACTCTGCGGTGGTGGAGCTCCGTCTCTTCTGCATCCCTTATTTCTCTGTGGTATCTGCTTTTCTCATCACTCTGTCACCTCTGATCGCTGAAGCTTTATCATCAAGGCTCCCAGAGGTAATGTCTCCTACCAAGTCCTGTCGCCTGCTTGCTCTGTGAAGCAGTGTCCTTTTCTGCCTTCCTGTCACACCACAGACCAGAATCACATTTTTACATGTATTTTCCAATATCACATTGCATGCTCCCATCTGATTTTCTACCCACTTAGGCACTTCCAACATGATTGCCTTGTAAGCACCACCTTCCTACCTAATATCTTTTGTTGCATTTATCCCCTCATGGAGAACTTCAGTCTTCCCCGAGATTTGATCTAATTCTCTTGTTTCCTCCACATGTCATATATCATCATGGGCTACTCTCTGGAATTATTCCTTGCCCGTTTGGTTTTTGAAACTGTTCTCCGCTCTCTTATGTGTTGCTGGTTTCACACAATACATTATATCCTACATGGAATGTGTCACTCTGCTGAAGGGTACATTATTATGTTTTATGAAAGGACCATGCCCTTTTATGCCTGTGTGATCACTTGGCACTTTAGCTGTTTTAAACATCACGGTAGCACATTATTCAAAATTTAAGGCATGGTATCTACAAAGCGCTGTCCTGTTTCTTATCACAGTTTGCAGGCAGTGCAGGGTAACTTACATCGTTAAACAGGGAAGATGTTTTTCATCACTGAGCAGCTTCATCCCTACAGACTCTCCCTGCCTGTGCCACTGCCTGGGTTCGCTCAGCCTCAAGGGAAAAGGAAACCAGGGCAAGCTGTGCTCTCCCTTTCTGAACACTCACACATTCAGATGGTCTTACTAGGGTTTTCAAGAACAGGCAAGGTATTCTAATATTTTAAATAATTGTTTTTTGGAGATGCTCAATAGAAATTAATACTCTGACTTCATTTTACAGTTCTGCTGTTAGCTTTTAATTTCTCCAGGTGAGCAAAGCATCCCCTTGCATTGCTTTAGAGGATCTTGATGAAGTTACAAGATTATTTGGTGGTGTTTAATAGCTGGTTAATTAATAAGTTGAAGACAATATGTGATAGCCACCTCTCTGGGATGAATAGAGGCGACAGTGTTGCTCTGTATTTCCCTGATGCTATTTGTAACCTCTTCAGTCTCAACAAATTCCTTTCGCCTGTGGCCTGACTTCAGTACAGGCTGTATCCCAGGCTGGGGGGGTCACAAATACCTCTGTCTGTGTCATCGGGGGAACTGGCCAATATTACAAGGGAGGAAGATTCCACCTCAACTTCCCAAGCCTAGTGCCCAAGTGCTTTGACATAACCCAGTTGTTAGTCCAGACCCAGCTCCAAAGTGTGCCCATGGTTGTACCATGTTCTCTGAGTGCATGCAGAGATGCCAGTCTGGGGGCAGAAGGGAAGGAGATGGATGGAAGGTCCCGTCTGAGCACAGGCATACCAGGAAGGTTTGACAGCTTCAGCAGAGTTATTACGGAAAGTGCCAACCAGGAACCTGTCCATCACAGTACAAATATTCTTTACTGCATCTCACTTTGCTTTCTAGTCTTGCCTGAACTACAGTTTCTCCCGAACTAAAATGTGCAGCCTCATGGCCAGAGGAAGAGGTCGTTACTCTTCATGGAGCCTGTTCATCTCCGATGTCATCATTTCCCAGGGGCAGTGGTCACTGGTAGGACGGAAAGGATGCCCTGCTGCCTCGCTAAAGGGGACTGAGCTCCCTGAGCTCCCTCTGAAGAGAGGGGGTGATGCTCAACATTGGAGTGAGGCAGCAGATACCTCTCCTGCTTTTCCTTCTGCAGTGATAACATTAAAGTTATGCTAAGCTGCCATACACATGGCTGACGACTACACATCATTTATTGATTTCCCTTGTTTAAAGCTTAGCCGTGATTTCAGGCATGCAAAAATCCGATGCATAAGAATGATTTGTCAGTAAATTGCTTTTTATGTTAAAAGGGGAGTGGTAAAAAAGACATTCAATAAAGATCCCTGGGATTTTCAGGCTATGCCTTAGGTAAGAGTGGGGTTGTGAGAATATGGGTAAGTCCCCACCTCAATTCATGCCCACACAAATGATTTGTCTTCTCTGCTGGCTTTGCTTGAATATTCCTTTCCTTGCTCGAATTAGATTTTTCTCTATATAGTGATAACTGCTGGCCGTGCTTCTTTTGATGCAGCCCAGGATATGGGTGGCCTTCTGGGCTACAAGCACACACTGCAGGCTCATGTCCAGCTTCTCATTCACCAGGATCCCCAGGTTCTTCTCTGCAGGGCTGCTCTCAATCTTTTGACCCCCCACCCTGTATTGATACTAAGTGTTGCCCTAATCCAGGTGCAGGACCTTGCACTTAACCTTGTAGAACCTCATGAGGTTCTCACAGGCTCATTGCTTCAGCCTATCAAGGTTCCTCTGGATGGCATCCCATCCCTCCGGGGTGTAGCCTCACCTCTCAGCTTGGTGTAATCTGCAAACTTGATGAGGGTGCACTCGTCTAAATCATTGATGAAGATATTAAACAACAGTGATCCCAGAACAGACCCCTCAGGGACACCACACGTAACTGAAAGGAAGCAGCAAGGACAGAGAAAGGAAGAGCATCATCAGGTGCAGAAAAAGAGTGGTTTTCCAGTGGTCTAATAATTTTTTGCAGTATTATGGATATCAGGGAGAGGTTTCAAGGGAAACTTTGTACTCATCCCAATTTTTTGACCTTCTTGCAGATTTAAAATCCACAGCCAATTTCCAGTATTTCAATGACTCTTCTGTTTTGATTTTATATTATTTTTAAAAGTATTTGAAGTAATAAATAAACTGATCAAAAGACTTTCTGAAATTGTAGCTTGCATCTACGTTTTCATAAATAATGGGAATGCAGAGCCCCAGCGCAGTAAGCGTGTGGCTGTACTATTTATTTGCTTTCCTCTGGGGAGCCATTTATCTTACAACTACTACAGCTTACTCTGGGAAACATGTCTGGTAGTAACACTTGCAAATGCGTATTTCGAAAGTTGGCTCTGATAATTTATGCGCTCACGCTTACAGATCACACGTTATTTTTAAAGCTTCCCTTTTCACAAATACATTCCCCATTTTCGCTAAAACAAAGGGGAAAAAAAATTCCCAGCTGTGATAAACTTGAAAGGAAACCTCTGTGGGTGAGGAATAACATTCCCATCACATTGCTTTCTGTATTGCATTAGTCATAGAATCAAAGACTGCTTTGGGATGGAAGTGACCTCAAAGCCCTTCCAGTTCCACCCCCCCTGCCATTGTCAAGCACACCTCCCTCTGGATCAAGGTGCTCAAAGCCCATCCAGCCTGGCCTTGAACACCTCCAGAGATGGGGCAGCCACCACTTCTCTGGGCAACCCATGCTAGAGCCTCCCCACCCTCACAGGAAAAGATTTCTTCCTAAGATCTCATCTTACTCTCCCCTCTCTCAGCTGAAAACCCCAACATTCACACGGTGGGGCTGAGGGCATTGGCCAGATGCTTCTAGAATATTGTCAGGCTTGGTGCTGTGACTTCTTCCCTGGGGAGCTGTTCCAGTGCTCCACCATCCTTCGGGTGAAGAACCTTCTCCTACTGTCCACCCTAACCGTCCCCTGGCACATCTTCCTGCCATTCCCTCAATACGTCTTCAACTTGATCAGGGTGCTCAAAGCCCCATCCAACCTGGCCTTGAACCCCTCTAGGGCCAGGTCAGCCATGACTTCTCTGATCCACCTGTGCCAGGCTCTCCCCCTCCTCACAGGAAAACATTTCTTCCTAACATCTCGTCTCAATCTCCCCTCTTTCAGCTTAAAAACTTTCCTTCTTGTCCTCTACCTGCACTCCCTGATTTAGTGCCTCTCCCCATCTTTCCTGGAACCCCTTTCAGTACTGGGAGGCTGCTCTAAAGTCTCTTTGGAGCCTTCTCTTCTCCAGGCTGAACAACCTCAACTCTCTCAGCCTGTCCTCATAGCAGAGGTGCTCCAGGCCTCTGATCATCTGCATGGCCTCATCTGAATCCATTCCTTGTGGGCCATAACCTACAGCATGCACAGTAAGTTAAAAAAAAATAGGTAGGGGGAAGCTAGAATTTAGTACAAATTGCTATGAATTTGTTAAGATTCTTAGTTCAAAATAGAAGAAATGAGAAAAAAAATAGCTATGGAATTTTATGGTACCTGAAGACCCATCCCTCAACATTTGCCTCAATAGATAGAAAAAGTGTAATTCAATTTCCATCAGAAACCCAAACTTTATTTCCATTTTGGTTTCTGCTAGTCAAACTTGAAAAAAAGTCCACTCAAAATTTAAGTTTTATACTTTTGAACACATATTTCTCTTTTTGAGCTCTTTGGTTTTCTTAAGGAAAAATCCAGCGTGCTGAAAGGAAATTATTTTACTGCCATTTTTTTCTCTTAAAGAAAATTGATGGAAAATTTTCAGCTAGCTTTATTCTTTATTCTTGCTTTCAGTCCACATCTGCAGGCAAGGCATCAGAGGATAGAGACCAGGGGAAGTCCCCCGCAAAGCCTCTGTGAAAGTAAGACACACGGAGAATAAGTAAGGACTAACATTATTTGCTTTACTCTGACCAAGTTCCTTGTTCAGAGTTACCCTTTATTCAATGATTTCCTGACACAATATTTAAGAGTTGAAACCAAGGCCACAGTCACAAAGATCAGGTGTTCCAGTTCATTTCTCTCTCCAAGGTTCACATTGCTTAGCATGAGGGTTTCCATCATCAGCCCTTACGCAAAAGAAACTGTAACATTTGTGGCCATTTTATGTTTGCCAGTGAGAAAACCAAAGCGATATATAACCTTCTGCCCCTATTTGGTTTAGGGCACTATAAGCCAATCTTAGCATGGCAAAGGCCTTTTGTCCAATATCAGCTACATCTCAGTGAGGGACAATACCTTATCACTTACAGCAGGCTGGCTGCCCAGAATTAATCACAGGTATTTTTAGGTGTGCATTTTTGAAGGATTGAGTGCAGATGATAAGACATTGGACGGCAGAAGTTGCCTTTGCACGGAACCTCTTCAAACACCCCTTCCAGAGCAGAACACACTCCATGTCTTTACAGAATCACAGAATGCCAAGGGGAGGAAGGGACCTCAGGGGACAATCTGGTCCATCCTTTTCGGTGATCTATAGTTTAAATGAGATGGCCCAGCACCCTGTCAAGCTGAGCCAAGTGTCCAGTGTAGAGGAACCCATCACTTTCCTATGGAGATTATTCCAACATTTAACTGTTCTCATGGTGAAACATTTTCTTTTGGAATCTTTCCCTAGCATAGCTCCCAATGCTCTCCTGATCAATCTGTGTTAGCATTATAAATCCCCCATCCCCATCCCTCCCAAACTCTTCACCATCCTCACAATGCCTCTCGCAAAACCAGATTTAGGGATCATATGGCCTGCTTGCTCTCTTCTCCAGCCTGAAAATTTCCCCTAGTGAAAGCTTTTAGAGCAGGAAAGATAGGGTTAATTTACAAAACAACCCCCAAAGCTTTCCACTACACTTGAACTTTCGTTTTTTTCTGTAGTAAAAGGCAGAGAGTTTGATGTTTATTATCAGTTTTTCCTATTGTCATTGCACAGAGCTGATGTACCTGCCATGATATGTAATACCCATCTGCTCTTTGAAATGCACTGGTTAATGTCAGTTAGGCAATATTTTTCCTTTTCCTGGTATCAGAATAATTAACATCCCCTTCTTTTAAGCATGCAATGACACAACATGTTAAAAGTCCCTGCAGAACATACCAGAAAGGGCTTAAATGATAGGGAAAAAAACCAAAAAGTCCTAAAGATTTGGGCTGCATTTCAGCTCATCACTTTGAGAACGGCAAAGTTTAATCCTGCGGCAGGATCCTACTAATGGGAAATAAGCAAGAGTGCCAGGACTACACACCAGCATGGGGGAGCATCTTTTACTGAGGGTCGGGTCTAGAGACACTTGGATTCCATTTTGTTCTCCATTTGTCCACCCTAAAGCCTCTCTTTCTCTCTTTTTTTTTATCCCTACAGCATTGAGTTTCATTAAATGTTTATGACCATATTACAGGATACAGTTGTAGATTGCCATAATAAAAGGCAGTTGATAAAACTTCATTATCTATAGTGGCAGAGGAAGAATAAAATCTTACACCTTCAGGTTTGTCCTAACATTGGTTGTAATAACTTTTTAAAAAGCCAAAGCATGCCAAAAAAAAACCCTGAAAGGTCAAATTCAATGTTAGTAGATTCAGAGTCACAAAGTCATTGTAAGACACCTGGTTACCAAACACACCAGGAAAACTTTCCTAAAGCCACAATTTCTTTGTCACTAGATATATTCTTTTGGCTCAACACGTTTTTGTTCCCTGTATTACTGTGCATGATGGTTAGAGCACTCAAATATCACCTCAGCGAGGACAAATTCATACCTGAGTTGTGGTGTGGAGCTCTGAAATTCCTGTGATCTTTTCCTTTAAAAACTAAATTGCTGGTACCTTAATCATTTATCAGAAGGAAGAGAGCGTTTGTTTCAAAGGCACAGAATGAGGGCTTTAAAATTAAATTCTGCTCATCTTCAGCTTTTGAGTGAATTCAGGAGTATTAAGGGGTTTAGGATCTGCAGGGCGATTTTAATTCCTTTACATTTTGCAAGTAAAAAACCCCACCAATCTTTTCCGTTCCCTCTTGCCAGGGGTGCAAGAAGGGACATTTTGATAAAATCGAGTCCTCAGTTTCAAGTTTTATAAAACAGAAAACAATATACTGATGCAAAAATGCCATACTAACAGCTCCTGCAGAGTACTCGCTTCTTACCCTCCCATAGCATTTTCAGAGTCTAATTTTGTCTAGAGGATGACTTTGCCAGGGCCATGCATTAGTGATGCTTAATAACCTGCCATTTGACTGAAATACAAGCAGCCCTAAGGGGTGCCACACATCCTGTGCTCAGGAGGAGGTCATGAGGACTCCGGGATGAACAGCCTAAAATGCCTGTGGGTTTTGGGCTCTGGCACCCTTAAGGGAGGAGGAAGGAACTGCAGTTGGGGTTTGGGAAGGGTTTCTGTGGGGGAACCTGTTGTCCAGACTCCTGTAGAAGGTCTGGGCAAGACGAATCTCAAAGGAGCACATCAGACACAGTGTGAAAAGTCTCCATGGGTTTTTCACAAGCAGGGCTGGGTAAGCGACCAGTTAGCCTTGAGCTGGGCAACTAGCTTGGCTGCAGACACAGGAGGTGATATCTTCCCCAGCTGCTCTGCTCTGGCTCCACCGCCCCCTTTTTGCCTGTGTATTTCTTGTGCTTCCTTCATTTCTCACTTTTTTCCCCTAGAAAGTTTGCTTTGTATGGGAGAGTCATCTCCACCACAGCAGTGGCCCTGCTTGCCAGCTGTCAGCTCCAGATGTGCTGACGAGAGCAGACACCCACCTGGGTACCTCCTCTCTCCCCACCTCCTCCCAGTCACAAAACCCAAGGGTGCTCCATGTTCTGGTGGCAGTTCCTCCTTTGTTAAATATGGCCAAAACGCTGTCAGGAGGCACCTAGGGGCTTGGGGGATGAGAGAGAAGGGAGATGTCGTGCGATTGGGGTATCCCCAGCTTGGTGTGCAGGCAAAGGAAGGAAGCCCACAAGCAAAGAGAGAGACAGATGTGAGAAGGGTGAGGAGATGAGAGATATGGGGCAGGATGAGGCATAAATACAGCAAAAAGCTGTATTTAAGGAGCTGTTTTCATATCTCAGACAGACAGAAAGAGCACCCAGCTGCATCCTTACTCATGGCACCATGGCCTCTGTGCTGGCATTGGCTCTGCTTGGAGACCCTGGGCCACATCTCCTCTGTAACATGCCAGGGGGAATGAGATGACCTCTCCCCAGCGTAGTTGTCCCAGACTTAATGCTGGTTTGATTGCATTTGGACTAACAGCACTCTGAATAACCAAGGCTGGGGAGAGCTGGTTCTCCCTGGACCCACCTGGAAATGCATCTCCAGTTTGTGGTCTTGGTCCTTGCTGCTGCTCCGGTTTGGGCTTTCAGCGCACACTCGGCATTTTGGATGGAAGCACGAGGGCTAGAAAAACCTCTCAGTTAAAATGCTCTTCATATAAGCTGAAATGCTGTTAAGATCTGGCAAAGTCAGGAGATTCCCAGCTGTCCCATTTATTTTTAGAAGATAAAATGGAAACTTGAGCATTCCTGATCTTGAAAGGCCCAATAACCAACTCCTTATACTAAAAACCCCTGCTGCACATGTAGGATCGTGAATGTGTAAAGTCTGGGCACAGGATCATGTTTGTGCTCCAGCCAACAGTCCCGTTTTGTAAAACGAAAGCAGGTCCAGGCTTTGGCTCTTCCTACCAGCACGCATGCAGATGTCCCTCTGGGGTAGGTAGGGCTGGAAATCCAGCCAGTTAGCAAGCAAACTGTTGTTCCTACTTATGAAAGAGATGGGGAGGTAGAAAGAGGAGGCTGGGGGGAGAAGTTTAACTGGTCTTTGAGCAAGATATATATTTAGGTTGGACATTAGGAAAAGATTCTTCCCCCAGAGGGTGGTGGAGCACTGGAACAGCTCCCCAGGGAAGCAGTCATGGTGCTGAATCTGACAATATTCAAGAAGTATTTGGACAACGCCCTCAGCCCCACAGTGTGAGTGTTGTGGCAGCTTCATGATGGTTGGCAGCAACTATCACCTGCCCTCAGGTACTCTTGATACCTCAGAAATTCAGCTCAGTGTCTCGAATGGAAACTGCTCAAAATGAAATAGGCAGTTTCATTTAGATGCTGTATTTGAGGCTTCAGCCCACATGCAAGAGAGTGGAGAGCTGCTTTTATGATCTTATTGGAGCAGCCCCATTTGATACGAGGGTTTGTGGGATGGACTGTGCCCATGGGGGTTTAGCTAAGGCTTTAACATACCGTGGCTGGAGCCCTGAAGGGTTAGCAAGTGTCTACCAAGGCTCCTCAAAGGTAAGAATGAAGCTGGTGCCTATTAGTCAGAAACCACCACAAAGCTGTGGAGCGGAGGATGGTGGAGCACCGGGTGTGCTATTTAACACCTGCCAGCTCACTGCACAACTGTATCCTACGGGGTTGTTTCCACTTGCATTGTGGTTACCAAAACCAAACCCCAAACCTGCAGCAGTGACTGCAACGCTTTTGGTAAGGCTTCAGTTGTTTAACGACTATGCTTCCAGGTCCAAGTCCCAGCAAGGAAAACACAGGTTGAATGCCCAAACTGTCTTTTTTTTTATCAAGGCTGTGGTTACAGGGAAGACTCAGCGATGGGGAGAGAGGCATCGGGGAGATGAAAAGGCAGCATAAGACGCTGTGAACACAATGCCTCCTGGAGTAAAAAGCTTTCTGCATACTCAAATTCCTTTAAAAATCCAAAGCCATGGGGATAAGGCAGCAAACTGCCTGTCTTTTACCTTCTTTTAAAACACCCTCCAGTCTGTGGCCATTTAAACAGGTGTTAAGGAGGGGGATTAAGTCCCAGTCCCCTAAAGCAACCTCCAGTGCAAAGCCCGGCCTGTTCCATCCTATCTGGGCTCCTGCAGCCCAGTTCAAATGCATACGAAGAGCTGCAGCCACAGCTTCAGAGAGCTCACAGCTCTGGAGATGCAGTGGATCTCCTCCCAAAGCAGTGGGAAGCCATACACACCTCGACTTCCTGCCAGGGCAGGGGGCAGGGAGGGTAAGGAAGCAGGGAACAACTTTTTTGGAAAGATGGGGGAGTTCTCCTCTACACCCTTGCCCAAGGAGCTGTCAGAGAGCTGCTGCTGCAGATGCAGATTCCTTCTGTTCCCTCTCCCCAGAGCAGTACAGATGGTATGGATGTAAGGTCCTTAAAAAGCCTTGGAAACAGAAACATCCTTAAATGTGGGTGTCCCAGGAGTACTCCTCTTTAATGAGAGAAACTAGAGGAATCAGGCACTTGGGAGCAGAAGCAAATATTTATGTGTGAACTGCATTTATTAAATTCCCTTTCGTGGTTGACCTCATTTTTATTTCTTTTTAAGGGGCTAAATAGCTTAGAAACAAACTCTCTTTGGATCAGCATCTCAAGCTGCTCCAGACCAGGCGTCCCCAGTAATCCTGCTGTTTTAACTGCAAACACAACTTGGTGCAGGCTGTTCCTCACCAAAGATCTTAAAGGTCCTAAATGGGAAGCCCTGGCTTTGCCTCACTGTTAAGACAACAAAATGAAACGGGAGGAAAGACCCTCACCAGCCATGTCAGCCCCAGAGCTACTTGCTGCTTGGGAATTGTGTAGCCTTCCTCAGTCATTGTCAGGCCACAAAGGTGGGAAGAGTGGGGAATAAAAGGAGAAAAAAATATCTATGCACAGTACTCATGGTACTCCCACTGGATCAGGGTGCTCACAGCCCCATCCAACCTGACCTTAAACACCTCCAGGGCATCCACAGCTTCCCTGGGCAACTTGTGCCAGGGCCTCACCACTCTCATTGTGAAGAATTACTTCCTAATGTCTAAACTAAATCTTCTCCCAATTTAAAGGCCTTCCTGCTAGTATGAACCACGGGGAAACCCAGACACTAGAGGAATGCAGTGATCAACAGGTGCAGATTGTTTAGGCCCACTTAGAGTCCCAACAATAACTGGTGGTCCCCAAGGTGTTTTGATGGTGGCATCTGACCTTCATCGGCTGCACCTTGCTGAATGAGCAGGCCAGGGCTTGCATTGCACATCCATGTGGGCAACTACGGAATGACGTTGCGAAATGATCTAGGCTTTCACACTATCCCATATCATGGGGGGTGACTCCAATGCTGTACTAGGAATGCTTTTTCAGAAAGCTTTGCTTTGTTATTGAGTGGGTGCTGTACCTCGCTGTGACATATAGAATCACAGAATGGTTTGAGTTGGGAGGGACCTTAAAGCCCATCCAGTTCCAACCCCCTGCTGTGGGCAAGGACACCTCCCACTGGATCAGGTTGCTCAAGGCCCCATACAACCTGGCCTTGAGCATCTCCAGAAATGGGGCATGCCTACAAGAAGTGAGTCCTGCAATACCCTTGCCCAGCTGACGCTGTAAGTTAGACTGCATTCCTGTCTTTCAGTTGTCAGGAGAGTGTGGAAAGAAGATATTTATCGCATTAGCCCTGCATTATCAAGGAGAAGCCTGGCTGGTTAAGGATGCTTTATTAATGAATGCTAGAGGACATCTACCCCTCCTAACGTATGAGTGACTCGTTACTAAAAAATGCAGGGAGATAAACAGCCAAGTCCTCTGTCTTCAGTGGCTGTTCAGTAGGTGTGTTACACTTGACATGGGTTATTTATGAGGCTCTGATAGAGCCCAAGGCTAAACCTACCATTGCCATTAAAAATAAAAGCAGATGTAACAGACAGTGGTGTTTCTGCTGCTATTTAAGAACACAAAAGTCTTTCACATGACTTAAAAGGTCCAAAACGAAGTATATCAAAGTCAAGGATGATTTTTCTTTCGACTTCAAAGGATTTGGGATCAGGCTTAATCACCAACGGGTTCCTCACTCCCCTCTCTTCCACGCTCCCCCCTGCATCCACCTGGAGGCATATCGATATCTTAGACAAAACCAGTGCTGTGTGCAGCTACAGCTGCTTCCCTGCTCCATGCAAAACACACTGGAGCGCTCCTCCAAAGTCCCCCATCCTCCCAGCAAGGTGCCAGTGCCCCACAGATTTCTGCCTGGGACCAGAGGGAGCCAGAGGCATCTTCTTCGCCACTACTTGTTCCTTCAACAGCTTGTGTGAGGCTCAGAGCTTGTCAGCTGGCCCACACCTTCCCCGGTCCCGGGCACTGGAAATGTGGCCCTCTCCAAAATGCAAACATGCAGGTGTGTGGCTGAAAGGGAAAACATTCCTGATGGCTTCACCTGCCTGCTTTTCTCCCTCTTGCCCAAAGCCTCATGCACCTACTAAATTCAACCCACAAACAGTACCCAGCTTGTAAATCCCACTTTGTGTTAGACAATGACCTACTTATCCCCATAGCATTACCTATGGCTTGTTCAAGCCTGCTACAAGTAATCAAAGGGCAATCTTGCCAATAGAAGGCACGTAACGACCCTACAGCTGTTATACACCATCCTATAGTGACTTTTTCCACCCCAGCACAGGGGAGCAGGTGGGCAGGGAGGGCAGAGCTGCTCCCCGTCCCTGGCCATCACGCTACTTGCTCCCTCTTGCACCAAAGGCCTGGATTTTTACAAGCTGACCCTCATTTCCACAGCAAGCAGCAGTATGGAGGCCCTCCTAACTGCATGGCTGTGCAGGCTGGGTAGCTAATGCTTCTCATTAGAATCACAGAATAGTTTATGGTTGAAAAGACCTTTAAGATCATTGAGTCCAACCATAAACTTAACACTGCCAAACCACCACTAATCATCTTTTAAAATCCCTCCTGGGACAGGGACTCCACCACTTCCCTGGGCAGCCTCTGCCACTACTCAACAACCCTTTCAGTGAAGTGATATTTCCTAATATCCAATCTAAACCTCTCCTGGCACAACCTGAGACCATTTCCTCTTGTCCTATCACTTGTGCCTTGGGAGAAGAGACCAACACCAGCTTACTAGAACCTCCTTTCAGGCTGCTGTAGAGAGTGTTATGTTATGCCCATCCAAGACATGAACAATCAGTTTCTCTAAGGAAAATGCCATGAAAATGGTGTCAAAGGCTTTACTAAAGTCTAGGTGGACAACATCCACAGCCTTTCCGTCATACTTTAAGCAGGTCACCCTTTATAGAAGGAGGTCAGGTTGGTCAGCCATAAACTGATACTGACTGGGCCTGATCCTCTGGTTATCATGTATGTGCCCCATAGTGGCACTCAAAATGATCTGCTCCATTCCCTGGCACCAAGGGCAGACTGGCAGGCCTGGAGTTCCCGGGATCCTCCTCCTGGTCGTTCTTGTAGATGAGCTTGACATTTGCTGACTTCCAGTCAGCTGAGACCTCCTCAGTTAGCCAAAACTGTTGGCTAATTAAAACCACTGGAGCTGATGGCTCAAGTGTCTCACCATGCCTGCTGGCAGCCTGGTTGCAGGAAGGGGCTCTGCTTCCCACACAGCTCTGCAAAGGCTCAGGAAGGAACCCCAAACAACCGCAGCCGGTGGGGATGGGGACTTTGCAAGTAAGAATCCAGGCATGCAGTCAGTCTCAGCCTGCAAGACAAATAACACCAGTTATGCACACAAACACATGGCTGGAGTGGAGCCTCTTAAAATATAGAGTTAATGGAACTCCAGCTCCTAACGAGTTGTTAGTGTTTTAACCTTTAAAGGAAGGTGTAAGGGCACCAACACATGCAGAGTTGTCCCCAGACTGTGTTGTTGGTGGTAAAACACCCTGGCTGCAATGAACTCTCTGGGACAGAGATTGGAGTGGGGGAGAGGAGTGCATCAAGGAGCATCAGGTACCCAGCAGCAGCTTCCTTGCAAAACTGCTTCTCAAGAGAAATGGCCAAAAGATCTTCCCACTCCCTCCCAGAGCACACTCACTGCTTGCTGCCAACACACATTGCAAGCGCTCTGCAAAATACTGCTCACTTGCTCTGTGGTTGCTCATGACAGCTTGATTTGGATGAGAAGAGAGAATTAAAACAGCATTCTGGAGAAGATGAATGACCTGCATTCAATGTTGCCTTCTCTTTCTTATTCTTACTATCAAAGAACTGCTACCTTTCCAAGAATCGAGTCCTCCAGGCACAGTGAGCACTAACGCATTTTCAAGGCGGCAGTTGCTGCTCTGTAACTCCCTGGTTATTGTGCAGATGGAACACGACAAAATGAATTTATCTGTGACTCCTGCAGCTCCAGGCCTTGTGGGCCCATCATCCCCTTACGAACAACTCCATGCAGAAAGGATAAGTTGTCCGCGAGCAAGCGGTTACAGCCGTACCTCACTCAGGTGAACCATGCTGGATTTACCCCACTATGATGAATTTTATAGAATCATAGAATGGTTTGGGCTGGAAGGGACCTCAAAGCCCATTCAGTTCCATGCCCCTACCATGGGCAGGGACACCTCCCACTGGATCAGGGTGCTCAAAGCCCCATCCAACCTGGCCTTGAATGCCTCCAGGGATGGGGCAGCCACCACTTCTCTGGGCAACCTGTGCAAGGGCCTCCCCACCCTTATGGGAAAACTGTTCTTCCTAAGATCTCATCTCAGTCTCCCCTCTTTCAGCTGTTCCCCTCATCTTGTCCCTGAACTCCCCAATCAAGAGCCCCTTCCCAGCTTTCCTGGAGCCCCTTTCAGTACTGGGAGGCTGCTCTACTTCTCTGGGCTGAACAACCCCAACTCTCTCAGCCTGTCCTCATATGGGAGATGCTCCAGCCTTCGGATCATCTCAATGGCCTCCTTTGGACTCACTCCAAACAGATCCATCTCCTTCCTGGGGCCTCCAGAATTTATCTCGCCATGCCAGGTCCCAGCCCAGGGAAGGGTTAAACAAACCCCTACTTCTTTAAAACAGGAGAGTGCCTTGTCCCCCAGAACCAAACTCCTGCGGCACAGCAGACACTCATTTTAATGACTCTACTTTGTTGTAATGCTACCAGATATTTTAAAGAGCATAGCGCTGCAGCAGAAGCCACTGCCATCTGTGCTTCCCCAATTAGGAATGCAAGCAAATATGTATTTTACAGTAACATCAATAAAATGTAACGCACAAGAGATGTATCTTTGGTTTTGTTGGGTTTTTTTCTTTTTTTAAAGACACAAATTAGGGAACCAGTCAGTCTTGAAACTGCGGAATTCCCTCACAGGAAGAACCGGGTTTTGTAACCAAAAGAACAATCCAGGCAGGGGCCCTGTTGCACGGATTTCAGTTTTCAAAGAAGAATAAATGGGCTTTGATACATTAAATAAAAAAGATACCACTTTGAGAATATAGCCTACACTTCTTCCTACAAACCCACCCTGCTTGCCAGGTTGTTCATTAGCGAGTGTCCCATACGACGTGCCTGGAACCTGCCTCCTGTCACAAGACAGGTGTTGAGTGCTTTCCAAAATCTCAGCTCTTTTTTTCCCCACTGCTGGCTCAGATCAGTCCCCCACAAGCTGAGCCATTAGTGAGTTGGGGAGGAAAATACTTTCTTTTCCCCAATACTTGCAACAAGGAGATCTGGGTGCTCTACTAGTTCTTTTGGTTCTCTCTAGAAGGTCCTTTCCCTGGCAGAGCTGGGCCATTGCCCTCTCCACCACCCTATAGTGCCCAGTTCCACAAGGAAAGCAAGACAAGCTTTCAGAAGGCAGGAGGAGGAAACACCAGATAGAGAGGGTGAAAATGCCCGGTGTAGATGGGCCCCTCAGTATAAGAAGGACATTGAGATGCTGGAGCGTGTCCGTAGATGGGTAATGAAGCTGGGGAAGGGTCTGAAGCACAGGGGTGATGAGGAGCAGCTGAGGGAACTGGGAATGTTTAGTCTGGAGAAGAGGAGGCTGAGGGGAGACCTCATCACTCTCTACAGTCACCTAAAAGGAGGTTGTAGTGAGGTGGGTGCTGGTCTCTTCTCCCAAGTGATAGGTGATAGGAGAAAAGGAAATGGTCTCAGGTTGCACCAGGGTGGGTTAGATTGGATATCGGGAAATATTTCTTTACTGAAAGAGTGGTGAGAGGCTGCCCCAGAGCAGTGGTGGAGACTCCATCCCTGGAGGTGCTCAAAAAACGTGTAGACGTGACATCCTCAAGGGGATGAGGAGATGCCCACGGGGAGATATCCCATACCATGGGGATACGCCAGGTACTGCAGCATCTCTCACTCGTGATGCCTGTCAGGTTGGGGAGGTGTTTGAAGTCTGAGGGGAGCCGTTAGAAACCTCCAACTTGCCGAAACAGCGCTTTGTGCTGCAGTCGCTTACCTCTTTCTGCCTTTCTTCTTTTATTTTTCCATCCAACTGTGTCTTAAACTGTTTCTTTGTTGAGCACAGGGCCCCCAAAGGGGCGGGGGGACCAGCCCAAACAAAGTGAAACAGAAACATATTGTTTGTGACTGCCAGCAAGGCATCCCCTCCCTATATCATGCTTAATGCGATAATGAATCTTTCCATAGGAGCTTTTGTGGTTTAGTGCTTACTGAATAATAATGTTAACACAGAACACACAAAAAGCCACATTTATCTCTCTCCTCCTCCTCTGTTTTCTTTTTTTCCCAAACATACATCTCATCTAAAGCCAGGCTGCAATTAAAATCTAATATAGCTTGGGTTTTTTTTAGGTTGGTTTGTTCCTAGATGGTGTCTCATCAGCAAATGGAAGCTAAGACATCATCAAAGTTTTCCCCACTGTGGTAGTGATAAAGGTTGTACTTCATTACTCGCTTTATGTTCTAGCACTTAGCCCTTTTAATAATATTTTAGGTTAAATTACTCTACAGCTAAACTGATCGTCACGCAGAAGGGTTGTACCTGCGTCACGACAAAGGGAGATGAGTGCAGGACTTGCCTTGCTCTTCCTAAGTTTCCCATTTCAGTGTTCCCCAACCCCATCTGTAATTGTGTTGCACTCACCTGTGCGTCTCCTCCACCAGCTTGTCCATGAATAACACTGGGAGCATAGAATCATAGGGTGGTTGGGTTGGAAGGGACCTCAAAGCCCATCCATTTCCAACCCCCCTGCCATGGTCAGGGACACCTCCTGCTGGATCAGGGAGCTCACAGCCCCATCCAACCTGGCCTTGAACACCTCCAGGGATGGGGCAGCCACAACTTCTCTGGGCAACCTGTGCCAGAGCCTCACCACTCTCACAGGAAGAATTTCTTCCTGATGTCTAATCTAAATCTTCCCCCTTACAATTTAAAGCCATTCCCCCTTGTTCTGTCACTACAGGCCCTTGTAAAAAGTCCCTCCACAGCTTTCTTCAGGTACTGGAATCCTCCTTGATCAAGCATCCCTCATTTATGCTTCAGAGACCCAGAAGCCATGTGCCTTTCAGTGGCAGGGAAAGCCTTTGAGCTCTCCAGGTTTTTCAGCAACTTAATGGCAGAGAATAGAACAAAATGAGGTCTTTCCAAGGCCTCTCCTGGTCCCTATACTGTAACTTGTTCTCTGTGCATGTATTAATTTACACAAGGGTCTCCTTGGATGCCTGGATGCTACAAACCTCCTAAAGGAGCTGAGACAGGATCATAAACCCCAACTTATCCAAGAGAAGTGAACATGAATCAGCATGAAGATCTGTGAGGTCCTCACCTCTCGCTGTGCTACCACTGGTGTCAGTCATGGCATTGGAGAAAACATTTGTAGGACCAGAGCATTATATCTGTTTTCAGTCTCTTTTTGCGTAAATCCAAGTATAAAACATTGAGCTCTGTTTCGATGTCCAGAGTCCCCTCCTTCAGTTTGTTGGTGAAGAGGGACATTCTCAGGAGGAGCTTCTCTGGTTTTATCAGCTTGAAAATCTTCAAACAAATGGGTCAAATATTAGCTCTCCTTATATATTTCTATAGACTAATAGTGATAGTCTTCCTTATGGGATACAGATGCAGCATCTCACTTGAAACCCTGATAGAAGTCACTCATATGCACAATTAAAATTAATTATACAGCTGTAGAGATGTCTCTGAGCCTTGCTAATAAAGAAATAATTCAATTTGACTATCATCTTCATTTCTATCTTAACCATAGCGTGTAAGATTGGAAATAAATGTGTTTCACTTTGGTTAATTACTCTGGGAAAGCACACAGGTACCTGTGCTTCACAATTAATTATTCAGAGCTCAGCGAACATCACAAGGACTCCACCGCAGTCAGCAAAACCTTTTCCCCACCATTTGGCCCTTAATTTCCCTGGGCCTGATTGTAAACTCCTTCCAGGGAGAGCTTTTTTGGTGCTCCTGGATTCATGGCCATAACATGTGCAGCTGGCAAGGAGAACACGCCTGCCTTCCCCTCCTCACAGCCACCTCTGATCTCAGCCAAAGACCAAACATTAGACAAAAGGGAGCTTGGGTCTGGCCAAGCACAGCTGCTCTTATCTTCTTGGGTAGGAGAAGAAAGCCTTGGCACTGCTGAGCAGCTTGAATTAAAGCCTCTTAAGTGCCTCTAGAAAAAATGTGCATGGGAGCCAGCCCAGAGAGGCTGCAGCTCTAGAGAAATGTCTTCACTGCTGCCTCCCAATACTACCCTCAGCTCCTGCTCTCCAGAAACAACCCTGCTTAACCAGGACAGTTTTATATACACCAAGAATGATGTTTGCATGGGTTCCTCTGGCTGTTTCTGTCACATGGAGCCTGCCAGACCTCCTGGGGAGCTGCCTCCTCTCCTGGACATGTTCAGCACAGGACAGGGAAAGCATGAGGTGTCGTCTGCAGCAACGGAGAGACAGGAGGGGCAGTAAGGAAAAACTCTCCAGGGACAGAGGTGTGGGAATAGATGAATTACCCATGAAGGTCATGTGGTCTTTGTTATCAGTGTTTTTACTATTAGAGAAGCTTCTCAGGAATGACCCAAGCAGCATCTGCCAGCCTCAGGACAGATCCAGTCATATTTTCACAAGTGCAAGTAGTGACAGGATGAGGGGGAATGGCTTTAAATTGGAAGGGGGAAGATTTAGATTAGACAGTAGGAAGAAATTCTCCACAATGAGGGTGGGGAGGCTTTGGCACAGGTTGCCCAGAGAAGTTGTGGCTGCCCCATCCCTGGAGGTGTTCAAGGCCAGTCTGGATGGGGCTTTGAGCACCCTGATCCACTGGGAAGTGTCCCTACCTATGGCAGGGGGGTGGAACTGGATGCTCTTTGAGGACCCTTCCAACCCAAACCATTCTGTGATTTTCAGGAATTTCTTCTGACCAACCCTGCTGCAATTCCCCAGAGTCTTATACCTCATTGGAACTCACTCCCCTACAGCATCAGTATAAGAATTTATGACCCCTTCAGGAATTTTAGTGATGAAATTTGAGTTGAAACTCAGTCATGGTTGTGAGCAACCCTCAGGACATTACAATATCCGCAATGGAAATTCAGCAGATCTCATTCAGAAGACATGAGCTGCTGCATTATGTTTATTTTGCATTTAGAGGCTTGTGCTTAGCGACAGGTTGCCAGTGTCCATCTGTAGCTTGTTTTTTGTTTTCATCTGTGCTGCACATTTGTGTGACAAGACGTGGGCATGTTCAGCGTGGAACACACATGCTTGTTTTTCACCTCCAGTCTACCCACAGGGAAGGTCTGGCAGATCCCAAGCCTGGTAGAGTTTTCCCCAAAGGCACCTGCTGAAGCTCAGCACCTCCATCCACTGTTCCAGGCATACCTGGTTCAGACAGGAACAGGCTCTGCCTGGCCAGGAGCAGAAAATACCTTAAGCCGTGATGTTCCTAGGGAGTTGGGATGTCTTCTTCCTAAAGTTTCAACTGCAAGAGACATTAGTCCACTGATGGTTCTCTTAGCCTCACCCATGGAGCGCAAGATACCACTCTCATTTAACAGCTGGGTCCACAGGCCAGGGACATTTGAATGTTAAATAGTCTACTCCAAGCTTGCAAGATCCCTCAACCAGGGCTTTACACCTCACTCCAGCCCTAATTCAGGAGGTGAAGTACAGGTCTAACATTTTCCAGACCTCACATGGCTGTTCCCATTGACTCCAGTACCCTCCCTACAGGCCTGAAGTTAGGCATGTATTAATTTGGTTAGTTAATTAAGCGTCCTAATTTTTTTCTCTCCTGCTGGGGCCTTTTCTAGCATTTAGGAAAACATTTCAACATGCTAATGGCCCATCCTGGAGTGCCCCCAGCTATGCAAACTTCAGGCTGGCACAAGCTGCTCGGAGGAGGGAGGCTGTGTAGACCAGCCAGGATTTTGGAGAGGAGCAAAGTCAGAAGCACAAACTCATACAGTTACCCTGTTTCAGTAACGAATGAGCGTCCTTTTGCAATTAGTTGGAAGAAAAAAGTGATATTTAAAGTGAGTTCTTTGAGGGAGGAAGGGAAGTGACACATGCTATGCAATTGCCATGATAATGTGCCTGGTCTCAAAAATAAGCAAGAGGTAAAATGATGCCAATATCCCCCCTAAGCTACCAAAAGCAAGGTAGCTAATGCACACTACATCTTGCAGAAGCCTGAATTTTGGCTTTCCTTTGCCTGCTCTCTCTGCAGAGAGGAGCTCCCAGTGAGGGCAGCAGGGCACAAAGTCCCAGGAGGAATATTGTGCGTGAAGCCAGGCTGGCTGTACGCTGCTGCACCACTTCCCTAGGGCAGTGCAGACGCTTCTCGATTCCTCGCCAGCAGCAATGCCTGAGATGCCCTTGTGCAGGTGCCAAGCACCGCACGAGGCACGCGCTGCTGTCAGATGGCAACGTAGGAGATCCAGAAGTTGTGCCAAGGCTCTGGCTGGGGCGGGGAAAAAAAAAGGAAAGACGAAAATAGTCGCCCACGCAGAGCAGCCTTTCTTTGCAGTCTCATGGCAACACAAAGCTTTTTGATGTGCCCTGAAACAGCACCTGAGCATCCCGAACACAGCAAAGAGAGAAGCCAAACAGACAGCTGCTGGCCACAGTTGCATGGGTTTTCCTTCTGCAATGTGCACTTTTTAGGAAAACCTAAAAACCTTAAAAGCAGCAGCAATGTCTCTGCTTGAGCACAGAAGCCACCACTTTTGAAGCTCTTGTCTTCCTAAATTTATAACTTCACAATAATTCAACTAAGAAATGCCAGCAAATTTGTACCTGACACTTGGGCAAAGCCTTTTCAGACAGCACACACAAAGGAGGTGTGGAGGCTCCCCAGAAAGGTGTGCAGGAGGAGCTCAGGGGAAGCAGCTGACACGTGAGATGGGTTTGGTGGGATGAGACTTAGAGGAAGCTTCCCCCACATGCACAAATACTGCAGCATCAGTATTTTCAGAAGTCCCCTGGGAACATGAAAATGAGTGAGAATGGGTCATTATAAAATTGCTGATTATATTTACAAGATGTCCCTCCCCTGAATTGGTGGTAGAGGAGCTCCCAGCCTGTTCCTGTTGCAGGAACTCCATAGAAGCTCTGCTAGGACGACAAGGGGCAAAGCCCATCTCTGTCCTTTGCTCTGCCCTGAGCTGTCATGTAACCTGGAACAATCCCCTTCCTCTTCATGCAACCCTGTTTAAGCACAAAGATGCACAAAGATCTTCAAGGCAGAGACTTTTTGTGAGTTTGGCACCCAGGAGAACAGGGTCAGGGGATGTCATCTCAGATCTGATATTTTCCAAAACAATAACAATAGCAGCGCCTGGCTGTCACCTGCCCTGTGTTCAGCCACAGGCTCTGACAGCTTGGCCAGAAATTCAATTTATTTGTTGATGTCCTGATAACTCTTTCTTTCATCACAGAGAGCTGCTTCCTTTGATCCACACACAGTGAGAGACTGCAGTGATTTCAGAGGCTCACAAAGAACTTGTAAGGGCAATCAGCTCAGTGAGGGACTGGAGAAGATTTATTGTTAACTTGTTAACATGAGTGAGGCTTTCCTACCCAGACAATAACTGGACTCCCTGCTCCAGTAGTGATGTAGAAGGAACAGCCATCACTGATATATTTCCCCTCCTGATTTGGATATGAGGAGTACCACATGGCTTGGGATTTTGGAAGCAGCACTCAGGAGCTGCAGAGACTCCATTCATGGCCTACCTCTGACAAGGAAAACCTAAATTAATTCTTAAAGGTTTGGGGGTTTTTTTTGCCTAAGTATGATAGACTGAACCCTGATTTTTGACAGTCTGGAACATTATTAACCTTTATTCACAAATAGTACGAGCCCGAGGGACTTGCTGGAGGCTTCAGGTTTCCATTCCCTCATGCTCAGAGCTTTTCCTGCTAAGTTTGTAGTGTGAGGACAGATGGACTTTTTAAAGGCTTTCAGCATTGTACCTTTGTTTTTCATCATCCCTAGATAGCTACAATCAAATGTAATGAGTTGGCTGTCAGAAAAAGTCATCCCAACAGCACACATGTAAAATCTGCTGTACTGCTCACAGGAGAAACCCATGCAAGGATGCATCTCGTACTGACAGGCATCCGTGCTGTCCTGGGTAGCTCTTTGCCTCTCCCAGGCTGTGGAGAGGCAGCAGAGGCGGTGCGTTAGCAGCATCCCTTGGCTTCACTGAGCTGCAGTGGTGGGACCCCAGGACACCTGACTGAGATACGTGCAAACAACCCTGGGGATTTTATTTCATTTTCTGTGAATTGCAAGATCACCTGTGCCCTTCAGGCTTGAGGTGTTGTGCCCCAGCCAATCCCAGCTCGTGGGCTGAAATGGGTGTTGTTTGCTCCTGCCCATGTAAAGGGGGAAGCAAACACCAGCCTGTGACAACACTTGCTCATCGAGCACCATCTGACAGCAGCCGCCTTCTGGCAGGCTTCAATTATACTTCACAAACTAAAAGATCTAGCAGTTTGATTACTACCACAGTTAAGTATTCTTTGAAACATCTGGCCAAGCTGAAGAGATGGGAACAGGTCTCCTGGTCAACACTGATACTAAGGAAAGACATCCCCTCCCTCCTTTCCACCCAACCTGCTCCACTTGTCCAGATGCTCACCCCTCTCGTCCCACGCCCAACCCACTGTTCTTCAATTCCTACTTCAAAGGCTGCTCTTTCGGAGCCACTCCCCACGTTATACGTGCTTTGAAGTACCTGGGCCTCACGTTCATCACCGGCAAGGGGGTTATAAATGGGGCCTGAGGAGAGAAAACCCCTTTGCTGGCAATTCTGCCTCCGGAGCCGCTGCCCTCTCCCAGTTTTCCTGCCACACCTTGTTAAAAACCTGCAGGAAATAGCCTGCTTCCCTGGGGTCCAGCTCTCCAGCACCTCATGCAAATGCAGGAGGAGGATTAAAAGAGTTATTAGTCTAACCTGGCTGCATTTTCCACCTGCCTGCTCTGCTGTAAGAGGCTGCAGGAGGTGTAGGGCAACAGATCTAAGGGGCAGCTCTCACTTTACATAGTTTCAGTCAATGAGAGGCAGAAACTTCTTAAAAAGGCAACCCTGGCTGAGGCCCTGGGCAAAACCACACTGAAACAGGCACTGAGACTCATTGCTGACCTCTGACATTGCTCCTTGGGCCATGCTGAATGATGCAGCAACGTTTTGTATGTAGTAATTTTGCAAACATATCTTCTTCTGCCTGCAAAAGTAACACATCTCTCATCCTCCCGCACAATCCAATGGCTGGTGTAATTAAAACGAAGCAGACTCAACTAATTTGACATTCAAGCAGTTCAGATTTAAAATATTCTCTTAAAAAAATGCACTTTGCAGTTAAGAAGCAGCACATATGTTTATGTATGGATAATGAGCCTTGCTGGCAAGGACAATTAAGTCTCCTGTAAACATCTGTGGTCATTCTCCACCCACATTTCCAGGGAGGCTGCCTGTAAAACAATTCTCTAAGGTAATTGTGTCACCCCTTGTACTTGGCTCTTGTGGCTTCTATGGTAATTCTGTAGAAGACTATTTTCCTGGTGTGCCTTCCTATCTCAAAGGAGGACAGCAGTCATCACCTAAAATGAAGTGCATTTTAACTTTATTCTCCTTTTACATCATATTTCTGCCTTGGACCTGGTCTTGCAGTTCATTATAAAATTAGCACAGCCTAAAAGACTGGATTTCCAAGCACAATGACAATCTATCGAGCAGCAATATCTTTCATCCAGGTGTTTCCAGCTTCTTAATTTGGCCCCATCACATGTCCCAGCACACAGTGAAACAGCTCATGGGGTTTTGTAGGCATGGAAATTCAGTGAGAGGGTGATGGGAGCTTTTTCCATGCCGAGGGAGGCTGGATGGGGCCTGCCTTGTTCAGGGACAAGACAAGAGGGGCAAAGCAGATTGGGTGACATCACTCATCTTTCCACTGCCAAAAATGACCACATTGAAGAGGTTTTTCAGCCCCCCCAGGTGGAAAGCATTTCCCTACCCTTGGAAGTAAGTTATACTGCACTGGTTGCCAGCAGCCAGCTTACGAAAAGCCAAACTGTGATGCTTTTCGCTGAATCCCTGCCAGATGGGCCAGGTTTCTTGCAGGGAGCACATCTTGCAGACAGCAGGACAGGCAAGGGAATGGTTACCTGTACCTGCAGCCACATGCATTGAGGAAACACAGTTCTGTGGGAGAAGGGGGGCCTCTGTGCCCAGTGTTCCTGCTGCTCCCAGGGGAATGCAGCAGCTTTGTGGCATTTATACTCAGTTCCTCTCTAAATAAAACTTTCCCTGCAGTGAGATGGAGCCAGTGTGGTATTAAGAGTGCGCTGAGGCTTTGCTCAAGCTGGAGCCTTTTGACATCTTTCTCCACGCAGGGATTGTGTCAATCATCTCTTTGCCTTCCCAGTAATCTCCACTTGCTCTGACCCTAGGGATATCACATACCAAAATAGCTTCTGTTGCAAAGATGATGCGCAGGCAGAAAGCTTTATACCTGGTTGTATTATCACGATAGGAGACAACACGGGTAGGCACGAAGTGGTGGATTCTTCTACAGTGGACACTTTAAAAGCTCAGCTTCACAGGCTGCTGAGCCATCTCATTTAAACTATAGATCACCTAAAAATGTTGAACCAGATGATCCTTGAGATCCCTTCCAACCTGGCACTCTATGATTATCATAGGAGCCAGCCCTACCTTTGCAGGACTAGTGATCTGCTGTTACCAAGCTATACCCATACCTTACCTAACCATTTAAAGAACAGATGAACAGGGGAGTTGCAATGGCTGCTCTGTACACGTCAGCTCTCTTGCTTTTTAAAATGTAAATATCAATGCACATACTTTGGGGGCTAAGAATAATTCAGCGTGGTCCTAAGGAATCCCCTTCTGAAAGCATCCTTTGTCCACTCACAGCTATTTTGCAGTTAACGCACTTTTGGTGTTAAATACAGAGTGTTTTTTCAAAGAAGCATGCTTGGGAACAATTATTGGCTCTGGACTCATCCATCTACTTACACCCATCTCCACCCTTTTCCCCTGTTATATTTTTGGCATCTTTAATACATGTCAAATTCTCAACAGAAGAATAATAGTCCTGGATGAGAGGCTTGGGAACAGCAAGCAGAGCTTGTTATTAAAGGACTCTGCTGTGTTGCACAATGAGGATCTGCACTCAAGGAGCAGGGCTGTTGGGGCATTCATAGCAAGCAGTGCAGTTGTCACCCTTTCTTCTTAAATTCCTTCTTCTATAGGAGCAATTCTATTATTTATTCACATTAGGAAAGCTGAGGCTTCCCTAAGTTTAGGTGAAAGCAAAAGGCAGTACTAAAATATCATTAAAAATGTTAGAAGGTTCCAGGTCAAGTTGGCTATTCCAGATAAAGCTACAATCATCTCCCGTTAGTGACTAGGGCCGAGAGCCAAGTGTTTTCATTACACACCAAGTAAGAAGTACTCTATAAATCACAATAACTCCTGACACGCAATAACATCCAACCTTATTAATATAAACTGCAGGGATTTTATTTTTTTAAAGTCTGTTGGCAGTAAACCCACCTCTTCCATAAAACATTAGTATTCGCACATGCCCTGCAGCTTCTCACAGCACCTTTAAGCACTAAAGATGTTCATTACCTCATGCACTGAAAAAAAAAGAGAGTGGGATTATATAATTGCTTCAAAATATTTTCCCCTACCTCTCCTTCAATATTAAGAAAGTTAGAAGATGCCAGATGCTGGCACTCACAAAGCCCACAGAGATACCTGACTTCGAGGAGCCAGCCCTGGTAGATCATCAAGTTACCTCTGCTCTGCTGATGCACCACTGCTTTTAGCAGGTACCCTGGCACACAGGTAGGGCTGAACAATAGCTTAGGGCAGAGGAGCATAACTCTCCATGCTTTCTTCCTCTTTCCATTTAGAGACAGCTGGGTTTTATTTTATTATTGCTTTGGAAAGAACTGCATCTCCTTCAGAGCGGCTTTTCCACACAGGTCCTTGTCTCCCCTAGGTTAGGAGCTGCAGGTAGGACCTCCTGTCCTTCAGGGCAAGGGCTGCAGGATCCTGGAAACTGTGAGGGTGTGCAAATGTTTCCCATGAGACAAATGAGCATCACCTCAGAAGACATCACATTCCTGTGCAGGAGGGACCACATGCAGGGGTAAGGAGAAAATCAGAGCTAAGTACTGAGAGACGACTGGGATAGAGACAGCACAATGACATCACTGATTTTCCTGCATGCACCCATCAAGCAAACAGCTCTTTGTGGTACCATATGCACAGCAAACATGTTGCAAGAGGCAGATGGTGTTGCAATATAAATACTAGGCTAGAGAACAGCTCAGTGAGGTATCATTTTTCTATCACACAAAAAAGGGTGGCTTTTTTGAGGTCCTCCCTTTCCAATTGAGAAGGATGGAACATTGTTGAAGCAGCTGGAAAAAACATTGCTCCTCCAGATTAACCACCACTAAAGAAAGTGGGAAGGAGATTTGAGCTCAAATTGAGCAACAGAGGGGCTTGGCTCAAGCTCTCCAGCATACCAGAGAACCACACCATTATCAACCTACCTAAGACATTTCTCTTCTTAACAAAGCCTCTCATAAAGCAGATTCAGATCAACACAGCTGCTGCTTTCCTCCCAAGAGCCTCCACCACAGCCACCACCCCCTATTTAAACACACCTTGTATTATAGTTAAAATGTTCATCAGGTGTTGATCTTACACAGTTTCATGCCAATGCACCTCAGCTGGTTCTCATGCATACTAGCTCTGAATATCGATAAGGATGCAGTAGGAAAGACAAGTCCCAAGCTTCTGTTATTTTTGAGTGACTTTTGATGAGATATGTCAGAAATAGCAGAGTCATTTTGGAAGTCTGTTGTACTTTGCACCAGTAGCTTCTTGTTGTGCACAACACCTTGAGGAAATGCCAGCAGGAATGGCTGTAGTACCCGTTTATAAAATAAATTAAATTGCTTATCACTGGAAATGCTCCTCTTAAAAAGTGTAACCGGGAACAACTCATCTCACAACAAAATTCTGCAACTTTTTTGACACACAACTGAAAGCTGCTTTACTTGCTTTGCCATGCATGGAAATGTTGGATTCTGCTTGTCCTTCCTAATGTATGCACAGCCATAGATAATTTCCCTGTTTCTATTAATTACCAGCATCTCTCAGTATTGCACTTGGTTTGCAGCTTCAAGATGTGTTCCTCCCCCCACTGATAGTTCCTATAATGCACACAACAAGGGGCTCCCGAATGTCACCTAAATGGTGTTGGACATGCAGCATTCAAACACCGGTATAAGCTTAATTTGTAATCTTTAAGGCTTTTTTTTGTTTGTTTGTTGGACAGTTTCTTCTTTCTTGCTGCAGGAAATAATAGGACATTTCCTATCTGCACCGTGATGAAAAAAAAAGACGATTTTAGTACTAATTGGATCAAAACCAGTGTAAAACTTATTAGAGAAAATAAATCCAGAAGAGGGAAAGAATTAATGCTTAGAAGTCCTGTGGGTCTCCTAAAGAAAGCAAATGCTGCTCTGAGTACATGCATTTTGAAGGTACCTTAGCCCAGGAACAAAACAGATCAGTGCAATACACCCCTCTGGAAGGATTTGTGCTTCGGAATCCTTCTCTGGGTGTAACAACATGGCATTAGTGACATTTCCTGCGGTTCTTGGGGTGTGTTTTTGCCCTCAGCCGCGTTATGGGATGCGTATCTACTGTGCTGCCGACAGTAGATGTCAGCATTGCCATTTACCTAACGCGAGCCCCCACCGAATGCGCCCCGCTGCCTCTGGGAGGAGAAATTAGGGAAACAGCCATATAGAGAAAAGATTAAACTAATAGACAAGAGCATTTATTTTAGCTATTCTGAGCAATTCTGTGCTTTTCTAAAATATTGATGTTACCTAACATACTAAGATGGATAAAAATGAGAGTGCCAAGTCTTTTCCCTTTGGTTTAGTGCTCTGCCGGATACTTTTTTAAAAGCTTCTTTCATGGTTTTGTCACATCATATGACTGTCAGAAAGAACATATGGGAAATTATCTCTTCGTTTGACCACGCAGGGTCAGAGAAAGGCAAGAGGCCTCTCTTCTCCCCGCTCTGCATCAGCGAGGGCTGCACCTAGAGAGCTGTGCATCCGTTTTGCCAGCTTAGGACGGCTTCCCGATAAACTCCTGTGCCTTGCAGGAGGCTGATTGTGCCTATTCTTGACTCTCTGAAAATCAGCGCTTAAACCATCCCCCAGCTCAGTGCCCCCAGCGTGGTTCCCTGATGGGCCCTGCACGTACACAGGGATGAAGGCTCTCTGCCTGCTGCAGGTCTATGCTTTGCATTAAGGTGGCAGCATTGGCCGTGCAATGAGGACTTGCAGGCGCTGCGCATCCTGCCTGAGATATAGGTGCTGAGCTATAGACTATAACTCAGCCTATAAGCTATAGTTTATACGGCTGTGCAAGCAGGGAAGAACAGCACCAGCTGTGCATGGGGACACAAAGCATTCTGGTAGTGCACACACCATGACAAGCTCCTCCAGAGCTGATGTTTCACCACATTGAGATTAAAAGTGTTACTGTCTGACAGCTCTGGGACAGTTCATGGCATGAAGTGGCTCCAGGCAGCTCACATGTTCAGCTGGTGTTCACCAAGCTGAACTCCAGCATGATATTTGCCATTTTGGAAAGAGAACGGATGGAGTCTGGGGACAGAAAGTTCCTGCTAGGGTGGGGGGCAGCAATGCTAATGAAAGGGACTTTGTCCAGAAGGCACTTGAGTGAAAGCAAAAGAGACCAGTCATCTGCTGCATCCCCTCAACCCTTCCTGTGCTTCCCAGACATGGAGGTAGAAATGGGATATCTGGCAGGAGAAGAGCCTGGGAAATGGAGAACTGGAGACAGGATATAGCAGTGCGTTTATTTACATGGGAAGTTTTAAAATGATGACAGGGTTGGCAAGGATGGTAGTAAAACTTGCTGGTAAAGATGAGAGAGGATCATTCATCTTGGATGATTGTGCCCCTCCCAACTTCTACCACAGCCTCTGTAGCAGCAAATGTGTTTCAGGAAGCCACGTGGGATTTCTGGCTTTTGGATAACTAACTCTTTACTAGAGAGACTGACACATCCAAAGCTTTGCAGTCTTGCTCTACCAGCCCTCTTGGGATCCAAAATGTCATTGAACTACTTTGCCAAAGCCACACAGTGCCATAATGTACTCAAAATTTCTTTTTAATTTGTGCAGGGGTTTGACCACCTGCAGAGCACCATTTGTGAGCAGCACAGTCTCCTTTCTCTTGTCCTACAGTGGTTCACTGGTGGGAAATATCCTTTGAAGATTGTCATCATGACCTTAAAAATGCTCTTGCCAGCTACAGTTTTTGGAGCAGCTGAGACTTTTTTTTGGACTCCAGAATCAGAGAAACCACTTTGAATGAGGGGAGGCTTCTGATGGTGCAAGAGGAGTAAAAACCACAGAAGATCAGAATTTTCCATTAAAATTAAATACAATTGTTTGGACTGATCACAGCATCCTTAATTTCTGTGGTAATTACACTGGCCTTGAACACCATGTACTGACATCCTGATGTCTTCCTGGTACTCAGTAACTGCTTCTGATCAATGCTGATGTGAATGAATTAAAGTTAATAATACCACCTCCTATTAGGGCGATGGTTCCTGGGCTCTAATTCAATCCTGCCAGCTGGGAGCCAGCCTGAGCAGGTGCCTTAACTTTGGATGTGAAAAGAGACTTGATTTAAGGCCCTGGTGAGGGGCCTGAGCTGTCTTTTCTTCTAGAAAGGAGAGAGAAGAGGTGGGTGGTGATTGTTGGAGAAATACTTAACTGTGTTTTTGATGGATGTTTTAGACCTTTTTGTTAGCATGGTAAATATTAAAGAATGTATTTTAAGATGTAAGGCTTTACTTGGTTTTGCCTTTCTGGGACACAAAGAAGAAAAATGTTTATTTCAATTTGGTTTTGTGTTACAATAGGGCCTTGTTGGGATAGGCAGCTTTATAATGAAAAAAATACTTATACTGTGTATGAAGCCAGCACCAAAATCCTTTAAAATATTTATGTGTTTATATTACTTTTGAAACCTGGGGCCTGATTTTTTCCATTCTCTCAAATTTCTTTCTCTCATTACAAAGTAGATGCAAGAACTGATTTGTCTTTGCTTTAGATGGGTGAAATTAAAAGCCAAGGTCCTAGTGAAAATGGCAGCACAAGACAGCTGGCAGTGGCTCCCATTCCTTGCTAACACTTTCATTCTGTTAGGTCCCCTTGCAACCTGACAAAAAATATGTCTTTGCAAATCATTTTTTAGCCTGCACATGTGTTTAATTAGTCTCCAGTCTGCATAAGGAACTGCAAGGAGAAAGATAATTATGCAGGCTTCATGCTGTTTTGAGCTCTCGTGCTTTGCAATTTCTTTTCCAGCGTTCAATTAAAAGTTAAGCACTTTTTGAGGCTATCCAAGTAGACAGCTATTGATTCTTCATTCTGTAGCAGAAGCCCTTCTTATCGTTTGTCAATTTGTAAAGTTACTGGTTGGGAGAGAAATCAGACAGCCCAGCATTCTTAGGAAAATATCACAATGAATTCAAGGTGTGAGCTACAAGATGGCCTCACGCTTAAGACCTAAATAGCTGATAACTTGAAAATGCTTTGCTTTTTTCAAACATTAAAAAACAAGGCTCTCGTGAAACAAGAGGACAATCTATGATGCTTGGATAAGTTTTGAAAGCTGTCTGCTTTGGTGGAAAGAAATCTTTTGTTAGAGATTTGCTGTCTCTTCTTTCAGTTGAGGACAATACATACGTGTTCTCAGTGGCCATGGCTTGTCGCTGCTACAGAAGATGAGAAGGGAGGAAAGCTTGTAAATGCTTGAATTTTGCTATTAATGTGGTGTCTGAGTAGCACTTGATCTGTGGAAAGGTACTCTTTCTCAGGAGGGAGAAGCTTTCACAGGCACAAAACCCAAAAGATCATTCACCCCTGTTGGATTTTTCCCTTTATTTTAACAGATCTTGAACTTTCCCTCTAATAAAGACAATACACAGCCAATACACTGTTAGAGGAATTGGCACTGTTGGAATAAAAATTCCTTGTGCAGAAGTAAAGGTCTTTATGCAGTAATGGCTAAGGAATAAAGAGGATGGCTCAAACAAAGGCTATAAACATCTCCATTGAGTCCTCATTTTCACTGACAAAGCGGGGAACTTCTATGGGCAAAGCCAACAGTCTTTGTACAGGCTTTGTGCATTGATAATGGCATGTGGTTTAACAGGGTCTCTTCTGCAAGCATTCAGATGTGAAGACCCTCTGGTCTACCAGTTTTTCATATCTGATCCACTGGGTACAAACCTTGGTGTTGGAGCCAGCTGAGCCTGGTCCAAGTTTTTGCTTAGTCTTTCCTTCTGGACAGCTTTAAGGAGGATGCAGAAAGCAGTGGGTAGAGCCAGGAGAGCACAGAGGCTGCTTTGGGGGGTCCTGCTCCTTCAGGAGGTTCCTTTTGCCCTCCTGTGTTGGGGACATAGGCAGGAAACAGGTATGAGTTGCTTATGACATCAGCATTTAGATCTACGAGAGCAATCAGTCGTAATTGGCTGTGACCAGCAGAAACATAAAGCTGATACAGTACGGGGAAAGAAACATGACTGAATGTGTGCCTAGGAGGAAGGCTGTTACACAAATACTGCAGCAGAAGATAAGTCTCTCTTTAATTATCAGATTTAAGGTGCATGGTGAACTGAGATGGTATGGTTAAGTGTGTAGCCCAACAACCAGTGGCTCTACAAAGCTACATTTGCAATGGGATGTTGTCATGCTTAATAACTCCAAGGCGGCCAAAGCTGAGATCTAGATTTACACACATGTACAAGAATAAATGTTCATGCGTGGAGGTTTTGACTGGCTTTAAAAAGTCCATCTGGGACACCTGATCCCAGAGCTAGTTTCTATATCTTTGTGCTAGTTCCACCTGGATTTTCAGAATGAAGCTTTTGGTATGTGTGTATCAGTAGTACTGCTGTCATGCCCAGACATGGGGACCAATTTCATCAACATTTCCTCAATGCTGAGAATCGTTACTTGTTAATATTAATTTAAACTAATGGTAGCATTAATCAAGTGGTAATCAAGACAGTGTGTTTTGTGTGATGATAAAAAGGGCAAAGGGCTTTAATAGTCACAATATTTTTCATACACAGACTGCAGCCTTCACTTGGGAATGGCTGAAGCTGGCTAGAGGACAACTCCATTTTATAGGTGGGGAATGAGAGCACTGGCTGGGTTGTAGCTAAGGATGCCTGTGGTTTTTGCTCAGTTCAAGTGCCTTTGTGCTGTGAGTACAGTTTCTTAAAGGGAGTCTCATGGTGGACTCTAGAAACTGGGGCAAGTGAGAAGTCTGAAAATGTCTAATTAAAGATGTTAGAGCTGTACGGAAAATCAGTACTCTGTTACGCCACTTGCCATAAAGCCAAAATCTATATAAAATCTGTAGAGCTGTTAGATAATTTAGTGTATAAAGTTTAGAGGTTAATCCTGCATTCCTTCTGTGTTTAAAACTGCTGTTCTTTAGGCTTAGTTTGGGAGGAGGTATATTTTTGAATTAGATTAGCTGGTAGTTAGGAAAAAATTCATTTGTGTTTGGTCCTACCTGTCTTCCTTCAAATATAAGAGGATTTGGGCTAAACATCATAATTACACTGATCTTGCTGGCTATTCTCAGCATGAGAAAGGTTATGTTTTTACACTTCATCAGAGTTGCTATTTAACACAAATTATCTTTTTCCTGTGTAATCTAATTGCCAGAATTTCAGCTGTTTCATTTACACAAGATAAGGTAACCCAGGTGGTGTTGTACAGATGTAAAAAATATCTGTGCTGTCTTAATATATTTATAATACTCATGTACAAATTAAGAGAATATTGACTTAACTATGTGTTTATGAAGTATGGCAAATCTGATTTAAAAGAGGAGGGGATCAAGAAAGCATGACTGGTATCTGCTTCACCTTCCTTAGCCTTAGATTTGCTGGGCAATATCATATTGTAGTTATTGCTATTTTTATAAGCTTTGTGCAAATCAATGTGCCCTGTGGCTGTTGAAAATAATGAGTAGTTTCCAAAAAGCTGTTGGCTTGTGATGACAAGAGCCTGTGAATGATGGGCATTATGGGGCTCAGTTTTAGATCCAATCCCGCTTCAACTTAAGTTGGTAGGAAAACCTTATCTGATTACACTGAGGACTGGGCCAAGAAGTTGCTTTTTGCCTTTAGCAGGCAGTAGGCAAAAGCACTGGGTGATGTCTGCATGCAAGGTACATCAAGGATTTTTGAATAGGTAATTCTGGAGTCAATGTGTCTCACCATGTTCAGTGGGTGCTTGTTAGAGACAGAGCCTTGGGTTGGAAAAATGGACCATGAAGGTAATTATTTCTTTCTGAATTATTCATTGAAGAGTCTTCTGCTTGTAAATGAGATAAATGTCTTTGACGCATGACCTGACCACGTGACAGTCTGAGTAATTGCTGTCTTGCTGTGAAATCACTCAGCATGGGCTAAGGAGGGTGAAGATCCTTGCCAAATGGAGGGCAAAAGCAAGGCTGTCCAGGTAGAAGTATTCCAGCTGATGGGACACCAGGGGTCTGACATCATGTGAAGTCTACTCGGACAGTTATATACTTTTCATTGTGCCATACATACATCTTTCCCCTTCAACAGAGAGAGGGGGAATTTGGGTCTGGACATATATATACTCCTGCCACGACTCATCTATGTTGGAACCCAGCTATATGGTTAAAGATGTTTGTCCACAGAGTTGTTTGTTTTTCTTTTTTGAAGCAAGTGATCTTGCCTTTTGCAAGAGTGGAAATTACAACTGTAGTCACTTGTTGTATGTGCAAAAATACTGGTTTGTTGTCCCTTGCTTATTTAAAATTGTACTATTTCCTTCTAGTTTGGAAAACTTTATAAAAAGCATAGAAAGTGAAAACTATAAATCTGCAATGGAGATGTCAAAAGGGATATCTATGGGTTTCTCAGGCTGCATTCCTTCCCTTTCCATACTTGGCTTCAGATTTCCCACTGTCATCTGGAATGGATTATAAGGAGCTATGGTCTGATGTGGGGCTTGAATTGATTCTGGCCCTGGCAAAGGGAACTGCACATTGCCAAGCTGGTATTGAACAGTCATTTCTAAACAGAACCATTTCTAGAGTGATTAACTCCACAAAGCACAGCAAGGTGAATTGTGGATCTTCTATAAGGTACAAGATGGTAAAATAGACGGTTGTGCTGGCCTGTAAAGATACTTATGTTGCAGTAAAGTACAAATACCTATTCAGAAGTTAATAGAGGTGAATTTAGGTGATGGAATTTTGATTCTTCCCTTCTGAACCAGCTGTATATTTTGGAGGGTGAGAAACACCTTTGCAGAGTTTAATTTAAACAGATAAGTTTTGCAGTCCTCCAACTATATGATGTTCACTTCCACTGGAGTAAATTGCTATAAGTCAGGCTATGTTTCTATACTCCTGACCAGTAGAGAGGAATCAGCAGCCCTCAGACTGCCTTGTAAGTGCATGTTTTAGACAGCCAGCTGCCTTGGGACTGTAGTAGAGTCATCACCACACAGAGCGAGGAACTGCCTCATCCAGTCAAAACACGGCCTCGGAAAGAGTTGTATCTGAAATGATATCCTCCTGGATGGCTTGGGTACCTCATCCCTGAGTTCAGGGAGTGGACTGGAGAAGAGAGGTGCTGTATACAGCAAGCTTCTTCTGGGCACTGGCACTGCAACCACCCTTTTCAGAAAGGGACAAAACCAGCAGAGCCAGTTTTAAAGATTCACAATCAGTGAAAACCTCAAGAATTTTCCTCTCTGCTTCAGGTGCCTGGATCCCTTTAGGCCTCTCTAGATTCTCAGCTTATCTTAGAGTTTTGGCTCTAAATTACTGGGAATATATCTGAGGTAAAAAGTGGCATGAATTACAGTAAGAGTTTGTATTAAGCTTGTAGTGTGTGAGCTAGCACATTTTAAACCAGTTTGGGCATTTTCAAACACAACGCAGGGTGCCAGAGATTTAGCTTTGTTTAAGAGACACTTAATTACCAATATTTGCTCATTCTATTCAATACCAAAATGAGCAAATGGCTTCACAGCAAAAGCTGTAGCTGTGATATAAGCAATATGAAGGTAAAAGCAAAGAACTTAAACATAGCATTTTCAGACTTCAGTTCTGTGGCACTTCAATATTTAAACAAAATGTTAGAAAAATCACAAAGTAAAACACTGACATTTAAGTATAGGGTATCAATATTTTACCATGGCTTTCATCAGAGATATGTTGAAAGGAAACCCACAAAATGTCATGCACATCACAAACTGCAATTATAGAAGATTTTTTAAAAAATACCTTTTGTTGAAAATGTTGTATTTTTAGAGAATGGTTGCTGAAGTCTCATATCTCTGCTAATAACAATGAAGCAAAACTACTGACATAGAGACTATGCAGTCTCCATTATATATTAATATACAGATACTAGTACACACTGCCACCTTCAGCCAAGTTAAGACAGATTACAAATGGATGATTTGACTTCTAATTATTTATATCATCACATCCTATATGTGAGAATATGATGCTGCACTAAAAACTAATAAAGCAGTAGAGAAGAAGTTAAAATTCCATGCTTGGTCTTGATCAATTCAGCTGGGTTTAACAAGTTAGTGAAAGGCTTGGCTAAATACTCAGGTAGCAAATGCTACTTTTGGTTAAAAAACACCTGCTGGTCCTTGTCCATCTTGCATCAAATTCTTTATCCTCTCTCAGGCCAATTTTTTTATGGTTTCCAGGCTGTTTTCTTGGAACATGAATACACAGTGTCTTCTAGGTACATCTCTGAAAAGATGTTTTGAAAAAGTGTTTGAAAAAAAATACCCAAGGATTGTCAAACCTGCTAAAACACAAGTGGAAATGGTCAGATTTCAAAGGAGGTTCATCAGAATAGGGAAAACCCAAACAAAAAGGAAGTAATGAGTCCAAGTAAGGAGGGCAGCAAAGAGCAAGCAAAAGTGTTTTGATGCAACAAGGGTGAAAAGACATTAAGTCCTCTGTGCTAAGCTGATTAAGATACAGATAATGGAGAGAATTTAAATGATATTTTTAAGAACGCAGCAGTTTCAAGTAACTTGTGGTTTTGCTAGATACCTTCCTTTTTATATATTTTTAATCTGATATGACCACTTTCTCTGTCAGAATCAGGTCTTACTGTGTCTACCAACAAAAAAAAAAATCAAGCTGGCATCCGGCTAAAGTGATCCTGGCATTTGCAAATTAGTATGAAACTATGGAAATCTACATTACCTGGGTAACAAGCAGTGGGTGACTTGGAAGCATGGTAAAATAAACTGTTGTTTGTCCTTTAGCGTGTTTGTTCTGACATGATGGCATCTCAGTTCTTGCATGGATTAGGACAGCATTGGTTTCTAGGTTTTTTTTGTGTTAAGGATTGTGGGTTTAGTTTCTACAACTGTCACATACAGTTATAAAGAATTTTTTAGCTTGAAAAAGGAGTGTATTTGCTGCGTTGTGGCCAAAGTTACTGAAATTTGAAGAGCATATTAACTAAACTTAATTTCAAAGAGGAGAGAAGAACATATGAAATGAAAAGGCTCTAATAATCAGAACAGATGAACATTGGTTTCTATAAGCTGCATAAACAACTTCATAAAACTGGAGTTCAGAGAGAACATGGGTCATTTACACTTCTAAAATAAAAAATGACTATGTGCCAGCTCTCTTCTCTTAGCACAATTTATTCTTGTCTGTGATGCAGAAATACTCCTGAATTTATAAAGGGAGAGCCAAAATGTACCATCTGTCCAGTGCTCCTGAGAATTTTTAAAGGCAACAATGGCAGAAGATGTGGAGGCCATAGATCTTGGAAACAACAGTATCAGTGTGGACAGAATAACTCTTACCTTATACACTGCAGTGGACATACCAGACTACAGACACCACAGTAATCCCAGTGGCTGCACTTCACAGCCCTGTGTCCTGTAAGCCCTGTGCTGTGTGATCACATTGTACTGGTGTCACTGTGTTACTGACAAAATACTTGATCATTCATAGCAAAATTTTTCTTAATTGCAGTCAAGCCTCTTTCTCTTGTTTGCAGTCATATCATTGGGTTCTCTTCCACAGGAAAGACTGAAGCCAGGCTAGACTTCAGAAATTTATAAAAACCCACTTTTGGATTACGTTATTTAAGTTATTAAATAGTATAAACAGTATTCCAGCTAACAGTAGTTATGCTTTTAATAAAATTCTTAGGAATGAGAATGAACATCAGCAGAAGTGCTATGGGAAACTAATTCTTGTTTTCATAAAATCTCAAACCCTTCTGTTCAAACACTTAATATATCCTAGATCTGATCTATAGAAGTATATGGAAATGTAGTTGTAGCTTAGACTTTGAATGCTCTTTGACAGAGAAGAGACAAAATGGTACTAAAATTAATAACTTCACTTTAACTCTGAGTGCTGAATCTGTAGCATTTTAGTAGCCTTTTTCCTAGCATTCATTTTTGGTTTGGATTAGCTTTTTTTTTCAGGCTTAAATTATTTGAGAATCATTTGAGCACCAGTGCAGGAATGAAGAAACAGACAGGAATGCACAGCAGGAGGCAAAGTAGAGAATTTATTTAAGCTGTTATGGGATTGTATTTATTGAAAATCCTATTCCATTTTTAAAAGCACATCATTTTGTTACATTTAAAGCCCAGCAAGGTTACTATGGCCCCTAAACTTTGCAAATGTGACATTTATAAATAGGAAGCCCTGGCATTACAGCTATTACATTGTATTTCACACTGTAGTTACCAATATTTGGCAATTCCTAATATTTTAAATAAAATTTTTCAAGTACCATCTTTTAGAGAACATTTTTTGTACTAATCAACCCTTTAATTAGCTTCCTTTACCAAAGCTGCTTTTGGTGTACATCATTGCAGGAAAAAAAAAGCCCTGCTCCTCTAATTTTGGACAAGTGAATGTATTTTTTCAGCATAGCAAATGTTGATACTTTTCAAGAAGGAAAGTTTCACTGGATAAAATGTTAACATTCTCTGGAAACCTGTATGGCCTCTCTCTTACTAACTTTTATGGTAACTCTGTAAAATAAATACATGTGAAACATAAGTATGTATAACTTCCCACTCCTTGTTCCCCACCCACAGTGCTGTGTGCATCAGGTAAATAAACTTTCCTTGCCAGCTTTTTTTCTCATTTCAGAGTCTGTGTTGCAAGTATCCTTGATGTGATTCTTGGGATAACTGTTAGCCAAATTCTGCATGTTCCTCTGTTCTTGTACAAGCAGCTGCCAGATGGTAATATAGAGAAAATACATTTACCATCAGTCACCTAACTGGAAGGCAGATGGCACAGCAGAAGTTGAAGCAGGATGTTTGCCAGCTCAGTCTGGCTTCCAGCTGAGGTCCTGTGCTCCACCATGACCATGTGGACAGTGGCCTCTCAGCTGCCACCATGATTCTGCCTTCGTAATGTTCCTGGCCACATTATGTGCTCATTCAAAAAGCTGAATTCCTGATATGCCCTTGGCCGTTCTCCCCAAAAGCTGCACTGAAGGACAATTGGAAAAGAGTGTGCAAAAGTCGGTGGGACAGATGATTCTTTGCTGGCTGTTTGCCTGTTATGATGAGGTGCATAAACTGGACCTTTTGGATGCTTTCCTGCAAGAGAGGGAAAGTCACTGAAAGTAGCTTGGATGGATGTTCTGTTTTTTAAACTAACTTGTCAGAATTGTTGTCAGTTTGCTTGTTGAATTTGGTAGGAGGAAGTATTTTGTTCTGAAAGAGGATAGCCTCACAATCCTTCAGCTGGTGGGATGAAGCTGGAAGAGTATCTGGCTTTTACAGCTTGGAAGCATGAGCAACACTCCTGGAGCATTCTAGTTTACCCAGTTCTCACAGTGATCTTTTCAAATACTACAACATGTCCTGTTGATATATCTGGCTAAGGCACATGGCTCAGTCCTTGCTGTGTGAGAAAAGAAAACAGCCTGTCTAATGAAATGCTCATACTACAGCAGATGTTGCTTCCGTGTCTTTCTCATGAGAAGTTATGGGATATAGTAACAACATTGGTTATTGCCATTTAGGAGACGATAATAATTTATAACTTGGACGGTTACAAGGCTATAAAGCAGGGTGAAGTGGGTGTTTGGAATTCAGCAGAGCAATAACCAAATACAATGTATTTATGGTAGGTGGATCTTAACAAGGTAGGGAGAAACAAGCTGGTTTGTTATGCCTTTTGAAGAAAAATTATTGCACTATCAGGTCACTTATACAGTCACGATGGGATGGCATAAACAGTTTAGAAGCTGCCAACCAAACACTGTTTCCAAATAAAGCTTTAATCTTTGGGAAAACAAAAATTGGTGACCAACTGGTGGTTCTTTAAAAGCAAAAAAAAAAACCCTTTAGGACAGTGGTAGGTCTCCACATAAATAACCAGGTATATTCTAATGTCAATATTTTTTTTTATAGAAAGTACCATTGCAATCACTGTATTTGACTTTTTTCCACACATGCAAGCCATAAGCTATCCTCAGCTAGCGGGTGTCTGAATGTATAAGGTAACTTTTATGACCATCTCAATCATTGCTAAAATCCTCCAGGAACAGTTTCCATCATCCTTAAAAATCAGGCAAAAAGTTATTTGTTAAAAATTGACTCTTTCTCTTTAGTTGTAATTATTTTATTTACAGACTGGGGAGTGAGAGGCTGGAGAGCGCTGCGGAGAGGGACCTGGGGGTTCTGGTTGACAGCCAGTTGAATGAGAGCCAATAGTGAGTCCTGGCAGCCAAGAGGGCAACTATCTCCTGGAGTGCATCAAGCACAGCATTGCCAGTGGTTCGAGGGAGGGAATTGTCCTGCTCTGCTCTGGTGCAGCCCCGCCTTGAGCACTGGGGGCAGTTTTGGGTGCCACAGGATAAAAAGGACATCAAACTACTGAAAAGTGTCCAGAGGAAGCCACAAACCTAGTGAAGGGTCTAAGAGGGGGAAATTGTATGTCAATTGGTCTGTTCAGCCTGGAGGAGACAGGGGATCTCATAGTTGTTTACTGCCTTCTCACAAGGGAGGGAGGTAAAAAAGGTGCTGATCTCTTCTCTCTTGTAAGCTATGATAGGACTCAAGGGAATGGCAGGAAGATGGAGAACAGAGAGGTTTACACTGGATATTAGGAAGAGGTTCTTCATCCAGCAGGTGGTGGAGCACTGGAAAAGCTCCCTGCTCCCTCACCTTGCCTGCTATGGGCTGCATCTGCCACAGAAGAGGGGGAGGAGGTGTCTGTCCACCCACCCCATGGCAATGACCTGAAGATGTGCTGCAGAAGAACTACAGGACCCTGTGTTCCAGAGGAGCAGCTGTGCACCATTGAAGTGGTGACTTTTTCCTTTCTCCCTGTTACTTTTCTCTCTCTCCTTCTCTGACTTATCTCACTCTCTCTTTTTTCTTGGTACTACAGTGTATCTGATTAAATTATGTTGTAGTTTTGTTTAGAGATCTTGACTGTGTTCGGGGTGTTGGATTGTGACCTAAGCAGATTGAGATCTGTTTTTGCAACTTTGAGAAGCTGTGACTCTGAGTTCACCTGAGTATCTGGTGTGTTATTTTGGCCGTGCCCAAGTGACTGCTTTTGAATTTACTCTGGGAGATTTGTTGGTTTCTGATTTGCTGGGGAGATACCAGAAGACCCTCCTTTGACTGTACAGGTGGAGGGGATGGGATGTGTGGTGTGAACACTGGTGTTGGGAGCGGGATCTAACATCTGGTTATCTTGAGATGTATTTTGTGGGGGAAGTTGTCTCAGTCTGAGTCGCATTTTACTTTTCTCATATCTCCTTGCATCCTCAAATCTCTTTAGGAGAGCTCAATATCAAGCTGTGCATTGAGTGGGCTGAATGGGGTTGGGTGAGAAATTTGCATTGCAACAGAAAGCTCTTAAAAGGATTTTTTTCTTCGTAGTAGGATCGCTCTGATTTGTTTTGATTCTGCTTTTGGCAACTGTGCTTGACCCATGATCTGATCTTGTCTGAATAGCTGTCTGTCTTGACAACGCTGGAGGAGTTGTGTATGAAGCCTTGGAGCACCATCTGCATGCTGCTAACACTTGTAGCTATGTTGTCTGGCAGCTTCATTCAGTGTCTGCACGTGGCTGTTGAGAAGAGAAGGGAGAATTGATCTTTGGGAGACTTCCGAAGAGATTAAAAGATGGCGATTTGGTTCTTTCAAGTCTCTCCATTGCATGCATCATTACAAAAAAAAAAAATAAGCCATTTTTCTACAACCTTGGACTCCTTTTCACTAGATGAAGTACTGATTTTTTCTCATCAGTAGTTTTGAAGGTTGCCGAAGGATGCAGGAGTATGAGAACTAACGTTTTCCCTCTGTGCAGTGACTGATGGTCATCTATCTGTTTGAAAGTCTGTATCAAATTGTCAGATTCAGAATAGTTGCTTAAACCAGGTGATTTTTTTTTTGTTATTTTTCCAACCTTTCACAGACTGTGACGTAAGCAGCATCAATGACCACAAGTTATTTTGGAAAGAATCTGAGAAGTGGAAGCACCTCCCTAAATTAAATCTCAGAGATTTGTTAATAAGGTTTATTTAAATTGTTTAATTTGAACATTAGTAAATTTGAAAAGTTAGAAAAATCTTATTTTTTTTCTTACAAAAGCCTTGAAGCTTTTAAATTTTCTTGGAAATGTTCTCTAATGAGCAATAATTGCTGTCACTAGCAAATCTGTAGTTGTATTAGTTCAGAGCTCTCCAGTCAGGGATTGCCTTGGAGTCAAAAATGATTTGGTTTCTGATAGCGTGATAATGTGACTTAAACAATTCCTTAGGGAAGAGGCACTATAGTTCTGTATTCTTTTTCAAGAAAAGAATTGATATGAATAGCATTAACTTTGAAGAAATTTTAACAGTTTTCATGGAAACAGACAATACTAGACAGATCCAAATAGTGACCTTTTAATAAAACTACAGCTTTCCTTGAACCACTTAGAGTCTGAGAGTATAAAATGGCAAAATTCGAATTTCTTTTAGACAGAGCAAGAGCAGATCTTAGCAAGCACTATCTTCTAAATCCTTAGCTATACATATATTTTTTTCCTTTGTAAGTAATAATTTCGTTAGCATTACAAATGAGCTGAGCATGCCACAATTACCTTTCCAATTCAAGTAATTCTATGATTTTGATTTAAGACTCAGTATGGCTGGATCTGTTTGTACCTTTTTGTAGTCTTCCTTATTAAATCTGTTACTTGTGCACTTTGATCAAGCTGTTTTTCTTTAATAAGCCAAGAAGACTAAGATCCTTTTGCCCTTCACTATTAACTGTTTTCCAATCTTAATCTTCCCTGGGCCACTTCTGAGGCCATCGTAAGCTTTCATCAGCCGACTTCATACATGGAAAAAGGGGAGACTGAGATGACAGGAAGAAATGTTTTCCTGTGAGGGTGGGGAGGCCCTGGCACAGGTTTCCCAGAGAAGTGGTGACTGCCCCATCCCTGGAGGTGTTCAAGGCCAGGTTGGATGGAGCTTAGAGACCCCTGATCCACCCCATGGCGCAGGGGGTGTTGGAACTGGGTGGGCTTTAAGGTTTCTTCCAAACCCTACCATCCCAAGACTCTATGATTATAGTGTGTCAGTATTTCAGGGTTTGGTTATTGATCCGGGGGGTTTGAGAGCGTGAAGGAAGGCGCAAGGTGACCGCCCCCAACCACAGCCACCCCTGGGGAGGGCGGGTGCTCCCCGGGGGGGGGGCGTTCCCGCCGCAGGGCGGGCGCACCGCGTGCCCCGTCTCGCGAGGCGGCGGCCATGGAGGAGGGGGAGGAGCGGGCGCGGGGCTCTGCCGTGTCTTTCTGCCTGCAGAGTATCCTTTCTTCCCAGGGCAGCTCTCCTCCTCGTCTCGCGGAGTGGGTGGTGCAGGGCGGGCTCGTCCTCTAAGCTCCCCGGATCTTCCCTGCGGGTTGCGGAGCTGTTGTGCAGAATAAGCGGGGGAGGGGGCAGGCTCAACCCCCACCATGTTGTTGCTGGTCTGTATGGGTTTAGGGGCTAAAAAACGCAGATATATGAGGTTTTTTTCCCTTGCAGAGGCAGTAGTGTCATCCTTACAGTAAGCTTACTTGCTTACTGTTTCTTTCTGTTGCTGAAAGAAGTCGGGGTTCATCCTCTCCTGCTAGTGGGGCAGCACAAGCTGGAATTCAAGTGCTGAAATTGGAAGACTTTTCTTGTCTCTTGTTCCAGTTGTTGATGAGGTAACGCAACATTCCTGGGGAGGAGTATTGAAACTTAGACATAAAGCTTCACAGTCCCTGTGTGCACCTATGATTTCCCACTGTGACTGTGTAGATGTCTGTGGTTTTCTTCAGTACAGCATGTGACTGGGTTAAAAAAAAAAAACAGTATACAATAGCCTAGCCATGATTTTATTTGCTGTGGATTTTAGCAAGGAAAAAAGAATCTGAGTTATTTTCATAATAAGTTTGTGGCAGATAGTTGAGTTTATGGTTTTTAAATATGTTCAGTTTGGATCATTTGACTGAAAGTTTAGTTTTGTTGTGAGGTCAGACTAGGTTTGTGGGTTTTTTTTTGTTGCTATGAGTTGCAAAATCAAGATCTTGCATCTTTGTTTTAGAGGCTAAATCATAGAATGGTTTGTGTTGGAATGGACCCTAAAGCCTGCCCAGTTTCAACACCCCTGCCATGAGCAGGGACACCTTCCACTGGATCAGGGTGCCCAAAGCTTCATCCAGCCTGACCTGGAAATAATCAGACCTTAAGTGATAGGCCTTGCCAGTACCTCAGTTTTTCCTTCCTTGCTAGGATTAAGATGTAAGCTAATATTAAAGTGACTAGAAAGAGGTAGAAGATTTGCCTTAGCGAGTTTGTGCCTCAGTTTCTACCTTTTTGAAACTGTATGGCTGTTACCAGAGTAGTGTGCTTGAAGCCGTAGACATGGCATAATAATTGACACATTTGCAAAAATACAATAATTATAAAATCAAATTTGTCTCTTTTACTGTGCACCAGGCTGTGATTTTTGGAAGCAGAAGATGAGGAAAAAACCCCTAGGATTTAAAAAGTAGTGTTTTAGCCTGTGCACAGTGTTTGCAATAGCAGGTTAGAGGATCTCAAGGACTGTTAGGTCAGTAGAAAATTCAGGAAAAACTGTGTTTGAAGATGTTTTTCTTAACCAGGGTATACTGCACTGGTGTTCCTATCTGCACTGAAAGACTTGATAAATGCAGAAAGAAGTAGTTACAGTGGGGATGAGGGGATAGTACCAAAGGTAGCTTTAGGAAAAAAGTAGTCTCTGATCAAATCACTTAAACATGGTGTGAAAAAAACAGTGAGTACAGTATTTGAATGTACTTCATTTAAATCAATTTTAAGTTGATAAATGCTGTGCTGTAAAGCAGTGAAGAGGGTCAGAGGTTTCAGAGGTATGCGATTTAGTTTGTGCGTACTAGTACTACATATATGTGGAAATTGTCTCCTACTTAATAATAATGTTGGGACCAAATATTCATGCTATGCAAACATGACCATGCCTTTAAAGTCTCATTCTTCAAAGAGAGAATGTGTAGTCAGCTACTTAATAATAGAATATCTTAATATAACTACAATAGGGGGCTTTTCAGGACCTTACTCTAACTAGTCAATATTACTGTGCCTTTTGACTGCAGGCTTTCTTCTTGCTTTTTCAAGCATTAAAGGAAACCTATTCCTCCTGCTTTGCACTTGCACCTTACTGCTGTTCCCTTTTCTTATGGAATCAGCAGTTCAGGTTAACTTTTCTCACTCTGAGTTGAAGAAACCAAGTTCAAGAGCTGTTTTATTAGGATGTGATCAGAGCTTGATGAGGACAGAGATATTCCTGTTGCACTGGGGAGCAGGAAGACTATTGAAAGGTGTCCGGATGCCCAGATCCCTCTTGGGGCAGCTCTTGCAAGTCGTGTCTTGATGTGCACTATTCTAGTCTCTGTTTGCTTTGCTTACCTTGGGGGATACTCCAGGGCTATGTTCCTGGAGTACCGTGCTGTGAAAAGGCATATTCACTGAACCACACAGTTTCTTTGCCCTCTAGTTAAAGTCAGATTTCTTCTGGTGCAATAGAGAACATGCAAGGCCTGTTAAATGTAATAGTCTAAGGGCTCCTACTTTGTTTCCCCGTTTATCAAAGAAAGCATAGTAAAGCTTTTTTTGGAGATGGATTTCTGCATAGTTCATGTTTTAGAATTAAACATTTTGGAATCGGGTTAGAAAATGAAGCTTCTGCAGAGAAAAAATTTGAGATGCAGAGAGGTGGTTGACTTGAATTCAAGTCCTGTGTTCCACTTCTGCAGTCTGTGATGCAGTCATTTGCGAGGTAAATTTCAGAGTGCAGATTTTACAGGCATTTGATTCCATGTACTAAGACTAGATAGAAGATTGTTCAGAAGTATTCATGTCAGTTTGCTATTGATTTATGCAGTTTTTATACTAAGCTTATAATCTTATTCTACTGTGGTTCCACTTGGCTATTGAAAATTACGCCTTCATTCACTGCAAGGCTTCCTATTTATTTTTGTTTGCAAGACAAAATGACATCTCAGCATTATTTGATCTCAAACTTCACATCTATGAAAAATGTCTTTATCCTTGTTAGGGCACAATCTTAGGCTGTTTGCCTTCCAGGTGGTTACGATTTAACTGATAGTTTTGTTGGTGCTGTGAGGGTGGGGGTCTTGAGTGCAGATGATACTTTTATAGTATTTATTGTACTGAGAACTGCAGCGAAAGGCCTGTTCTTTAGGAGAGTAAATCAGGTTTAGAAAATGATGCGGAGCTGGAAAATCATGGTGTTTTTCTCCTCTATATAGAGAAGTTACCAGTTAAAATCGGTGTGTGTGAAGTACTGAATTGCCAGCTTTTCTTTTCTTTATAAGTTAATTTCTGGTTTATTTACATGGGTCATTTGTAGGCTAACTGATTTCCTTGAGAAACTGTCAACAGAGCATCTTGCTAAAAACACTTTCATTATATTATACTTTCCTGGGCTGTGAGGCTAGTGGATGAAAAATGTTTATTTGGGTTTCACTTTGTCATTTGTGGTTCTTCTAAATAAAAAGTTTGACTCTAAAGCATTTGGAGGGACTGTAGATAATTTCCAAATGAGTTTTGACATATTGAAAGTTCCTTATCTTTTTGTTGTAGCTGTGTTGTAATTATGATGGCACTTAGCTTCATTAAATGGTCCTCTGGTATGCAGTGGTGGATTTCAGATGTTTGTGTTTGAACTTGTGCATCTGAATTTTATTAAAAATGCTGTTCTCTGAGTGCATGTAGTTAGTTCTGCTTAGGAACATGAAGTCTGTGGAAGCCTCAGGGCAGTAAAGCACCCATGAAAACCGATGATTGGACCAGAATAGAATTTAGCAACTGTTTAATTCGGAGCAGTACTTGACCGACCTCTAAATTTGACAGAACTAAGAGTTCAAATTTTAAAGGTGTTTAAAACTTGTCTAAGTTCTGTCGCTGTGCATATAGTTTTCACTGGAGAAATTCTGTCTCTGCAAATTGGTTTCATTGGAGCTGGGCATGTTCATCTAAAGGCTGAAGGAACCTTAGACGTGTAAAGTCTTGTGTGGTATGGAACAACGGTGCAGGTGGTGAGAAAAGACTTGGAGAGTTGTTTTAAAATACTTTTATGTTAGAACCCACCATGTGATCAGCTGTTTCAGACTTAACAAAATCTGCAGAATTTGTTACAACAGATGACTCTAATGATGATTGTCAGTATGAAGAGGTAATTTACTAAATTCATTATCTTCTGATATTCATGTTTCGTTCTTTTGCTTTACTTCATCAGTCAAAAACATCCTGAGAGATGATGCTAGTATCTTCCTATAAAGTGCAATAATACCAGGCGTATCTTTATTTTTCAACAGAAGATTTCATGTCACTTCTTTTGTTATGTTTTACTTCTATTTGAACTTTAAATACTTTTTTAAAGATACAGGTATGTCTATTTTGATGTTTCAGCATACTTAAAATGGCTATTTCAGTAGTATAAATTCTATTTAAATATGGTAAAATATTTTAACAAGAATAAAGTTATTTTCAGTGGTTTTACTGGAGGTGGAAGCAATTGTATTCTGAAAGATGTACAAAGTATATTGCTAACTAACTTTAAAAAACTTCATTTAGGTTTCAGAAGATGAATTTATTCCTCAGGAAGATGATGAGGATTTGTTGCAGGCTTTGGAGGCGGTCCAAGAGCAGGCTGATGATGCCCGAATTTTAGTAAGAACTTCCTATGCCTTCTAAGACTCTGTCTGTACCTCACTTGCCACTAATGGCTTAAAATATATGCATCATATTTGATTTTAATTATGAAGTATTTGTGTGGGAAAGATTGCGTATTATTTAGAGTTTTCTAGGGGTGAATGTATGTCACAGTGGAAAAGGCAACATATTTCCTGAGTTTCATTTTTATTTAACTTTTTTTGTTCCTTTTATGTTCCACAAACAACCTGATATTGCAAATGCATGTAAGAAATGTATAGGTATCTTATTTAAAATCGTTATTATAGGTTGTCAGTATTTTAAGGTTTATTTCTTGATCAGAGTAGATGGGGAGTATGATCCCTGAGACAGGAAAGAAACTGCATATGCTTAGGACTCACAGAATCTTGCACCTGAATACTTCACCAAAGATTATTCACATATCAAAAATGAAGACTGAACTGTTAAACTGTTAAATCAAAATATTAAATTATCATTTCACACAATTAGATTTGAAACTTGTTACATTTACACTTTGTTTTCAAAACTGTCATGTAATTGTTCAGAGTTACGCAATGGGATTGTTATCTTGCATTTTCCAAAAGATGATTTACCTGAATTTACTAGCTTATAAGAATATAATTGAAAAGTGCTTTTCCCTGCTGTGTTTCTAATATCACTACTATCTTACAGCCTCATCAGTAAGCTGTTGTCATAGTCTTTGTTTTGCAAAAGCAAATGATTAATAATGAAAAGATGAAATTATCTGAATGATTCTTAGCATCAAAATGAGGGAAATGGGCATTTTCTTCTGCCCTAGTGCATATCAACAGATCAGTTTTGTATTTTAGATCGATCTTCGAATGAAAATTGACAAAACCTGAGTCTTGGGTGTTTTCAAACCGAATGTGCCTGAAAATTAAGAGGAAGAGGCAGGAGGTTTTAAGACTGAACATGCTTAATGTTATCCTCTTAGTGGAAATTCTTAGTGTTCTTTGGGGGTAACTTCAGTTACCTCTGTTTTAATGTGTGAATTGACGTCCAAATTAAAAGTGAAACAAGAAAGAATATTTTTAATCTAGTACTCTTTTGACAGTGCTGATTGAAGTAATCTTTGACCTTTCTGTTTATTTGTGTGGTTGATTTGAGTGGCAGGAAACAATATGCTAACATCCATCCCGTTTAATAAAATTGAAGTAGATGTTGGCTTCCCTTAAAGACAATTGTGTGTACTTGAAACTCAAATTTTATTTGAATTATTACTTATGCTAATTGATGTCTGTCATCTTGGCTTGTTATTTTGAAACTGAAATAGTATTTCCAACCTTTAGACAGAAAGAAATGAATGGCAAACAATGTTTTAATGCAATTGCAGGTTCCATGACAGCTTTCATAACAATGTCCTGTATGTTTTGTGAGGCTCCGACTGAATTATTTGATTCTAATTCACTGGGAAAAACCTCAAGTGCTGCAGTGAATGCTTTGGTGACCCAAGGTAGAAGCTCTCTTTCCTGTGCTAAGATGCACAGTAGAAGGCTGTCTTCTTCACAGGGTGAATAGTCTTGGCTAAAATAGACTAAAATTGGGTAATACCCTTATCCAGGAATATTTAGTAAATACTGAACAAAGAAAATTTTTAGTTTTATTTGGACTTAATGGTCAGAATCGTTTAACACAGTGTTTTTGTCTATGTAGCTACTATAGGGTGATTGGTTGCACTGTGCTAATGGATTGTATTTTCTTCATTTCTACACATGTAAATTGTAAAAAGATTACTGTTGCACCAATCTATGGATAGTCATCCAAGGTTACAATTAAGTTAAAGGTAGTGGCTATCCTAGTATCACTCACAGAGTCTGCAGAAGAGCAGAGTATTTAATTCTGGTTTCCTAAGGCCCTATTCCAGTGCTGTGCCTGTTAGACTGCGTTCATTTTCCCTATATTGTTCCCTGCTCGAGCTTCAGTTCCTGAAATGATTCTCAGTGCTAGTATCTAGCAAATAAATTCTTTTCTGCAAGGATGAGATGAATTCCTATCATATTTCCATTTATTAAGGGAATCAAACTGTGTCATTTCTTCTGAAGACTGCATTCACAGATGTATTTGGGTAACTACACCCAACAGTATTAGGCGATTGCCTTGCTTACAATAATGCAAAAGAAGCGAGCAAAGGCCTGCAGCTGCATGTCTGCAGAAGTACTCTCTTTGGTTCTTGTATTACCACAATTAGAAAATCTATCTGAAGTACTGTGTCTCTAGTAATGAAAATACGCTAAATATTACATTGCACTTGGCATGTTGCATTGTTCATAATGCAATTTTACAAGGCCTTGATCGTACATGTGCTGTTCTTTCGATTTATATTAGGCTGCTTGGATGAAACATAACACTTTGTGTGATACAAAATGGGTATGAGATTTTTCCAGTGTAGGGAATGCTACGTGTTTTTATCAAGAGAAATGCCTTTATCTCCAGGTAATATATGCAGTCGTGTTGATAGAGCTCCCACTAAGGACACGAATAAGCTATAAATGGATGGAGTTATCAAAGATCCGTGGCTTGGAGATCCTTTTTTAAATGGATGGAGGAGGTAATTTGCAGTTGCAGCCTTTAGTATGTTTTGATGAATATTTCCCTGGTCTTTTTTTTTCAGTTTTGCTAGTATTGAAATGAAGAAAAGCTAAGCATGTATGGAAGAAGTTTCTGCTTCTATATAGTGTTTTTTTTTTTTAATAGTATGTAGTATGTAGCTCACATTATCATAGAATCTTAGTTTTTTTCAAGAAGATAATAAGTGATAGTTGTTAAGCCCGGATTTGTTATGTCATCCACTCACCCAGAGGACAGGCATGTGTGGTATCTTGTCGTAGTAGCCTGTGTTGTTCAGTGAGTCCATTGTAGCATTTTGTTCATGTGGAATCCCCAAATGCTGAGAGCTACACATTTAAGGAAGTTGCGTCACTATAATCCATATGAAGTCTGGATGAATTAAGGCCATCTCCTTGGCTGCTAAGTCATGGCAGTCTCTCTAATCTGGTGTAAAGACTGACTTGACTTTTGTTATGTCTCAGATGTTGTGGGTCGTAAACATTGTCTTAGTGCAGGTCTGTGTGTCTCAGGGGCTTTTCTGGATAACAGTGAGAGAAGGTGATGTAGGAAAGGGCACTGCTCCCCCCTCCCACACCTTGCCTGCTGTGGGCTGCTTCTGCCACAGAAGAGGGGGAGGAGGTGCAGCAACCCCCAAAGGGTTCAGGCAGAGGTTATTCTGGCAAGGGTCTCTTGAACTGCTAGTGATTCAATTCCAGAAGCTTCTGAGAGGAGCTTCTGTGCATGCACAACAAGACCGCCCCTCATATGCTAATGCAGCATGGACTTACCCTATAAATAGAGCTGTCCGAGGAGGCACATGGGCATGTTCGTCCACCCACCCCATGGCAATGACCTGAAGATGTGCTGCAGAAGAACTACAGGACCCTGTGTTCCAGAGGAGCAGCTGTGCACCATTGAAGTGGTGACTTTTTCCTTTCTCCCTGTTACTTTTCTCTCTCTCCTTCTCTGACTTATCTCACTCTCTCTTTTTTCTTGGTACTACAGTGTATCTGATTAAATTATGTTGTAGTTTTGTTTAGAGATCTTGACTGTGTTCGGGGTGTTGGATTGTGACCTAAGCAGATTGAGATCTGTTTTTGCAACTTTGAGAAGCTGTGACTCTGAGTTCACCTGAGTATCTGGTGTGTTATTTTGGCTGTGCCCAAGTGACTGCTTTTGAATTTACTCTGGGAGATTTGTTGGTTTCTGATTTGCTGGGGAGATACCAGAAGACCCTCCTTTGACTGTACAGGTGGAGGGGATGGGATGTGTGGTGTGAACACTGGTGTTGGGAGCGGGATCTAACATCTGGTTATCTTGAGATGTATTTTGTGGGGGAAGTTGTCTCAGTCTGAGTCGCATTTTACTTTTCTCATATCTCCTTGCATCCTCAAATCTCTTTAGGAGAGCTCAATATCAAGCTGTGCATTGAGTGGGCTGAATGGGGTTGGGTGAGAAATTTGCATTGCAACAGAAAGCTCTTAAAAGGATTGTTTTTTTCTTCGTAGTAGGATCGCTCTGATTTGTTTTGATTCTGCTTTTGGCAACTGTGCTTGACCCATGATCTGATCTTGTCTGAATAGCTGTCTGTCTTGACAACGCTGGAGGAGTTGTGTATGAAGCCTTGGAGCACCATCTGCATGCTGCTAACACTTGTAGCTATGTTGTCTGGCAGCTTCATTCAGTGTCTGCACGTGGCTGTTGAGAAGAGAAGGGAGAATTGATCTTTGGGAGACTTCCGAAGAGATTAAATATGGCGATTCGGTTCTTTCAGTCTCTCCATTGCATGCATCATTACAAAAAAATATAAGCCATTTTTCTACAACCTTGGACTCCTTTTCACTAGATGAAGTACTGATTTTTTCTCATCAGTAGTTTTGAAGGTTGCCGAAGGATGCAGGAGTATGAGAACTAACGTTTTCCCTCTGTGCAGTGACTGATGGTCATCTATCTGTTTGAAAGTCTGTATCAAATTGTCAGATTCAGAATAGTTGCTTAAACCAGGTGATTTTTTTTTTTGTTATTTTTCTAACCTTTCACGTAAGCAGCATCGGTGACCACAGATTTGGTCAACAAAGACGAGGGAAAGGTTCAGCTGTACTCCAGTAGATCTGTGCCTCTAGATGACTTCAGAAATAGAAGCTGTGATAATTAAATTTCTCTGGTAGGCTTAGTAACAATTATCAGATTTTAATTTCAGGCCTCACCGTCAGCTCTCGCTTCTGAGAAACCAGTATCTGAATTACCTGAAGCAATGGATGACTTCATTTGCAACTTCCTGGCCAGATGGGGAATGTCCAGGACCCTTGACTGCTTCCAAACGGAATGGTAAAAGTGACCGTATTGAGAATTAGAACGTAGATGTGCAGGATTCAATATTTGCTATATTGCAGGTTGTATTTCCAGAATACTATTCTGAGTACAGGTCATACTTAAACACAAAGTGTTTTCCCAAATCAGTATATTTATGTTGGGAATGTTGGTGCAAACTATTGTTTTAAGGACAGACTTTCAGGGAAGCTGGCTCCAAGGGTCCCCTAAACTGAAAGTCTGTATGCATTTTGCTGAACTGTAGAAATTTATAAGGCTGTAGTGGTCAACTTGGGCCTACTTTGTGACCAGTGAAGAGAAATGCTAATCTTCAGGATGCATCTCATCTGGGTTGTTTAAGCCCTCTCCTTTAAGGTGAAATGAATGCAATTATTTTTTGCAAGTATTTTCTGATCTCCACTGACTGCCTAAGAAAACTAGAAACCAGCTGCAGGGCAGAAGTCCTTGGATCAGATGAGTTCAAAGCAAAATGACCGGTGTTTCATTTCAGAAGTGATGAGAAATTGTGTCTTTGTTATTGTCTTGCTTTCCAGAACCCTGTGTGCTTGCTTAAAAAATGATTGTTCTTTAGTATGGCATTGTACTTTGGGTATCCATTGCTGGGTATTTTTGAACATTCATCATAGTACTTTGTATTTTGAAGTAGAATAATGATGATTTTTTACACTTGGTAATTTCTGCTACATCTGCCAAACTAGTATGGTTGTTTGGTTTCTGTTTTTATTTTATTTTTATTTATTTTATTTTTAAAATTCATGGTAATCAGAGCAGTAAACTCTTGAGCTGTTGCTGTCTTCCTTTCCTCATCTTTTATAGATTGCAGAGATTTTGTCCATTCTTTTTGATTTGTGCAAATACTCTTTCTCCACTGCTGCATTCATATATGGAATTCTATTGGACGTGTACTTCTCCAATACTGAATAGGAATTATATGCTAGGTGTGCTACAAAACTTGAGCTTTGGAACCAGAGATTGTGCTTGTCATAAAGTCCTTCCAGTTGCAAGCTTGCTTAGAATCTGCAAGTTATTTTGGAAAGAGTCTGAGAAGTGGAAGCACCTCCCTAAATTAAGTTGTCGTTAAATCTCAGAGATTTGTTAATAAAGTCTATTTAAATTGTTTAATTTGAACATTAGTAAATTTGAAAAGTTAGAAAAATCTTATTTTTTTTCTTACAAAAGCCTTGAAGCTTTTAAATTTTCTTGGAAATGTTCTCTAATGAGCAATAATTGCTGTCACTAGCAAATCTGTAGTTGTATTAGTTCAGAGCTCTCCAGTCAGGGATTGCCTTGGAGTCAAAAATGATTTGGTTTCTGATAGCGTGATAATGTGACTTAAACAATTCCTTAGGGAAGAGGCACTATAGTTCTGTATTCTTTTTCAAGAAAAGAATTGATATGAATAGCATTAACTTTGAAGAAATTTTAACAGTTTTCATGGAAACAGACAATACTAGACAGATCCAAATAGTGACCTTTTAATAAAACTACAGCTTTCCTTGAACCACTTAGAGTCTGAGAGTATAAAATGGCAAAATTCGAATTTCTTTTAGACAGAGCAAGAGCAGATCTTAGCAAGCACTATCTTGTAAATCCTTAGCTTTTTTCCTTTGTAATATTTTTAATTTTGTTAGCATTACAAATGAGCTCAGGATGTCGGGATCTAATATTAGTGTATTGAGACTTTTCCTGCATTAATACCTTATTTCAAGATGTTGCATGTTGGTTTGAAAGAGGTAATTTACAATATTAATGAAAGTGAGAGCAGATTAGTGTACTCAGGTTCCTTGTTAAGTATTGAGATGACACAGCTGTCATACTGTGATGATCTAGTACTAATAGAATTTAAAATTAGACATTAATTAATAGAAAATTAATCTGTTGAAATAATTGCTTGCTTTGAAATAATTGTCTGAGATCTAAAGGTCACTTAAATTGGGCCAAATTATCTGTATTTATTTCAGAGCTTGAGAAAACATTGTTACTCTGTCCACCTGTATTAAATGTCATTATTTGGTTTTGTTTTATTTTAAGCCAGGTTCTTTTTCTGTGATGTAATGAATAATTTTATCACACTTGTAGTGGTTTTATTTTATGTACTTTCTTTTTTTACTTAGACTATTTTCTTCCAATTATACTGTAAGTAAATTAAAATTAGACTTAATTATCTTTAGAATATCTAATTGACTATTACATTTTCTAATCCTTTGGTATACAAGACTTTTTAATAAGCATCAAAAGCACTGTAGATATTGGATTGACAGCTTTAGAATACGAAGTGCTAGTGCTATAGCTGATCAACTGTAACTTTGTGCATCTGATGAGCTGTAGCTCCTAATCCCAAAATGCTCACTGGTGCTGGCAGTGTGTTGCCAGTCTGATCAGATCAATCCTTTGATGTTCACACGTGTGCAAGGAGCCATCACTGTGGTTAGTACACTCATTGGGCTGGTAACCTCTGACTGAGTGTTCCTAGAGGCCTGGCAGTCTTTCAGTTTGGGAGTGAAAGGGGAACTGTCAACTAATTACGGAAACATGATTTGAGAATTCTTCTCTTTGATGTGGTTAGTGATGAATAAACGTATGTGACCGAAAACAGTTAAAAGCCTTGCCTGTAAGCACATGCAACAAAGCTGCTGTGTCTTCTCTGAGCATAAAGGTAGGCTCATTACAAAAATTCCTTTTGGCAGAATGAAGGAAATGGATAGAGGTGGTAATACTCCATGTTACAACTCCCTAGAGACAGAAGAAACAGTCAGCTTATTTCAGGCAGGCCTAAGTTTCGTCTGCTCTGTGTCCTCTTTTGCTTGGAAATCATATGGTCATGTTAGTGTACGTTGTGCTCTGAATTCATAAATCCTGAGAGTAACGGGGGTTATCAGTTCCAGGGCAGCCTTATGCTTTCGGCTGCAACTGGCTCAGAATACAAGTGAAGTAACTTTAAATTTGATTTGCAAAAAGCTATATGGACATACCAGCTTTCTTGCCTCCATAACAAGCATAACATGATAATATAAATTTTCTGCTTGTCTGCCAAAATAGATTGGAGCTGCCAAGAGGTGCTTTGCTTTTCTCTGCTCGCTTCTTTCTTAGCCTTCTGTTGAAACTGTTGAAGAGGTTATCGATAAGAATGATCATTTTCAGTAAGAAGTTTCTGTAAAACCTAGAACTTGAAATTTTAATCTTTGAATGCATCTCTAGGTGGGTGAGTTTTTTCTTGGTGAAGGATTATCCTGAGCTACATCTCAGGTTATTTCAGGGCCTCTCTGCAGCCTGATTGGTTTAGAACTCTTAGAAACTTTAATTCAGTGTAATGTATATAGTAATAATGCTTTATTTTTACATTTTCTGCACTGAGCATTGACTGTAAAATTATAGCTGACCATCTGTTCATTAGGTCTCCAAATTCTTGGTTAATTTTAAATAGCAATTCAAGAATAACAGCTCTGTTACCCTGAAAAGCTTGGTTCCATGTTCACAGGTATTCTTGTAACTGATTTGTGTCACAGTTCCCTCTGTAACAGAAAGAAGTGAGAATCACTGTTTAGAAGTCAACTGGGTGTGTAGGAGTTATGAAAGTTTTACAGGACTAGACTGGTGAAAGATAATGAGATTTCATGATGCAGTATTGTGTGGTTTTCTTTTTTGTTCCTGCTACATGCACCAAAACCTTCATTTCTAGTAGTGTTTTTAGACAAGAGCATAATGAATTTATTGGTATTAATTGTATTTCATTAAAATTGTCTTTCAGAGTTCTTAGTTCTGCTGGAGGCTTAGTTCATCAAATACCTGTGTCTGATGTGATGGGATTAATGAGGCTCAGTTAGAGCAGTCAGTGGAGAATTTTTTCCAGCAAATAAAGGAGTTATGTGGAGGTGTAATCATTAGCAATGAGAAGTGCCCTTATTTGCTCTGTTTCCAATAGGAATTGTATCTGTTCATCAGTCAGTGTTTATATGTGTCATTAATGTTAAAGCTTGTTGCTATTGGCCTGTAATTGGCTTAGGAAAATAAAGTGCTGATAGAATGAGTTTTTGGACGTTTTCAGTTTTAATTTCTCAAAAGCCTTTTATCTGCTGGTTGTGAATGTGAGTGACATTCATAAGGATGAGCATTCCTAGAAGTACCACAGAATGCAGATAAGCAGCTGACTGCAGGAAGTCATTTGGAAATAAGTTTCTGTTATTCCTCTTAACTTTTTTGGAGGACAGTGAGTTGCTTGTCAACTAAGAATCTCTTATTCTACAAACACTTTTTTGTTTTTCCAGCATGTTTTATTGATCTAGGAATGCTGTGTTTATTGTCTTCAAGCTTCACATCTGCTATTTGTGTCCAGCTGCAGTCACAATCAGCAGGGAGGAAGATTGTGGGGCTGTAGTCTGTCTGACATAAATTATTTCTAGCTCCAGCAAACCCATGCTGAACTGATACCGTGGCTAGTAGTGCACAATGTCTTTTACTTCGTTGGGTCTATGGAAGTTTGTAACAACTGGAGATCTTGCTCTTCTGACTTCCAGGACAGAAGTAGATGAAGAAATAGATGTTTTATATGTCCAGGTACTGGATTCCGGAATCACCTCCATGTCTCCTTGCACTGAAACATCTTATGTTCGTATATGTAGACTTGAATCTTGATGTGTAATTGAAATTCTTTGGCAAAAACTGAAAGTTTGGAATCATTCCTTGAACAAGCATAGATTTGTTAAAGCATTTGTCTTGTGTAGTGACAGTCACATTTTTTAATCAAATTTAGCTTTTCTGAATCCTTTATAATATCACTGTGCTTTTTTTTTTGTATGGAAGATACCAAAATCCTTCCAGTTGCTATGTGTTTAAATACCTTTAAATTAAACCTAAAAAATAGTGTCAGTTCCTACATCCTTTTCACTGCCTGTTAGAGTTTTCCTAGCTTTCACTGACATCCTACGAAAAGCTAGAATCCTGCAAGGTGAGACTGAGGAGTCTCTAGTGCCAGGGGCTATGTAGCTCCCCAGGCTGCTGCACAGCATTTCAGGCTGCTCCAGAATCTCCTTTACTTTAAAATGCAAGCTTAGTCTTTACAAGTATTGAACTAAAACAGCCTTTGGGCTTCTGCATCGTGGAATCATGTTTTCTCTGGGGCTGGTAAAATAGGTAAATATTGGTAAATATAATTAAATAAGGAGAGGGAAACATGAATAAGCAGGAAGGAATTTCCTTAGGTGAACTCTGTATTCCATGTTGAAGGTAGCTCAGAATCATTAACCCAGTTACCCACAGCTCTGTCATCCTATTTGAGTCCTCCAAAAAAATGATCTTGCATGTATTTGAGCATATGGCATAAAAAGGACTGTATATACAGATGTTATTTGAACAATAGTGTTTTTTACTGTCTTTAGCAATTTGGAAGAGAATGAAAAGAACAATTGTTTAAATTGGAGTACTGTGTTAAACAGGTTATGTCTTTTGACTGTTATGAACAGTAATGCATTTTAGAATGAAAAGCAGTAAAATAGAACACAGTGTGGTGAGGTAGTGCTGCTGCTAATTGTTAATGAGATGATAAATATCTTTGTGATTCTAATTTAGGTAAATGCTGTCATTGGAATGGAGGTATGAGTGACTTGAGTAAAAGGAGATGTGAAATAAAATATATTTTCTACTAGGTACGAGCTCATACAGAGAGGAGCGTTCAGAGCCAAAGACGCTGGATTGGTGCCAACTGTGTATACCTGCAACCAGCAACTTCAGGATGAGAATATGCATTTGAGGAAAGATTTGGAAAACTATAAACTTGCTGCGAAGTACGTCATTTGGTCTTAATGAAACTTTGATACACAGTATTAAATTGTCATGTAAAGTAAACCCAAGTACTTAATGGAAATAATAAGTTCCTGTTTGTTATTCTGGCTGTGCATATTTTTCCTTCTAGCTGACATTTGTAATTTCTCTTAGTTGCATTTACTGGGCTATAGAAGACAATTTTCTATATCCAATAATCACAACAAATTACTGCAAAGAATTATGAGGGTATAATATGTAGAACTAGAATATAATTGGTTGTGTTCTGTATTAAAATATAGTGCTATAAATTACAGCTACCACAGAACATCAGCGTAGGAAAAATACCGCTATGCATTTATTCTTTTTATAATTGTAGAAAGTCTTATCATTCTGGCCCTAGTGGTAAATGGGATGTCAGTGCAAATTGCCATCATCGATTGTACTTGTGTGTACATTGTAGTAGCTGATTTTACAAGTTGCTTGTACTTCAGTTATAAGAGTTAAAATATGTAGCCTGTGTAATGGAGAGCTGCAGTGTTGAACTATCTACATGTAACACAGCCTTCTCTGAAGAACTTTTCAGCTGCAGTGTGTTAATTGAGAATTTACCCTGAGAACCAATCACGCACTCATTTTGGTTTTCCCCATGTGTAGTTGTAATATATGGAGCTGTACAACAATGTTTACTCCATCTCTGATTTTCCTCAAGATTGCTCAAGCTAGTAATTTTCACTTAGATTTTTTTTTTATGTGAAAAATAGCTGCTCAATTCTTAAATAATCGTTGCTGCTGATAATAATGATAATGGGATTTTTTCAATGCTAATGATTTATTACATTTTAAATTAATAAACTGTAGTCTAATAGTTAAGTAAACAGCTTTAGTGATCAAGTCAAATATTGAGTAGTCTAAATACACTGTTGTGCTGGGAGATGGGCTGTATAGAAAACATTTCTTTAATTTGCTGCTTCTGTAGAAGTTTGAGAGTTAGGGATTGTCCCTCTTGTTTGAGTGGGAGAGGAAGCAACAGTAAGGCATAGTGAAAGAAAAACAGAATCTGGTCTTTCTGAAATTTATTGTTGTCGGTAGTAATTTTAACAGGCTTACTTTCTTTTTCTTTTTCCCACACCATTTTTTCTTTGTTTTTTCTTCCCCACACTGTTTTTCTTTCTTTTTTTTTCCCTCTAGATGAAGTAGAACATGCTGTAACAAGATAATCTGAGTGCATTACGACTTGATAAGAGTTTTCCTGGGTTTGTTGCGTTGCTGCATGATTGTTTTAGAATATAAAGCTCAAAACCCACTGTGGTGGGTGAATTTTCTCTGGTCATGTATGAGTTGGGTTTTCCCTATAAGACTGTCTCTATGCTCTATGGGATATCAGAACAGTTTTTATGGCAAATGTCTAGTGAAAAGGCTGAAAGATATGATACTGTGCAACAGGAAGAAAACAAGAGGAAAAAGATTACCAATGTGCTGGGTTCCTACAGGCTATCTGTTAAGTAAAACTCCCACTACTCACTTGAGTGAACTGTGCTGAAAAAATAAATCCATAAATTGTACCCAGATTTTTCACACTGGTGTATGATTAAACCTAGAATACTCATGCTCTGGTGGGTTAACAAATGAGTCATGTCACCTATTTGTTATTCCAGTCAGATATAGGGCAAGTCTATATGAGATAAATAAGAACTGGTTAAATTCTGTTTGGCATTGACTGTACTTACTCTGCATGTAGCTTGTTAAAACACTATTAAAATTAGTCCTCCTTTTCCCTGCCTGTAGGTAGAGCTTTTATTTTTGTAGTCTTTCTGCTAGTACTGGAGAGAAGTACATATAGATGTAAAAATTGGTTTCTGGTAATGGTCACTGCTATATTTTTCAAGCTTTTCATTCAAGTAACTTTCGGAGTTCTCATTGATACTGATGTTACAGTTTAGTACTTCTGTGACATTTGTTTCACTTATTTTGTTTTGAACTATGAATTAAACCAGTATTGTTTCTGGAATAATGGGTGAAATTAAGCATTTCTGCTGTACGTACCATGCATTAGTTTTCCCTTGTCTTTTGGGCAAACTGATCATAATACACTAGACTAAATCCATTTACTGCAGTGACTGTTAACAGCGTTTTTTCTTGTTCATTCAATAACTGGAGTCAATAGTCTTGCTGTGATAAAGCAAATATTCCAGCAGGAGCCAAAATTACCTGGAGAACCATTTGAGTTTTCAGGTATTGAGAGAGAATACACAAGCTTACACTGAAAATGAAATGCAGAAAAGCACTAAAGGAATGCTGATTTGACTGGTTAGAAACTGAGGGTTTATGAGCAAAGAAGTTCTCACTGTGCTCTATGGATTAGTTGGATAATGTTGATTGTGAGAATACAGTGCTGTGAAGAAAGCTTTTAATTACATTTGGTATTTCTGAGCTTGGTACTATTGACAGCTATGTGCAGAAAAGAAATGATATTTGGGGCTTGGACTGTGTGGGGGCCCAGGACAAATGAGTGTAAACTAATTACTTCCTGCTTTAATCTTGTTTAGCAATTGGTGGAAGAGATTCAGTGTCTGGAAGCTAACTGTAATTATATTGTGGGTAGTTTAATATAATATTACATGATTGCATGGCAAGCAGGTGGGCAAATGGTGTGGATTGCAGACTGTTGGTGACGTTTCACTGTGATGTTTCATTATTTAAAGACAATCATGATCAGTTTCATTGCCAGTATATGAGTGTGTATTTTTAATAGGTTGTCCAGTGTCTGAAGGCATCTTGAGATGTTACAAAATCCCTGAATGCATAGGTACATTAATAGTTATAAACATCAGCATAACTCTTCTACTGCAAAGCTAGTGATACTTATTACCTTAAGGCTTTGATCCACTACTGAACTTTTTAAAAATAATTTCTAAAAACATACATTGTGACAGAAATCAAAACTGATTTTGTGTGGCTTTGCTGTGTGACAGTAGTAGTTAAAGTACACCTCAAATGTCCTTTCATTCATCTTGAAAGCTACAGTTGAGCTGTGATTGACTGGTAAGGGATGTTATCTGCTGCAGTATTTCTCTAATGGAAACACAGATATTCATTCTAATACACAATAAAAATTTGAGAAGAACATCGCTGAAAATTAACAACACTTACAGGAGACTGGTAAATTTTAATTCTTTGTCTTCAGTGATGATTTCTCATTCAAGCATTTAATGTTCTAGTAATATTTGCTTGAATTGAATAATAAATTATAATTTCATAGCCATATTAACTCTGCTGATCTCATTTAAAATAGCTTGAATCCCATATATTTTGGTGATTTCCTATGGCAAGACCATTTGTGTTGCCTTTGTGTTCAAACACATAGAGAGCACAATGGTATGTCAGCTTTGAGATGTTGTTAATCACAGGGACTGCTAACTGGTGAGCATGCTTCCTAAAATCAGGACAGAAAGATACTTAAAAAGGTTCAAACTTCCTAAGTGTTGTTTGTGAACTCATTTACAAACCTCAGACAAAAACTGTACACAAATTTCTTCCCATCTACCTAATAAATTCCTAAATGTTTAAAGAACTCACACTGTCACAGTGGTTTTCCTAACTTTTCTACTCCTGTTGGGGAGGAAATGACCTTCGCTTTTGCAAAGAGCAAATACCTATTTCCTGTGCAAGCTTCCTTTGCAATTAGACTATTGACCCTACTAATCTTCCCTGTCAGACCCATCTGACTAAAGGCAAGGAAAAAATGTACGGAATAAAGAGTCTTTTCTTTTATGTTTACGGAGTAGAGTATCTTGTGGTGTCCCATGAGTGTGTAGAATGTTCCTAGAGAAAAACAGGTTATTGGTACGTTTGCAATTAATTTTGAAATGGATTCCTTTTTGCTTCCTGCTGTCATGCACAGGAGACTTGGAACAAGCTTCAAACATGACTAAGTAGAGCCTAGAACTTTCTAGCACGTTTTTTTCCAGCAGCTCTTTAAATGCGTGCATTTGCAAGACACTACAGTTATCTTTCTGTTGTGACTTTCTAGCATGTACCGTTACACTGGGCTCCCAACGTGGTGCAGGTCTTAAAAATCAGTATTGCAATACACTTTCATGTAGAATTTGAAACTCACATGAGCACTGCTTTGTAATCACCTGTAATTTGAATTTGTGCCTCCAGAAAATCAAGGCGTCCTTGATATTAAGGTAGGGTTGACATCTGAGATTTATAATGCTAGAATCCTTATGGAGTCTATCTAAAGCTACTGAGGAAAAGTAATGGTGAAGAATACCCGTTGTTTTGTGCAACAGCAAAAAGACTTCAAAAGTACATGTTCTCCACCACCAAGTTTGCAACTTGGATAGAGTAGGCACGTGCGTATCTGAAAACTAATTCTATGTATATTCAACATACTCTGAGCAATTAACAGGAGGAGACTAACCCTTCTCTTATATTTTCTATTTACATATAGCCAAACAAAGGAGGCTTTCATAAAAATGCAGAAAGAACGTGACTTCCATCGAATGCATCATAATAGAGTGGTCCAGGAGAAAAACAAGCTTCTTAGTGACATTAAAAGGTAAAAAATTATTTTAATTGCCATACATGTAATATTAAAGGGAACATCCTCAATTGTTGCCTGATAATGAGATAAAATTGTGGAATTTAAAGTGCTAAAATAAAGCTACCTGCATTTAGTGAATATTCTGGTACATAACAGTTTCTTCTAACCTTTCTGCCATGTCTCAAACAATGTGTAATGATTTTTTTACACTTTCCATGGTGTGATGTGGCATTAGTAAATACATAGTATTTCAAATAATTGAAAAGATAAATAAGATTTTCTTTTACCCAGCTGTTTCTTCTGTAAATGTATAGGGATTTGTGGTTTTAGATCCTTTATCCGTTTTAAGGGTCACTGGTGTCACACCGAGTTCAAAACCTGTGTATTTGTGATTCCCATAGCTGGTATTTTCTGTCCTTTTGTATCTTGAACTTTGCGTATGAAATTTGCTGTGTTGCTTTGGTTGCATAAGCCCAACCTGATCCATTGATACTGAGTTCCAATATAATGGTTTGGGTTGGAAGGGACCTCAGAGCCCATCCAGTTTCAACCCCTTGCCATGAGCAGGGCTGCCTCCCACTGGATCAGGGTGCTGAGCCTGGCCTTCAGCACCTCCAGGGAAGGGGCAGCCGTGACTTCTCTGGGCAAACCTGTGCCAGGCCTCCCCAACCTCACAGGAAAACATTTCTGCCTAAGATCTCATCTGAATCTCCCCTCTTTCAGCTCTAAAACTGTTTACACTAATCCTTTCCCTGTGCTTCCTGATCAAGAGCCCCTCCTCCCAGCTTTCCTGTACCTTTCATAGTTTGTATAGTTTATTTTATCATATTTGATTCCATAATTTTGGCATTCTAGAATTCTATAAGTTTTCTGTCGACTTTTCTGCTTTTTTGCCTCCACAAGCAGAGTTTTTGTTGCTCATCTGAAGATCACTGGGCCAGGTGAAAGAGTTGAGCTTAAATTTCTTCTTTGCATGTGTTTGTGCCAGCACTTACTTTAAAATAACATTAGGGAGTGATTTACGTCTGTGGCTCCAAAGAAAGGCGCAGAATTTTGACTTGTCAGTATTGTTATCAATAAATGCATGTGGTAGCAGCTACATGGTGTACATCTTTAACTTTGAAATCCGTAAATACTAATGCAGGAGAGCACTACTCACTGGTTTAACCTCTGTGCCAGCATTTTGCAAAATACTATGTATTTGAAGCTTAGTGTCCTGTGTTCCTCTTGAGAGATTATATTTTCTTAACTTGTAGTAGTGCTGAAGAAGTACTGTTTTAAGTATTCTAAATGTTCTGTGCAATAAAAAAACTAGTAATCATACTACGACTGTTTTGTCTAGATTAGTATCTTAGCTGATAGTCAGATAATAGCTGTAATTCTCTTTCTTCCAATGTCTGCCAGAAATGAGAAATTAATAAAAATTAATGTGCAAGATACATATGAAGTATTAAGAACAGGTCAATTATAGATGGATTGATTTACAAGAGTTGACTAAACAATGAAACCTCTTATTGATTGACTATTTATGTTTGTTTTCTCATGGTATTCCAGTTGAATAGTTATATCCTAAGTACTTTTTGTCTTCTCTCTGTTGACCTTTTCTCACTTTTGTTCGTTTATTTGGGGAGGGAAAAAAATTATGCGGACTCTGATTTAGCTGATCTTTGAGGTATCAGTTGAACTCCTTTCGTTTGCAGGCTGAAGGCACATTATGCATCATATGAACCAGTGCTGAAGCAGTTGACTGAAAAATACCAGGCTGCACTGAGGCAGAAAGCATTAACTAGTTTTGAGAGAGACAGAGCAGTCGGGCAGGTAAAGCTGTGGTGAACACCACTTGCAAAACTACAAGGAATGCTTTTGTGTTTTGCTTTGGTAAATACGTAGGGTATTTCTGTTAAAGCAACTCACTTAAGAAATACTTCGAAGCAGAATATTTTGTGGAATTTCTTTTTAATAAGTTTCATTAACATTGGTGAAATGTTAATATTGAAAATATGTGAAACTTGGTACCACAAAGGAGTAGCGCTTCGTCTGTACTTGCTCAGTGCTGCTCTACACGAGTCAGCAACGTGCAGATCCTGTTATGTTTTCAGTGTCGACAGCTTGAGGAAAGGTGTGATATTCCAAGAGTCATATGCTTCCATCTGTGCCTTTAGAAATCTCTTAATTTAAGTTTCTTTAATGCTTTTTTCCTACTAGTTTAGGAAGAAATCCATGAAGATACCGGAGACAGGTTTTTGTGTCTTACGGGTGGAATAATAGAAGTAATATTTTACTCTTGTAGTCTTACGTGATTTATAGTTTAGTATACATGGTGTTCTGTCCCTTTAGCAGAGGCACAGATAGGCTGGATAAAAAACAGAAAAAATATCCTGCCTGTGTTTAATGAATAGCTTTTTTCTCAAAAAAAGTAGCATCACAGTATCAGCAGTAGCATCACTTGTATGTGGATAGTGTTAAAGGAATTTACCATGCTTGCACTTTCTTGTAAGAGTCCTCATCTCTCCTTTCCTCTGCCTCCACCTTTTCTCAGGTCACTTGAGAATTTACTTTTAAAAGACTGGGGATGATGGTGATAAGTTTTAGATTTCAGTGAGTAAAAGAAAATGTCCTACATAAAATTAAGGTTGCTGTCCATTTACAGATTACTTTCCATGTACAGTTCTGCTGAACAAGGAGCACAGAACATAGAATAACTCCAGTGCTATGGACTTTCAAGAACCTGCGTTAGTCCTATCTGGTTATGAACTGTATGCTTTCTGCAGTGGTGGTTGTTTTGGAATGCATCATGCCTAATTTTGTGGCATTTTCTTATGATACAGCTGTACAATATATTGTGCTGTTAAGGTAAAGATCAGTGCATTGATAGCAGTGGTTAAAAGCTGATAGTGAGGTAAGAGCCCCAGTATTCTGTGTCTGCCTTGTTTTAATAGAGCTGTGAAGATATTTTGAGAGATTCTGAATGGCTTTTATGTTATCACATTGGTTCACTGTGCCTTTCCAAAGTCTTGAGTAGTGTTTACTACTTAGAGTCAACAATGAGAAAATTCAACAATTATAGATGGAATTTAGTACTTAAATATGCAGACATAAATGCTGAGTGTTGTGAACAGATAGTTCAAAAGCAATGTTTTCATATCACCTCTTGTTCTCTCCTCTTTTTAAATAAGGTTACAGATTTGCAGGCCACATTGCAAAACATAGAGCCTGGATGTGCTGTTCAGTGTCTTGTGACAAAAGGTAAAATATTCCCATCACTGAGCTCAGTCTGGGTGTGGGGGTTTTTTTTGTTGTTGTGATGCATTTCAAAATCTGTTACAGCAGTAAATCAAAATACTTGTGCTATAAACACTTCATCAGCTTTCCTGGTGACACAGCAGCAGTTTGATCGTTTGAATATTTATTTTGAAGTCTGTCCACTAAGGACAGTGAGACTGCTGAAGGCAATGTGTGAGCAACTATGGAAGGACTTCATCCTAGAAATCTGTCCTGCGTCTAGTTTTGTTATTTTATCCACTAATACTGCTTTTATTTTCATGCAAGTGTTCGCCTGCTCATGGTAAGAAGCTTTATGTGGTGGTCTGGAAGCATTCTGAGTGTACTGGTGTAATGAAATCCATCCTTTTATTTCAGCAGGTCTCACTTTAACAGGAGGTTGATAAGGTTATATAGTCCCTGCTGGAATAATATCTTTATCTGTATGGTACTACACTACTTCCCTAGTGTTTTAAATAAATGCATAATTACTGAATTGTTTTTCTAGCTCCATCAGGAAAAAGCTAGCACTACTGTTTGCTAAGTAAATGAAGCCCATGCTATCATGTTCTTTGTGAGCATCACTTCCACTAATAATTTCGAACCTGTTTTTCAATTTCAGCTTCAATTCACAGATAAGTCTCAAATAAATGAGGTTTCTAAGGCTCCTGAAAATATGTGAGACTATGAAAAAGGGGAAGAGTAAGCTCTGCCCTGTGACAACAGAGTACTTGCATGAGAAGGGGGTGTTGCACCTGCCCTAGTCATGAGCAGAACTCCAATCAGAGATGGCAGTTTATCTGACATTAGAGAACCCCAAATTTGTCACATACGTGACCAGGTGTCAGATATTACAACTTACAGGTGAAGCATTTGTTGAGACATTTTTATGTCTTTATGTGTTATGTGTGTTTTTTCCAGGATATTAAAGGTCTAAATTTTCTTTGCACTGGCAGTTTTTTCCAGGTAAAAAGCCTCTGAGTTACCGCAGCCTTTGACAAGACTGAATAGTAGCAACGTAAACTGTTTTGTTTTCTTTTTGGATTTTTAGTTGAGTGAAGAGGCTCACAAGCAATACCTTGGTTATTAAGATGATTTATTTACTGGTAATGTGGTCATTTCTAACACCATTTGCTACTGCCTGCTATTAGAAGTGTAGCATATTCGGTTTAATGTTTTCCTCCAAGTTCTGTTAAGTGTAGGTTGAAGCAGTCGGTCTCCTCAATTGTCATGAAATTCTACAAGCACTGCACTGAGGTCTAATTGTCTGAAAGATGCCCTTCATTCTAGCTGAGGTCTTGGTTTCCCTGCAGCAGTGGGAGGTTTCCATGGCTGAAAAGTCCCTAGAGTACACAGTACTGCGTTTCTAAGCTACTGTGTAGTTAAGGGCATGACTGCTTTCATTTCTGGCAGAACCTGGAAAGGTTCTGTAGTTTTACCCAGTATAAATGAAATTGTAATTCTAGTTCTGTATACAAGCAAATAGCTACTAAACTAACTTCCATAAATACAGGCTTTGGATGTGTTAATACAGTGGAATATTGCAGTACTGGCAGAAAGCCTCTTCAGTGTTTACAGTATCTTTCTGATTTTGGATTCTGCTGCATTTTTTCTGTGAATTATTATCATACTACTCAGCAAGGCGTGTTTCAGGCCCCAAAATGCCTTTCTTTGGATGTATGTGCTGGGTATGCTGGGCTGTAATCTTCAGATCTTCTTAAAGCTAGAAGTATAAACCTTTGCCCCACTAAAGAGCACAGTGCTCATTTTCATCCACTTCAGATAGGGAGGCAGAGAACAGGCTTTTTATTTTATGTTAGTTTAGGGCATATAGTATTCAACTTTTCATTATCTGGCTTGAGGTTATATAGTATGGTTTCATTCTCTGTGCTACTGTTTTACAGTATAGATGTCCCATCCGTCTCTTTCGTATTTCATTTGTTGTTTGAGTAGTTCTAAAAACCACTCTCCGGCTGTTCACAGTCTTGTTTGTTCTCCAAAAAGCTTGAGAGCAATTTATCATACCAAAAAAGTGACAATCAGGGGAGTGCTTTATAAATAACTGTATGGGGAAAAAAAAAGTCACTTAGTCTCCAATACAAATTATTAAGCTCATAAGCCACCCACGTGGTTGTAGAAGCCTTGATTTGCTTCATACCTTGTATATCATAAGTTAAGCAATATTTAATTAATTTATTTCCAGTCCTTTGTCCTCTAATATTACATAATTTGTATTGTTCTCTGTGGGTCATACTTATGTTTCAGTGGGTGATGTTATCTCTTCAGATGCTGTCTGCTGAAGATGGTCATGTTCTCTTGTCTCTAGAATTCTTATTCCTGAGACTGTATAAATGCAAACCTGAGAAGCAAGCAGTGGGTAGATACTGGAAAAAAGTTCTCTGCATTTTTCTCTAAATTCAAGTTCTTAGTTTGAAAGGAACCAGTGCTGTTGGACTTGTAAATCTGCTGTAGGGAGACCTCCTGCCACATTTTTTTCAGTTGCCAGCTCTTCAAGGGTGACTTTTATTGCTGGTACCTTGTAGTTGGAAGACAGCGAACATTGGGATTGACAAATCACCGTTTTCCAAGGTGAGATGCCTTTTTTGGCCGGCTGTCTGTTTTCACTGCAGTGCAGAGCAGGAAGCAACAAGGATAGCTTTGCTGGCAGCAAAAGATTGCCTGTCACTGCTTCTGATGCTTCTTCCCTCCCACAGCCTGAGTTTACCCCAGAACACCTGGAATGCTGGCTTTGCCTAGAGGGCACTGAGAATGTTTTTTGATTAGTTTTGGGTTTACTGAATTGTTGGAGGTTTTGGGCAGTACCTCACTGCCACTATTCATCTGGTCTGTTGTGTGTTTGCTTTTCAGGTTTTTTGTTTTGAGTCCTATAGTGCATAATGCAGAGCAAAGGGAAGCTTCCTTGCATTCACAATGAGTTTGTGTTGGAAACTGCTGTCTGGTGGCCAAGTAGAAAAGAAATCAACAGTAGGTAGTGTTAAATTTAGGAAAACTATTCTGGACTAACTACTTAGGAATTCGATGCAGCAGTTTCCAGCCTGAAGCATTTCAAACATTTGAAGAGGATAGGACTCACAATACGGAGTGTATAATGTTTTCCTGGGGTGTTTGGAGTACCATGGCCAGACTGCTATCTAGCTTTGAAAATGGTGCTTTGTACACAAATCCTTCAAGAAGATGTCTTCATTAGGTGTCTTTTTATTTTCTATTGACTTCCCTTGCTTTTTTCAAGTCAATATGAAGGACATTGAATTGTTGGAGAGGAGCTAGTTAACAGTTACTAGGATTAGGGCTCAGTCACCTTGTAGACTCTTTCTCTGTCCCTTCTATACTCACTCACAAGCCAGCTCTGAAAAAAAAGTTGTGTTTTGAGTTCAGATAATTTTTAAAAAGGACTGAATGTTTTGTGTAAGAAGACTTGCATTAAAACCTGGTTTTGTTTTTGTTTTAAATCTGGTGCTTCTTGGTGTGGTAGCAGGATCATGCATAGAGGGATCTAATTATCCAAGAAAAGTAACAGATTTTATTTAGGTTTTGGTGTGTATTAACCAAGCACTTGTGCCCTTATTTCCAGATCAAGAAGTGTTGCTCTGAAAAAAGACCACTTTTGCCTGAAGGAATTAAGTAATGTTGATTGCGGCTTGATTAAGTGAACTCTGCTATAACAGCTCATTCGAAAAATGTGTTATAAAACTGTTTCTTGCTCATTATGTTTCTTGTATTTTCTATAAACAACAGCTGCTTATTTATTACCCAGTTATGTTCAAAAGTTGAACTGAATGAGTTTCTTTACTCATGGTTGAATTAACTCATTGCTAAGCCTGTTAACTGTGCTTTTCCTTTCCTTGATCTGATGTAATTGCTGTTAGAAGGTCACGCAAAAAGAAATTTAAAATGCACCTGTTAAAGTACTTGAACCTGGTTATCCCCTTTTCATCTACAATGCAAGCAGAATAGAAAATCTAAACATGTGCTGTTGACATCTTATTGCAATCGCAACAGTTCTTTAGAACTTGTTTTTTCTTGATTTTAATGGTTGCTGATTTTTTAGGCCTTTCAGCTATTGTTACTTGTTTTATGTGTGTTTCAAAAGCAGCACCAACAAACTAAATGCTCTGTGAGCAATGTGAGTTGGTAGCAGTTACTGGGCACGTAGAAGGAGTTTGCACCCGGTTTGATCCAGAGAAAGTTGTTATTCAGAATATCTGTGTCAGTAACTTTTAACTCTTTAAGCAGTGAGAATACAGATGTTTTGTTAGACCAGGCACAGTTAATTTTATCAGTTAGTTTTACTCATGTTGGGTGTGCAGGAACATTTTGTATTTCCTTTATTTGTGTTTTTTTGCCTCAAGTCAGAGTTTGCATTTTTGGTGTCAAGGTCTTAATGAAACTATTTTACAGGATCAGGCATCTAGAAATGTGTAGTGTGAAATACATTTGTTTCATCTGGGTTTTAGCTGTATAATGTCTCTCTACTTGAGATTTTTTTCAAAGAACTGGGAGGGACAGAATTGCCTAAATCCTGATGGAATTCAGAATTCCATTCCTTTTCCTGTGGACACATGTACATGCTGCAACAAAATAAAGGATCACAAGGGGCTGCGTGCAGATGTGTGAGCTGCCAGTACAAAGAGTAGCAGATCCTTTCTGCTGGATCATGGCAGATGTGTTGTACAATAGTCCACATGCCCTGTACTGTTCTTCATATTCCTTTCAGCCTTTTCTGATGACTTACAGCTGTGTTACTCCTCAGGATTTCTATGAGTTACCGATTCATAACTAGCTCCTTGCTTGAAAGATGGGTTGGAGAAAGTGCAGGGAAGCAAAAGGGAATGCAGGCTGTCCATCGGAATAATGCATTGGAAGTAGATATCAGATGCAGTGGGGTGCTGAGGGGAGAGATGAATTGAATTCATTTTACTTTGGCTCTCCTGTATGGCAAGATTGAAAAATTATAGCTGCATTTTGGGGACAAAATTATAGGTACCATTGGATAAGCTGAAATAGATGGTGCCAAAATAACTTGTGGAGCAGACTTCTATGTAGACTTGGAACGCTTTATATGGATGGCGCCTGAATATATTTTTATTTAAAACCATGTTTCTTTAAGAATTTCACTTTTCTAGCTAATATTAAGTGTAGAGCCATCTTCCAGAAAAGTAAGTAAAAAAAAATATTCTGTTTATATTTTGTTTTATTTTATAGTAGGCCATGAATGTCAGGGGAAAAAAGAATTGAAAGGCCGCACCCAGAGAGCTCTTCGGGAAGCTAGGCAGGAAAGATATCCTTCATGCCAAAACCCCTTCATGTGATCCAGTCAAAGATGGACAATATAATCAAAGGTACGTGACATAATCTGTACTTGCACAGTAATCCAAAGTACGCTTCAAATGTTTACTAAGGTGTGGTGAAAAACACTTGTCTAACATGAAGGCAGGAAGTCTGTCATCTAGTGAAAAGTGCATAGTAGAAGTAAACAGGACAAGTAGGTAGCAGGGTTTTATTTTTAATGCATCTAATTTTTCAGGCAATGAGAGTAACTTGGATTAGTTGAAGCTTGCAAGCTCCTTTTAGGTTGTCTGATGTATTGACCCTGTAGAGGAAGAGCACTGACCTTAAATGTTTGTTGCTCTGTTTCTTTTGTAACTGAAGAAATCCTGTCCTATTCTGTAGTGCTTGCAAATGTTTCAAGCATTTCAAGCTGTCTGTTTCAGCTAGGTCTGAAAGGAATAACATCCTGGAGACTAAGGGCAATAAATTGCTGCTTTCTTAATAGTCAATGAAGTTTCTAATCTTGAGTATACCAGAGGGTGTTGCTGTTTCAGTTTGGAAGTTGTGCAAAATCAAAATTAATCCCTGGGTTTTTTTTTTTCTGTTCTTGTAAGGAGTTTATTTTCTTTACTTTATTCTACTTGGTTTCTTTATTGAGGTTGCATTTTGGCATTATATAAGTGCTTTTTATTTTCCAAAATAAAGGTAAACATTCTAATATCTAAAATTCCTTAAACTCTTATAACTATTACACTGGCTTACTTTTGTTTGAGAATCGCAGTTAGAGATTAAACTGTGTGTTTTCGAGAAGCAAAAATAGGTTTAGTATGTGTTGATGTATTTTGAATCAGCTTCAGTCTTTCCTTTTCCCTGTCTCCACAAGAGTATGTATGTCATGATTAATTTTTTTTGTATGTTTTGTCTCTTTTTGCAAGGGCATTTCTTCTGTGTGAGGCCAGCAGTGCACCTCTCCTCTGAGAAACACACCATTTTTTCTGGTTTCATCAGTTTGCAGTCTGCTGAACCTGCAAATAAAATAATAAAATAATAAAATAAGTGTATGTTCTGTTGTTTCTGAAACACTTCTTAGCACAAACTGGAATTAATTCTCTGTGCTGTCTCCTAACCTGTCAGTACCTGAGTTATTGGAATATTTGCTTATCAGCCCATCCCTACTTCTCCTGTTCTAAATTCAGTGGTTAGAAACTTCTTAGACTCTCATAGGTATGTCTTTTCATTTTGGCTTGTGAACAGGTGAGTATTTCTTGGCTCATGAATTCTTATTTTTTTTTCCTGTTTCTACTGAAGTCATCAGAATTTTTATAGTAAACTTCAGTGGAGTTGTGTTTCATCCCTAGAATATATAAGCTCTACACAGGTTGCGTACCTATCTGGCTCTTTCTTGTTCTTTGAAACTTATGAACACTGCTAGTTGACTGGTTCTGGCAAGCATCTGTGTTTCTGTAGGTCTTATGTTTCCCAAATGAGTCCTACCAGAGGCCTTGATGTCTTTATTTAATCAATGGATTAGACAACTGGAATAACTCCAGAAATAAGACATCAGAAAATATGGGTGTGTTTGAATGCACTGTATTTTAACCATGGCTAAGGAATAATCTAAAACTTCCGGTGTGAGACTAACGTGTCTTTTCCAACAATGGAACCCTCTTTCCACTTCAAATTTCCTGGACCTTAGATCCTGCGTGTGGATTGTCTTATTTTTTTGGCTGTTAGAAATAAATGGCAAAGGGAATGATGAGTCAGAGGGTGAAGGGGTGAGTTAAAATAGTGTTTAAAACAAAGATACTCATAGAGCTCTACCTTGTAGTGTGCAATTATTGAACTGCAGTTATCCCATAAATTATTGTTTTAAAATAGTGCATTCTTACTCAGTTGTCTTGAGTGTCTGCTCCAGTCATAAGGATTAGGTGTGAGTGCCCTTCTTTAGCTCATTTTATGTGATATGTAGATTTACACTACTGTGTGGTGCCTGATCTCCTTTGACCTGTATTAAAAGATTTTTTAATTCTGCTGTATCTTTGTGTGACTTATTTTTTTCTTGCAATGATTCAATATGGCAAGGTCTTTATTGAAGAGTATACCATAAATAAGTCCTGTTCTCATTAACAATAATGAAAATAACACTTCAAATTTTTTTTGGGAGGGGGGATTAAATTGATTTACATGTATCCAGATTATTACTACACTTTAATTTCCCTTTATAAGAGAAAGGAATTAAGAGTCAGAGCATAAACTGGTCAGTTCCACAGAGTTCATTTGAGGAAAATACAGGAAGGATTAAAGGCATTTAAAAAGCATGTGTTCAGGCAGTGCGTTTATGACAAAATAAACAAAAAGGAAACAGAATATGGGATATTTAAGTGAAAATTCAGTGTCAGATGTTGTTTAGCTCTTTTCAGAAGTACTTAAGTGAGCATGTACAGCTTACAAAAGTTCAGAATGAACAGTTTATCCAATTTTAGAACATAGGCATTTGATTATATTGTGTTCAGTAAAAAGCAAATACATTGTAATGAAATTGTATCCTTGAGACAAAATGATAAATATTTGTTAACTCTCCTGTTACACAGGAGTGAACTATGGTGAGGAAAATGATTTAAAATCATTTCTGTGTTGTGTAGCTAAACAGTGACCTAACAAATGCCTGTGCTTACTTCTCAGATGCAAATATGACTCATAACTGAGCTAGAACACTTACTTCAAGGACAGACATATACTGTGTTATTGTAATATCCTGTAAAAACTGACACAGAATTTAAGCCTAAGATCCCTTTGATGTGAAGTTTACCACCGAAACAGTGGAAAAGCAACTGGAGTTTTTCTGATAGAGAATGTATTCTCCTGATGTTAAAATCTTTGTTACCAGACTCAATTAGATTATACAGTAATAGGCAATTAGGCTAAACTGTTTACATATCTGCTAGGTAGCCCTTAATAAGCCAGTATCAGTGGCATGAATATTCTTAGATTAAGAATGTACATATAGCACTCTTTAAACAATTAATTCAAATACATTCACAGGTCATTTAAATTTTTGAGAACCTTTGGTAATGTGATTTTAATTATGCTGTTGAAATATACTTTTCCTGGTTTTGTCTGGTTTACTGTATTAGTTTCCACAGAGTATCATGTGTGTTTTATTGTTTGTTAGTTAGCTTCTTTATTTTTGGTAAATTCTATTTCCACATATAATGCATCACAAGGTAATTTCATTTTCTGAAGTTTTATTTGATGTAAAACTTCATCAAAAGATATGTTGGACATTTCTGGAGTTGACACATTATTTCTGTGGAATATATTATGAAATTATGGTCAACGGTATATTAAAAAAACAGAAGTAAAGTCCAGTAAAACATAATAGCTTGTGTAATTAATAATACTTCGGGTCAAAATATGACGTGTACATGTATAAAATCCAGATTTATCCTCAATTGTGTGGAAGACAGTGTGCACAAATTGTGACAACTACTGGCTCTGTGCTCTCAAGCAGAAGGGAACCTATACCCAAATAATTACTTAATCAGACTATTGATCTTGGATATAAATGAGTCCAGGCATGTTTGGACAGAATTAGAAAGATGAGGTCCCAAAATAGTTTGAGAGAGTCATAAATGAAGTAGACATTCATTCTGTGTTTCTAGTAAGGCTGCTAAGGGATTGCTGATTTGAAATCCAGTAGAGAGAAGATGATTGACAGATAATCCTGGGAATACTCATTTCTAACATTCCTTCACTGGCACAGAGTTAATACCAGTTACAAAGATTTAAGGTTGCAGTCTAGAGAAGGGAAAAGGAAATACATCTATTTCAAATAAGATAAAAAATAAAAGCTAAGAAATTATAGACTAGACAGTATAACTTAATTCCCCAAAGAAATTTGTAGTGAATAAATGAGATTTTACTTGACATCTGGAAAAAACCTGGACAAGAAGTAAATGTGGAAATGGATTTTCAAGGAAAAAATGTTTCAATCCAGTCTAAATTGCATCCATAAGAGGATAAGAAGTCTCAGGGATAGAATAGAAGAGGAGCAATGAATGTTGTAACCTCATCTCATTCTTATAAGATCTCTGATGTTTTTAATAAGGCTTTGGATTCCTGTCTCACAGATGATCTGTAGTAAAAGCTGTGGAAATCTGGCCTGATAAACTTTCTTAAATTAATGGAAAACTGATGGGAAACAAGGAAATGCATTGAATAGGCTTTTGCTGGGATTTATTTTCCTCAATGGTGAAGAAAATGGAACAGAAAATATGCTTACTAACCTTGCAGACAAGGAAACTGGGTTTTGGGGGAGGGGGGAATGCGTGGAACTGATTTCTGTGGGGGGAGAACTGCAAGTGCAGTTGAGGACAGGAGTACAATTCAAAACTTGACCTATTGGAGAAGTGATCTGCAGAAATAACATGCAGTGTTTTAAAAGGCACAAACCTCTGCCTTTAAGAAACCCATCAAATGTACAAATAGAGAACAAAATGAGAAACCGTTGATCCAATAGCTTTTGTTTAGAATAGGCACTAGGGTTTGTTGTACAAAACAAGCTTAGCATGAGCCAGCAATGATGATATTGAGAAATAACTGTTGTTTAAACAGGGAATTTTGTATGGAGGATGTGGAATATTCTCGTGTTATTTAGATGACATGTGAGGCTGTGCAGTTTGGTCACAGCTCTTGAGAAGAACATCTACAGTAGAGCAATAAGAATGGTTACATAGATATCTGTGAAGCATGACTCAAAATGAAGGTAAAAAGTGAAATTATATAGTTTACACAAAAAACACTGGGGGAGAGAGTATACATCCTTAAAAATCTAAGAATACTGTTTTTTTTAAACGAAACAAAAATAGCACAAAACAACCTGTAGAACAAGAATTAAAAGTAGGGATCTAACAATAAAGGGTAAGAGTCCATAATAAAATTTATGGTGGTAAACACAGTGAAGCAATGGAATAGCACTAGAATAACAGCACAATAAGAGAATAATAGCACTAGAACTGGATGATCTTTAAGATCCTTTCCAACCCAAACCATCTCATGGTTCTATGAATGTACTGCTTAGGGGGTTTGTGTTGCTGAAATAGGATATTTCTGTGGAATAACATAGGTGTGGTGTCTTCTTGGGAATGGGAATGTACTCAATGACCAGCAGAAGCATTGTTAAGCTGTCATCATTGGTTGATTTGCACTCCAAAATTGTTCTTAAGGTGAAAGACTTTCTACCTTGCCATAGAACAACAGACCTCTTTTAAAGAATACCAATACCAAAGTAAGGTTCTCTAGTTTCTGTTAGTCTTGATGTCTGGGGAAAGGAGGAGGGCTTGCATTTGTGCCCACTGATGGGAAAACCTCCAGAACATACGCCAGTCAGGAAATTGTGTTTGAAGCAATGAGTGCGACTGTGGCCCTAGAGCAAGTACATCAGGCTCAGCTTCTTGTCCAGTGGGGCTGTCATCAAATACAAAGTGGGAGCTGGCATTACTGCCATGATAGTGGATATTAAACAGCAAAGAATATGTGTCTTTAGAATATGATGCCTTCTTATTCCTACTTACGGAATTAATGTTCTGTTACACAAATATTAAGAATATGATCCAACATTAACTGGACATAAGCTAAAAAGTGTTCTTCAGTTAATTTTGGTGGAATTGTTTAAAAGAATTGCCTATTTAATTAGGCAATGCTATCATTTTCCAAAAAACTACTATGGACTTACATGGTAAAAAGAAAAAAACTTCTTTTTAGATGAAATCCATGCTTTTGTTTTAATTTATGTGTGATATTCTGTAAGTAATAGATGATGTGAAGGGTTCCTTTAGTTTTAACCTTTTCCTAAATGTGTGTTTTGAAATGACAAGTCTACCTGGAGAAAATAAAATAACGTTTAAGAATGTTAGCTACTAATAAAGCTGTAAATAAGAAAATATTCATACATCTTTAAGAAGGATTTCTAAAAGACAACATAGATGTAATATTTCATTTATCATAGCAGCTTTGTTAAATCAAAACACTCAAAGCTGTGCATTTCTAGAAATAGATTGTTTGAATGTTTGAAGCCGTTAGTCCTTGATAAAATTACCTTGCAGAACATCCAAGGGCTTTGTATGTGCCAAAGAGCATGGCTTATTTCGAGTCATTACATGCTGCTAAGAATAATAAAATAACAGGCCCCTGAGACTGGAAATAAATACAGAAGAACCTTGGCAAGTAAGATGCATTTGATTCTAATTCTAATTGTAGATATGCTTTGCATATTCATAGATTTCTTTCTGTAGTTGAGTATAAATAGTGACAGATTTTAGAATAATAGCCTATTTTCTGCAAGACTGTGAATATTGCTTGCTAGAATCATGCAAAAACTACTGATCATAAAACTGATAATTTTTAATTTGCAAATGTTTCAGTTTGCTGGAATACTGAAATTATATTTAGTTTAAGAAAAAAAATTTGTTGCTGAGAAAATGTAAATAATAGAAACAATTTATGTAAATGTAAAATAATAAAGGCTTTAACATGTGTGGTTTTCTTTATTTTTGTTGGTAGCTATTGCTGTCTTCCTCAAGACAGACACTCCTGTCAAATGGGAAAAGTTGGGAATCGGGTTGTGCATAATGGTTTCCATCTATGCTTTCTCTTGTTCACCTTGGGCTTTGTGGTAGGACTTGACTTGTGTGATTTAAGAGGGACTTGACAACTGAGCAAGGGCCTCTGTACAAAGCATTTAGAGTAGGTGCATGAATGATGCTTTTACAACTCTGTAAAGTCAGCGTTGTTTGGCCTTGGAAACCATAACTGAGTAATTTCATTAGTGCTGGAATAATGTTTTGTTTTCCCTTTAATTGAAGTGTCAAGACCTTAAAATTTCTCTTGGAAATCGTTAGGGAGTTTTGGAGAGGCCGAGGAGAATGGCTTGTTTGTGCTTCTCCCTTCCCAAAAAAATGTTCAGTGCTTGCAGCACATCTTTTGGAACATGCTGAGGTGAAACACCACCACCTGGTATTCTGCCAGTGCCACTTCTCTCTGTAACTGTGCAATAGCAATGCTCTTGAGAATGTTTCGCTTTTGCCAATGCATCTGTTCTTTTGAAGGAAAGAGAAATCACTGAGAATCATCTGCCCTGCACAACCCCTGGGGTTGGGTACCTTGGTTACCGTGTTATTGGTGCAAACTTTATTACATTTGAAAAATATTGATTTTAAGAAGAGATTTTTTTTGTGTGTGTGTGAGAGGAAAAAATCTAAGTTCTACAGAAGCCTGTTTCCAGTTACAATCTGGGTTTTAAGGTCCATTTCATAATAACTTTATAATACAAGTGGTCGGATGAGTGATGTGATACTCTTAGAACCTTGTCCAGCCTTTTTAGGTGTTCTGTAGTTTAAATGAGATGGCCCAGCACCCTGTCAAGCTGAGCCTTAAAAGTGTCCAGTGTAAAGGAATCCATTGCTCCCCTGGGGAGATTATTCCAAGGTTCAGCTGTTCTCATGGTGAAAAATTTTCTTCTGGAATCCAATTGAACTATCTCCAGCAGCAACTTCTGCCCATTACCCCTTGTGTTTTCCATGTGGTAATTGTGTTGGATGTGACTAATCACAGTTATATTTTTAAAGAAGTATTCTTCCAAAAGAACCATTTGCAATGTAAAATCCAGTAGTTCAGTTGATGTTGAGGGATGTGGCTTCAAGGAAGGGCAATGTGTGAGCTGCTGTATAATACACCGAGAGAAACAGAAGTCACTTAAATGAGGCAAAACTTAACAATACTAATTGTTTTGTGTTTTGCCATTTTAATGTAGTATAAATTATTCATGCATAAAACCAAATCCCTTTCAAATGAGTGAAAAGTGATTCAAATACGAAATAAGAACTCAAGATGCTTAAAATCTGGAAGGAAGTGCTCATTTGCTCACTAACTGGGGTACTGATATTATAAATTAACTGTTCTACACTAAGTTATGGATTTTGGTGTTTCAGTCGTTTTTGTCAATATTTAAACAAAGTGTTTGCATATGTAAACATCACTTCACCATTCACTATTAGCATTTAGTTTTCATGGTAACGAATCTCTTTAACATACCATAAGTACTGTGGTAAGAACACAGACTGCTTATCATATTTTAGCCTTGTTTATCTTACGTATTCAAACAGTACCTCTGGGAGTACAAAGCAAAATCTTAATTGTTTTTTTTTTGTTTGAATACAATGAAATGAAATAAAATGCTAGGGCTGTATTGCAGGCAGTGTACGAATTAATAATCAAACAATTTCTTCCAGGAAATTCAATTGTTTTTCACGGGAATGTCACGTACTATGAAGTTAATGTTAATGGGTCACAGCGCTTTTCTTAATTGGATTACCAGTTCAAATCTAGACCTGACAAGTTTGATCAGGATTAAAACTCACTGTTGTGTAAGTGTGGATTTGTTGATCATCTTCTACATGTGATAACTGAAGTGAAATCTGTCAGCAGGGAGATTGAGGTCTGAAAATTTTTCATCTCAGTCTTCAGGAGAAACGCAGTTGGGATGCAGAGAAGCTTTTGCTGGGCTTTCTGTCACATCTGAGACCCTTACAGGTTGCTGCCCTCCACCCTGATTCGTCCTTTCTTTATCTTTAACACCAGCTCAGTTTATACACATCACTGCATGATGTCGAATGGTAACACCTTCACTCCTGTTCGGTGAGGGGTTTGCTTTCCTGAGGAAATGGTCCTTGGAGAAGGATTTCTGCTGAAAACTAACCTTCAAGAATGTCTTCACAAGTGGGGTTTCATGCCAATGGAACATAAATAATTTCAGAGAGTGATGTTCAGGTAATAAAAGTGGATCAAATCTACTGCTGCTGAGTGCATCTACTTGTCTAGACCACAACTGCTACACAGCCTACACTACAACAGAAAGCAGTTTTGTGGACACATTGAGTGTATACATATTGTATGTGCTCTATGGTGTGCAAGCCCTGGCTTGAAACTAGCCAGGTAAAACAGGAAGAGCAGCATGTGTCCATGCTAATGTAACAGAGAATACACCAATTACGTGTTCCAGCACAGATCGCAGCGTTGGTTAATGGGACTATCTTGTCCTTGGTTTTGCATTATTTCAAATAAGAAAAATAGTAATGAAGACAGAGATTAAATACAAGCTATTTTTAATTTTAAAGATTATCCTTTGGGGAAAGAACTCCACGCATTTTGAGTGTATTTTATTTGCAGTTTTTGAATTAGTTGGTAAGTGTTTGTTTCTGTCCAAACATAATAATGATTTGAAAGAGATATTGTGTTCCACAGTATAAGGCTCTGGCAGCTCTTTCTACTGCTGTTTCTCATCTGGTGTTGACCAGCTTCCCTTTTTCTGATCTTGCCTCTGTAGCTTCTCTTCTGTTTTGCAGACTAGTAGTTCATGGTCAGTTTTTGCCTCCCACCAAAACTTTGAACAACTACCAGTGTGTGTAGAGTTGCTTTGATCTCAGAAATCCATCTATGCTGAGATACTTTTGGCAACAGTGATGAAGAGAAGCTGGAAGGGCTTTGGCACTACTGTTTATTTAAAGTTTTGTTTTATTGTAATGGCAGACAGCCTATTATGTACTAATTAAGTATTTTAGAAACTGTATAAAGGTAAAAGGAATTAGAGGACAAGGCTGTCAATTCTTGGAATACCTTCAAGGTTAATGGGTTACATCTTGTGTTGTGTTCCATACCTTGTGTAGTCTTTCTAAAAACACAGCCAAACCAACTAACGTACTCCTATATGTTCTTACCCTTGGTGCTAGGTTAACTGATTTTTGGTCTGAGAATCATAGCAAGGAGCTCTTGACAATCTATTTGTAACTTCTTTCTGCTCTTAGCATGACACACTCGCAGTGAGCTTCTAGTCACCATCTGGTGATGTGGATGAGCCACCAGCCTCAGTGGTTGTGGAGCAGGCTGCTGGTGCCAATGTTGTGGTTAGGAGCTCAGAACACACCAGCACCTGTGCAGGACACTGTTCTGATTCAGCTATATCAGCTACTCAGCCACGCTTCAATGGTCTTAAGTCTTCTGCATTTAGAACAACCTGTTTTTTTGGAATAAAGTTTGTTTTCTTGAAAAATTTATGATTTTTAGGAAAGCTTTTTTTAATTGGAGACTTTGGAGCTATAAATAGTGTTCCCAATATTACCAATCTTGTTTTCTTTACTTCTAAATATGTATTTTTACTAGTGGAATTAATTCATCATGAGTTTCATGTTCAAAGCAAGCTACTGTAATAAAATCAATGAGATAAAACAAAAAGGTAACATTTTTGTTTTTCTTTCCAGCCAAATGTATTTCAGTATCATTTTAGTAAGTCATTGGATTATTCTAGTCAATATTTTATTAGTGGTATCTCTTTGGTGAGTATGCATCAACTCTAACTTGGTTGTTCTTTTTTACTGCACAAGTATGTGCCTGTGTTTTCCCAGTGGGTGTTTCATCTACTTGTGACTTATGTTGTCCTAATATACTTCAGATGCACAATCAGTATATGTAGGCTGTTGACCAATGGGTTTTAAAGTTTCTCACTTTCTCTTCTCCAAATATTATCTGTATACTTAGCAACAATTGGTGTCTAAAGCTTTGCAAAGATTCTCTGTCATGGAATTTAGTAGAGTAGGTGCCTAAATGCTTTTGAGAATATAAGGCTCATGCTGAGATTGGGTTGATGATCCTGTCTAATAAATTTTCTAAGCATGTTGAGATTCTGTTTGAAGTCAGCTATCACTGTATAATGTTGTACTGTGAAGGCTAAATTTCTGGTAATCAAGGATCTTAATAACCAGTCGAACACATCTAATAGCTTAGTGCTGCTGATAAGGTTCTGATTTTCTGTCTGTTTACTTTTCTCCTTCCTCCTTACATTTTTGCAGAGAAGAATCCATTTTTTTGGTGGTGGTTGCTGGTGGTTTAGTTAGGTGAACAGGTTTGCTGTGGAATCAAAGTGATGCTTTGTTGTGTGAGGGTAGGTGAAGCTGTGTTAACATGTGTGAGGGCACAGGATCATCTCTCTGGCTGTTAGATGAATATATGAATGTGGAAATCTCCCTTTCATTTCCTACTCACTGTGCAGTAGGTGACCGTTTCTAGAGGGGATTCCTAGTTTGTGATGACTCTTAAAGAATCCTAAAAGACTTTCTACATCTGGGGCAGAGTTCTCCTGAAGCTGATGAGGCATGTGTAACTGATTGAACCAGTGGTGAGAGACTGTCCAATTGTAAAGGAGACCTTCTACCTGTTTGTTTCTTCTACAGGTTTCTTCTGAATGTCATGTCTTTGATTTCTGCCTGGTCCTCTTCAGATAGTCCAGGAAGGCATGCCTTTCTTTGGTGTTTTGGGTTTGAGAAAGCTGAAATTCTAGTGTTGTGATCAACACTTACTGCTGTGTGAATCCTTGCATTTCACCTTTCTATTGAAGTGGGCGTAAAAGCTACAAATACGGAGACCTTATATCAGTGCAAAAACCATACGGGTTATGTAGTAAGACCTTCTGTTTGGTGTCTTTTCTATAGATACTTGAACTGCTGCTCGCAGCTGTTACTTTGAAAACTGCTTTTAGTACTTGTTTCTTGCCCCTGCACCAAACTCTTCTCCCAGGAATAACCAGGTAATTCTGTGCTGTTTTATCTGCAGTTCTCTATGCAATATTATAACTTAAAATTTTAAGCCTTACATTAAAAATTTCTTTTTCTTTTTAAGTGTTACTCTTTGAGGTTTCTGTGATGATAGCAGTTTATCTTATGCTTTGTTCTTTATGTTCTCTTTAGATTAGTCAGAAAAGGGAAGTTTTGGAGAGAATGTACTCATCAGTTTGATAGAAGCTTCCATAAAATGTGATGAAGGCAGTATTAAGGTCACAGGTGCACACAGATAGTTTGAACTTGTATTAGTACTAAAACTTCAGATGAAAAAATTCTACATAGCTTAATTTAGACATGGAAATATGGAGTTACGATCCTGGTTATGGAAACTGTTTTAATTATGCTTTTGCAGCATATTTTCTCCCTCTTCATGAAATGTGGCTGTGTGCTGTGGAGGGTTTTTCCCATAGAAGCGTCATCACTGTGTATACTGGACACTGGTGATGATACAGAAACAGCTCAGGAATCAACTTTCACTTCCCTAGAAAGAAGGAAAGGAGCGTACTATGATGTGACCCAAAACTGAGGCATTAAAAAGCTTGAATTTATCTGTAGGTTCCCCTAAGTGCAGTAATGTTGTCCTAATTTCACTTAGGAGGCTTGGTGTCAGTGAAAGGAACAGGAATCTTTCAAACTTCCCAGTTTTTCTGGATGGAGCATTGATAATGGAATGTAGAATAGGTGTTTGTGTAAGATGTTTCTTAATTTTAAAATGTGTTTTCTTTTGAGTGTGTGTGTTCTGAATAAATGAGATAGTGTGTTAAGCTATTGGTCTGCAGATAATACTGAGAGAACACAATCAGAGGTGCTGTAATGTTTTCATTGAAATTCATCACTTCTGCATACTTAATGTAAGTTTTTTTTGACTTCAGAAAAAGGATAAATGTATTTTGAATTGTGGGAATGATACAACTTAAGAGGAATGATTTTTTTTTTCATGAGCATTACTTTACGCAGTTGAACTGTAATTCTGAACACATATTTTGTTTTTCTCTACAGCAAAAAAAATGATCTCTAATAGCTAAAAAGTTGCCAGTATGATTCTAGGAAATTTGAGTCTAATTTGGAGGCAGAGTAATACAGAATTTTTCATTAGTTAGGGGCTGAAAGTTGGAGACTACGTTGGGTTTTCCTTCAGGGCAAATATGAAGGGGCCAGAGGCACAGTTTATGGCTGAAACATTACAGGCAATGGCTGAGATCACATAGGAAAGATATTTTTAAACATATTAAATGCCCTTAGTTAACTGCCGTTCTGTTGAGTAAAAACTGTTGTGTTTTTCCCAGTTTTATTGTGTGAAAGCCCTTTCCAATTTTGCCTTCAGATCGAAGGCAGCAGCACAGCAAAAAAATGGAACCATTTAAGGCGTTGGTGTGAGAGCTGGGGTTAGAAGGGAAAAATAAAAGAATGAAATGGCAGATGAGGAAGACAAGGCAGCTCTGAGTCAGATGGCTGGATCTTTGGGGAGCCTGAAACAAGAGCAGTTTGCAGTGTAGTGCAGGAATTAATGTAAGCTTGGGGAAGTGCAGAGAAGAATGGGTGGTTGAATCCTGTGTTGCAGATGAAGGGTGAGAGCTGTAATAAGTGGAAGTTTGCAGTCGTGCACTCTAGATAAGAATTGAGAAACTGAAGACTTGCCAGCAGAAGTAGATTTTATACCTAGGTCCAAAAAGTGTTTTCCAGAAATGCTATTTTTCTAAAACTCCTTGTCCTGTTGTTGCTTTCACTGTAAGAACACTTTGAAATCCATGCCTGTTGAAGTAGTAGGACTTGGAAGGTTGCAGTGCAGGACTCTCCTGCATAACTGGAATAATCATGTTCTACGTACCTAGGAGTACTCGGAAGCTAGAAAAAGAACTAAAGTGTTGGAAGAACACGTCAGATAACTATGAACTGCAAGTAAACCAACAACGAGGCAATGATGCAGGTTGTAGATGATAAGTAAGGTGATGGAACATTATTATGATTTAGAATTTCAGAGGACAAAAGTAGAGCAAAGTTAAAATTTGTGTGTGGGAAGCCATACTGGAGTTTTTATGTTGTGAAAACAACCTGGAATGAGAGAGTGTCACAGGAAATCTAATTTGCCTGCTCCTGTCCACTTGGGTTTGCTGTGAAGATGAATGTCTTAAGGTGCCTTGCTGTCCTATAGAGAAGGATGCCAAAAGATGGGATAGAAGATGGACATTTACTAGAACAAGTTATTTCCTAATACAAGAGGGAGTGAAATTCAGATTTAGAACGTATTAGTTACATTTTTGTGTGGGTTATTACTGTGGATAAGGGGGAGTTGTACCTGCTTAGGCACATTCAAAGGGCAATTAAATAATTTTGACCAGTGAATCAGGGATCAAGGGAGAGTTTGAACCACTGTAGATCCTCAAGAATTGGGAAAGTTAGTAGAAAATGCCTTTGTTATGGGACTAGGTTAAGCAAACCAAAGCAAAGGTTTAAGATATAAGGATTGTCACAGTAACATGAAGGGAGTGTACTTTCCTAAAAACCTCTATTTGCACAATTTCTTTTATTTTTCTCTAAGCTAATTCTCTATACTGGTAGGTTCTCTATGCTTTAAGACAGGATTCTTCAGTGTCCACTTCTCAGCCTGTTTTTTCCCATAGCGTCTAGAACTTTTTTTTATCCAGAGTTGATATCTAGAACTATCCTGTGGACGAGAACAGGCTGCTGTGACCTATGATCACGTACATTTTTAATAGTTCTGGGTGGTGGTGGGTTTTATCTCTCTTTCCTCTGTAGATTTCTAATGTTGCATCTTCAAGTATTAGGCTCAAAAGTAAATTCTGTGGGTTGCTACCCAGTTGTGTCTCAGAACTGGCCATACAACTTCTCTCTGAGCCCACAGAGGTATTTGGGTATATTAACACTCTTAAAAACTAATAAAGCTAATACCTGTGTTCTTCATACTCATCATGTGCGGTACCTACTGATGGGGAAATTTGACATCTTCAGTAAGAGCTTCAAAACTGTTCAGACAATGCCCAAGTGCCTCGATTGAGAATGAAATTGCAGGTGGTCTGGAATCTGCCTGTGACGAACTGATTTCAGATATTCCCTCTGACTGGGTCGGCATTGACAGAACAGAAAGCTGCTGTGTAGGAAAGGGTAGCTCTACATTTTGAAGAGGGAGAGCAAAAAAGCCACATAAGATCTAGTTCTGTTTCAGGATTAAGTTGGTTTGAGGGGCTAAGGATGATAAAAAGCAATACAAGCTGTTACTTGCATTTTTGCTAGAGGAATAGGATTTTAAATACCAAAAAACCCAGATCTATTGGGTAAACCATTGCCGTTTTTCAGAGTAAAATTTATTTAAGATTCCCATGGCCTCTGTCCACACAAACAAATTACCTCTCTATTAAGAGTACATGGATTAGGTTTAAAAATTGAATAAAATCTTACAGGTTTTCATATCCCACATGAAAGCTCAGTCTTTCAATTTTGTGACTTGGGAGCCAGATGGTAAAAAATATATTCCATTCTTTCTTTCTGCGCTAAAATTGTCTCGGATTGCGCCAGAAATCTGTGACTACTTCTCAACTATTTTTAAGATGCAAAAAAAATGACTTATGAAATGGAGAACTAGAATAATACAGAGAAATAAAAAAAAATTAGTGTTAATATAGAAGTACTGATGTAATTTATATTAATAATATCCTATGATTGCAAAATATTTATCCACATTAAGCACTTGTTGTACAAAAGCAACCCAAATTATTTTACTTATATGGTAAAGTCTGACATGAAGCCTTAAGTGGAGAATCATCAGATGTTTTCAGAGGTCTTTTTTTTTCTTATAAGCTACATTTAGCATTGCTTTTTGTGACTTGGGAAAAAAAAAAAATCTCAAAAGTCTGTTTAGAATTAGAGAGATGTCTTATTTCATAGAGACCACGTAAATGAGGAGGAGAAGTCTGGATGACTTGGTAAACTCAGTAATAATAAACCTGTTTTTTTTTTTCCTACGGTGTCCAGGTTATCTAGAAATATTTATATAGAGCAGATGTCATGACTGGAAAGGAGTGATAAGAAATGAGTATTGCAAATGTTTGAACAAGAGGTTCCACTGCACTGCTCTGCGAAAGACAGTGATGTGAGTCTAAGGCAAGAAATACTGAGGACAGGTAGGAAAGCGGTGTTATTTCTGATTATGGTGGTGGTGTAATTAGGGTAGAGAATAGGAGGCTTGCAAAAAATTGAGAAGTGTGTCCTGTTACATAGTTTGTTTAGTAAAAAAAAATATGTTCCTATGAGGACTGTTTACTTAGACCAAAGGAGAACAGGATTCAGTAGAGGGGAATGGATTCTGATGACAGACAATGTAGTTGGGCATTTCACAAGTGTTCTAGCAGTTACACTGAATTTTTCAGTCTTAAAGTTGTACAGATTCTAAATAGTGGCTTAAAGCTCTATCTATCTCAAGTACAAATTAATTCAAGAAAGTGCAATGGTCTGGGTTTTATGTGGTCCAAAATAAACTACAGACGTTGTCTGGCTTTATCATCTCTGTCTTGATGAGTGTGGAACAGACTGGCTTTCTTGCACCTTCAGGCAATTTTTAGCAGTTTTGGTTCCACTGCTGGCATGGTTGTGAATTCCCTCTGGCAACGCCTCACTTAGATATTCTGTCGTATCCGCTTCCTGAAGCACTGAAAATATTTATACTGAGTTATGGTGATAATCAGCATTCTCGCTATTTGATGTAGTACTTAACTGCTAACAAGTACAGTAATCAATTAATTAGCGTTTTATTATAGAGAATCCATTACTCTCCAGTATTGGCAAGCTGAATGCTTTGTAGCCACATATCAAAGTACTCTTACAGCTTTGTTTTCATTATTTATAATTATATGCAGCTCGAAATAACGGTTACTACCTGTCCTGAAATGGAATCTACGTGATTAACTGCAAAGGGGTGTAACGTGGACAACATCTGCAAAGGATAATTGCAAATAAATCAATAACTAATGGTCCCTGTATGTGTTTACCAGTTCATTATAGTGATATATGGACCTTAGTAAACCCAATGTGCCTTCTAACAGTTATTGAGATGGTTACAGTACATATGTTAGCCATGTGAAAAGTCAGTGGATACTGTGGGTATAAATGCAGGTTTTGAGGTTCCTGATAGTGCCTGAAAAGCAGAGTGTTAATTTGAGAAAAATAGAAACGTGTTTGGAAAAGACCTTTAAAGATCGATTCCAACTATACCTGTCCAGTACTAAACCATCTTTGAGCACCTTCTCCACCTGTCTGTTAAATCCGTCTGGGATGGAGAATCCACTGCTGGTCTGGGCAGCCTCTTCCAGTGCTTTTCCACTCTTTCAGTGAAGAAACTTTTTCCTAATACTCAATCTGAACCTCCTCTGGTGCACCTTGAGGCTATTTCCTCTCGTCCTGTCACTTCTTACTTGGGAGAAGAGACCAGCACCCACCTTGCTACAACCTCCTTTCCAGGAGCTGCAGAGTGTGATGAGGTCTCCAACTGGTGAAGTAACTGGGAAGTTACTAAAAGAATAGCAAAATCTAAAACTTCTTTGAACTTCTAGCATTAATATTTATCTACCTTATTGGCTGGCAGGAGAACTTTTAGAAGAAGGTACATTTTCCTCTTGCTAGAAGTGCAAAATAGGATCATGTCAAACTAAAATCACCCCAAACATCATACATGTTTTCCACACTTGTTTACAGTGTGTGTGTTAGAAGTAAAATAAAAATGAATTCAGATGAGGTGTACTTTGGAACATCCATAAATGGATGTGTGACATTGTACGGGCTTATTGTACGGGCTTCTAAGTCCTGTGTCTCAGCAGTGAAGTTCCTGTGAAATATTCCACTTGCACACTGGTGTTTTGGGGATGTTCTTCTGGCTTTTTTTTGTCCTTTCGTTTTGCACTGAGTCTGCAGGGACAGTACTTACAGATCTGGGACTCTAACCGTGTGTAGCTTAAATAGACAATCAGTGTGAGAAGTGTGTCTCTAAAAAGGCTGCTAACCCTGGGAAAACTGGATGTGAAGCAGAAGAATGGAGCAATTGTACCCCTTGTGCTCGAGGTGAAGAAACATATGCCAGTATTTTCAATAGAATCATAGAATGGTTTTATTTGGAAGGGACCTTAAAGCCCATCCAGTTCCCACCCCTGTAGCATGGTTAGGGACACCTCCCACTGGATCAGGGTGCTTAGAGCCCCATCCAACCTGGTCTTGAACACTTCCAGGGATGGGGCAGCCATGATTTCTCTGGGCAACCTGTGCCAGTGTCTCACCACCGTCACTGTGAAAAATTTCTTTCTACTGTCTAATCTAATCTGCCTCCTTCAAATTTAAAGCTATTCACCCTCATCTTATCGCTACAGGCGCTCTCCACCTTTCTTGTAGACTCTCTTCAGGTAGTGGAAGGCTGCTCTAAGGTGTCCCCGGAGTGGTTGTAGCATCAAAGTATGATAGCTGATAAAACTGGTGTTTGTTCTAATTATGATCATTTGGGCTAAACTTCATAATGACTTAACTGGATGGACTTTAAGGTCCCTTCCAACCCAAACCATTCTGTGATTCTACGGCTGTGTAGTAGGGAAAAGTCATATTGCTTACTGTGAACAATTTCAAAAAAAATATATATATAAAAAAAAATGGTGCAACTTACTTTGGAGTGTTTCAGAAATAAATTGATGCCTGTCACGCAATCAGCATTGCCTCTAACATGCTGAATTGAATAGCATGGCATATGCTACTGTAACTGAAAATATTGCTGAAGTTTAATTGCACCATAATAAAAATTTAAGCCTACAAAATAAAATTACAATTGGTAGAAGTTTCTGTTTTATTACTTTATTGTTTATTTTAATATTGATCATAAATATAGCAGCTTTTTTGAGTATAGGCCTTGTAAAGGAAGGTATATGGAACATCTTTCGATGTAGCACATGGTTATTTTTGACTTACAGAAAATTCAGGCAACCAAACGCATGCCTTGTATCAGCATAATTTATTGCAGTTTTTTCATTAACATTATTTTACTTCTCCTTGGCAAATGATCAAGCTGAGTTTTGTAGCAATGTTTTCGCTATATATGTAGTTGTGCTGTACCTCTGTGTTGTGGGAACATAGATCTTTTGTTCCTTAGAAGACGTTGATTATCTGTATGACATAATACTATTTTGAAAACCAGCATATTCTATTGTCATGTTGTGATTGTGCTGTAATGACAAAAATCGGGTCTACGCATTCAGAATTCATAGAATCACAGAATGTCCTGAGTTGCAAGGGACCCAAAAGGACCATCGAGTCCAACTCCTGTTCCCTGCACAAGACAACCCCAACATTCACACCGTGGGGCTGAGGGCATTGGCCAAATGCTTCTGGGATACTGTCAGATTGGTGCTGTGGCTGCTTCCCTGGGGTACTGTGCTCCACCACCCTTTGGGGGAAGAACCTCTTCTTAATGTCCAACCTCGTCATCTCCTGGCACATCTTCCTGCCATTCTCTCAGGTCCTGTCACTGCTCACCAAAGGGGAGAACTCAACTCTGAGTACAGTAGTACTGAATTAATTCTTTCATGTATTGTAACTTTACATTCATAAGTCCTGCTAATGGTAATCAGAAGTAGATATTTAAAATTCAGGCACATCAGTACTGGTATAGACTTCATGTCTTAGAGCTGTAATATTGAATTACATAGTTTTAAATTAGGAACTTAATTTTAGTTGTGTGTATTAAGTTAAATTCCCACCAACAAGGAATAGTAAATTAAAGTTGGATGATCATTGTATTAGTTTGACACTGACTGAATTTTTCACTCAGGTTTATGCGTACATTCAGGTACTAGAATGATTTTACTTGGGCTCCTCACCTTATTGTCTCAACAGAGATACATGGTCATTCTGTATCAGACTAGATCAATCAAAAGAAGGGGTTAAAATACATTTGAGGTAGCTGTGTTGGTAGAAGTGATGAAAGAAGCTGCCTGCCCAGCATAGAGGTCCTTTCTAAGACAGAACAGGTCTTTGATGAATAGTTCATTTTAAAGACTTTCTTCTCTGAAACAAATCACCTGTTGATCTTTGTAAGTATTTCTGTTCCACTCAGCAAGGGAGCAGAGTTTGACCACAGAACAATCGGCAGATTTAATCTTGAGCAAGCTTAAGGAGCCAGTCTGTGGTTCCCTGAGACTCCAGGCTCCTGGCTATGTAAGCAACTGTGCTGCTCATGGGGCTGCGAAGGCCCTGTGTGTACCAGCTGCTGTGTGTGTCAATACGGATCTGTGATCTTTGTGGGTGATGCGAGCATCTGTGACTTGCTTAGAGAGGTGGGTTTTTAAAGCAAAATATTCTAAAGTGTCCAGATATACCTTTTGTGCCAGTAGAGTCCTTGCTCTGTTTCTGTGCTAGCCTTGGGTTTTAAATACTGAAGTGGATGTTCCCATTTGTCTCTAGTGTACAAATGATGTTACAGTCCCCACATTTGAGTACTGTGTTTACTCTTAAGGTACCATCCACAATCATATCGCTTTAAACCAAGAAATGTGGTTTCCTTAGATATTTTCTAAGAAGGTTTAAAGTTTCAGTAGAAGCTGAAGTGTTATGGTTTTATTTCTGCTGGGCTGGGCAGTAATAAGCGACATTTTACCCTTTCATACCATCACTTTCTGAAATAGTGGCAATAAAAGTTAAGCTGCAGTGCTAAAACTTGGAAGAAAGTGATTACATTTCAGTGATGGATCTTTTTGTAATTGTCAGCGTCCTCTTATACTACAAAGCTCTCATATTATTAATCATTGAGAAATATAGTTTTAATAGCCACAATCATAGAATCAGAGAATAGTTTGGGTTGGAAGGGACCTGAAAGCCTATCTAGTTCCAACCCTCCCTGCCATGGGCAGGGACACCTCCCACTGGATCAGGGTGCTCAAAGCCCCATCCAATCTGGCCTTGAACACCTCCAGGGGTGGGGCAGCCATGACTTCTCTGGGCAACCTGTGCCAGGGCCTCCTCATCCTCACAGGAAAACATTTCTGCCTAAGGTCTCATCTCAATCTCCCCTCTTTCAGCTGAAACCCATTTCCCCTCGTCCTGTCCCTGCACTCCCTGATCAAGAGGTGCTCCCCAGCTTTCCTGGAGCCCCTTTCAGTACTGGGAGGTGGCTCTGAGGTCTCCCTGGAGCCTTCTCTTCTCCAGGGTGAACAACCCCAACTCTTTCTGTCCTCATATTGGAGGTGCTCCAGCCCTAAGATCATCTTTGTGGCCTCCTCTGGACTCTCTCCAACAGCTCCATGTCCTTCCTTGTGTTGAACAAAACACAAGTGAAGTGCAACAGCTTTCAATTTTGTTCTTTTTTTTTTCAGGTAGAAAATAAGTTCTGTACATTTGTTTGAGTGCTAATAAAGGCTCTAGTCCAAAATGTGCCAAGTGTCTGTGATATAGTTTCACATATATGATAGTACTGCTTTCTGGTTTCTTTATTGTGTAGGCAATGGCTCCAGACCTTTAAAACTGATGTCGTCAGGAGTAGTTTCCTGTTTAAATATACTGCCAGCATCAGGTTGCAAACTGTCTGAAGAGCTGCACTAGCCCTGAACATGGAGACAGAACACTTTTACTGTTGCTTTTTTTATTAATCTGGCACTTTTTTCCATTTTTTTTATCTTCATCTTTATTTTAATTTTTTAAAATAGAAAAAATTGTCGGGATTACAAACTATGAGAAGGATTTATGCGGCCACAGAATTTGTGATTCGGCGTGACCGGCGGCAGGAACGATAAGTAGTACTACAGCCGGGTGCTCAATCTGGGCGGGCGGAGAGTTCCTGGGAGAGGCAAAAGCTCAGGAGAGGACCCCGGCAGGGAGACTCTCTCTGAACCCCAGAAGCGGCAACTGTCACGTGGGCCGACCGCGGGGGGGGGGGCGGTCCCGGGAGAAGCCGCGGGACATTTAAACATCTCCCTGGGAGCGCGGCGAATAGGAGCGGGCAAGCAGGGTCACAGTACAGGCAGTGAGCGGGCAAACAGGGTCACAGTATACAGGGTCACAGTATAGGCAGTGAGCTGGCAAACAGGGTCACAGTACAGGCAGTGAGCGGGCAAACAGGGTCACAGTATACAGGGTCACAGTATACAGGGTCACAGTATAGGCAGTTTGCGCGGCAGTTCGCGCAAGCAGGCACTCTCTGGCAGGTGGTTGACTTCCCACTCCCCTGCAGCAGTGGTGATCAGGCGTGGTAAAGCCTCTGCCACCAGGAGTGTAGGCATCCAAACGGAACCAGTGTTACGCGACACAGCTGCCCAGACTCGAGACTGCAGGGAGTGTCTCAGCCTACTTGTGGTTCCTGAGGACCATACCAAAAATGCCTGTATGAGGTGCGAACAGATTCAAGATCTGCTCTTTATGGTTGCAGATCTTAAGGATCAGGTGGAAAGATTGAGAAGTATTTGTGAAAGTGAAAGGGAGATAGACTGGTGGAGTAGAACCCTCTCTCCTCCCAGTAATCCTCCCCAGGAGGCTGAGGAATGCCATATTCCTCATCAACAGGACAAGGGGAGTGACCTGGTTGGTGAGGAGGACTGGGAGCAGGTCTGCTCTCGTGGGGGTTATAGACCTCCCTTTCAAATACCACCTTTCCAGCTGCCCCTACAAAACAGGTTTGGGGTGCTGGAATTTGATGCTCAGGTGGAGGATAGTATGACAGAGAACTCACCTGAGGAGGCTGTTAACCTCACATTGCCCATCAGACAGGTCAGGACCTCAAGTAAGAAAAAGGAAAGGAGGGTTGTTGTAGTGGGAGACTCCCTTCTGAAAGGGACGGAGGGCCCTGTTTGTAGGATGGACCCAACTCATAGGGAAGTCTGCTGCCTTCCCCAAGCCCAGGTAGGCGACATCACCAAGAGACTCCCGGACCTAATTAAACCCTCTGATTATTACCCGCTCCTGGTGATACAGGCTGGTGGGGATGAGCTAGCAAAAAAGAGGGTCAAGGGTAGTTAAGAAGGAATTCCAGGAGCTGGGACAGTCAATAGATAGAGCAGGAGCACAGGTGGTGTTCTGCTCAGTTCCTCCGGTGGCAGGGATGTATACAGATAGGAACAAGAGAATATATGCAGTTAATAAATGGCTTAGGGGCTGGTGCCGGCAGAGGAATTTTGGGTTCTTTGATCATGGGGAAACCTTTACGGCACCCGGCCTGCTTGACCCAGATGGGTCTTGTCTAACTCCAAAGGGTAAGAGGATTCTAGCCCAGGAGCTGGCAGGGCTTGTTGAGAGGGCTTTAAACTAGGCATGAAGGGGGAAGGGGGAGTTACTAGGCTCACCAATGATGTTCCTATGAAGGATGAGCCATTTCAAAGGGTGTTGTCAGTAACGCAACTGAAGTGCATGTACACAAACGCACGCAGTATGGGAAACAAACAGGAGGAGCTAGAAGTCCTGGTCCAGTGGGAGAGCTATGATATAGTTGCTATCACGGAAACGTGGTGGAATGACTGTCATAACTGGAGTGCTGCCATGGAAGGCTATAGCCTCTTCAGGAGAGACAGGCGTGAGAGGAGGGGTGGAGGGGTGGCCCTCTACACTAGGGAAACCCTGGATGCTGTTGAAGTCGAGATCGGTGATGACCAGGTTGAGTGTCTATGGGTAAGGGTCAGAGGGGCAGTCAAGTCTGACCTCCTGGTTGCAGTGTGTTACAGACCGCCTGACCAGGAGGAGGACTTGGATCTTCTATTGTTTAAGCAGCTGGAGGCTGCCTCTAGATCGGCTGCCCTTGTTCTTTTAGGAGATTTTAACCTTCCGGATATCTGCTGGGAATTTAACACTGCTGAGAGGAGGCAGTCCAGGAGGTTCTTAGAGTGTATTGAGGACTGCTTTCTGTCACAGCTGGTGAGTGAGCCCACCAGGGGTGAGGCTCTTCTTGACCTGCTGTTTACAAACAAAGAAGGGCTGGTGGGTGATGTTACTGTCGGAGGCTGTCTGGGATGTAGTGATAATTGAGTTCTCTCTAAACAATATAATAAGAAAAGCCAGGAACAGAACATCGATGCTGGACTTTCGGCGGGCAGATTTTCGATTATTTAAGGAACTGGTCAGGAAAGTGCCCTGGGAAATAGCTCTTAGTGGCAAGGGGGTCCAGGAAGGCTGGATACACTTCAAGAACGAAATCTTGAAGGCGCAGGAGCGGGCTGTCCCCGTGTGTTGTAAGAAGAGTCGTAGGGGCAGACGGCCGGCCTGGATGAGCAGGGAGCTTCTGAAGGAGCTAAGTAAGAAAAAGAGGATGTATCGTTGTTGGAAAGAAGGGGACGTAAGCTACGTCATGTTCAAAGATGTTGTTAAGTCGTGTAGGAGGAAAATCAGGGAAGCAAAAGCCCAGCTGGAGCTTAAATTGGCCACTTCTGTTAAGGATAATAAGAAGAGTTTTTATAAATATATCAATGGTAGAAAGAAGGGCGGCAGCGACCTCCACTCCTTGTTGGATGTGGAGGGAAATATAGTAACCAAAGATGCAGAGAAGGCTGAGGTACTTAATGCCTTCTTTGCCTCAGTTTTCAACAGCAAGGATGTCAGCTTGCTTGACAGTTGGCCCTCTGAAGTGGTTGATGGTGGCAGGGTGAAATATGGCCCTCCTGCAATCCATGAGGAGGAGGTTAGAGACCTGCTGAGCCGCTTGGACCCTCATAAGTCTATGGGGCCGGATGGGATCCATCCTAGGGTGCTGAGAGAGCTGGCGGATGAGCTTGCTAAGCCGCTCTCCATCATCTTTCAGCAGTCCTGGCTCTCTGGAGAGATCCCGGAAGATTGGAAGTTGGCCAATGTGACGCCCATCCACAAGAAGGGCAGTAGGGATGATCCAGGTAATTACAGACCTGTCAGCCTGACCTCGGTCCCAGGTAAAATCATGGAACAGATAATCCTGGGTGAAATCATGAGGCACTTGCAGAACGGTCAAGAGATCAGGCCCAACCAGCATGGGTTTAGGAGGGGTAGGTCCTGCCTGACCAACCTGATCTCCTTTTATGACCATATGACTCGCCTGGTGGACGAGAGGAAGGCTGTGGATGTGGTATACCTGGACTTTAGCAAGGCCTTTGACACTGTCTCCCACAGCAGACTCCTAGGGAAGCTGGCAGCCCGTGGCTTAGATGGGAACACTCTGTGCTGGATTAGGAATTGGCTGGATGGCCGAGCCCAAAGAGTGGTGGTCAATGGTGTTTCATCCAGTTGGCGGCCGGTCACCAGTGGTGTCCCCCAGGGATCGGTGTTGGGTCCTGACCAGTTTAATATCTTTATTGATGATCTGGATGAGGGGATTGAGTCCATCATCAGCAAGTTTGCAGATGATACCAAGCTGGGAGGAAGGGTTGATCTGTTAGAGGGTAGGATGGGCCTACAGAGGGACCTGGACAGATTGGAGAGATGGGCTGATTCTAATGGGATGATGTTTAATAAGTCCAAATGTCGGGTACTTCATTTTGGACACAACAATCCCTTGCAGAGCTAAGACTGGGGACAGAGTGGCTGGAGAGTAGTCAGGCAGAAAAGGACCTGGGAGTGCTGATTGACAGGAAGCTCAACATGAGCCAGCAGTGTGCCCAGGTGGCCAAGAAGGCCAATGGCATTCTGGCCTGCATCAAGAATAGTGTAGTGAGCAGGACCAGAGACATTATTGTTCCCCTGTACTTGGCACTGGTCAGGCCTCATCTTGAATATTGTGTCCAGTTCTGGGCCCCCCAGGTTGGAAAAGATGTTAGGATACTGGAATGTGTTCAGAGGAGGGCAACGAAGATGGTGAAGGGGCTGGAGCATAAGCCCTATGAGGAGCGACTGAGGGAGTTGGGGCTGTTTAGTCTAGAGAAGAGGAGGCTCAGGGGAGACCTCATTGCTCTCTACAACTACCTAAAAGGAGGTTGTAGTCAGGCAGGGGTTGGTCTCTTCTCTCAGGTGGCCAGTGGCAGAACTAGAGGGTATGGACTCAAGCTTCGTCAGGGAAAGTTTAGGCTTGATGTGAGGAAATAGTTCTTCACTGAAATGGTGATTGGCCATTGTAACGCACTGCCAAGGGAGGTGGTGGAGTCGCCGACCCTGGAGGTGTTTAAGGGGAGACTGGATGAGGCACTGAGTGCCATGGTTTAGATGATGGGTTGGTGTTAGTGTTGGTGTTAGTGTAGGGTTATAGGTTGGATTTGATGATCTCAGAGGTCCTTTCCAACCTTGTAATACTGTGATACTGTGAAAATGGAATTATTCAAGTATGATCAAGCAGTATGATCATCATGCTGGGTAAAAAACTGGCTGGATGGCCAGGTCAAGGGGGTGGTGGTAAATTGAGTTAGATCCAGTTGGAAACCAGTCATGAGTGCTGTTATCCAGGGTTCCATGCTGGGTCCACTCCTGTTCAATATCTTTATCAATGATCTGGATGAAGGGATCAAGTCCACCCTGAGCAAGTTTGCAGATGACACGAAGCTGGTGTCAGTGTTGATCTGCTTGAACGAAGGGAGGAAGGGAGATTGTGCAGAGGGATCTGGACAGGCTGGATCAATGGGCTGAGACCAACAGGATGAGGTTCAACAAGACCAAATGCCAAGCCCTGCACTTAGGACACAACAACCCTGTAGTGTTACAGGCTTGGGAAGGCTGGCTGGAAAGCTGCCTGGTGGAGAAGGACCTGGGGGTGTTGGTTGACAACCAGCTGAATATGAGCCAGCAGTATGCCCAGGTGGCCAAGAGGGCCAATGGCATCTTGGCCTGTGTCAGAAGCAGTGTGGCCAGCAGGATCAGAACAGTGATCGTGCCCCTGTACTCAGCACTGGTGAGGCCACACCTCGAGTACTGGGTTCAGTTCTGGGCCCCTCACTCCAAAAAGGACATTGAGGGGTTGGAGAGCATCCAGAGAAAGGCAATGAGGCTGGTGAAGGGGCTGGAGAACAAGTCCTATGACAAGCAGCTGAGGGAACAGGGGTTGTTTAGCCTAGAGGAGGCTGAGGAGAGACCAGACCTCATCACTGTCTACGGCTGCCTGAAAGGGGGCTGTGGGAGAGCAAGTGTTGATCTCTTCTGTCAAGTGACAGGTGATAGGACAAGAAGAAATGGCCGTAAGTTGTGCCAGGGGAGGTTCAGACTGGATATCAGGAAGAATTTTTTTACCGAAAGGGTGGTCAGGCACTGTAACAGCTGCCCAGGGAGGTGACAGAGTCACCATCCCTGGAGGTGTTTAAAAAAACAGGTAGATGAGTTTTTGAAGGACATGGTTTAGAAGAAGATGGATACGGTTGGACTCAGTGATCTCAAAGGTCTTTTCCAACCAGAAGATTCTATGATTCTATGAAGTTGTGAATAGATGTGAGGTTGCTGGCTTTACAGACTGCTCCAGGGATATTCTTAGGAAAGCTGAATGAACTCCCTTGTGAGTTCCAAGAGTGAATTATACGTGTGTAGTACAATGTACATACGCGTTTAGGTGGGAGTAACAAAGATCTACTTTCACCTGAGACTTGAGACGGTCAAGATAAGGACAACAAAGCTTCTGGGTACACCAGGCAGAGAGGAGAAGCTGTATCACAACATGGGGATGAACTGTAGAGAAAGAAGCTTCAATAGCTGCAAGAAGCCTCAAGTAATAAAACTAATAAGAAGTTACACACTATTGACATCAAACACTGGTTTGGAGCTGGAAATGAAGGTTTCTATCAGTCTCTCCCTGTGTGAGACAACTGTCATGAACTATTGTCCATCTTTCCATGGCCCTTTTTTTTTTTCCATCTCTGTTTTCCATGGAGGTGAGCTCTATGACTGACATCAAGAGGCAGATCTGTATTCTTCAAAAGACCTTTCTTGCCAGTATAATGCTGACAAAAAGCCAACAATATATATATATGTACAGTTAACCTTGCAGTCGCATCTTCAATCAGTGTGGTCTAAGATATCTCCTAAATTAGTCACGCAGCCTGGGAGATTTATTGCTAACTCTAACAAACCAAGCTAAATGGCTTTATTAAAAATAGATTGTCATTAAAGAGTGTAAGGAAGTTAACGGGGCACAACATATTTAAAGATTCACACTAGACATTACAAAACCACTTACGAAGCCGATAGAGTTTGCTGAAGACTTGGCTGATCATTGACATCTGCAACACTCTCAGGACATCCCACTGTGAGAAGCTTTAAAGGAAAGGCTGAAATTACCATACACTTACCCATCAACCACTAAGATTATGAATGGAGTAAAATCAATGGATTTTAATCTGAAAATGCACACACACAGCAGGGATAATCACTAACTTTTTTAGAATTGGTTCGCACTTAACTTTATGGCAGTCGTTCTGTTAATTTGTAGGAAGGAGAGCAGACTAAGTTTCAGAACTACTGCCTATCAAGACAGCATAATTTTGTCTCCCATTTCAGCAGCTCTCTGCGCTGCATGTGCTATAAGGATGCTATTAACCTGAGTCAAACTTGTTAAATTATTATGAAAACAATTAGGCTAATGACTGTGATCAGTGCAAGCACATTTATTACAGATCCAAGTCCCAGAAGATATTTTTCACTGGACTGTGGCTTCAAGCACATACACAGCGTAACAAAACCATTCAAAAATGTAATTTCTCATTTACTTTTTTTTTTGTACTTGATTTAAAAAATCTAGTGATCCAGTGGGAGTTGTCCCATCATGGGGGGCTGGAACTGGATGGGTTTTAAGGTCCATTCCAACCCAAACCACCCTATGATTCTGTGATCCTATGAAAGAAAGGAAGACTGGGTCTGAGAGAAGTTGGAAATGTTCACTGCTGTGTTTTGTTCCACCTAAGTCATATTTATGTCTCCTCTTTGAAACCAAGAAGAGACATAGAGTTTTGTTTGCAGAAAAAACTTTTCAATATTATTACCCTATGCAGTTATTTTGTAAGCTTTTACAGATACACAAAATTTTAATTTCAAACTGCCTTAATGATGCTCAGAGACCATATTCTCAGAACACTAGACTTAATCTCCATGGAATGGCAGGTATGGCAACAGATCAGACTGATGTCCTACATCGTTCTGTCTGAAAAGTAGAACAAAATCTGGGAATCATGGAGAAAGAAAAAGATGAAAAGCCTCCTCTCCTGGCTTAACTCAGGTATTAGAAAGACACTTATATCTTGTATGAAAGTGTTAACTAAACACATCTCAAAACAGCCATTTCACATAGATCATCCTTCTGTCTAAACACAGGTCTCCTCTTACTTATGTGTCCTTAAGGGCAAACTAAGAAGCAGAGGATCCATGAAGGAAAACCAACCTCAAATGAACACCTGAATTTAACATTCTATTTGAAACGTGAAAGTTCTGATCGTGTTTCAGCCACAACATTCCTGCAATTCTCTAAACTCAGTTTCAAGAAAAGTCTGTACATTTTCCAAAAATGTGAGTAATTACAATGAGTCTGCGGGATTTATACACAGACTAAAGAGCAAAAACGTTAACTAAAAGTCAGTATAATCACAGTACGTGGCACTGCCTTCGCGCAAATCTCAAAAGCTTTATATGCTCCCTGTCTTACGAAGTTTTACCTTTTGAGAATCACAAATCCGAACAACTAGAATGATAACATTAAAAAAGCATACAATCAACATGGGTTTTGTAAACTTGCATCTCACTTTCCGGAACAAAAATAATTACTGAGTGCAATCAGAATGACTCATTTCAGAGTGAAAGCCGAAGCACTCTGAACAGAATCATGGAACAGTTTCAGTTGGAAGAGACCTTAAAGCCCATCCGGTTCCAACCCACCACCACGGACAGGGACATCTCCCACTGGATCAGGGTGCTCAAAGCCCCATCCAGCCCCTCCTTGAACACCTCCAGGGTGGCCCCAGCAGCCACCACTTCTCTGGGAAACCTGTGCCAGAGCCTCCCCACCCTCTCAGGAAAAACATTTTGCATTTTTCAGTAGAAAAAAACCACAAATACTACTTCAGGAGATACTGCCGTAAGTTATTGCTGTAAAACTCACAAATACAGTAAAAAGAGGAAAGTACAAAAAATATTAGTATTTTTATAATTTGTTATTGACTTTCTGAAGTATTTATGAAATTGCAGTTTTTCCGTCCTTTGCTGAGCTAATCCTTTATTTTACTAGAACATGAGTTTCAGCCTGAGTTGTTGAGATAATTCATATCTGTGGCTTATACTTCAGGGTCTGAATGGCATGAAGACTGGCATCGCTTTCACAGCCAGGTGAAATGTGGATTTAAGTAGCTCCCAGTACACATTGGGTAGAAGCCACACTTTAAACAGATCAAGTTTGTTGCTGATTTGATTTCCTGTCTGAGAAAGCTACAGAGGAGCTTAGAAGCAATACCAGCTTAAGATGTTCTTTCCCGGTATTTCCAAAATATATTATTACTGTGTTGATTTATCACAACTTCATTGGAACTTCATTTGACATGAGGTGTAGCTCAGTATGCAGTTTCTGAGCTCCTCCAAAGGAACACAAACAAGCTACCTATGAATCTATAAAGGTCAATACAGATCTGGGATTTTTCCTGATACATATATTTATTACTGTGAACTAAATGTGGTATCTTTATCTTATAAACTTCCTACAACAAAAAGGCTCAAAAATGCTAATACAAAGATAGCTCTCCTCCTCCCAACAAATGCTGGCATTAAAATATCACTATTTATCCTTATGCTACTATTTTCAATTGCTAAATCCTGTCGGTAATGGAAAATCCATTACCCATGCTGAGATCTCGTATCATAAGGCTTTGTGAAACACATTTATCACAAATATTAATTGCCAGACTGACACTGCTGCAGCAGTGGCAACGGTATCATGCATGCCAAAATCCAAGGATTGCATGTGCTCAAGAGCCAAGACTCTTGTTCACCCTTGTATCTGCAATGTACCCAACACTTGTACTACGACAAACACGAAAAGCTATCAAGCTTTCCTCTTACATCAGTATTAAAAAGTAATGCATTTCCTGCCTATGAAATTAAGCATCCTATTATCCTATTACTTTATCTTCAAAGGCAAGGAATGTTGCATTCAAGCCATTGTCCTAGGAAGAATCTGTGAACCACAACAATTCTGAATGCAGGTCCTCAGGCACTGACAATGGCAAAAGCAAACGCTGCATTGTCATTGCGTTGTATCCACCCAAACTGCCATTTAGAAACTACACTCTCATTGTTATTTGCAGTTACAGGTGGAACAGACTGTCAGTCACTCATGAAAAGTCAGCTGTGACCCTCAATCCATTTACACAGTGTTTCCATAGCTCTCAAAAACATGAGCAGAAGGGAGCCAGCTCCATTGTTTCCATTTGTTGCACAGGGAAGATGCAAATGGCAGGTCCTCAGCAAAGATAAGAATACAAACCCATCTGCACTCCCAAGTAATGAAAGGATCTCTTACTGAGTCTCACTATTTACCCAGAGCCCTGTAGAGATCAGGACGGCGTGAATCCGTAAAAGCATTTCCTACCCCAAGATCTCAGGGGTTCATGTATAAAATAAACCACAGGAGAAGAGAAAGGTTTGTTTGTTTTTTTCTAGAACCCAAACCATACGAGGATTTAGTGATTTATCCCAGATCAAGCTGAAAGACTCTAGGAGAGCTTGTAAACCAAATTCATATCTTCAGAGCCCCAAACTATTACTCAGTTCTCCCTAATAAGACACAAATCTTTAGTGAAATCTTTACATAATTAAGACAATTAACCCTTACAAGCTCTTAGAAATCTTTTTCTTTCATGTCCTGAATTTATAGTAGATTCCTTTCTGCTTCTGACAACAGGGCTTCACAAGAGCTAGTCTACAGCTTTCACTTTCCTTGAGAAAGATGCAAGAGGCTCATTTGTCAAAACACAGAGAAGAAAATGAATAGTTAAGTGGAACTGATCTAAACCATCCCACAGTTGAGAAAAATGTAGTGTAGTTTAATTCAAAACACAAAGCATTCAAATCAGTTCATTTAAATCACAGCTTGGCGTTGTCTATCCCATCATTACACAGAATTCTCAGTTTCTCTTTACCCAGATGTCAAAAACTGAAGTAGTAGAGAGGCCGCTTTGTTGTGTAACTGTGAGAAAGATCAATCCTTGTTAGTTTATTTCTAAGAAAAATGCAATATTAACTGAGGTCAAGATCATCCGAGGGGAATTCGGTGATTCAAAGCACTTCAGTGAGGGAGGAGAGGGGGTAGTCTTTTCTTTTTTGGCAAAACTTGACTGCTATCAGCAGCAGAAGCCCTGATGTAAAAATTATCAAGGTCATTCTATGACTGCAGTCAAGACATGCACAAAGTGCACTATTGGTTACACATGCTGGTCTAGCCATACATCCAATTTAAAAAGCAAACAGAGCTTTTATTCGGAGATGCAAACAAAGTAATGAAAATTAGATTCTTCTCAGGGCAAAGCTACTGTTTATGTCCAAGATTCAGCCAGATGTCCTGACTTGTATCACTAAACGCTTTCAAGGAAATATTCTGTTCTCAATTCGCACCCTAAAATCAGGATTATTGCTGCTTTTCTGTACTTGGAAAAACACTGCAGTAATCATATAAAATTGAAATTATCTTATTACTTAAAACTGGGGGAGAGGAGGATAATTTTAATAATCGGCCACTTAATTTAAAAATCCCATGTGTTTCTGTTAAAGGGGAAATATTTCATATTTTTCTTTTTAGATTAGGCAAATTTAATTATCTTGAAATTTCCATATTTTAGATCTTAAATATCAAATTAGCCCCATGAAATCAGTAGTCTTACTTGGAAACTCCTTATATTAAATAGACAATTTTCATAATAGGACTTTTGTTTTACACTGTATCTCGATTTTTGTCCAAGCTATCAAAACAATCTCAGGATTATTAAATCACACATTCAAACAGCAGAAGTAAGCAAAAAAATATTTTAAAAATACAAATATATAAATAAGAATTAAAATAGTTCTGGCTGTAATTGCTCAAATGAATGAATCGTAAATCATTGGATGACCGAAAAATAAGGTGAAATAAGCAAAAATATTAAAAACTCACACTACAGTATGAGAATTCCAAACCCTATTTCAACTTTTCCCTAACTTTTAGTTTTCACAAGAATCAGGCGATTCCTGAGGAAAGATGTGAATACCACTATTAAGATGACAGAAGATGCTACTACAATTTATTTCAAGGTTCAAAGTAAGGTTTTAAAAGAGCTCAAAACCTTTTCCTGTTTCTCTCTTTCCCCATGATGAAAATCCTGATATTCCATTCTGTTCTCCACACTCTGTTTTGGTGCAATAGGAATTGCCAGCCTCAAAAGGAACCAAATACTAGGCAGGAAAAAAATGAATGAGTACTTTGCTACAAGACTGACAGAAATTAATACCAAATATAGTTGCCAAGCATTATTTACCTTCTTCTTCATGTTTTCTGTAATTTAAGGAATAAGGTATCCTTTTCTAGCAGACTATGAAAAAAATGAAGATATTTAGTGCCTCCACTGAACAGAATGCCATCAGCAAAACACTCGGCAGCCAATTATATACAACTCAATACTGAAACAACTCAATTCCAAAATGTTTGTTCATAGTGACTGTACTATAATACATACGCACTTTGTTGTACTATTTTAATCACAGTTGCAATTATTTTAGAAGCATCTGGTATGTAAGGAAAGGAAGCTGAAAGCAAGAGCAGGAGGGAATGGTAAAACTTTTACTGCACACTACATTTTGCTCAGTTTGCTAATAAAAATGAAAATCACCCACAGTATCACAATATCAAAGTATCACAAGGTTGGAAAGGACCTCTGAGACAATCAAGTCCAACCTATAACCCTACACTAACACCAACCATCATATAAACCATGGCACTCAGTGCCTCATCCAGTCTCCCCTTAAACACCTCCAGGGTCGGCGACTCCACCCCCTCCCTGGGCAGCGCATTCCAATGGATGATCACCCTTTCAGTGAAGAACTTTTTCCTCACATCAAGCCTAAACTATCCATGATGAAGCTTAAGTCCATGCCCTCTAGCTCTGCCACTGGTCACCTGAGAGAAGAGACCAATCCCTGCCCGGCTACAACCTCCTTTTAGGGAGTTGTAGAGAGCAATGAGGTCTCCCCTGAGCCTCCTCTTCTCTAGACTAAACAGCCCCAACTCCCTCAGTCGCTCCTCATAGGGCTTATGCTCCAGCCCCTTCACCATCTTCGTTGCCGTTCCTCTGAACACATTCCATTATCCTAACATCTTTTCCAACCTGGGGGGCCCAGAACTGGACACAACATTCAAGATGAGGCCTGACCAGTGCCAAGTACAGGGGGACAATAATGTCTCTGGTCCTGCTCACTACACTATTCTTGATGCAGGCCAGAATGCCATTGGCCTTCTTGGCCACCTGGGCACACTGCTGGCTCATGTTGAACTTCAGGTCAACCAGCACTCCCAGGTCCTTTTCTGCCTGACTACTCTCCAGCCACTCTGTCCCCAGTCTGTAGCTCTGCATGGGATTGTTGTGTCCAAAATGCAGTACCCGACATTTGGACTTATTAAACATCATCCCATTAGAATCAGCCCATCTCTCCAATCTGTCCAGGTCCCTCTGTAGGCCCATCCTACCCTCTAACAGATCAACCCTTCCTCCCAGCTTGGTATCATCTGCAAACTTGCTGATGATGGACTCAATCCCCTCATCCAGATCATCAATAAAGATATTAAACAGGACGGGACCCAACACCGATCCCTGGGGGACACCACTGGTGACCGGCTGCCAACTGGATGAAACACCATTGACCATCACTCTTTGGGCTCGGCCATCCAGCCAATTCCTAATCCAGCACAGAGTGTTCCCATCTAAGCCACGGGCTGCCAGCTTCCCTAGGAGTCTGCTGTGGGAGACAGTGTCAAAGGCCTTGCTAAAGTCCAGGTATACCACATCCACAGCCTTCCTCTCGTCCACCAGGCGAGTCATATGGTCATAAAAGGAGATCAGGTTGGTCAGGCAGGACCTACCCCTCCTAAACCCATGCTGGTTGGGCCTGATCTCTTGACCGTTCTGCAAGTGCCTCATGATTTCACCCAGGATTATCTGTTCCATGATTTTACCTGGGACCGAGGTCAGGCTGACAGGTCTGTAATTACCTGGATCATCCCTACTGCCCTTCTTGTGGATGGGCGTCACATTGGCCAACTTCCAATCTTCCGGGATCTCTCCAGAGAGCCAGGACTGCTGAAAGATGATGGAGAGCGGCTTAGCAAGCTCATCCGCCAGCTCTCTCAACACCCTAGGATGGATCCCATCCGGCCCCATAGACTTATGAGGGTCCAAGCGGCTCAGCAGGTCTCTAACCTCCTCCTCATAGATTGCAGGAGGGCCATATTTCACCCTGCCACCATCAACCACTTCAGAGGGCCAACTGTCAAGCAAGCTGACATCCTTGCTGTTGAAAACTGAGGCAAAGAAGGCATTAAGTACCTCAGCCTTCTCTGCATCTTTGGTTACTATATTTCCCTCCACATCCAACAAGGAGTGGAGGTCGCTGCCGCCCTTCTTTCTACCATTGATATATTTATAAAAACTCTTCTTATTATCCTTAACAGAAGTAGCCAATTTAAGCTCCAGCTGGGCTTTTGCTTCCCTGATTTTCCTCCTACACGACTTAACAACATCTTTGAACATGACGTAGCTTACGTCCCCTTCTTTCCAACAACGATACATCCTCTTTTTCTTACTTAGCTCCTTCAGAAGCTCCCTGCTCATTCAGGCCGGCTGTCTGCCCCTACGACTCTTCTTACAACACACGGGGACAGCCCGCTCCTGCGCCTTCAAGATTTCGTTCTTGAAGTGTATCCAGCCTTCCTGGACCCCCTTGCCACTAAGAGCTATTTCCCAGGGCACTTTCCTGACCAGTTCCTTAAATAATCGAAAATCTGCCCGCCGAAAGTCCAGCATCGATGTTCTGTTCCTGGCTTTTCTTATTATATTGTTTAGAGAGAACTCAATTATCACTACATCCCAGACAGCCTCCGACAGTAACATCACCCACCAGCCCTTCTTTGTTTGTAAACAGCAGGTCAAGAAGAGCCTCACCCCTGGTGGGCTCACTCACCAGCTGTGACAGAAAGCAGTCCTCAATACACTCTAAGAACCTCCTGGACTGCCTCCTCTCAGCAGTGTTAAATTCCCAGCAGATATCCGGAAGGTTAAAATCTCCTAAAAGAACAAGGGCAGCCGATCTAGAGGCAGCCTCCAGCTGCTTAAACAATAGAAGATCCAAGTCCTCCTCCTGGTCAGGCGGTCTGTAACACACTGCAACCAGGAGGTCAGACTTGACTGCCCCTCTGACCCTTACCCATAGACACTCAACCTGGTCATCACCGATCTCGACTTCAACAGCATCCAGGGTTTCCCTAGTGTAGAGGGCCACCCCTCCACCCCTCCTCTCACGCCTGTCTCTCCTGAAGAGGCTATAGCCTTCCATGGCAGCACTCCAGTTATGACAGTCATTCCACCACGTTTCCGTGATAGCAACTATATCATAGCTCTCCCACTGGACCAGGACTTCTAGCTCCTCCTGTTTGTTTCCCATACTGCGTGCGTTTGTGTACATGCACTTCAGTTGCGTTACTGACAACACCCTTTGAAATGGCTCATCCTTCATAGGAACATCATTGGTGAGCCTAGTAACTCCCCCTTCCCCCTTCATGCCTAGTTTAAAGCCCTCTCAACAAGCCCTGCCAGCTCCTGGGCTAGAATCCTCTTACCCTTTGGAGTTAGACAAGACCCATCTGGGTCAAGCAGGCCGGGTGCCGTAAAGGTTTCCCCATGATCAAAGAACCCAAAATTCCTCTGCCGGCACCAGCCCCTAAGCCATTTATTAACTGCATATATTCTCTTGTTCCTATCTGTATACATCCCTGCCACCGGAGGAACTGAGCAGAACACCACCTGTGCTCCTGCTCTATCTATTGACTGTCCCAGCTCCTGGAATTCCTTCTTAACTACCCTTGACCCTCTTTTTTGCTAGCTCATCCCCACCAGCCTGTATCACCAGGAGCGGGTAATAATCAGAGGGTTTAATTAGGTCCGGGAGTCTCTTGGTGATGTCGCCTACCTGGGCTTGGGGAAGGCAGCAGACTTCCCTATGAGTTGCGTCCATCCTACAAACAGGGCCCTCCGTCCCTTTCAGAAGGGAGTCTCCCACTACAACAACCCTCCTTTCCTTTTTCTTACTTGAGGTCCTGACCTGTCTGATGGGCAATGTGAGGTTAACAGCCTCCTCAGGTGAGTTCTCTGTCATACTATCCTCCACCTGAGCATCAAATTCCAGCACCCCAAACCTGTTTTGTAGGGGCAGCTGGAAAGGTGGTATTTGAAAGGGAGGTCTATAACCCCCACGAGAGCAGACCTGCTCCCAGTCCTCCTCACCAACCAGGTCACTCCCCTTGTCCTGTTGATGAGGAATATGGCATTCCTCAGCCTCCTGGGGAGGATTACTGGGAGGAGAGAGGGTTCTACTCCACCAGTCTATCTCCCTTTCACTTTCACAAATACTTCTCAATCTTTCCACCTGATCCTTAAGATCTGCAACCATAAAGAGCAGATCTTGAATCTGTTCGCACCTCATACAGGCATTTTTGGTATGGTCCTCAGGAACCACAAGTAGGCTGAGACACTCCCTGCAGTCTCGAGTCTGGGCAGCTGTGTCGCGTAACACTGGTTCCGTTTGGATGCCTACACTCCTGGTGGCAGAGGCTTTACCACGCCTGATCACCACTGCTGCAGGGGAGTGGGAAGTCAACCACCTGCCAGAGAGTGCCTGCTTGCGCGAACTGCCGCGCAAACTGCCTATACTGTGACCCTGTATACTGTGACCCTGTATACTGTGACCCTGTTTGCCCGCTCACTGCCTGTACTGTGACCCTGTTTGCCAGCTCACTGCCTATACTGTGACCCTGTATACTGTGACCCTGTTTGCCCGCTCACTGCCTGTACTGTGACCCTGCTTGCCCGCTCCTATTCGCCGCGCTCCCAGGGAGATGTTTAAATGTCCCGCGGCTTCTCCCGGGACCGCCCCCCCCCCCGCGGTCGGCCCACGTGACAGTTGCCGCTTCTGGGGTTCAGAGAGAGTCTCCCTGCCGGGGTCCTCTCCTGAGCTTTTGCCTCTCCCAGGAACTCTCCGCCCGCCCAGATTGAGCACCCGGCTGCGGTACTTATCGTTCCTGCCGCCGGTCACGCCGAATTTTGGGATATGTAACTCTGCACTGGTGAGACCCAGGGGACGAAGGGGACATGACCTCAGGGTTTGATCTTTTTCTGTTCAGACTGTATAGTTACCTGGTGTAGGTCAAAGACTTTTACTCTGTGTCCAGTACTGAAAATGCAGACATCTCATCGAATCGTAGAATAGTTTGGGTTGGAAGGGACCTTAAAGCCCACCCAGTTCCAACGGGGACACCTCCCACTGGATCAGGGTGCTCAAAGCCCCATCCAACCTGGCCTTGGACACCTCCAGGGATGGGGCAAGCATAATCCGATGTAGTTATGTTTTAAAAGTCAAAAAACTTCGGCAGTGTAGTTCTCATGCAGATTAAGAGTTTGAAAATTGGTTGACTTGTTAAAAAGAAATGTGTTGTGCAGAAATAGGGTTGTACACGAAATAAAGAATGTATAGATCTGGAGCCAAGGAGAGCAGCAGCAAAAAAAAACCCCTACTAATTTGTGAGTAAAGTGAATCTCATCTGTGAAAATGGAAACGGTATTCACACATTTAATAATGACAAAACAGAGGTCACAGGTCCTTTTTTTTAGGCAGCTGTCTGTGTTTTACAGTACACACCCACTGTGCTGCTTTGAGTTTTGGCTGAGCTTGGCAGGCTCCTGCTTAGTTTAGTCTGTCACGCTCAATTAGAAAACAGGAAAATCTCATTGGCCAGTCAAGGAAGGACACCTCTGCCTAAATTTTTCTGTTATACTTGAACAGTAACAGATAAATATACATGTAAGACTATTCCTGTATTCCTTATCTTTCTTGAATTCTGTTTTTACAACTTACTGAAAGCATTATTCTAGATCCTTATATCCAGTGCTTCTCGTTATTGCTCAAAGATATACTTTTCTGTACTGGAGAATTCTAAGTATTTTGTACAGTTAATAACTGGATATCACACCTTAAGGATACAATGCCCCTTGAAAAAGCAATTTATTGGAATAAAAATAAATTGAATGCCTTTAAATTTATTTGGAAGCACTTTAGAACTTGCTTGGAGAAACTGCAACTACACTGAAGAAAAGGCAGTGAAGATGTGTATTGAATTTCATATCTTGGCATTATGATATTGGCTTTCATGTAAAAATGCTTTAGAGAAAGTGAGAGCCTGGGATAGTGTTCAAAAATTAACTGAAATGCTTGCTTAAAAAATGTAAAAATATAAAAGCAGGTTTAAGACGAAAATAATAATTTAGTTATCCTGATAATATGCGAACACTGGGATTGAATTTTTCATTCATGTAAATTTGTGCACCTGGTGGATCCTCATTTTTGCATGTTTAACAGTGTCTGAAAACCAGCTTTTAAAATGTATAGCCATTTCAGTTAACAAAGGTGTTTTCTTACTTGAATACCACTACTGAAAATCTATCTTTTTGAGTGATCACCTTTTGTTTCTCTTGTTAGTGGTAAAGTGGTTAGTGGTTTTTTGACAGCATGTTCTCCAGTATTTTTTTAATACCGTACCCAACTTAAAACGAGTTTGACAGAGGAAAAATGGTCTCAGAAGTACTGAGGTTCCCATGTGTTTCAGGAAAACAGATCTCTGAGTTGAAGAAAGGGTCACTTTTAGTACCTACTCGGCTGCAGGTGGCTAAGGATTCAAACAGGGGAGAGAAGTTGCAGATACTCTATTTTTTAGGAAGAGCCTCAAGTGGAGCTCATACCTTATTAGATGCTATAGAATCCAGTCTCAAGGCACACTGCTAATGGACATAGAGCCTGGGTTATCAGTTTCAGTTTGACACTGTAGCTATTCAGTTCTGAATCTGGATCTCCTTGGAAGTCCAAGAGGTTTTTAAATGCATAAATTGAGATTTTACAGACAATAATGACTTACATTAAATTTTCTGTATAGAAAATGAAATAAAAATGGCCCATTTGAAGAAATTCTGAGCTATCACTAAATATATTTATAGTCATTATGATTGTCTGTTTGATTTTACAGCCAGAAGGTAGAAATCAGTGTTCAGGAAACGAGAATGAATTCTTTCTTGTAGTCCATAAGATAGATAGGAAATGTTCTGTTGCCTTAGAAGACCAAATTGTCTTTTTTAGGATTTAGGTTTTTCTCACCAGAACCAGTGTATCCTAAAGACAGAACAGAACCTGGTTTATGTGTGTATATTACCAGGTCCATTTATGTTACTCTAGAATCTGGAGCACCTTCAAACCCAAATTCACCTTTTTTACATTCATTAAAGCTGTTGTTGATTAGTTCTTTAGCCCTTCATCAGTATCCAATGAAACTCATGTTTGGAGGGGAATCCCTTGGGAAACCGTGCCTGTTTTCTGCTAAGCTGAATGTTTTCCACTTTTCAGAATATCACATTTACATTCCTCTTCTGAATTAAGCTCACATTTCTCTAGTGTTCTTTTAAATATCCTGGTAAGTCTTACTCTGCCTCTGAGATTCACTGTGAGATTTATTATATAAAACCTAAGTGATCTTCGTAGCCTTCCTCACTTACTGTTCACTTTCTTCTCCCATGGTTTTCCATGGAGGGTGCTTCCACAGTCACTGCATGCTCTACATCTGTCATGGTTTACATTGTCTTCACTGGGGAAAAGAAAGAAGCCCATGCAAACATTTTGTGCTTTTTTTTGTGGTTAGTACCGTGTTAGAAAATAGGAAAATATCATGGATTATTTTGGAGAGATACTTATCTGAGCTGTAGCTGAAAAATTAGCAGTAATGGCAGGGGAGTTTCAGATTAATACAATACTATATTTAGCACATAATGTAATGTTTTTGGTAGATAGAAAGTGGTTCTATTTTCTCGTTTAAATCTCATATCAGTGTTGTGAAAATACTGGCTATTTGCAGTTTAAAGATGATGTTTTTAAATACCCCTTAACTTGAGCAGAATGACGAGTGAAGGCTCCCTCACCTTGCCTTTTCTGTTATTGTTTTTAGGATGTCATTGTCTTGTCCCCTTCCTTTCCTCCAATGCCTCACACACAGAGGTTGCAAGTTCTAAAGTGCTTCATTCAAGGCTTTTTTGATGCTTATGTGTAGTAATTGCTGTAAAAATGCCACTTTTGTGTGTAGAATTCGTAAAGTATATAGGTTAATATTTTAAATGAATGCTCTGCATATTAAGTCAGCCGGCATAAGTAGAAAATCTGTTGTATAGTATTCGTGTTTACCTGTAACCTGATGTTCCCAAATCCTTTATGCTTGTTCAATATTTTGTAAAAGAAAAAGATAGAGAATCACAATGCTCTGCCTGGGCATAGTAAAAGCACGAAACTGGAGATAATAAAGAAAAGGAAATACAAAATTTTTAGTGATTATCTAGGCTTTCCTATTAGGCTCAGTAAAAGATAACTTTTCTATAGGGATTAATTCATCAGTATATCTTATTATACTAGTTTTCTCCATTCGTTATCACTGGATTCCAGAGAAGATCTTTAAAAACTTATCTCCTTGGGAAAAATGCAAATTGATTCACAGGATAAAACGGTGTAGGTGATTATGAGACTTATTCACAAACTGAAATTAAAGTCACAGTCTTGTGCCTTGTGCAATATTATGGAGGTAAGACTGCACAGGAAATACTGCAGAACCCTGTACTCTTACCCTCTTTAGTTCCCCTCCACTATTTCTCCTTCTTAACTTACAAATACTTCTGTGCTGATACACACAGATGCACAAACACCTGCACACAGTGGAATAATCTTTGCAGGAAAAGGATTTCATTGAGTGTTGACATCAGGAAATTCTTTTGGAGTAGTTTGTAGCCTTAAATTTGCTGTTAAAAAGAAGATACTGATCTGCATCGTCTCTCTATAGTTTCAAGTTTTCCATATCTATAGTAAGGTGTCGAGGCAGGATTTGGCAGTAGGGTGAAGAGCCATGTGTTTTGTTGTGACGGTCAAACTTCCAGATCTGAGCTGTGCTCTGTTTTAGTCCCTTTCAGACATACCTCCCAATTTTCCACTTCTGGTTTGAGTGTTTGTTATGGAAAGAGCCTGCCATTGAGATTGAGTTGTGTATAAACAAAGTCACAGAAGTAGTGCAAAGAATTTTAAAGCAAACAGCTTGGTATTTTTTTTTTCCTGTTGCCCTTCCCATTTGGAAACAGCTCTGTATTAACATCTCAAAGCAACTCTTATAGAATCGTAGAATGACCTCAGTTGGAAGGGACCCACAAAGGACCATCCAGTCCAACTCCTTTCCCTGCACAGGACAGCCCCAACATTCACACCGTGGGGCTGAGGATGCTGCCCAAATGCTTCTGGGATATTGTCAGTCTTCATGCTGTGACTGCTTCCCTGTGGAGCTGTTCCAGTGCTTCACCACCCTCTGGGGGAAGAACCTTTCTCCTAATGTCCAACCTAACCCGTCCCCTGGCACATCTTCCTGGCATCCCCTTACTAACTTTCTCATAGTCTTTCCTGTCAGTCTTTGATATTCTTCTGTGTTGCGATGCCTGTGGAGTTTTGACAACAGTTACCCTGATGGTTTGCTGAGGCTGCTGCCTGTCAGACTGATGAATGTCGTCTCCCTCTCTCCTGTGTTCTGCCCATTTGTTTCCATCTCTCTGTTGTCTTAGTGATGGTGAAGTAATGTCATTTTGTTCCGTGTCTGAACAATGTCAAGCAAAAGAGGGTCCTTCTACCAAGAGGTGATCAATCATGTGAATCATATCATGTCCTCGTGTAACACCAGCTAGAAAACAGAGGTTTCAAAGGCCAAAATTCATGTTGTGAAGTTTGCTGTTGAAAGGGAGGTGAAAAAAATCATTATTAATAATTTAAACCCTCTTCTTGCCTCCCTCGGGTATTAGAAAAGATAGTTTTTATTAAACTACATTTTTCCATTAACAGTAAAACTTTTTAATTGTGCCATCATATGCTGATTTCTTACATGAGTGGCCACAGTGAACTGGAGATTTGCATTAGCAACATTAGCTGCGGCTTAATTTTCCTAGGGAAATTATACCTACTTTTAAAGAAGTGTGACAATTAAAGTAGCTACTGCATATCTTTATTTCTCGTGCTGTAGCCATTTTGATCAATTTGGCTCTAGCACAGCAGATTTTAAATCTTTTAGGAGCATGTTTTCCATGGATAGCTGGGGTGGTATGACAGTCCTTGCCTTCCAGCTTCAATGATTCAGGAGCCGCCTAGGTTTTTTTCTGTTCACTTTTTGTATTTATTGGATGAGAGGAAATGACTTCAGGTTGTGTTCAGATTGGATGTCAAGAAAAATTTCTTCACAGAAAGGATTCCTAGGAGTCCCCATCCCTGGAAACATTTAAAAGACGGGCAGACAAGGTGCTCAGGGATATGCCTGTACTGGTGGAAGCTTGTGTGACCAATGCCATGTGCACAAACTGGTGCCGAGGTCTGTTCCCTAGAGGCCCTGGTGCTGCCTCAGGCATAGCGGGATGGGATATGCATGGCAGCCTGAGCTCCAGCAGCTCTTAAATGCGGGTGCCTGCAACCCGAGCAGCACATGGCAGCTTGGGAACTGGAAAGCCGCAGGCTGCAGTGGGCAGTGCAGATTTAATTTAGATCTAATGCACTGTAAAGACAGAGTAGGCATCTATATTTGTGCATGTGCTTGTGCGGCTCTGGCTGTCCTGCTAGTGGGGACTTGATGCACGGGCTTATCTCCCCAACAGTCCTATGAGGCAGCATTATCCTCCTGTAAAATAATTCTGGCAAGATTACCTAAGTGGAAAATCTGGAAATTAAATTTGTGTCTTCCAAGTCATAGTTCAGTGCTTTAACCTTCGATTTCAGAGTATTGCTGTTTCCTATAGAAATTAAGTTCTTGATTTCTTTCTACATTAAGGCCCACATTATAATGGAGAGATTATTTCATGGACTCCGGTCTGCTCATTATTGTACAGTCTCTGTAACAGCTTTAATACAGTTTATGGGGAAGAAGTACTCACAGGAAAATGTCAAATGTAGTTTAGCTCCCTGTAATGCAGTTTAATAAGGAGAAAAGTGAGCTCTCCGTGAATAATCGCCACAAACTGTGTGGATCACACTCTGATAAACTCTGTGAGGGCTTGCTGCAGTGACAGTATGAATGCACAGCTCCTGTCTACGACCCTTTCAGCCTCATTTGTAGCTTTTTCTGCCTAACACAGTAATAATAAGAGAAGTAAATGGTTCCCTTAGCTCCACAGTTGTCTCTTCTCCCACTCATGTTTTCTCTGGTAAATGTTCCTTCCCGTTACTTTCTATAAGATTTTGGCTATCGTAGCCTTAAGAAGTCTCTTTTATTTCTCATTAGCTTTGTCTGCAACGTTGGCCACAAGTGCTTACTCCTAGGGGAAGGCTTTGGACATTGCTTTAATGGGCAGCTTGGAACTGTTGCAGTCATAACGTGAGGCCGTATTGTGTTTTTATGATGCACACATGAAATGAGCTGGGGATTGCTGGAACTTTAAGCGAACAAGCATCTTCAGCAGAGAAACAGACAAATTTCATGAAAAATCAGCAGAGAGAAAGCATTAAATGTGTTTTTTTTTTTTTAACTAGTTACCTTTGTAGTTTTTGAAGCAGACTTTGCAGAAAACCCTGGAAGTGCTTGTTTACAAAACTGTGGTTGTAAAAAAGATATTACCTTAATTTATTAAGGCTCCTGCATATTCTCCATAGACTGAAAGGTAACTGTCAGCTCTCCTAAGTTTGGTTTATTTTCTTTTTATTCCAAATAGTTTTGTGGACAAGAAAGGGGTTGAATAGATTGGATTGGTAAATTTCTGAGAAGTGTTGAACTGAAAACATTCAGCCTGTGGTGATGAAATGTTCTGAACACCCAATGCACTAATAACTAAATATTCAGTTCTGGTGTGCTTAATTTGAACAAATATAAAAAATAAAGTTGAAGTTGTTTTGACACTTCTCAGGTGGAATGAAGTGCTAACTTTTAAAGTTATTTTGAAAATAAATTTATAGAATCACGGAACGTCCTGAGTTGAAAGGGACTCACAAGGACCATCGAGTCCAACTCCTGTCCCTGTGCAAGACAACCCCAACATTCACACCATGGGGCTGAAGGCCTTGGCCAAATGCTTCTGGAATATTGTCAGTCTTTGTACTGTGACTGCTTCCCTGTGGAGCTGTTCCAGTGCTCCACCACCCTCTGGGGGAAGAACCTTTTCCTAAAGTCCAGCCTAACCCTCCCCTGAAACATTTTCCTGCCATTCCTTTGGGTCCTGTCATTGGTCACCAGAGAGAAGAGCTCAGTGCCTGCTCTTCCTCCTTCCCTTGTGAGGAAGCTGCAGCCCATAAGGAGGTCTCCCCTCAGTCTTCTCTTCTCTGAAGTATAAACAAGGTGTTTGGATTTCCTTAAAATGAAATTTTGTGGTGAGCTTAAAGGTAGTAATTTATGTGTGGGAGTTCACATTATGGAAATGTGATTTGTGGTTTTTTTGAGTGTTCAATCTATTTTAGAATAGGAAAATACTAAATTCCAGGGTTTCCAAAAGGTGAATGATGTCTGCCTTGATACTTCATTGGCTCTGATACAACTCAACAGCTATCTGCAAAGAAGATCCTCAATTAATGTACAATACTGAAATATCCTTGTAAATTGAAAATCCATTTCCATTTTCATTATATTTTTAGCATCCAGTCAGAACTATTCTTTGTCAAGAAATGCATAAAAATCTTACCCAAGAACTTTATTTGAATTCCTTATGTCAGTTTTTAAGTTTTCTTGTATTTGGTGATTTTTCCATGCAAAGAAGTATCTTCAGGAAAAGTAATTTTTTTTTCGAAAAGTCAAGTTTTTATACACTCGCGTCACTGTTTCATAAATATCAGAGTCAGCAACAAATATGCAGGTAGCCTATAGCTAAACAGTTTGTTTTCTGGGAAAGTAAGGAGCGTTGCTGAGTGTTTCTGAGAACCAGTATTCAATGCTTAATATATTGTGATACAGAAAAAGTGGAGCATAAAAATATAACACCAAAATAAATTAATGTATTTTAAATAGAAGAGACTGACATGAACACAAGAATAAAGCATGATGTGCAAAATATACCTGCTGCTGTGAAATACTGTGTGAGGTTGAATGAGCTGCTTTTTCATGTGGAATTCTATTTGCCGAAGCATTTAATGCATTGCAATTAATTTCATAAAGCACTCTACATGCTCTTTGATTGCTTTGTCTTGTAGAAGTTGTTAATTGATCTGGTAATGCTGCTGATTTTGCTTTTTGCAGCCAGGTTGGATGGGGCCTTGAGCAACCTGGGTACAGTGGGAGATGTCCTTGGACAAGGGGTTGGAACTGGATGGGCTTTAAGGTCTCTCCCAGCTCCAACCATTGTATGATTCTTTAGTCTGACCCAGGAAAAGATGTTGTACGTGTGTTTAAAAGCCTACTGTATTAATGATTCCTTTTTTATGGGCTGAGGTAATAGAAACTGAACTCACCTACCATTCATTTGTAGGCCAGTTTCATAATCTGAGTGTAAAATCACTGAAGATTTGGGTATTTTATCGCTGTGATTTAAAAATATGAAACTACCTCATAGTTACATAAAGATGGCAATTCCTGTTTGTGTAACTCTATCTCCTAATTGCTTTGGCTTGGAGAATCTCATGTTGGTGTTTTATCTTGTGGGATGTTAATAGCTGAAGTTTGGTTGTTTTTTCACTATCTAAATATTTTCAAAGGAGATTTTCAATTATTAAAGTGAACGTACAACATGAACTGTAGTAGTTGTAGTGGTTCTGAAGTAAAGCAAGACAAATGCAAGAGATAAAAAGAAGAAAATATGTGTATTTACACTTGTGTTGGAGAGAGTAAATAGCCAGTAGACCCCAGGAAAAAAATAATTATGGATTGTGGGCAAATGTGCTGTGTTACTGAGTGAAATCTCATACATATAAAAGAGCAATAAGGAGAAATATCTGTGGAAGCTGAAAGGGTGTAGTCACTCCAAGAAGGATAGGAACTGTTCCCTCAGGACATTCACATCATTTATGCTCAATACGTTTAAGAGGAAGCTTAACTTTTAATATCCATTATAGAGCTTCTTCAGGTACGATCTTTTGTAAGTCATGGAATAACCTTTAAACTGTCGCAAAATGCTTGGGATTGTTCCACAAAGACACATAATTCTAAATTTTTGCCTAGGACAGTGGAAAAGAAAAAGCATAAAAAATAGTCTTAGCCAATTTTGTATGCTCCACACAAAGATCAGAAAGGGACATGGGACAAAGTTTTGTGCTTAAAATAATGGGGGATTCCTTTTTCTTTACACTTATCAGGTGTGCTTGCCTGAGAGGGAAGGTAAAGGAGCACTCCCTTGGGATTTCACAGTGCAGGGTGATCTAAGCTGCCCAGGAAAAGCATCTCGAAGGTTACAGCTCAGTATCTTCGGCTCTGCATTCTTGAACAAGTGCTACTTCTCTTGCACTTGAAAATACTTTGTATTACAGGGGTATGCTTTGAAGACAGAATTATAATTGGATGAAATTGAAGATAGGCTATTTTAGAAACGTGTAGTAGATTACTAAAGGCTGACTTTTTGATTTCATTGTAAATCAGACTGTGGAAATTACTCCATGCTTGTCCCAAGTAACAAGTGATAGGACAAGAGGAGATGGCCTCCAGGTTCATCAGGGGAGGTTTAGATTGGATATTGGGAAAAATTTCTGTACTGCACAAGTGGCAAAGCACTGGCAGTGGCCAAGTCTCTATCCCTGGAGAGGCTCAAAAAGCAGGTAGATGTGGCACTTGGGGACATGGTTCAGTAGGCATGATGGGGTTGGTATGATGGTTGGATGATCTTAGAGGTCTTTTAATGATTCTGTGATTCCACTGGTGTCCCATTTGCAAGTGTGCTAATATATTTTCCTATTTCTTCTTTTTCATATACAAAAGTGTGCACATTGACTGGACACAAAAAATAAACAAATAGATTTTTTTTCTCCACTCCTGGTGATGGTTTTCTTTTTATTCCATTTTAGTTTCAATATTTTCTTCATGGTAAATTTTGAAAATATCAGTATTGACACACTTCAAGCTGTGCAGCTTTGGCTAAGATAAGTAGAAAAAGCAAGAGCTGAACTCAGTTTGAAGGTAAAGTTTTAAAAGCATTGGAAAACCTGTTCCAGTCCCATGGGAGGAAAGTAAATTCCTCTGGGTTTATGGCTTGAAATGCTGAAGCTGAAGTTTTTCACCTGTTGGCCTGTTTTCAGCTCCTTTCTTGTTTCTCTTCTTCTCATTTCCATTCTTAACCTTGCAGAACTCTCTCCTTGGAGAATTCCCAGTGATGTGTTATAAAACATCCAAATGCAATTTGTCAGAAAATCAAGTGATGAAGAATTCTTTGTATTTTTGGAGTGTTTTACCAAAGTTTGCCTTTTTTTAAAAAAAAAAACTCTTGTCAGTAGTTTCACATCTGTACCCAGTGCCAATTTTTATAGCAGTGATTTATGCCAAGAAAATATACGTATTTCTTGTTATAGTTTAGGGAGCTTGGATTAATGTACTACTGGCAGGAATTCAGTGAGGGATTTTAAAGCTTGGGTTTGAAGGAGATGCCCTAAACATAAGGGGCTGTGTACTGGCATGGGTGCTTTTGTTTGACTGTGAAAATGGTGGTTGGACAGTTGGATTCAATGATCTTGGAGGTCTTTTCCAACGTCAGTGATTCTACGCTGGTATGTCCTGTAAGGATACAGTTACCTAGGAACAGGTGGAAACTGCATGACAGTGATGAGTTATAGCTCTGGGTTTATTTACCAAATAGACTTTAATCACAGCTGTTATAATTAATTAAGACTGGCATAAAACTAGAACGTTTCTTGAGTGTCATAATCAGATCCCATTGGTTTTGTTTCTTGCCCACACTGGGCTCCATGCAGACCAGCTGAGGAGTAAGGGATCTCTAGGAATATTTTCACTGATTTGAAAATTTTCCAGGGTGGTGCTCAGCCTCAGAGACAAATGTCTTGTGTCAGGTAGGTGCTCTAATTCCTTCAGATCCAGCTTTCAGCAGGTGAATAAACAAGCATCCATATTTCAGAAGAGACCAGTTCCCAGGTAGAGTTCGACAAAATGACTAGATTTCCTTGAGGGTGCTTAGCATATTCTGAAAATCTCGTCCCAATTGTAGATATTGCTGAAATCTGAAGTTTTTAGCTGAGTCTTAAACTACATCATGAAATCCTTCTTCCCTGGAGAGGCTCAAACATTGTAGAGGTGGCACTTGGGGATGTGGTAAACCACGTGGGGTTTACCACCATGGCACTGTGGGGTTGCACTGACGGTTGGACTGGATGGTCTGAGAGGTCTTTTCCAACCTTAACTATTTTGTGATTCCATGAAGTTCTTGTTAGGATTTTTCAGTCATTGACATGGGACAGAGTGTGTACTAAGGTAAGCAAGTAACAAACTGCTGCTGTCAGGCCAGGCAAAAGAACATCTTGATTTTCATTTTACACTAATTGTACTTGCCAGGTTTTCTTGTATCTCTTTCTTGTTTCAAAACAAATTAGACTTATAACTCTAACTTATAATCAAACCCAGACTGATGTAGATTTCAATTTCCAGTCCCTGGAGCAGAGACTTTTGCATTTAAAAATGAAAATGTGACCCAGGTGACTGTCTGTCTGAAGCTGTGATCATCCTTGTTTGCTTGTGAGTGTTCATAGTCATGAAAGTTACCGGACTGCAATGCTGGAAACCAAAGTTTCTGCGTTTATCAGGGATACTTCCAGACTAAGCTTCTATACTGTAGATATTTTTGGTTTTTTTCTTAAAAACAAAATCATCTATATATGGAATGCATGTTTTAGGCAGAGACTGTCCAAAAGAAACAAACTTGGTTGGTTTTAAATGTATAGCTTGCATGTTAAAAAAAACCCCCACAAACAGGTTATTTTGGTCTGCTTTATTTTTATATTATGATTTCAAAATTAATTAGAATACATAGATATAAAACTTCTCCATTAATTTATTGTATTAAAAGCAGAAGCTTGTGCTTTGATAAGAAGGAAAGTGTCTTGGATGTGTTCCTATAGCTGATATTCAAAAGCATTTTCCTTGTGAAATAGTCTTTGAAATGTCAGAGCTTTGATAGCAACATAGTAAAGAAAAACAAACCCACTGCACAGTTAACCTAGGGCTGCAGGACAAGTTATTCCACATCCTGGAAGTAGCAATTGAGGGAGAGAGAGAGCTCTCCATGCAGATATTGGTTAGAAGCTTTTCCTCCCTTGAAAGAGGTGGCTTGGGTTAAGTTCCGGTTCTCATGTGCGTGTTGGGAGGCCCTGGCACAGGTTTCCCAGAGAAGTGGTGGCTGTCCTGTCCCTGGAGGTGTTCAAGGCCAAGTTGGATGGGGCTTTGACCACCCTGATCCATAGGAGGTGTCCCTGCCCATGGCAGGGGGGTTGGAACTGGGTGGGCTTTGAGGTCCCTTCCAACCCAAACCATTTTATGATTCTAAAAGCCTGCTTAGCTTAATGCATCAATTTTTTAGTGAGGATAGATTCGTGTGACCTTGCAAGTCAGGAACTTTGGACACAGGTGAAGCTGGGTTGTAGGGAGTCACGAGGAAGGAGAAGACAAAAGAAAATATGACAGTTGATATAGTTTGAATAGAATAAGGTTACGACTACAAGGCCATAACCTGAGTAGTCATTGAAATTTTCTGAGCACATACTTTTGCTAAGAGTTCTCAAGAACAAGTGGAATTAAACAGTAGGCACTAAGTATTTAAAAATAGTTTCCATGGGCATCCTTCTCAAGAAGTTTTTATGTTTAAATGAAATGCCACTTGGCCTTGTTTGCTTCCTTTTCTCTTTGGAATTCCTTCCTGTCATTTTAACATCATTTCTTGAGCTCTTCATCCTCTGTAGACTTCATATCAATCCAGGTTTCTGCAATAATTGTATGAATGCTTTTTCTGATTGGATTGATAAAGGAAAGTTGAATTTTTATGTTTTTCTCTTTTTTTGCTATGCAAAGCATACCTACTACATACCTTTGGTTCTGGTGACGAATAACAATACAGTCTGATGACGATAAAATCTCCAGTAAGATAACCAGTGCCTTTTCTAGTATTTTTATGAAATTTGACGTGGATCCTTTGGAGTGAGTCCAGTGGAGGCCAGGGAGAGGGTGTGAGGATGGAGCATCTCCCATATGAGGACAGGCTGAAAGAGCTGGGGTTGTTCAGCCTGGAGAAGAGAAGGCTCTGGGAAGACCTTAGAGCAGCCTCCCAGTACTGAAAGGGGCTCCAGGAAATGAGTGGAGGGGCTCTTGATCGAGGAGTGCAGGGACAAGATGAGGGGGAACTGTTTCCAACTGAAAGAGAGGAGATGGACATGAGATCTTAGGAAGAAATGTTTTCCTGTGAGGGTGGGCTTTGAGGTTCCTTCCAGCTCAAACCATTCTATGATTCTATGAAATAACCGTGGCCATTGATTAGTTACGGTTATGCTGATGGGAGGATCAACAACAGAAGGACATAGTTGTTTCTGTATCATCATTGCCTAGGTAACAGTAACTGTTCAATAACACACATGCTGTGACTGCTTCAGTGTTACAAACCATGAAAGGAAAGCTTTGTTCCAGTGCAGGGAGTGGCTTTGGCCGCTACCGATATTCAACTGCAGAATAAGCAACAGAAGCAATTTTGTTCTTTTTTTTGCCATTTCTTTGCCGGTCCCTTTCTTTGGGACAAATTGAACAAAATGCTCTATAAAAAGCAGAGGGGAATGGAAGCACAAAATCCATCTGGGAAGGACACACCAGTGAAGGATGTTATCATAGAGTAGCAGTTATAACATGTCATCTCTGTAGCCCTGAAAGTCTTATTAGGTGTAATTGTGATAATAAATCATGGTAAATTTCCCTAGCATTTAAAACAATTTTTAAATACCGTACTTGTGTAAGCTTTTTTGAAAGTCCTGTGGGAATTATTTAATGTTAAAATGAAGATTTTGATATTTTTAATGATCTGGGAGTACGTGCAGAGTGGTTTGGCAGTAGTTCAGTTTTTGTAGATTACTTGAATCTGTTAATTAATATAGCTCTTTGAGGCCTCTTTGTGTAGATTAATGGGTTCCCTGGAGAATAACTTCCGAAATGCAAGAAATCTGCAAGACTTTCGAGACAAGTGCTATTATAAATTACACCAGAATTTACTACACTAAACATTATCTGTTGATGGAGGAAGGACAAAAATTCACAAGAGGCACGGTAAAGATAAACCACCCATTTACACTCTTTTTCTCTATCTACACAAAATATATAATTTAAAAGGTTTTTAGATAACATTAAGATTTAGAAATACGAGAAGCCCTCCATAAATCACTTGGGTTATTCTCCCTCATCTATATGGCTGGAAGTCTTCCTAACTTACATGTGAGGATTGAATCTGCACTGATCTTGAGCAGGCTGCAACAGACAGGATGATCCCAGAGGCAGTTTGAGCAAGAAGCTAGGGCTGTCCTAAGTTGGGAGAACTGTTTCTTTCCTCACTTTTTGGAAATTCAGTGTTTTAGTCTTTGAGTCCATATCAAATTGACATCTTTGCAGGAAGATTATCACTTGGAAGCACAGCACAAATTAGTATTCTGTACCAGTCATAACCTGAACAGACTTCCATTCCTTAATTTACTGTTAAATAGATGGTGAATTGTTGGTGTGATGTTTCAATTCATCCACGTTACTCTAATCATGCCTTGATCTGTGCTCTCATCACTTCCAATCAGTCATCACTGTTGTCTTTGGAAAAAATGTGTGGTATAGTTAATGTCAGGTTTTTTACATACAGAGAATACCTCAGCAATGCTTAGTGACACGTCAAAAATCATGGTTTGAAGTTTATGTTCTTTACTTCTGATGTTTGTTGTGAAAGTCTTGTCATACATCATTAAGGTTGGAAAAGATCTCTAGCCCAACCATCAGCCCAAAACCACCATGCTGGTGGTTTTCTTCAGGTCTTCTACATAATGTACTTGCGTGAAGTCTGCAAAGATGGTTTGGTTTTCATTTTTGATGACTCAAGTTTTCTTATGGAATATGTGCCAAGCATTTTTTAAGTTATTCTAGATTAGTTTAGAATGAAGTTCAAAGACTCTAATCCCTCTTCTTTTTACCTTTCTAGCAGCTGATGATTTCAGGTGATGAGAGGTCTGCAGCACAGGTCTTATGAGGAGCCACTGAGGGAACTGGGGTTGTTTAGCCTAGAGGAAAGGAAGCTGAGGGGAGACCTCATCGCTGTCTACAACTCCCTCAAAAGGAGGTGGTAGCGAGGTGGGTGCTGGTCTCTTCTCCCAAGTAACAAGTGACAGGACGAGAGGAATGGCCTCAGGTTGCACTGGGGGAGGTTTAGATGTAATATTAGGAAAAATTTCTCAGGCACTGGAACAGCTGTGTGGGGCAGTGGTGGAATTACCATCCCTAGAGTTGTTTAAAGGACGGGTAGATGAGGTGCTCAGGCCTGTTGTTTAATAGTGGACAGGTACGGTTGGACTTGATGATCTCAAAGGTCTTTTCCAACAAAACGATTTTATGGTTCTGATTTTCTTGTGTAAAACCTCTTTGTGACTGTGCAACCTCCTTTTGGTTGGCCCTTTGTTTTTTTGTTTTTTTTTTTGTTGGTGCTGCCCATTTCGAGTAAGCAACAGTTAAACAGATAAACTAAAGAAAGTTGGACAAGTTAATCTATGTCTGTCCTCTATGACTACTTGCTTTACTCTCTTATGGAGGTCAGGCCAGTTCTGAGACTGCATCAGGCTGCTCTGCCCAGGAAGACAAGGGGCACTGGTACATGCGGCTGAAACAACTACAAGCACCTTATTAGGAACAGTCAGGTTTCTGGGCGTTTTGAACACCTCAGCATTAATTTTGCTCTGGGAGCTACTCTTTGCTGTCCTTTCTGCCTTTGAAATTTTTTTTGCTGTACTTTGGACATTGATGGTTGTGTATCAATTTGAAAGCCATCTTTTCTAGATAAAAGCTAGCCCTTTGAGCTGTGCCTTATCTGCTGAAGTGAAATCAAATGAAGCTCTGTTCTCATGTGCTATCAGTAACTTTCATCCTTTTTTTAATTTAGGACCACGGTTTAACTTTCATCACCGAATTTAGAATTCAATTTTCATGTTGACTTTGATTTTGTCACCCACCTGGACCATCAGCAGAATCTTTCAGTTCAGTGAAGGATTTCAAAATAATGAACCCAGTTTTAAACTTGATTTCAAATCTTAATTTGCCGTGAAATTCACAGGTTTCCAACCTTTTTGCAAGTCCTAAGTACCTTCTGCTTTCTGAGTGATTTGCACTTTTACTGAGCAGACTGACTGGCAGTTCCTATCCTGAGCAGAAGGTACAATCAGGGAGCACTTTTTTCTGGGTCAGGCAGCACCAGATTTAATACAGTTCTCATTCCATGCTGCTACCAGCCCCGCAGAGTGTTTTATGCTTCTTATTATGTTTAAAAGTAATAGAATAGTGTTAGTGGAAGGTGATTGGATGAGAAAGGAAAGCACTTTCATTATATAAATTGGATGTTCAAGGCATTTAGGAGCTTCTGTGAATTAAATGGCACAAAAGGTACAGGAGCTGAGAAATTGCAGCTTCTTATCTTGAGAAAATGGGGAAGCTTACAAAATTCAGGTGATAACTCTCCTGTTAACAGGTACTTTTCGGCCATAAAGACTTTAGGTTTTGCTTTCTGCAGATTTATACAAATTCTCTGTAGGGAGTGTCTTGCCTGTGTAATAGGGGTGTTTGTTCAGAGGGGAAGAGTGCTTGGTAGAGGCATTATAATGCTTATTAATATGTAAGTTCTGCTTAATTTAGTTTCAGTAAAATGTAAGTCCTCCAGAGTCATAGCTAGAAACTTGCTCTTGCAGATGAAAGATGCTGTCGCTTTTGAAGTGGTAGCAGTGGCAGAACAGTTGGTTCTGTTCTTTAGTAGTACGGTTGGGGAATACGCTGTCCTTAGTCTGTTGTTCTCTGAATTGTCATCTATAAAACCCTTAAACCCTACGGATTATTTGTGGTAAGCCAATTCTAGTGTTGGTGACTATGATTATATGAGAAGTTTCGTGGAACTGGTGTGGGTTTTGCCATTTTTTGTTGGTTCAAGTTATATTTTGTGTGGCTGAATATGTGATCAAATAGATCGTGAAGTGATAAAGTGGTTTGGGGTGGAAAGGACTTTAAAGCCCATCCAGTTGCAACCCTTCTGCCATGAGCAGGGACACCTCCCACTGGATCAGGTTGCCCAAACTGACCTTGAACACATCCAGGGATGAGGCAGCCATGACTTCTCTGGACAACCTGTGCCAGGGCCTCCCCACCCTCACAGGAAAACATTTCTGCTTAAGTTCTCACCTAAATCTCACCTCTTTCAGCTTAAAACTATTCCTTCTCATCCTATCCCTGCACTCTCTGATCAAGAGCCCCTCTCCATCTTTCCTGGAGCCCCTTTCAGTTCTGGGAGGCTGCTCTAAGGTCTCCTGGAGCCTTCTCTTCTCCAGGCTAAACAACCCCAGCTCTCTCAGACTGTCCTTGTATGGGAGGGGCTCCAGCCCTCATATCATATTCACGGCCTCCTTTGGACTCTCTCCAGCAGATCCATGTCCTTCCTGTGCTGGAGAATACTTCAGTGAAAAAAAATCAAGAAAACCCCAACCAATAAAAGAAAGCTGCTCTGGAGAGCAATTCAAAACCAGGGGAATGTTTTTTTTTCTTCCACTTCTGCTTTTAAACTCAGTTCTTGTAATTGTATCACAGTATCACAAGGTTGGAAAAGACCTCTGAGATCATCTAGTCCAACCTATGACCCAACACCAACACCTACTTGTTGTTTGTGACTAGGATTGTAGAACAGCCAGAAGTTCTGGCAGTGATTTGTTCTGGGGACTCTTCAATGTGGTTGCAATTCAGACCTTTGTGTTCCAGTGTAGAAGCCTTCCATATTTCAGGATCATCTTTTGGCTTTTGCCTTTTTGTTTTAGTTCTTTGAGTCTTATGTATTTCTTCTTTTCCCCCAACATGAGTAAACCTTTTTTGCTTTCTTATGATTTCTTGTTATATTCTAATCTATGTGAGGCTTAGCAGGGTTGTCTTTTTGCTTAGAGGTTTTAATTTTTTAAATTTTATAGATTGAAGACTTCTGAGTTTGTGCGGTTATGTTGGTGTATTGATATGTTTCACAAAGGCCACTGGATATAAACTACAGCAGATTTTATTAGCACCACAGAAGTCTGATTAGATGGGCGGAACAGAACTGTGTTACCTGAGGCTCCATTTGGCTTGGATAAAATGTCATATAGCGTGATGAATTGTCCTACACCCATCAGTGGACACACAAAAACTTATTTTTTTCTCCTTTTTAATAATTTTTTTTAATCCTTTTTCATTGAAGGGCCATGCCTTTATAAAGCTTGAATGAAGGTCCTGTAGATCTTAGCAGTGTGACCTTTTCCTTAATTTATTATTCTTTATTATTGATGTTTAAATAATGTAGTAGTACGAACTCATATAATTTAATTTAGATTTTTACAGAAATTAATTTGATCTTTCATCTCTGTTATAAACCTCTATGCATCCAAGTTTTTTGAACGTGTTTGTAATAAGCATTTTAGCTGTTACTGGATTAAACAGTAAGAACTTGACTGTATGCATTTCATAGTTAAGTAAATTGAATGGAATTTGGAATACTTGACTAATGAAAAAGACATCTATTTCTTGTTGAAAATTGAGGATAGGCTTTCAGTAATGCCATGCTTTCACATAGCAACTTAATGCCTTTCTGCTTACCCAAAAGGGAAAAGCTCCGTGACAAATGATAGGACTGCAGTCTCTTCTTGCTTTATGTCATGCCATTATCAGTATTTTATTCAAGCACTCTGACATTTCTTGCATGGTGCAATAACCTCAGCAGGAAATGCACAAAATAAATAACTGCAACTTCTCCATTAGCATAGTATAGTTCAGTACACTACGAGCTCAATAAAATGAGAAGAATTAATGGAGTTACGGGCAAAAGCCCCAGAGCAATAATGGTTCAGGGATATAAAATTAGCAAGTAATTGCATTAAAATAAAATCACAGTCCTGATTTAATTCACAATACCTTTCTTACTGAAGTGTGTGTTCCTGTGCTTCTTGAGGAATGGAGCTTGAATAGAAGATCTTTCTGTTGCCATCACTGTTGTAGCACTGACAGGAGTAACACCTTAATTCCAAAACTGAACATGGGGCAAAATCTTGTTTTGGACAAGAATATTTTCAATATCAGGTATCCCATAGCTGGAATTATTTTTCCTAACTTCAGTGCAGTGACAGGTCCAAGCCAGCTTTCTAAAGGAGCATAGGACAGGGTGAAGCAGTCTCTGAAGATATCTGCTGCCCTGAAATGAGATGTGGTGAGTGCTGTCGTGCTCTGCAAAGGCAGAGGCACAAAGGGCAGAAGCAATGCAGCCTCCAGCTGCCTCAAAGCAACATGATTAGTCTCTGCTAGTGTCTGCTTCTGCACCAACAAGAAGGCAATGGACAGACTGCTGCATGTATCATCTCTCCCATCCCTTCTGGTTTAACACTGCTGTTCCTGCACCCTTTCTACTAAAATAGCAGTGTACCCACATGCCAAAATATATATTTGGTCAGATGTTGAGTGTCTGGGATTAAGGAGCTGTCACCGGGAGATTTTCTTCCATTCTCTTCTTAGCAAGAGTTTGCAAGAGTAAACAAGCAGAGGAGGAAAGAAATTGGGAGGGAAGGTGAAATAGACTTGAGTGCAATGAGTAATATGATTCTGTTGACAGTACTATATTTCCTACTTTTATTTGCTGAAGAAAAGGAGGTTTATGAAATTATTTGTTTGTGTGTTGGGTCTCAACAAAAGAATGTCTGTTACTGCATTCACTTTAGAAATTGTCACTTAAAAATGAGATTAGAGGGAAAAGAGGTCATGTAAAGTGCAAAAATAGGGAGAGATTGCTCTGTGATCCCACATCTACAGACAGTAGAGAATCTTTTATTAATGTCAGGTAAGTTGGTGATAGAGTCAGTGTTCAGTCAGTGATGACATGGATATTTATAGGGAATGAGGCTTTGTAAATCCCTTTGCTCCTTTTCTTTCCATATGCACTGGATTCTTATTGAAGTATTTCAATAACTGTATCTTTATTTTTCAAGTACTGGAATTTTTGAGCTTTGATTTTGATGTAGAACTTAAACATAGAAGAAAGAAAACAATTTACTGGAATTCAGCAAGTAAAGGTGACCTACCCTGAACTTCAACAGTTGCTGGCCTGTGCCTGTGTATGCTTCTATTGATGTATTTTGGTGAAAAATGTCTCACGTTGGATCTTTAGGTTTTTGACAGAATATGCTCGGTTGGCTGACTCAGGGTTGTTTCTGAAAAAATAAGGTATTTCTGTTTCCTGTGCTGCACACAAACTGTCTTGCTGTACTAGTCAAGTTCAATAATGCCACATGGGAGTGTAGTTCTCAGATTTCAAAAGACACTTCCATATGGTTCCCTTTGGTGTCTCACATCCAGGTTCCAGAAATATTCAAAGTTGTAAACTAAAATCTACAGTGTGTGTAGTTGCATCCTAGGTGCCTTCTTCAAACCTGACATCTTTTCAGTTATAACTGTGCAAACAAGGAACGAGAAACTCTGTGGGTTCCAGTATGATGCGCTTTCTTGCATGTTCAACTTACCTGATTTCCAGTGGCCTCAGAGAATGTAAACAGCATTTTCTGACGTTTGCATTTTATATCTCCTAATTGTTGAAATGGATGTGGTTTGGATTTATATGCAATCACTTGTGAAAGTGGTGTGATTTCCTTTCCATACCTGCACACTACATAACATCATTTAAATTTTATGAAATAAGTAAAAACTACAGAAACAACATATGCTGAAACATATTTGGTGGGGTTTATGTATCATTGTGCTATGACATAAATAAGTGTATCTGTGTCGCTAATATTTTGTTTAATAAAATTGAATTCAGGTATCTTGATGGGTTTTTTCAGCTGCTAAATGTAATTATTTTTGTCTGCCTTCAGGGAATTTGAACAGCTTGACTTTGTTCTGAACAAAATAAGAAAGAAAAATAAGCCAAAGCTAAGTCTTTCTTCAAGGTGCTAGCCATTCATAGTCTTCTGATAGCCAGGAACCACTGAAGAAATATTTATGCTAAAGCTGAGGGTGAAGTAGGAGCCATTTGGTATGAAACATCTTCCAAAGTGTCACCCCTGCAGGGCATCCCCACCACAGACAGCTGGAGCAGCAGGATAACAACCTTTAAAAGTGTTGGGAGGAGGGTACTGCGGGTCCTGTAGCCGTGCTTCTTCCACGAGTCTTGTTAGGTGTTCCCTGGCACAGACTTTTTATATAAAAGCCGTTGGAAAGGCCTTTTGTGGGATTACAAGAGCAGACTGCGACTTCAGCTGCTGCAAAGATGAATGGTGAAAATTAGTCTGAGTGTGCTTTACATTCAAAGGCTTTGGGGAATAATGACCAAACCACATCTGCTAAGGTCACATTAAAGATGAAATTTCTGGGTTTGAACAATCCAAACTGTGAAAAATGCATGGAATGTAATTACTTAACAGTGGATGAAAAAAAAACATGTACAATGACTCTGAGGTGCCAGAGATTAAATGTTCTGACCGAAAAGACACCAATTAAAGAAGGAAGAGAACATGAACATTCCTTCAAAAGGAATATTAATCGGTAATAACTCTACAGAAGTCACTGCTCTGACTCCAGACCCAGCTCTCTATCAGAAATATTTCAAGATCTCAGGGGGATAAAGGTGGCAAAATCAGGTGGTTGCTGTAGGGTAAGCAGCAGCAGTGGGAGGACTGGTTAACAAAACATCTTTAAGCTGATTTTATTCTCAGATTGCAATTTGCTTGTCCAAGGATGTGAGGGAATAAGATTTCCTGTTCCTTCTTCTCATTCTCTTTTTGTAAGACTGCTGATGTTCAGAAGGCTGGGAAGTTTTTTGGGTGGGGTTTTTGTATTAGTTTTTTTGGTATGCTTATATTTATGCTGGCTCTTTATGGATTTTTAAGGTAGCATTTCTTTTTGCTTTACACTAATATGGCTGTTCAGACTGTCTAATCTATTAGCTACTGAAATTCTATTTTTAAGGGACACTGTACATAACAGTTTATAGCACTCACTGTAGCATGGTCATGCGAAAATTAGGGTTATTCTTGGGTGGAAATCAGCTCTGAAATAGGGGGCCTTCTAGATCTGCTTTCTACTGCATTTAGGGACTACGTGAACTGCAGATTAGTGATGTTACTCCAGCAATACTGGAGCAGTTTGTGGGCAGCCTCTTCCTGTCTCAGCCTATTACTTTGCTCATAATGCTGTTGCTGTTAATGACTGTAGGGGACAGGGCTGTATTTTCTTTCTGAATAAATGAAATGATACTGTCTTTGATGTCTTTTCAGTGTCTTTAAATTGACAGTCCACACAGGAAGAGAATAGAGTGTGTTAAATGGAAACATGGGCCGTCGCATCTACTGAGATGAACCTTCTGTATGACACTTCCCAGGCACCCACAGCCCCTCGTCTGCTGCTTGCTTGGGGCAGGGTGGATGTGCAGTCTCCAGCCTGAAGCACAAATGTATTCGTGCGTGCACTGCTGTCCTGAATGGCCCCTGCCGTCTCTGGGCACCGAGATCTGTCCAGGTTAAAGGCTGTGTCCAGTAATGAGTGACGGGTGGCAATGCTCCACTGTGTGCTGAGTTAAAAACAGCTGTTGTGTTGTTGGAAGTCATCTTCTGTAGTGTGTCTGTATGGTGCCCAGGGGCTGTACAGTGCTATATCGATGACAAATTCAGCCTGCGTGCATCACACTACAATTATTAGTTCGTATAACTGCTGTAAGTCAAGTCCCCTTTATTTATTTAAATATGTGAACCTAGATTTTCATCACTGTGGTTGAGTTCAGCACTGGATTCTTGTAGGAAGAAAGATAAGTTGTTATAATCAGTGCCAATGCCTGGCAGGTTCTCAGTTCCATGAGACAGATCTGCTGGAGATTGTGTGAAATGCATTGTATGTTTCTGCTGTAGTGAGGGTGTGACAACATGACCTGATGCAACTACTTCTTAAGTAAAGGCTTGTTTGATTAGGCTTGTGTAAAGGAAAAAAAAAAGATGTGTGTTCAACCCTGTGTTGAGCATGCCAGTACGCTAAATTGAATTTCATAACTCTGTGTGTGATAATTATGAACAAATTAGTGTTCTTCAGGTAATTTTTGACAAAAAGATAATGAACTTAACTCAGTTAATTTAGAACATTTAATTTAGAACTCAGAACATTTAGGCTGTTCTCTATTGAGAAAAAAAATCAATTAGAATCGTTAATTATTTTTACACAGCTTCTGAATGATGCTGTGTGCAACAAAACTGGTGGTGCACTGGATCATGTAGTACAGTGATGCTGTTGTGTCAATGGTGAACGTTACAGCTGGACAAACTCATGCATGTGTCTTGGGAAGAGTTTGGTCTGTGAGTGGCAATTGTAGCCCAAATCCAGAAACATGATAATTTCTGGGGTAACGGACAATGGTCTAAAGCGGCATCTGCATCTCCTGTGGAAGGAGGATGTGTCAGCTCTGCGCGGTGCCTGGGGACCAGCACAGCCCTTGGGGTACTGCCTCTGGCCAAAGGCACTTGTGGCCCTGATCGGCTGTGGGGAGCAGTGCATGTAGAGATGGACAGCAGTAGGGATCTCTGCTCTCACTCTTCCTGGCATCAAAGCGTAAAAACAGAGCTTGGTGGGGCTGAGGGGAGTTTTTCTTTTTAGTTAGAAACACAATTGTGTAACGATCGCAACGTGTGTGACTCTGTTATCATCACACACATCTCCTCCTGCAGCTTTGACAGCTGTTTTATGTAGATCGTTTTATAAAACTTTACTGTTAAAAAATATTTTCATCAATTATTATTCTCCATGGGGAGTTCATTGCTGTCTCACAGAAGAAAAATGAAAACATAGAGGAGAGTTTCTCCTTAGAAACTAGGTTGAAAGGTATTTTTTTTTTACTTTTCAGTAGTACAGCTGCATTTTTTTTTCTATTTCTTCATCACCAGTGTTTTTTCTGACCTAAAAATGAGGCCAGGGAGCTTAGTCTGTAATATGGCAAAGCTCATTTCAAATCTAGGTGTATTATTTTGTGCTGTTGTTGGCAATAGACTGGCCTACAGAGAGTTATGGCTTAAAAAATGTGACTTTGTCCTGCTTTAAACGGCATCTGTATCTTCTACATCCTCTATTCTGTGGCTCATCTGTTCTGGGTGGAATGACCACATATGAATTGAATTCTCATGAATTCTGAAATGATATCACATTTTCAATTTTCTTCTTGTGTTTTATTCAATCAGACCAATTACTTTTTTATTTTCACTGCCATTTTATCTGGTAAGTAAATTATAGCAGGTGAGAACATTGATTTTAATGCATGTTGCAATAATCAACATACGTGGCATGACAATGGTTGCACCTGTAGAATTGCAGGAGATGCAGTGCCTGCTTGTGGGTTGGCTTACAGAATCTGAATTGTTTATTTATCAGCTCTAAATCCTGACAGAGTAGTAGGTGAATGTATATTACTAAGATGCTATTTGCATGCTAATAAAATGGCTTATATACTCATCATCTAGCTTCGCTTCTAGCAGCATCCCTCTCCTCATCTACCATTCCCTTCTCTCCTTTTTTTTTTCTTTAAGAAAATACATTATTCCTGGCAGAATTTTCTTGTGACCCAGGTTTCCACACTTTATTTTTTCACCTTCAAAATCTGAAGCCTGAGCCTAAGGGCAGCAGGAGACATGATGCTGGGGAGAGGGAGGCAGGGCAGAGTAATCTTGTCCATACAAAATGCATATTTTGGTCATATTTTAGGGGAAATTTTGTGTTTGCTGTCATGTCCAGAAGCAAGCATTGTAATTCCAGTTGTCAGTATCAATTCTGTTGATTTTAAAAGCTTTGTTGTTTTCAGTGCTAGTACAGTTTGTTATTGTTAGAGCTGAACAACTTCTAAAATATTTGCTCTTTTTACCTCCTTTTTGAATTGTAAAATTAAATTATTTCCTGTTAGCCTTCGCTCTTGTGTCTGAGTTTAGAATAAAAAGTGCTATAAGGGCTGAGAAGCTCTGTAGGTGAATAATAGACATTTATAGTGACTGTTACTTACAATTTAATTTGGGAGGCGGGGATTAATGACCTCACTTCAGACAATAGTGAGATGCTAATTGGTATTTGCTTAGATGTGTAATTTTTTTGTTTAAATTCTGTTTAAATCCATGTCTGTCACTTTTGGCTAAATAGTAAGAATTTGATGTATGTAGAGGCTCAAGATTTTATATGTATCTTTAACAAAGTATAAACAATTACACCCTTGAGATAATGTTAACGTTAATGTCTGCTAGGGTTGTGCGTTTGGCTTGTATCAGTCACACACATTATAAGGCTTCCTACAGTGGCAGAAGATATCAGGGAACACTTTCAGAGTTTCAAATTTAAAGAAATCATGAGAAGATGATGCATTTACTTTTACATAACTCATATGTAGGTCTTAGTAACCTGTAATTATAAGCAAGAAGTCAGCATTGGATATTTAAATACCCTGGCATTGTTTAAAAGAAGGGCAGATGAGGTGCTCAGGGATCTGGTTTAGTAGTAGACAGGTATGGTTGGATTTGATGGTCTCAAAGGTCTTTTCTAATGAAACAATTCTATGATTCTGTGATTTTTGTAAGCATCACATTATGTTCAGAAGTGAAGGGCAGACAATGCAACGGCAACAAATGCTCAGACATAATGTTTTAGTATTCAGAAAGCAAGTGCAAGGTGGAGTTAGAACAGTGTTTTCATCATTGGCACTGGTTTGCCATTAGTCTTCTGTTTAATTTACGCTTCAGGAGTCTGTATTTTCTCCTGTTTTGTAACCTTTAACTTCAGTATTTCATTAAAATTAGAGATTTTCCATAGCAAGTAAGATATAGTCATGTACGATGTACAGAAAACTCTGAGACTGTGAAAATATGCATTGTAAAATAAAGCTGCACTTTTTGTAAGCGATGATGCTTTGGGCTCAAAAAATCAATTAAGAAAAGCATAGCGGAAATGGAGTAATGTTAGAGAGACATGCTAGCAATAATAGTAATAAGTGAGTTTGAGGGTAATAAAAGCACCTAGAAAACACAACTGAGGAATGGAATAATCGTAATTACTTGTTGGGTCCAAAGCTGAGGTTTTTCCCTGCTCTGCTTCCTGCAGCTGCTTGTGCATCTGTCTCTCCCAACAGGTATTTATGGATATATCTGGTACTAAAAAGGGCTTTAGGGAAGCTGGGGAGAGGCTCTTGATCAGGGAGTGCAGGAATGGGGTGAGGGAGAATGGTTTTGAGCTGAAAGAGGGGAATTTGAGATGAGATCTTAGGAAGAAATGTTTTCCTGTAAGGATGGGGAGGCCCTGGCACAGGCCTGGACAAGTGGTGGCTGCCCCGTCCCTGGAGGTGTTCAGGGCCAGGCTGGATGGGGCTTTGAGCAACCTGATCCAGTGAGAGGTGCCCCTGTCCTTGGCAGGGGGGTTGGACCTGGATGGGCTTGCAGTTCCCTTCCACACCATTCTATGATTCTATGATCTATCTCTCCCAACAGCTATTTATGTATTTATTCCGTTTCTTGTTTTTGTTTTCTCGTGAATGGAATAGAAAAATTTAGGGATGTGATACCAGTGTAGAGCTCTGTTGTACTATAAATACCAACATGTTTCATGACTGAAACATGGGTAGTAAAGCTGCTTCTCTGAATTCCCCTTAGAATTGCACCTGGATTGGCTCTTGGGAATCTCGGCACCTTTTTTAGTCCCTCTTAAGCAACTATTTCAGTAAGTGGATCAAATAACTGCTTTTTCTTTAAAAGTATATTTCAAAGTTTTGTGTCTGGTTAGTTGCAGAAGTTTTATTGTCAGAGAGCACTGTGACCACCTCTGAAAACGATGGTGGTGTGATCATGTCATTAGATCCTAAATAATGAAATCACAGGCTGGGGTACATCAGACTTTTTTTTACAGCTCAATAAATTAGTTTAAGGATTCTTGCATAAGTTTGATTTCCTCTGATCATCAGCTGAAGTGCCATATTGGCAGGAAAGATGGCCTGTTGCTTCTTTTCTGAACGTGAAACTCCCCAAAGCAAGATTCAAAGACCTATTTTTGGTGAATTTATAACCACCCATGTGTGCAATTGTAAGCAGATCAGCTATAGAATATATTTCTTAATGAGTACTTTTCTAATAAATTCTTGTTCAGTAGTGTTACAGACTTTAGGGATCATTTAGTGTTTTTCTTAATTGCTTACTTTTAAAATCTATTTAATGCTGCAGTCATCAAAACATTTTAAGCAAAGTATATTTGTGATTGTGAATAGAAATTTCACTATGGAAACTATTTAACCGAACAGATATGCAGAGGTAGCAAGTTTCAGGTAACGTCCTCTGACCCCACAGCTTTGCCGCTGTTAATCATAAAATGGGTGAAAAGAAAAGAAACAACTCAGTCTCTTAGGAAAATTGTTTTAACTCACAAACTTAGTGTACTTTATGAAATAAAGAGTTTAACATAAGTACCACGTTCAATGCATCAGAATGGCACACAAGTGATTTAAAAAACCTTCAGTTATTTCATATCCTCTTTGTATCCTTTAATAGACCATTTATGTGTCTTTCACTCCTTAGTATCAAAACAATGGCTTCCTCATAGTAATATAATGCGTCTTTAACAGGAAGTTGAATGTAACCTATCAAAAGGTAGACCTATGCTGACATTTATTACCTGTGCTGTTTGGACAGTTTGAAAACTTTTAATGTTATTTTTACAGAGCTGTGCTGTCCTCATTCCACGTTTGCAAAGATTTTATTACATAAAATTCAGAAGTGCGAAAAGAGGACAATTGTGGTAATGCTTTCTATTTTCTCCTGTATTGCACTTGGACACTTAAGCACACAGAATCACTTGGCACCAGGCTTGTTATCAAAAGTACTTTTATTATGCAAGCAGTATTCACAGGAATATAAGTTATGTGGATCAACAGCGTGTGTGTGAGAGCCTCGGTGTTTCCAAGGCTGTTTGAGTTCAAAAACCTTGTAAATTTGAGTGACTGAATTTTGGGGGCTGGTAAGGAGGTGGGAATGGTGGCAAACAGAAGCGAGGTGTGTGTTGTTATCCTTGTTTCACTTATGAACATGCAATGGTCTTGCTAATACAGCAGTAATTATTATTCATGCAAATGATGGCTTTTATCTTCCCGCACTGGCTATTCGTGTTACCCTTTAAGAACCTGGTTCCTGCAAGTGTGATGAGCCTGCATGTAGTTGTTAGATCTTGATCTCTGAAAGAGTGGCTGGGGAGAACTGACTCCAGACTCTGAGTTCATTGAAGCATGGTAGCATGGACAAGGGAGCAAGGAAGGTTTACCTTGCAGTGTGTGTGGATTCAGTGCAGGGCATTCATTTTTTGGAGGCCTTTTGGAAGTGCTCCAGCGATCCTGGTAGGGGATGATGTATCTGCTTTATTTAGTAACTAGTACTTCTTAATACAAATATTTAAAATTTGTATTTCCTAAAGCTAAAATAACTTGAGGGTCATGTGTGATCCCTATTTAAGCATTCTGTGTATTACAGCTGTAAGATTAAAAGAAAAGCTTATTATTGAATGTGTGTCTGAATGTTGATGTGTAACAAATGCAGAAGTGTGGTTTGGAAAGGTTTTGCTTTTCTTGATTATTAGAGTGAAATATTTCAGGGTGCTTTCAATGTTGTTTTTAGTCCATTAAGATAGATAGTCTGCTTTAAGAAAACACAGCTTAATAATAAAGAGCAGATGTGCATGCAATAAAATTAATAATGCTTACCTGTGTAAGAAAATAACAACATTTATAATATTCTGTTTCATCCAGTTTACGCAGTAGATGTGTTTACTGCTATGTCAAGGCCCTCTTTTGCAGCAAGGATGATGTTTTTGAATGACAGAATAACTCAGGATAGAAAGGACCATAAGAGGTTGTCTAGTCCAATCTGTTCTAGAATATCTGGTTTAAAGTTAAATCAGAATGCTCAGTCTCCTTCTTTATAAAATGCATATGTAAGGACTTAAAAATGAGCTCTTATGTATCAAATTCGTTCCAATGAAGGGACTGGGAATTGTCCTCTCTACTGGTTAGCGGAAGGTTTATATTACTTTACTTAGTGAACACGAAAGTAAAGTTCTGATGCTCGGCACTGACTGTAGTTAAGCACCTTGCTGTGGGACACACTCTAGTATGAACAGTAAGTAGTTTTGGGAGCACAAAGTGTAAATAGTTAATTAACAATTATTAAAAGCCCATTGAAACAATTGCTGGTTACATTTCCAGCATGTATTTCTCTCTCAAGTACTCAATTTCAGTATGTTTGTGTTCTCTTACACTGCAAAGGCAAGTGTTGAGTATCATGTGGGGGGTGCTCTTAACAGCCGTATTTATTGTGAGCAGAAGCTATAAGCTCTAGAAGGGCAGGAATTATACAGCTGTGGAGTTCACCTCCTTCAAATCATACATTTCCAGCCCCCACTGGGACACCTCCCACTGGATCAGGTTGCTCAAAGCCCCATCCAGCCTGGTCTTGAACACCTCCAGGGATAGAGCATTCACGATTTCTCTGGACAACCTGTGCCAGGGCCTCACCACCCTCACAGGAAAACATTTCTTCCTAAGATCTCATCTCAATCTCCCCACTTTCAGCTGAAAACCATTCCTCCTTGTCCTATCCCTGCACTCTCTTATTAAGGGCCCCTCCTCAGCCTTCCTGGAGCCCCCTTCAAGTATTGGACTGTGGGAGAACTGGTGGGTAGTGTGTGCAGAAGCCCCTTCCTGGAATACGTTATTAACTTAGTTATTTCCAGCTCTGTTTGCAGTGAATCATGAAGTGAGTAAGAGATGATAGCTGTCCTTGTTGGGTTCTTCTTAGCCTTGTTTTTTGTGATTCCTGTCTGATCAACATAGCATTTCTGGCATACATGATTTATTCAAAAGACAAATAGGTGGGCATTGTAGTAAAAAGAAAAAAAAAAAGAGTTCTCTGTAGTTCAGTATTATTTAATCAAAATAAGAGATTCTGGTACATGTAGCTGGCTCATGAGCAATCTGCTGCCTTCTGCAAGGTTACAAAGGTACTCACTGGTGTCTTTCTTTTTGTGGGAAAATTCACAAGCATTAACCAAGAATGGAAGCATTACTTTCAGAGCTGTGAAGCTCAAACACTGTTAGATGACTTCCCTGAATTCACATGTGAAAACTGGGGTTCGCAGACAGCAACACCAAGCAGCTCTCAGCATTTGCTGACAAAATGTACAGTCGATTACTTTGCTCAGAGCTGCTCCTGTGTCCTCTGTGTGTGTTCCTATGAATCTCCATAAGTAGAGAGTGAAATCAAATTAGAGAAGTGTTGTCATGCATGCACAGAGACCTTTCTTTTTCTAGACCATCCGTTGTTTAAATTTTTTAATGTATCAAGTGTTTTAAGGCATTCTTGGAATATTCTTTGAAGAACTCTTCAAAGCTTCACTCAGATCTTTTTTTCCTTGACACAAGATCAACTCACTGACTGTGAGTGGAGACAGTTGCCCGTTTGAGTATTAGCCACTGGGCCATTTAGTTGATTGCAGCTTAAAGGTTAACTAAAATTCATTGAACTTAGTATGTGCTACCCAAGGCAGAGTACATGACAATACACTTGTAATATTACAACTGCATAAATCATTGACTAATAGAATGGTTTGTGTTGGAAGGGGCCTTGAAGATCACTCAGTTCCAGCCCTCCTGCCATGTGCAGGGACACCTTGAGGTGAAGAATTCTGAAGTATTGCTTCTTATCTGTTCATAAAAATAGATAGGATCAATAAAAATGAAAGATGCAAAGGAGAGAACAGTAAATGAAACCCAAGGCAGAAGAGAATTTTACATTTGAAGATGCTTGTAGCACCCTCTTTTCAGCAAGACCATAACAAAAATCAGTACAAAGGATAAAATGCCTTCTCAAAGTGAGATGAACATATAAAGACATAGAGAAAGAAAGCAAGAGCTAATGATTTGCTCCCACCAGTTGTTTGGGACAGAAGCTGTCTATCAATAAATTGTTCCAGGCCTGGAACATCAAATAAAAGGTAATAGTGATGTAAAAGTCATCAAGTACAAATTAGAAGATGGTCTGAGGTCACTGTGAGATCACTGGGGAGGAGATCATACTGGCAGAAAAGGCAAAATTTAAAAAACCTTCAAGTAAGGTTAACTGATGGAAGGAATAGCACTCTTAAAAACTGTTGAAGCTTTGCTGCGTTCCTTTAATCAGTAGACAATTGGACTTAAAGTTTGTAGGAGTGGGACAGGGTAACTGGAGCACTTGTTACTCATGATGGAGTCCTTGACCCAAGAAATATCTTTAATTTCTTCAACCTTTAGCTAAATTTGTGTTGAAAGAGAGCAGGGTATTAGATGTGGTTTCTCTTAGGTATCCGTAGATAAGCCTCAAAGAGAGGGTAGAAGGGCAGCCATTTTAAAGTGGATATGAGTTTGGATGTGTCACAATGAGGAGTCTGTAATAAAGTGCAACGATTAATTCCGTTTATGTGTCTGTAGGAATTGCTGATGTGGATATTTATAGGAAGCACAATGCTCGGTGTCCGAAAGGCATTCATGGGGAGATACATCTGGTGCCTTCCTTGGTGAAAAAGAGGACTCATAGTGTGAATTAATAGTAATTTATGAACGGCACTGTCAAGCACAGCTCTCATTTCTCTGTTCGTCCTAGAGGAGTGAGACTGACAGGAGACCTCATTGAGCTCTACAGCTTCCTCACAAGGGGAGGAGAAGAAACAGGCTCTGGTCTCTTCTCTCTGGTAATCAATGACAGGAAGATGTGCCAGGGGAGGATTAGTTGGTCATTGGAAGAAGATTCTTCTCCCAGAAGATGGTGGAGCACTGGAACAGCTCCCCAGGGAAGCAGTCACAGCACCAAGCCTGACAATATTTCAGAAGCATTTGTCCAAGGCCCTCAGCCCCACGGTGTGAATGTTAGGGCTGTCCTGTGCAGGGACAGGATTTGGACTGAATGGTCCCTATGTGTCCCTTCCAATTGAGGACATTCTGTAATTTTTTAGTTTTACAGCTAAAGAGGTGTTTAGGGTTTGGGATTAAGAGAAGGGATCAGTAAGCCAGCAGGAGGGAGTGTATTCCTTAAGAGAACTAGAAGATGTCTTACCTAAGATGCAGAGGCTGTTCTGCAAGCTGTTAAGCTGAAGGTTTTTGCAGAGGCATCGCACAATCCTTTGAGCAATGAGGGAGAGCATCTTGCGAACAGCAGGGCAGGAGAAAAGTTCCCTAAGCACGTGTTGAAGGGGTAATGGCATTGTAATTTCTGTATTCTATTCAGGAATGCTTTGTGCAAAATTAAATCCTTTTGCCAAATACAGTATCATCGATTGTTTTATCAGAAGGTGTCTAAATAGTTGGCAAATACAGATGTGTAATTTAATGCTGGTTGTGCTTAGAAGAAGAAAACATACGGTTTATCTAAAAAGAGATTTTCTGAAACAGTATTTTATTTACAATTGAGGAGGAAAATGATAGATTGAACACCTCACTGAAAGCAAAAAGTTAAAAATACCTGCTTCCCCCCACCCCTTCTTTTCATCTGCAGCCTTTTTAGGCACAGCAGCCAAGCAATTAATTGAACCTTGCTGGGAGCCTGTAATGAAAAGTCTAACATTGTGTAGCCGCTTTCATTAATAATATCATTGTCTTTTGTCAACTTTTATAGCAGTTGGGTTTATCCAGCTGGAAAAAGTTAGACAAAGACGGATAGACAGGCAAGTCTGTTTACTGTCAATTGACTTAAAAAGGAATGCAGCCTTGCTTTTTAAATACATCAAACCTGACATTTTATTCACTTTTTGGGTTCACTTTAAGAACTTTGTCTCTGGATGCTGTCATAAGTTTGACTAATGGGATACAGAAGTAGTTGTGGAGGACAATGGTTGTGACAATGGGAGCTGGGAGCTGCTGTTTATTTCTGGCTGTAGAGATAAATATCTTTGGCAACCCACAAGAGCTAGAAATTGAAGGGAAAATTGGAATCACCATTAATATTTGGTGAAATATTAGTATCTATTAATATTTGGAAAGCTGGGGAGCGGGTCTTGATCAGGGATTGCAGGGATAGGGTGAGGGTAAATGGTTTTCAATTGAAAGAGGGGAAATTGAGATGCAATTTTTAGGAAGAAGTATTTTCCTGTGAGGATAGGGAGGCCCTGGCCGAGGTTGCCCAGAGGAGATGTGGCTGCCCCATCCCTGGAAGTGTTCAAGGCCAGGCTGGATGGGGCTTTGAGCACCCTGATCCAGCGAGAGGTGTCCCTGCCCATGGCAAGGGGTCTTGGAACTGGCTTTAAGGTCCCTTCCTACCGAAACCATTCTGTGATTCTATGAAAGGTTTAAGCAGGCATTGTATATTTTTAGTGGGCTGCCGTTCTGTAAAATGTCCATCTCCAATGGGACTCTGAGTGACATCCTGTTAATTAGTGTCTTGGTGTGGGTTTAATTTCACAGCTGTTGTCCTAAATGATGTCAGCACGCATGTCAATGCATCCCTTGGCAATCAAAACTTCCCAGTGAAGACTGTTTATGATTTACTGGTGGATGAGGAGTGCTGTTTAAGCACTGATAGCCGGCGCAAACCCAATTAATCATTATTATGCCAGAAGCAGGTATTGTGTTATGGGAAGTCCTGGTTACCTGTTTTTCCCTGTGATGAAATCGTACTGTATGTCATCTTAACATTAATTTTTCAGTAATATGCTTCTGAAAATATTCTCTGCAATCACCCTTGTGTATTTCATCATTTTAGTTTTGCGCTTCATTAAATAGTAATTGACTGGAAGTAAATGATCATCAGGTGTCGGTCTCCACAATATGCATTGGTTTGCTGTTTGCTGCCAGATTAGAAAGTGATTGGAAATTATTTTCATCATTTCTTCATTCTTTTGCCTTATAGCAGACTGATTAAATGATAACTGTTTAATAACAGTGTTTTGTTAGAATCTGAAAGTAACCACGGAGTGATTGCTTTATTGATGGCTACATCCTGGTGGCTAGGATAGCAGTGTGGATGGAAACACAAAAATATGGTATCATAGAATCATAGAATGGTTCGGGTTGAAAGGGACCTTAAAGCCCATCCAGTTCCAGCCACCAGCCGTGGGCAGGGAAACCTCCCGCTGGATCAGGGGTCTCAAAGCCCCATCCAACCTGGCCTTGAACACCTCCAGGGGTGGGACATCCGGACATCCGTGACTTTTCTGGGCAACCAGTGCCAGTGTCTCCCCACTCTCACAGTGAAGAATTTCTTCCCGATATCTAATTTAAATCTTCCCCTTCCAATTTAAAGCCATTCCCCCTCATCCTGTCCCTGCACTCCCTGATCAAGAGCGCCTGCCCAGCTTTCCTGGAGCCCCTTTTAGTACTGGGAGGCTGCTCTAAGGCCTCCCTGGAGCCTTCTCTTCTCCAGGCTGAACAAACCCAGCCTGTCTTCATAGCAGAGGTGCTCCATCCCTTGGATCATCTTTGTAGACCTTCTCAGGACTTGTTCCAATAGCTCCATTAGTTTTCTATGTTGGGGATTCCAAATATGGCTCTTTTTTCTTCTGTTTGACATTTTATATAAGTGCTGTTTGTTTATGGGACGGAGCAACTCTTACTGGGCTCTTCTCAGACTGGTGTTGAACAATTTCAGCTCTTCAAAGGGAGGGAAGATTCTTGAAAGCAGTGTATGTCCTTGAAGACGGATTAGGCTATGAAAGGTGAGCTGTATAGGACAGTTTCTCAGCAGCAGTGTGTTGGGCACGAAGGAGAGGCAGATACCGGTGGGCTGAAAAATCACAACTGTGGCTGTGGTGCAAATTAATACCAATGTAATAGTGCTGGAGATCTGGAGGTAGAGACACTGATGGACTGGAATTGTTTTAAGTGATTTGAGATGACATATGGAATGTGTTTCAAGGGAACCATGAATGAACTAATCTCTGAATGGGAGTCTTGTTGGAACTATCCAGATCAGCACATCCCTGTGAATGGCGAATTTTAACTCTTTGAGGCAAAGGAGATGGTCCTGACCCATTTAATTGCCTGCATTTAGATATATCCCTGCATTTTTAGGAAAATGGTGGGGTTACTGTTGGCTGGAAAAGAACTGTTAATATTTTCTTTTGGAAAAGCATTATACCAAGAATTTATTCTTGTATTCTGTCAAGACACCTGTTTGCAGAGGCAAAGGGGAGAAGCTGGAGACGGTATTTGGCAACATGAGTCTTCCTGAAATTCTCTTGCTCCAGCTGTAAGCATTAATGATAAATTACCGATGTTACTCTGGCAGCACTGGAAATCCGATACATGTTTATGGAGGAAAGATGAAGCAAAATTGGTCTGTGTAGTACTCAATTTGGCATTAACTAATATGATCTCAAGGCATTTTCCAGTTGTACAGTATACAGGACAGCCAGGAATCATGAAGACTTGTTTATCTCTTGCCTACTGGGCAGATGTTTTGTGCACTTGAGGAAGAGATTGAGTTGCCTTTTCAATGCTTGATACTTCTGTGGTGCCTGGACAGAGTTGCTGCCTTGCTTGTTGTATTCAAACTTAAGCAAGAAGTCAATTTAAGTGGTGTGACTTCTCAGTTATGAGTGCCATCATGCTGCTTAGAAGTTGTCTTCAGTAGCTTTTCTCTATCCCATAATTAATTTGGGTTTGAGTGTGTCGTGTGGAATGGGTAACAAGAAAACCGCACAGATCCTTGTCTCTTTGGATCTGTGACAACAGTCACCGTGTTATCTCTCAGTAGAGATAATTCTCAGTTCAAAAGATGCAAATCATCGGTATCAAATATCACTTTCCAAAAGGGCACAGTAGCAACAAACAACATTTTTTTTTCTTGCTCACTGAATAGTTTTTAAGCATGTTGTAGTAACAAAATTAATGTTTATTAATAGTAAGTCAAGTAAAATGGCATTGGCTGGGAAGCAATAGGGACTGTGAGATGCCAACTTCATTCGAGTATAGAATGGTGGCTGTCTTAATGTGCGCTGGGAGGAGTACCAAATAAATGAAAATATTTGGCCCAGTGGAGGTAACATCTGCAAGCTGATGTCTGTCTTGATAAGGAATTTTATTATTAATTTTTTTTGTGGCATTACTCAGCTTTAGGATTGCACTAAGGGAGAATGTCTCTGCTCCAGGAGCATACAGTGGTAAATCTTGGCACTGATTTGTTGGAGACACACAAGTAATTCAGGTGTTCCATGTCAGTAGGGATTACTGTGGATCTAGCACATTTCTCTTTTGTGCTGTATGTAAATAAGGAGTCAGAATATATTTCTGTCTTCAACTTCTTTGTGTCTATTAAGTTGTTAAATGGAGCATTACTGAAAAAAAACCCAAAAACTTAAAACACCAATGATATTTGACAGCAAATCTTTGGAAGAATGTCAAAATTTATAAGCTATAGTTAATGTGCACAAAAAAGATGTTGTGTAACCTTCTGTAAATCTTGGTCCTAAGTAAACTGTTGATGTTAAGATATATCCTCACACAAATGAGCTGTTCTCTCTTAAAAACCAGTTTTGCCTACTTGATGTACATCAGTCATGTGCTCCATTAGGTGCCACTTTCAGTAGGACAGGCTGCATAAATCATGAGTGTCTTCTCCAGAAGAAATTCAAATATGAAATTTTATTGTTTTTTTTATTACTAAGCACATCACAGTATTATATTGTTTAATGAAATGTGACAGGCTGTGCTGCGAGAAATATAATATTACACTACAACAGCTTTTTTACATTTAACAAGATAAGGTGCCAGCATTTTATTTTCAGGATATGAAGTGATTGTTTAGGTTGGAGATAGAGGAATTCAGCATAGTGTATGTATGTAGATATATGTGTAATTTTGCAGACATCTGGTAACTTCATCATAGAATTGCTTGGTTGGAAAAGACCTTTGAGATCGAGTCCAACCGTACCTGTCCACTACTAAACCAGATCCCTGAGCACCTCATCTACCCACCTTTTAAACACCTCCAGGGATGGTGACTCCACCACTTCCCTGGGCAGCCTCTGCCAGTGCCTGAGAAATCTTTCAGTGAAGAAATTTTTCCTGATGTCCAATCTGAACCTCCCCTGGTGCAACTTGAGGCCATTTTCTCTCATCCTGTCGCCTGTCACTTGAGAGAAGAGACCAACACCCACCTCACTACAACCTCCTTTCAGGGAGTTGCAGACAGTGATGAGGTCTCTCCTCAGCCTCCTATTGTCCAGTCTAAACAGCTGCAGTTCTCTCAGTGGCTCATGAAAAGTCTGTGCTCCAGCCCCTTCAAGAACTTCATTGCCCTTCTCTGGACATGCTCCAGAAGCATAGTTTCTTCACAGGTATTCAGAACAATAGTTTCTGACTTTCAGAAGAAGAAAATCCATACTTTCGCAATCAGAAAAATGTCTGTTCTGAAGCTGTTGTGTAAACTGAGAATAAGACTTTAGCTGATTGTTTCATTCCCCTGCCCTGCAGAAAGTACTTTTGGTTTCCAAGACTGCAAAAGATTGCCAAATACCATTTCCTTTTCTCTTTTTTTTTAAAATCTTTAGTGAAGAAACATTAATAATTACTAAGATTTAAATATCAACAGGATTCAATGCTTTGATTGACTTTGATTTGACTTTAAGAAATAAAATGCTATCTACTTAAAATATCGATAAACCGTTTAGTCATTTACTTAACAGCCTTCATTTTATTTTGTTTTTTCTCTTTACTTTTTAATTTGATTAATGTATTCTGTTCAGTTAATGATTCTGTCAATCCCTGTTCAAAAATTCACCTACGTAGTTTATTCCTTGATTATTTTTTACCTGCAGATGTTCACCCTGAAACAGAGCACTGAAACAATGTTATGGAATACCAAAGGGATGATGAGGATCCAATCGTTTTGGAATAGGTGGTGCGAAGTTGAACAGCCATGGTGCCATAACTGCTCTGTAACAGAAATTCCAGTCATACTGCATGGCTGGAAAGGTATTTCAATTAGAAACTCACTTTTCTCAGTATGTTTAGAATTTGCTTATCAGGCAGTACTTTTGAGTGAATGGAAACTTTCCACTGAGACTCCTATCTGCTGAGGTAGTTCAAGATAAAAAGTCATTTGTTATGCAATTTATGAATGCATGCAAAATACAAATGATTATCAGTTTCCTAGGGCCTTTAGTAATTCTCTGCATGGTTGGTGTTATAAAGTTACCTTAATAGGAAGTTTTGGTATTAATATTCGCATGTACTATGTGTAAGAAGTATGAATGCATCCAGCTGCTTGTTGTCATGTGAACCTGGAGTGCTGAACGGGCATGATTTTAATTGTGAAGTTCTGAAAGGAAGTAGTTTGGGCATGGACTTCTAAATTGACAGTGCTGGTTGTGTTGGGGTTGTTCAGCCTGGAGAAGAGAAGGCTCCAGGGAGACCTTAGAGCAGCCTCCCAGTACTGAAAGGGGCTCCAGGAAAGCTTGGGAGGGGCTCTTGCATAATGGAGTGAAGGGACAGGACAAGAGGAAACAGTTTTCAGCTGGAAGGGGGGAGATGTGATCTTAGGAAAAAATGTTTTCCTGTGAGGGTGGGGAGGCCCTGGCACAGGTTTCCCAGGGGAGCTGCGGCTGTTCCACCCTTGGATGTGTTCAAGGTCAGGTTGGCTGTGGCCTTGAGCACCCTGATCCAGGGGGATGGAACTAGATGGCCTTCCAACCCAAACTATTCTATGATTATCTGAATTACAGAGAGCTGGCTTTTTCCTCAGGATGTTTTTATTGCTCTATGAGGTTTCTGATGGGGTTTTTTCCTACAGGCAATTACATTCTTTAAATAAAAAAAATACCAAATGTGCTTTCAGCAGAAGTAGGACCTCTTTGAAACCTTAGCATAAGGAAAATCAGTGTCCTTTTTTTTTTTCTTTTCCAGTTTCCTCCTGTGTGTAAGTAAGATTATAAATGTTAATGTCATTTTTATATGCTACAAAATACAGATTTCTCTTTGGGTATGGAAAAAAAAGAGAAAACCAAAAAGCCTCAGTGATGATGATAGTGTTCTTCCAACTTTAATTATGGAACTGTAACTTAAGAGCTGAGCAGGCTTTCTCAGCACCATTCAGAAGCCATTTCATCTTCTGGCCTTTATTCCAGTGAGTGTCCAGACATGGGCAGCATAGTGTGGGAGCAAAGCTTTCATGTAATCCAGGTAGGAGAAGTCAGGGTAATATATGTGGGGTTTTTTTTAAGTACCTCTGACTAGGGAGACTCAGCTTTATTGATGGCTTATAGTGCTGCTGTGTAGTTCACTTGATTAAATCGTAACCCCCTTAATTATGGAGGTTATTTAAATAATTGAATATTATTTCCTCGCCTCTCTAGATATCTTTTCTAATGGGAATACAGTTGCTCTTGTATGTCTGATGTTAGTGATTGTCAATCATTTAAAAATGTGATCACTTCCTACAGGGTTTTACATTTTATTTAATTTTGTTTCTGTTCTTTGGCCCTCTGTGTAGAGTGAAGAAGAATAAGTGTTGTTGTGTCATTTTGTGTGGCTGTGGTTGTAACACCTCTCACCAGTGGAAGTCATCGGTTTTGCAAAGGTATCAATGTGCAGCATAGATGTAACTGTTGTTGCTTTATAACTGAACCTCTCAAACACTGTTCTGTTTCAGTAACTCTCTGCAGGGGCTAATGGTCACAGTACAACTTACAAAATAAGTGAAGTACTAGGCTGGAAAGCCTCCTGGCAAGGAGAGGTTGTTGTTGCTGGCTATATTGCATATATGAGGTCTCAGGCAGCTACCTTGATCACTCTTAAGTTGTTTTTTGAAGGTGATTTGAGATTTCCTTTACATTTAGCACAGAATGCTGAAAGAGTCTATAAAATAACTTTTAGATGGCAGAACCAGAAGAGTTGCCACAGGACTTTGCACTTGTTATTGCATTACTTGCTTCATTTCCTCTTCTTCTTCATATAATACTGAACATCTACTGGGTAGGAAAGAATGCAGAGTGAGAAAGTTCTTCCCTTTTGCAATGTCTTAATATTTCACCTTTCTTCATGTGTAATTTTAAAATGGTGCATTTGGTTGAGAGTTAGGAGGTGAGAGTTAGGAGGTAAAAGTTAAGAAAATGCTTGGACTACTTTGCCTTAATGCCAGGTATTTTCTGCCAAGGAATCATCAGGCTCTCTGACATGTGGCTCCTTCTCCTTTTGAATTGTGGAGAGGTATTCTGTGAGCTGCTCGGTTAATCCTCATGTATCACTGGTTTTTTTGTATTCTGCCTGAAAGTCTGATATATCTTCTTAATTAATTGAGACATACTAGTTATAAAAGTTAATCTAAATGTAGTAATCATTTTCTTGAAATATGAATGTTTGTGCTTCAGTCTGTGTTTGAAACAAAATCTCTACATTTTAAAAAAAGAGCCAGAACCCACTGGTTTGCTTTTGTAGGAGAGATGAGATTATCTTTAGAGAACATGTGAGCAAACAAAATGTATAGGCTTAATTGTTCTCTGCATAAGTGGGCAGCAAGGGATGCTTTGCAGGGCCCTTGTTTCATTTGCTTATGGAATTTTGAAGGCATTTATCTAGCCAGGAGTTTCGACAGAGCTGGGCTTGTTGCCTTTGTAATCCAAATACAGGTTTTTTTTTAATGTCAACCACAATATGGCCAGGGAGAAATACATTGCTAGCAGGAGAGGTTTAAAAATAGGCTTGTCAAACTTCTAATGTGTCCTCACTTTCAGGCTTTTGACATCTGACCTGAGTATGCTGTGAATCAAGGGAAAATCAAATTATAGTAGCGTAACTATTGTCTCACATCCTGATGTACTGCAAGGAAGCCGAGTAAAGGAGAAATAAAATTTTGTTTTATTGCAGGGAAGTCAGCACTTGAAGGACAGCACTTCTCGGTGACTGCAAGTAGTGGAGCCTGGAAGAGTATTTCTGTAGACAAATTCAGTTGTTGAGACGTTTAAATGTAATGAAATTTGAGATTTTTATTGATTAAATACTTAGCCTGCTAGAGGAGTGCAATATTATCATGAGATGTTTGCTCTGCTATATAAAACCTTCTGAATATTTGAAGGTATGATTTATAAGAAACTGTTTTGTTTGACAGATTGGCTTTTTTAATATGCAGTGAAAGCGTATTAGGAGTTAGGTTTCCAGCTTCATCATTAGTTACTGCATTGGAAGCCAGGTTCACAAAGTTGTCTAAACTTTCACCTGAATTAGAGCTACTTGTCCAGTTCCTTCTGCTTTACAGAGTCTATCAAAATATTATGTGTAACTACAAAACCTGATGTCCCCAAGGGAAATTGAGAAACTTCTAAGAACATTTAATAGTGAACCAAGAGATTTCACTAAATACTTGGCAGTTTAGAAGCTGAATCGTAGAATCACAGAATGTTTTGGATTGGAAGGGATCTTAAAGCACATCCATTTCCAACTCCCTGCCATGGGCAGGGACACCTCCCACTGAATCAGGGTGCTCAAAGTCCCATCCAGCCTGGCCTTGGAACACCTCCAGGGATGGGGCAGCCACCACTTCTCTGGGCAACCTGTGCCAGGGCCTCCCCACCCTCACAGGAAAACATTTCTGCCTAAGATCTCACCTAATCTCCCCTCTTTCAGCTGAAAAACATTCCCCCTCATCTTATCCCTGCACTCTGTCATCAAGAGTCATCCCCAGCTTTCCTGGAACCCCTCTCAGAACTGGAAAGCTGCTAGGACTTATGTTTGATCCAGGTGATAAGAGATATGGCAACATCTTGAGATTATCTGTTTTTTAAAGATTATTCGTAAATAAGTTCTCTGAAACTTCTGGCTTGATCTCTACCCCACTGAGCTGGAGGAGAGACAGAAAATATGTAAGAACTTTGAGCAGTAATTTTAATTGACTAAGGGTTAGACAGACATTGCATTCGTAGGGATGGATACAAATTTTATTTTCTCTAGACAAGTTTATGTATTCTTGGCTTCATTTGCTCTTTGAAGGTGCAAAAGAAAGACTTCTACCTTTAGGGGGTTTAAGATCAAGAAGGGGAAAGTGGGAGCTCATAAGGTCCGTAGGCATTTAAAAACTATTCTGTTTGCTTGTCAGCTACACTGAAATATGGGCTCTGACAGCACTTGTGATTGTAGCTTGAAATCTTTTTGCTAATTAACTGGTGTTTCCCAGATATGGAGGTTTCAGTTCCATCACTAATGATAAATACTGTCAGTCTTAGGCTGAACGCATACGTGAAGTTTATCAATATGATCCCAAAGAGCACTGTAGAAGAGACTTTAAGCAAAAATTTTCTTATTGCATTGAAAATCAACTCAAGGCTATGTAACAAGTTCTGCAGAAATGTTTTAAAAAGGAGCTGAATTGAATGAGTCAGAATTGGGAACCCAGATGCAAATGGAAATACAAGACATTCTATGTAAAGAGCAGAACCCTTTAATGTTGAGGGTGGTCAAGCACTGGAACAGGGTGCCCGTACAGACTGCTGAGTCCCATGGACTTTGGAGATATTAAAATCTGACTGGAAACAGTCCTGAGCAACTTGGTCTTAAGGTGACCCTGCTTTGATCTTGAATCCCCTTCCAACCTCAGCTATTACTGCATTCTGTGAACCAAAGACCCACCTGACATAAAAATGTGTTATTCACCAGTCCAGAAAGACTTCTGCAAGATCTTTATTCAAATTTGGAAGTGAGCTTGAGGCTGTATTTGAAAACTACATGAGTTCAGCTCAGGCCTTTGATAGTTTTCCATCAAAATGCATTAGTGCATGAGAGTACTTTAGTGCATTAATAAAGATGTTGTTAATTCTCCTATAGTATAATTGATACTGACTGCAAGGCTTAAACGTACTGATTTGACACTGTGTTTCTGCTGTGGAACATGCTTGTGTTTTAAATCCTCAAGCCAAGCGGAAAAAATAATTAACACATGGAAAGTATGCAAGGTTAACTAACTTGGTAATTTTCCTGATTTCTCATATTTATGAAATAAATAAAACTATGGAATCTTTCAGTGTCTTGAAGAAGGATTTACCAAATACTTAAAGGGGAAGCATTTGTCCTAAAATACCCAAACTGCAGTTCTCTTTCGGAGAGCAGAAAATGAGGGACATTCATTTATTTTTCACTTTGCGAGTATTGTGTAATGAATTAATTAAGGTATCTGCAATAACAGCTTTATTTTAAGTTAAATAGAAGTTATCCTGCAAGTGAATATTAATGAACAAATATTTTATTAGGAACAAGCCTTCAGTTACTTACCTTTAGTTAGCATGACAAAGATAAAGATTTGACAAGCTTCTGCTTTGTTATGATTTAGTAAGGAGAAAAATGGGTATTTAACTTGGACAGGATGAGGAGGCATCTGGTTAGCTCTGCAAATGTGTTTTGGATACAAAATCCTATCTAAAATAATCCATCTCTGTTTTAATGATGGGCATTATAAAGAGAAAGAGATTTGTCAGCGAACTGGCTCACAGATGATGTTCCCAGGTGACAGTTCATTTTCAGATTTGGATGAAAGAAGTACTCCAAAATTCAACATTGTATCCCACAGAATTAGTCACGACTGACCAAGACAGCTTTTGAACAAGAATAGTGAAATATGGAGGGCTTACTGGAAAAGCGAGAGCTATTCCGTTCCCTGACATTATCAGCAAGATCAGTCATGGGCAAGCAGATAAACTGTTACAACTTACCAAAAAAATGATACAGGGAAAATAAATCAGGAATTTAAATGGGTCAGAAGAAGGTGTGTTTTCAGTAACTGGGAATTGGAACTGAAAATCATTCTTTTTTGAATGGGAAATGCTTATTTCATGTCAGGCTACTGCGGATCTGGAAAAGTTTCACTTGAATAATGTGTAAGCTTTATTTATTTTAGCCTTGGAAGGAGGAGATATCCAAGATCAAAATGTTGCATTGATCAGATCATCACATAATCCATAAATTCTGTGATAGATGCATTTTTGCCTTCAAAAAGGTTGCCAGTTCTGTTTCAGCAGGCAAACCCACATGAGTGTGTTGACACTGTCTTCTGTCAGGATGTTGCCAAAGGGATGGAGTGAGATCAATGCCCTCAGCCTCATGGTGTGAATGTTGGGGTTGTCCTGTGCAGGGACAGGAGTTGGACTCGATGGTCCTTGTGGGTCCCTGCCAACTCACAGTATCACAGTATCACAGTATCACAGTATCACAAAGTTGGAAAGGACCTCTGAGATCATCAAGTCCAACCTGTTAAACACTAACACCAACACTAACACCAATCATCATCTAAACCATGGCACTCAGTGCCTCATCCAGTCTCCCCTTAAACACCTCCAGGGTCGGTGACTCCACCACCTCCCTGGGCAGCCCATTCCAATGGCCAATCAGCCTTTCAGTGAAGAATTTTTTCCTCATATCAAGTCTAAACTTTCCCTGATGAAGCTTAAGTCCATGCCCTCTGGTTCTGCCACTGGTCACCTGAGAGAAGAGACCAATCCCTGCCCGACTACAACCTCCTTTTAGGTAGTTGTAGAGAGCAATGAGGTCTCCCCTGAGCCTCCTCTTCTCCAGACTAAACAGCCCCAACTCCCTCAGTCACTCCTCATAGGGCTTGTGCTCCAGCCCCTTCACCATCTTTGTTGCCCTCCTCTGAACACATTCCAGTATCCTAACATCCTTCCCAAATTGAGGGGCCCAGAACTGTACACAGTAAAACAACAGAAGATCCAAGTCCTCCTCCTGGTCAGGCGGTCTGTAACACACTCCAACCAGGAGGTCAGACCTGACTGCCCCTCTGACTCTTACCCATAGACACTCAACCTGGTCATCACCGATCTCGACTTCAACAGCATCCAGGTTTTCTCTAGTGTAGAGGGCCACTCCTCCACCCCTCTTCTCACGCCTGTCTCTCCTGAAGAGCCTGTAGCCTTCCATGGCAGCACTCCAATTATCTCAGGACATTCAGTGATTCTGTGATATGATGCTATGATTCTGAGTGCCTTTATGGTGTTGATAAAAATTTCTTGAAGATTTCCAGAAGTTTTTTTTGTTCAAATATCTAACCAAACCAAAAATTTATGTGATCGTGGTATCCAAACACCAGGATTTCACCCTCCTTGTGTGATAAATGAACTGCAAAGGAGGTTTGCAAATGATTGCTAAATTGCTTGATTTGTTGGTTCCTACCTGTTATTTTTTAAAAAAGGCGATTTGCAAGCCAAATTAAATTGGAGAATTTTCCCTTGAAAAATGCATCTCATTAATTGTATGTCATATAATGATAAAATATCTTCTGATGAACGTCACAGGTATTCAGTGGTGAGAGTAAGCTGCCCTCAGCATTGCTTAGAAAGAGAATATATTTCCTTGTATTCAGTAATAGCAGGTAAAATGAATTTGGATTCAATGTCAGTTGTGGAGATTTTTTTTTTTTTTGAATGGTTTAGGGGATGCTGTGGAGCTTAACCATGTTAAGGTTTTTTAGGACAAGATGGTGGTGAATATTCAGTATTTCTGTGTACAAATATTTGTATTCTTGAAGCTGATTTTATTTTTATTTTATTTTTTGTCTCGAGACTATTGCTTGAAGGAACATTGGGAAGTGGTACCACTTCATATCTCTGCACTTCATTGTGGATGCAGGCAGAGTTAAAATGTGTCCAGAAGAGTTAATGACCCATTAAAAATAAGAATTAGAAAACAAACACCACTACTCCAGCCCCATCCTGTCTTCATTGTGTTCGACAACCAAGCCACTGGCTGGACTCTCCGCTGCTTGTGACCTTTGTTAGACACCCAACTTCTAGATGCTCCATCAATCTCCATCTTCCTCAATGCAAAGAGATCTCGTGTAGAGTTTGTGACTTAGCTAATCACTAGGATTGTTCCAAGAGTGTTCTTCAACGGGAGGCCTTATCACTTTATAAAACTGCCTGAAAGGAGGTTATAGAGAGGTGGGTGCTGGTCTCTTGTCCCAGGTGAGAGATGATAGGATGAGAGGAAATGACCTCAAGTTGCACCAGGTGAGGTCAGGTTAGACATCAGGAAGCATTTATTCACAGAAAGGGTTCTCGAACACTGGCAGAGTCTGCCCAGGGAGGTGGTGGAGTCACCACCCCTGGAGGTGTTTAAAGAGGGGTAGATGAGGTGCTCAGGGATCTGGTTTAGTAATGAACAGGTATGGTTTGACTCACTTATTTCAAAGGTCTTTTCCAACCAAATGATTCTGTAATTCCTGTTCTGTTGCAACCCGCAGGGACTGAGGATGGCTGGGGTTGTTCTGCTATATAGATTGTCGGGAACAAATTTTAATGGGCTTTGCTGCTGCTGCTGCTTTGGTTGTGGTCTTTGCTTTAACAGGAATAGCAAGCAACCCGTTTGCTCTCTCCATGTTAGAAGGTGTGTTTCCAAAGCTAAACAAGCATAATAGTGAAATTCTGAAAGTATTTTTGGCTATGCTGATGCTAATTAAATTGTTAAAAATAGTTGGATCACAGTCAGTAAGAAAACTTGCGCAACTGTTTTATCTTCTTAGACTCGTGGATAAGTGATAAGTATTCCACACCAGCACTTCTCTGTTCCCAGGAATTTAAGGGCTGAGTGTGTGCTGCATGTATTGATCTCACGCACACCAGAGAAACATAAGAAAACTAAGATTGAGATGGAAATCTTAGGTTTGTGCTCCTATGCCCTGATCTTCTGATGGCTTCAGCCAAAAATGCCGACAGCGTACAGGCTTGCTGTGCACATGGATAAGTTTTACATTTGTATAGCTCTGCTCACCTAAATTTAAAATGCTTTACAGCACATCAGGTCTGCAGTTCTTCTGCAGAATGCACTCATTTGCAAAATATAAACGAAGTTCACAACCTGAAGAAAGTTCCAGCTCTCTCCCTTTTTGTAAAGAAACTACTTCTGAGACCCCATTCTCCCTTCCTGCTTTTCTGGCAGCTGTTGTTTGGAGGGGAGGTTAATATGTTGAAGAGAAGCCTGAGTTCCAGTCCTTGTTCTTCTTCATAATTGGATGCTGAGTTCTGTGGAAGGGGTATCTGATCTCATCTGCCTGGAGTGCATCAAGAACGTGTTGTTCAGCAAGGACAGAAAGAGCAGGGTATCGAACTAAATGCTTCACTCAGAGTTTTTGGGCGTTCAGGACTTCAGCCTTCACTGTGGAATGGTAATTAGATTGAGAACGTGGTCTTATGATCAGTAACAGTGGAGGAGAGAAAGGAGCAAAACCAAAAGCAGAAAAGGAGGGGAAGCCTCCCGAAACTCAAGGTCGTGAACAGACAGTTCAATTCTTTGTATATAGAGAATAAATAGATGGTTCAATAGAGAAACTTCTGTAATATATTCTGCAAGATTATAGCAGTCCCTTGAAAGGTGTCTGGTGCAGAGAGGTGTGAGGTAGCTGGTTGTGTTTGTAATTTTATACAGCTTTACACTTCTTGTTCTGTTAGCACAGTGTACTGCGAAGTCAAGAATACAGAGGAGGAGTTCAAGTTGCGTTCCGCTATTGGTACAGGCAACCCCAGAATTTGATGCTTTCAAGGTGCAAATTAGCAAATAATTTCTTTTTGAAAACAATGTTTTATCTATTTTTAACTTTTTAATCAAATTATTTTCTAAACCCTTTCACATCCGTTTTTCACTCATCTTATAGATTTCTGGTTTAATCATGAGGTATCTGTTACTGATTTTATAGTGTTGTCATCTTGCTAACACTGTAAGCATTCGTGCCTCCTTTGGCCACAGGTTTATCAGTCTCCTCTTGTAATGCCACCTTTCCGTTTTGTTGTGCATTTTGTCATTTTTTACTTTGTTCTCTTCCAGTTTGAGTTTATCCTACTTGAATTTAAGTAACCAGAATTTTACATACATTTTCAAAGAGAGTTTGGGGCTTTCTAAGTGACACTTTCCCTCATCATCTGATAGATTCTAGGCTTTGTTTTCAGAGATGGGACAAGCCCATGTAGCTCACTGCTGCTGAAAGAGGAAGGACCCTTCTCTCTGTTTACCTTCCATTGATCCTTTTTGGGTGAAACTGATCAGCATGTTAACTCAGGATAAGGGATAAGCACTTAAAAGATGTTTTTTTTCATTGTGTGACCAAGCACTGGCACGGGTTGTATAGTCTCAATCCTTTGAAATCTTCTGAAACTGCCTGGATGTGGTCCTGGGCAGCTGGCCCTGTTTGGGCAGGGAACTTGGACCAGATGATCTCCAGAAGTTCCTGACTGACCTCAAGCTGTCTCTGGTTCTGTGGAATGGTACAAAAAAACCCCGAACTCCTGAAATAGTGTGTTGAATTGAGTCCCAGATGGATCTGAGACACCTGAGAGAGGGATGAGGCAGGACTGTATGGCCTGGAGCTGGCGAGGGAAGGACAGGGATTATAGAAAGTAGAAACTGGGTTAAGACAAAACATTTTGATTTAGCTGTTGATGAAACTATGGTCAAAGACACTGGCAGTCTTTTCCGTGGCCACATTAAATGGTTTTCTTTATACAAAGAATGTTGCTCCCTTCCAACTGTTGGCATCACCAGAATTTAGCAGAAATTATTCTAGGATCTTGCACAGGCTCTTGGTTTGTGGTATTGAACTACAGCCTGTTTCTCTTGCTCAGATCCACATCCAGTTGTATTACTCCAGTTTGTATTGGCAGTGCAGTCTCATCTTGTAGTGCCCTTTACTGGAATGCCAATAGTTGTATCAGAGTTGTGTATGGAAATAGTCCATGCTATTTCTCTCCTTGGCTGGTCTTTGCCTGGCGTTGCCTTGAACGCTGCCTGCCTTGTTGAATGAGTTTGGAACAGTGTGTTTAGTAAAATCCGTGGGACTTGTTCAGACACTTCTATGTTTTGATTATTGTTTTCTGCAGAAATTAAGCTTTGCTTGCTTTCATGATCACATTGAGTTTTCACATGGTCCAGGTGCTCCCGCCATCTTAACTACACTGCAGGCATAGCTGTTTGCTGCATTCTCACAAGGGAGGGAGGTCAAACAGGTGCTGATCTCTTCTCTCTTGCAACCTATGATAGGACTTGAGGGAATGGCAGGAAGATCATAGAATCATAGAATTATCTGGGTTGGAAGAGACCTCCAAGATCATCAAGTCCAACCCTTAATCCAACACTATCATGATTACTAGATTGTGGCACTAAGTGCCACATCCAGTCTTATTTTAAAAACCTCCAGGGATGGTGAATCCACCCCCTCTCTGGACAGGCCATTCCAATGCCCAATTACTCCCTCTGTGAAGAACTTTTTTCTGATATCCAGCCTAAACCTTCCTTGGCAGAGTCTAAGCTCGTGCCCTCTTGTTCTGTTGCTGGTTGCCTGGGAGAAGAGACTGACCCCCACCTGTCTACAGCCTCCTTTCAGATAGTTGTAGAGAGCGATGGGGTCACCCCTGAGCCTCCTCTTCTCCAGGCTAAACAACCCCAGCTCCCTCAGCCTCTCTTCATAGGACTTGTGCTCATGTCCCTTCACCAGTTTTGTTGCTCTTCTCTGGACCCGCTCCAGCACCTCAATATCTTTCTTGAACTAAGGGGTCCAGAACTGAATACAATACTCAAGGTGTGGCCTCACCAATGTCGTGTACAGGGGAAGGATCACTTCCCTCATCCTGCTGGCCACACTATTCTTGATACAGGCCAGGATGTCGTTGGCCTTCTTGGCCACCTGGGCACACTGCTGGCTCATGTTTAGCCTCCTGTCAATCAGTACTCCCAGGTCCCTTTCCACCTGACTGCTCTCCAGCCACTCTGTCCCCAGCCTGTAGCGCTGCATTGGGTTGTTGTGGCCAAAGTGCAGGACCCGGCACTTGGCCTTGTTGAACTTCATCCTGTTGGACTCAGCCCATCTCTCCAGCATATCAAGGTCCCTCTGCAGAGCGCTCCTGCCTTCTGGCAGGTCGACACTCCCTCCCAACTTGGTGTCATCCGCAAATTTACTCATGATGGACTCAATCCCCTCATCTAAATAATTGATGAAGATGTTAAACAGAACTGGACCCGACACAGATCCCTGGGGGAGACCACTGGTGACCGGCTGCCAGCTGGACGCAGCCCCATTCTCTGGGCCTGGCCATCCAGCCAGTTCTTAACTCAGCTGAGAATGCACCTGTCCAAGCCATGGGCTACCAGTTTATCCAGGTGTATGCTATGGAAGACAGTGCCAAGGGAGGTTTAGATTGGACATTAGGAAGAGGTTCTTCACCCAGCGGGTGGTGGAGCACTGGAACAGCTCCTCAGGGAAGCAGTGATGGCACTGCCTGCCCAACATTCCAGAAGCATTTGGACAATGCCCTCAGTTGCGTGGTGTGAATGTTGAGCGTGTCCTGTGTAGGGATGAGAGTTGGATTCGATGATTCTTTTGTGTCCCTTCCAGCTCAGGTGATTCCATGATTCTAGGATTGAGTTGCTGTTTTCCAGTCAGGCAGGACCAAGGTTAGTGTTGTTTAAAATCCCAGTTAATGGATTTGCCTTTTCCAGCTCTTTTATTATTCTATACTGAATGTAAATCTATTAAACACTCTCTTTTTTCTCAACCTGGTGTCTTTTAAAGGACCGCACTCCACTCTGAAGGAGAATTTATATAGCTCAGGCTCAAAGGAAGAAAAAACTTATTTTGTCATGATCATATTTTTCAATTACGAGGTGAATGACTTGTACAACCCAGTGTCTGTCTTCACGCATCCAGTTTTCTTTGAGATTTCTCTGACTAGCAGACACTGGTTTGAGTCTTATGTAGTGTGGCATGCAGTTGTTTAATAAAATCTTTTCTTATGAGTATTTAATTGCACTCTTAGATAAGAGTCCATCACAATGGGGCTGAACCCCTCCAGTCCTGTTTAACTGAAGACAGGAGGGGGATGTTGCTGCCTGCTGCGGCTGTTTCTGTTCTGGATGGAACCCTTGTCCCAGCTGGCCATTAGATTCCTGTGAATACAGCTGGCACTCAGCATTTGGACAATCTTTAATGCATAGTTACACCACAAATGTGTATGAAAAAGCAATATAGTAATAATTGTCTTTCTGATAAAATCTTTCCAAATGTGAAAGCCCTAAGGAGTTGCATAAAGTGAGCAGTTTTGGTTTTTAGCTTGATATTTTTTACTTAACAGCTGGTTTGTTTTTTTTTTACACACTTTATAAGTGGCTGCTGTATTATAAATTAATAGTGTTATAAACAGACAAGTATAGGAGCATATATGGATTTAAGATATTGGTGCCAGATCTGTATTAGTATCGTGCCTGTATGAAGCTCCTTCAGCTTGGAAAAAATTGAATTATCATAACTTTTCCCATTTTCAAAATAGGATCCTCGTTTTTCCAATCAATTTACAGCCATTTATCTGGGTCTCTGTATGAGCTGGTTTGAGCTAGCTTTCCCAAGCTTTCGAACTGCTCAGTCTGCCTCTCTCCCAAACCTTACTCCCTTTCAAAGGAAAAAAACTATGGAAGAAGCCAAAATCACACACTATATATTTCTATATTTTTCTAAATACAAAGAACTACACCGCAAGGATATGCAAAGGAGCAAGGGAAGAGGGGAAGGGAAATGGGAAAAAGGACAAAAATGATCTATATAACACCCGTCATACAGCTCTAACACCCAGTAACTAACAAAGTAAAGAATTAATGAAATCTTACCATGCGATCTCCCCCGTGGAGAGCCAGACGGCCAAATCCGACCCGTTAAAAATTTTTCCGCAGGCTCGGCAGCAGACAGGAGCAAAACAGGGACCTTCTGCTCCCCAGCCTTGCCAGAAGAAGAAAGGAGCATACTCTCTTATCTACACCCTATTTATATGTCGGGTTATGTTAAAGTAAGATATGGAATACTTCTGTGGATCAAAAGTTAACCCATTACACTGTAAAAGTGAAAAAACAATATATTGCCTTACCAAGATCGCTGTTGTGCATTGTCTCACTCACACAAGTCTTTATAATTTTTGTTGCATGCTTTTTAGTAAAAAGAGCTGATGAAAAATAAACAACAAAGAAGGGTATGAAATGCAGTTCGAAGAAGACATTGGAACAGGTTACCCAGAGAAGTGGTGGCTGCCCCATCCCTGAAGGTGTTCAAGGCCAGGTTGGATGGGGCTTTGAGCACCCTAATCCAGTGGGAGGTGTCCCTGCCCATGGCAGGAGGGTTGGAACTCAGTGGGCTTTGGGGTCCCTTCCAACCCCCAAAGCATTCCACAGTTCTAGGATGAAAATCATGGTGAATCTTGCGTGTTGCTGCTTACAGTAGTAAAAGGTTGTAAATAGTGGGCTTGGGTGGAGCTTGAATTCTGCATCTGGCCTGTTGTTTCAGGACAGACTTATAGTCCAAAGGCTCATCTTCTGCAGGACTTGGTCAAGTGCAAGTTCCCAGGTTTGGTACTGTAAATTCAATACTGGAAAACTTAATTTGAATATGCTGCCCTTTTCCTCTGTTTAGAATACAATACTGTAAATCTTCTGAGATGAGAGAAATGAATAATACTCTTCATCTTTCTAAAAAGTAGTTTCAGAATTAATTTGACCTTGCTAGGGAAGAACCATGTATTACACATGTGTTTACAGAGAAGTGAGACTGTGGGTTGGGCAGTATTATTTTTAACTCCTATGGTCCTGACCTGGGCAGAACTTAGCTCAGTTTACTGTGGTTGTGTAAGCAGGTTGGAAACATGTATTTTCTTTGTGTTTGTATTTTTCATCATTCTGTTATTCTGTTTTCCCCTCTCATTTTCAGAAAACTTTTTCAGGGAAGTTTTTGAAACAAAGAAACTTTGTTTTACATGTTTGGGAATCAAATTAGGAAAAATGAAGGCAATACCCACATCAGTGAAATTTAGTTTTAGCTTGAAGGTGACTTTTTGGCATCTGAATACATTAGTCTTTGGCAAAGAAGAGAAAATTAATGCAAGCCTTTTAAAATTCTGTTCTTCTAAGCAGATCATAGAATCCTTAGTGTTGGAAAAGACCCCTAAGCTCACCCAGTCCAACCATCAGCCCAATGCCATTGTGTCTGCTTAACCACGTCCTGAAATGCCACATCTATACATTTTCTGAACACTTCCAGGGAGGGAGACTTCACCACTGCCCTGGGCAGCCTCTTTCAGTGCTTTGTTGCTCTTTAAGTACTAATATCCAATCTAAACTTCCTCTGGTGTGGCTTGAGGCCATTTCTTCTCATCCTGTCACTTGTTACTTGGGAGAGGAGCCCAGCACCCACCTTGCTACAACCTCATTTCAGGGAGCTGCAGACAGTGATGAAGTCTGCTCTCAGCCTCCTCTTCTCCAGGCTAAACAACCACAGTTCCCTCAGCCATTGCTCATAACGCTTATTCTCCAGCCCCTTCCCTGTTGGGGGTCACCATTTGTTAAGGACACCATTTGTCGAAGACAGAGGGAGACTTAACGACACGCATATGGTGTTTGATTAGCAAGTCTCAGTCTTTATTAGCAGTAGGTCTACCTAAATAGTTTAGTTAATGAGCTTCATACATATTACAAAACTTTAGCTCCTTATTGGTTACAGACTTTATCATTGCATAAGCGTCACATACGTTCCTGTAGTTTTAGAAATCCATCTGGTCCCGTGGGAGACATCCTGTTATCTCCCTTGCCTAAGCTTCACTGCACAACAAGGGCCCACTGACCTTGCTGGTCAGTAGTTTTTCACTAAGCTCAGTATTTTCCCACTCAAGGCCTAAGCAGCTTGCTTTTGTCAGGCTCATGTCTGCTTTCAATGAGCCAGGTTTCAGTAAGTCTCTCCACACCTTCCCCAGCTCCGTTCCCCTTCTCTGGACGCACTCCAGCCCCTTGATGTGTTTCTTGTACTGAGGGGCCCAAAACTGAACCCAGGATTCGAGGTGTGTCCTCACCAGTGCTGAGTATAGGGGCACGATCCCTTCTTTACTCCTGCTGAACACGCCATGGCTGGTCCAAGCCAGAATGCAATTGGCCCTCTTGGCCACCTGGGTTACTGCTGGCTCATGTTCAGTTCTGTGTTTGAGTTATGGTTTCAAAAAAAAAAAGGAGAGGGATCCAGGGAGGGACTCATAGAGTTTATCTTTGTGCCCACTGTATTTGTTATGAGCAGGAACAGTCAGAATGCTTTCTTGTGAAGTCTTGTATGTGGTAGATCATACAGGACTGTGACATCTTAAACAACATGGACCTGTTGGAAAAGTATGAGATTTTATTAGTCTGATATTATTTAGGTAGAAATACTGATTATAATAGTTTTAAGAATAGTGTGTTTAAATGTCTTTTATAGTGGTTTTAAATCCTGTTACTTTAAATGTGTTAGTGATTAATAGAAGTAGTGGTTATTTAGTCTTTCTTCTCTCATGAGAACTCTGTGAAGTACCCGAAACTTATCCAAGCCAAGTCTGCACCTGCAGCAGAGATAAAGAGACTGGGCCTGCGGTTGAGATAAGAAGACCTTGCATACTGGAGTTAACTAAGAAAGAAGATGCTGGTGCCAAAGTAATAATAATTAGCTGATGAAGTAATCTATATATGCATATGTATTGGCTGTAACCTGTTGAATATACATTAGGTTATGTAACATGTAGAGAATAAAATGCGGTCGCGCTGTAACGGTTTCGGAACCAGATTTGGGTGCGTACCCCTGGTTCCCGGGATCTTGAAATAAAGCACCACATATGACCTCCCCTGGGTGGTTATGTGTTCGTCTCTCCGCTAACAGTTTTGGCGACCCAGATGGAACCTCGCGGGCATCGCTGAGGCGGCTCGCGCTTCGATCCTGCTGCAGCCGGCACCGGGTGATTCTCGGGGAGCCATCGACTGCGACTGACCTCCGCTGCCCCTGACGGACCATTGGTAATGGTAAGACTCGGTGCTTTATCTTTATTCGGGTAAGGGTACCATTTTCTGGGGTCTGGTAAAGTAAAAGTCTACCTGTTAGACTGGTAAGGTAAAAATTCTCTGGGGTCTGGTAAAGTAAAAATCTGTAAGGTAATGGTACCATTTTCTGTGGTCTGGTAAAAGCCTGCCTGTTAGACGTGGCGAAAGCTGCGCTTGGTTGGGCTCTGGAGCTCCAAGGGTAAAGCCCAGGTGCTGTCCGTCAGACAGGAGCGAAAGCCCTGCAGGTTCAGCATCAGTGGTCTGGTAATTTATCTGGTCTGGTAACCAGATAATCTGTCTGGTAATTTTGGGAACGTCATGTGCGTTCTATATGTGTGTTGTGTGTTATGTGTTATTTTGTCTAGTCTGGTATATGTTATTTTAATTTGTGTCAAGAAAGAATTAAGATGTCACCAATACCTAAATCATCTCTAATACCTAAGTCATCTCCGTTAGGGTGTATTCTAAGTCACTGGAAGGAGGGGCGGTTTGGGCAGGACATGCAAAAAGGGAAATTAATTGATTATTGTGATTATGGTGGACACAATATAAATTAGGGGATCAGGTCCAATGGCCAGAAAATGGAACACTGGACTATAATACAATCCAGCAACTCATGTCATTCTGTCGCCGCGAGGGTAAATGGGATGAAGTGCCATATGTAGGTTTGTTTTTTTATTTGAGAAACAAAGATGAATGGAAAAAGGTGTGTGGGCTAATGGTTGTTGATACAAGCTCGGGTGAGCTATGTGGAGGGTGCCTAACAGAAAGAAAATGCATGAAGTGTATGGCTGTGGAGAATGCGGCACAGCACTCAGAGGATGATTTTGATTTATTAATATCTCCAGTAATTCCATCGGCCCCACCGGCTCCGAGGAGTGTGGGGGGAGAGATGGGGAGGATGAAGGAGAGAATAATGTGAAATATGACTGTGAGGATACCCCAGTTTCCTGTAGAACACGGCAACAAGATGTTCGGGGGGGGAACCTGTCACCAGGCGTCCGGCACTTTGTTGGCACCACTCCAACAAGGGGTCGGGGCAGAGGGACCGGTATATGTTAAAATACCTTTCTCGCCAGGAGATTTAATGCTTTGGAAGCAATCAGCTGGGGTTTATCGGGAAAACCCGAGTAAAGAGGCCCAAATGGTAAAAATGATTTTAAAAACTCAGAACCTCGACTGGGATGATATTCAGGTATTGTTGGATACTTTGATGGATTCCACGGAGAAGGAAATGATATTAAGGGCTGCGCGTGATCGGGTCAGGGAAGATATCAGGCAGGGTATAGTCACTGGGACGGTTGAACAGAATTTTCCTGTAGAAGATCCCATGTGGGATTATAATACTCCAGCAGGGATAAGGAGTCTAAGGAGATATCAGGAATGGGTGGTAGTTGGGGTGCAGAATGCTATGCCCAAGGCAATAAATTGGTCAGAATTGTATAATGTTAGACGAGAAAAGACAGAATCCCCGTCCACGTTTTTGGAACGACTGAAGGAGGTGGCTAGGAAATATACTGACTTAGATGTGGAAACAGAGCAGGCTAAAGTGCAATTGGCTTTGATTTTCTTAGGACAGTCACAAGATGACATAAGGAAAAACTACAGAAGTTGGAGGGCGCGGAGTTGCGCGATTTGGATAAGTTGTTAGAGGTGGCTTGGAAGGTTTATAATAATCGTGAGAGAGAGAGTGTTCAAAGGCAGCAATGGAGCCTGCTGGCAGTGGTACAAGGCAGAGACCAGAGGAATTTTAGAAGTCAGGGCAGAGGAAGAGGAATGATACGTGGGTGAGGAAGGGGATTAGGATCTTCACCTAGTGATTTAGGAGCCAGGTTAAGCAGGCTGGGCGTAAATCAGTGCGCATATTGTAAACAGGAGGGACATTGGAAAAGCGAATGCCCACAAAGGAGACAGAGTCCAGCTGGAAATGCTGATATGGCAAGAATGATGGTTTTGGGAGAACACAAAAATCAGAGCTGACTAGAATCAGATGAGCCTTTAGTGAAAATAAGGCTTGGAGGAGAGGAAGTGGAATTCTTAATAGATACTGGTGCAACGTACTCAGTTTTAAATTATCTGTATGGAAAAATAGGGAATAGGACAACTACAGTAGTGGGAGCCACAGGGAAAGAGGAAATACGGCCATTTATGCGACCCCTGGAGTTATGATTTGGAGGGAAGGAATTGACACGTGAGTTTTTATATGTGCCAGACTGCCCAGTTTCTCTGTTGGGTCGAGATTTGCTGTCTAAATTGAATGCTAAAATTACATTTGAAAATGGGAATTTAAGAATGCAAGTCCTGGAATTGAGATCAGGACATATATTGATACTAAAAGATAGTCCAGAGATTCCAATACCTAAGGAAGTGGAGGAGGCAGTAATCCCTACTGTTTGGGAAACTGATATTACAGGAAAATCTAAATTGGCACAACCTGTGGTGGTAGAATTAAAGGAGGGAGCAAAACCAATAAGGGTAAAACAATATCCAATAAAATTAGAAGCTCGATATGGGATAGTAAAGATTATTGAAAAATTCTTAAAATTCGGGATACTGGAGGAATTGTGGATCAGAATATAATACCCCGATTTTTCCAGTAAAGAAACCAAATGGAGAATAAAGGATGGTACAGGATTTAAGAGCAATTAATAATATCACAAAAGATGTTCACCCGGTGGTAGCTAATCCATACACATTGTTAACATCTGTGAAGGAGAAATATAAATGGTTTACAGTAATTGATTTAAAAGATGCTTTCTTCTGCATTCCCCTTGACAAAGCTAGCAGGAAACTTTTTGCTTTCGAATGGGAAAACCCACATAATGAATGAAAAACACAGCTGACGTGGGCGAGGCTCCCGCAAGGATTTAAGAATAGTTTGACGCTCTTTGGAAATCAATTGGCAAAAGAACTGGAGTCCTGGACAACGCAAGGAGGAATTCAGGTACCCAGATCACAGTATCTCCTGTTGCAGTGTGTAGATGACATCTTCATCGTGACAGAACAGAAATCACTATCCATGCAAGTAACTATCGAGTTTCTAAATCAATTAGGCATGAATGGATATAAAGTCTCAAGGGAGAAAGCTCAAATTGCCTGTACAACTGTACTATCCCTAGGTTGTGAGATCACACAGGGGCAAAGGAGATTGGGAATGAATCGCATTAAAGCAATTTGTGCAATCCCAGATCCCCAAAACTTACATGAACTAAGAACATTTCTGGGAATGACAGGTTGGTGTAGGTTGTGGATACTGAACTATGGACTCATAGCTAAACCACTATATGAGGCACAGAAATCACCAACCTTTTTTCTGGGAAGGACCCCAACGAAGAGCCTTTAAGGAACTGAAAGAGGCCTTGACCAAGGCACCAGCATTAGGCCTACCGGACTTAACTAAGGACTTTCAATTGTTTGTCCATGAGAGGCAACGACTAGCACTGGGGGTCTTAACACAAAGAATGGGAAGCTGGAAACGACCAGTGGGATATTTTTCCAAACAATTAGACCCTGTAAGCGCTGGTTGGCCATCATGCCTAAGAGCTGTAGCAGCAACAGTGATTTTAATACAAGAAGCTAGGAAATTAACCTTGGAAAAACATATTGAGGTATACGTACCCCACATGCTGTTAACTGTTTTAGAACAAAAAGGGGGGCATTGGCTCTCCCCTAGCAGAATGATGATGTTCCAGGCCATACTCACTGAGCAAGATGATGTGAGCTTGAAAACAACTAATCTGTTAAATCCAGCAGCTTTTCTAGGTGCAACCACAGAAGATGGTCCTCTGGAACACGATTGTGTAGAGGTTATTGAGCACACCTATGCAACTCGGACGGACCTAAAAGATACTCCGCTTGACCAACCCGACCAGGAACTTTTTAATGATGGTAGCGGCTTTGTGGAAAATGGAACGCGATATGCAGGTTATGCAGTAACCACACAAAATACAGTAATAGAAGCCAAAGCCCTTCCAGCAGGGACTTCAGCCCAACAAGCAGAAATAATAGCTCTGACAAGAGCCTTAGAATTAAGTAAGGACAAACGAATAAATATATGGACTGATTCAAAATATGCATTTGGAGTGGTTCACATACATGGAGCCTTATGGAAGGAGCGTGGACTACTGTCATCACAAGGTACTAATATAAAATATCAAACAGAAATTCTAAATTTAATAGTTGCTGTACAATTACCCAAGCAGGTGGCAATCATGCACTGTAAAGCGCACCAAGGAGGGGACTCCAAAGTGGCTGAAGGGAGCACGTTAACAGATCGAACAGCTCAACGAGTTGCACGACAGGTACAGACTATGATGGCCTTAATACCAACGAAGGTAAGCCCCTTTCAAAATTATCTCACTTGGAAACCAAGGTACTCAGAAGAAGACAAGAAACTAGCAGAGCTAGGGAAAGCTCAACTGAATCCAGAAGGATGGTATGTAACTACAACTGGACAGATAGTTGTGCCTCCTGCCATTATGAGAATGGTTTTACAGACAGAGCACCAGAAATGTTATTGGGGAGCAGAAGCATTGGTGACATATCTAAAACGTGGAATAATCTCAACACAGATGTTAACAATGGCAAAATCCATAAATTCAAAATGTGAAGTTTGTTTGAAAAATAATCCAGTAGTCAGGAAAAGGACAGAAATGGGGCATATCAAGGTAGGTATGGAGCCAGGTGATTATTGGCAAATCAATTTTGTAGAATTACCAAAAACTCAAGGGTAACGGTATTTGTTAGTCAGGGTTGACACCTTTTCTGGATGGCCTGAAGCCTTTCCCTGTCGCACCAACCAAAGCCAAAGAAACTGTAAAATGGCTATTAAAGGAAAATTATTCCTAGGTTTGGGGTCTCTTTAGGTATGTCATCAGATAAGGGACCACACTTTGTGGCCACCATTGTTCAAGAAGTAATAAAATGTTAGGGATTTCTTGGAATCTCCACACACCGTAGAGGCCACAATCTAGTGGACAAGTAGAAAAGATGAACCAAACAATTAAAAGGCAAATTAGCAAAATATGTTAGGAAGCCAAAATTAAATGCCCACAAGCATTACCAATAGCGCTTTTGAGAATAAGAATTAAACCCAGGAGTGGGATGGCGGTGAGCCCCTATGAAATCCTCTTTGGAAAACCATATGAATCTCCGCAACCAGATCTGAACATGTATGTTAAAGGAGATCAGGTTGTATTTAATGATGTGTCGTCTCTCAGTAGAACATTAACGCAACTGCAAAGTACTTTAATTTGGAACCGCCCGTTGTCACTAGAGAACCCAGTACATGACATTGAGCCAGGAGACCGGGTTTACATCCGAGACTGGAATGAGAAACCACTGAAAGAACGGTGGAATGGACCATACCTGGTGCTGCTAACGACTTTCACTGCGGTAAAAGTAAAAGGGATAGACTCCTGGATTCATTATACCCGAGTAAAGATGGTCTCTAAAGATTGGGATGTAGAAGTACTGGGACCAACGAGACTCAAACTGAAGAGCAAATAAGATGTTGTATTTTGTATACAGTACTTTGATTGTGATCTGGTCTTTAATGACTATGATGGTTGTTGTGGGGGAAAATGCCCCTCTGTCTTGCAGGTTTAAAAATACGGCCCCAATAGAAGCAGGATTAATTCGAATTTGGCATAAGGTACCTGACAGAGAAGTACAAATCACTGAGGCTAGAACAAAACGAGCAATAGAGGACACCCAACCACCTCAGGTAATTCACATTTCCCGACAGGATCCAGAGGAGAATCTGATGCTAGGACTGATCAGAGATTTCGCCCAGATGCAGAATGTAAGTTCAATAACAGCATGCCTACCAATACAAAAATCGGCTGGAGAACCTATCAGTTGGGGAATAATAACCTTCCCCTTTTTGGAAATTGAAAACAAAGGAAATAAAACAGAATGTTGGCAGGAGTTTAAGACAGTGCGGAAGGATAAACTACAAATTAACAGACAAACCTGGAATCATCTAGAAAGTAAGGAGGACTGTTATAAACTACCAGGAGCAGTGTTTACAGAAGCCCCTTATTTCTTTGGTATCAGCCCTGGTATACCAGGATGGTGTACATATAATGAGGTGAAAACAGTAACTGTTTTTGACAAAGAACCTTATTGGCAATGCAGAGAAAAGAATAAGACAAAATCCGACCGGTGGGACACAATCTGGTCAATGAGTATAGTTCAGAGATACCAATATGGTGGAGAAACATCCTGGCACTTTCAATGGTCAACCAAAAGACACAATTATGATCAAACTAAACATGTGCAATGGTGGAATCGTTCAAAAGTTTTAGATTGTGATACAGATTCGGAAACTATCACCTTGGTACCAGTGAGAGTAGCATTAGAAATTGGCTGTGCATGTCACAACTTGAGAAGCATGGGTGAATATCAGCACATAAATTGTAAAACAATTACAATACAAAACATGGGACATTTTGTGTGGGCAGCTAGTGATGGAACTTGGACCACCCATTTATCAATAGATGGACCCATCAAAGAAATCACCCTAGGATTACCAACACTTTGTCCAATTTGGAAAAGATCACCCTTTAGGGGTAACTTAGAAATTTTACAGATTCGAGCAAGAAGAGACATAAATGATGATATTAAAGATATAGATGATATTTGGCAGGAACCCTCAACAGGAGTAAAGGTAGGATGGGCATTAGAATCCCTCATTGCTCAGGTAGCCGCATATCGTAATAGAGAAATGATTTATAATTTGATTGGACAGACTGAAAGATTGGCAAGAGTAACTAAAAAGGGATTTAGAGATTTAAACTTGCAATTACAAGCAACAACAAAAATGACTTTGCAGAACAGAATGGCATTGGATATATTACTATTAAAAGAGCATGGTGTTTGTGGATATCTCAAAGATCGTGTTGATCACTGCTGTGTACATAAACCGAATGTTACTGCAGATATAGAATATGACATTTCGCAACTTGGAAGAATTGAGAAGGAGGCTGAAAAGGAAGAGAAAGAGATCAGTCATAACTGGGTTGGAGCATTGTTCGATAGTTTAGGAATCCACCTTACCAGATGGATTCAATCTCTTGTTGAAACAGTGTGTACTCTTTTAATAGTATTTCTTGTGATTTACTTGATGTATTTATGTATCCGAAAAGAAATCACTCGTAGTAGTAACTGGACTCATAAAATTATTGGAGCAGTCACACGAGAATACCCACAATGCCCAACACCCCCACTGACATACTGAGAAGCAACTGTGTAAGTGAAAATACTTGCAGAAAATGTATTTTCAAAGGGAGGAAATGTTGGAAAAGTGTGAGATTTTATTAGTCTGCTGAGATTTTATTAGTCTGATATTATTTAGGTAGAAATAGCAATTATAATAGTTTTAAGGATAGTGTGTTTAAATGTCTTTTATAGTGGTTTTAAATCCTGTTACTTTAAATGTGTTAGTGATTATTAGAAATAGCAGTTATTTAGTCTTTCTTCTCTCATGAGAACTCTGTGAAGTACCCGAAACTTATCCAAGCCAAGTCTGCACCTGCAGTAGAGATAAAGAGACTGGGCCTGTGGTTGAGATTAGCCAATGAAGTAATCTATATATGCATATGTATTAGCTGTAACCTGTTGAATATACATTAGGTTATGTAATATGTAGAGAATAAAATGCGGTCGCGCTGTAACGGTTTTGGAACCAGATTTGGGTGCGTACCCCTGGTTCCCGGGGCCTCGAAATAAAGCACCACATATAACCTCCCCTGGGTGGTTATGTGTTCGTCTCTCCGCTAACAGACCCACCTAGGGTCTCATCAGTAGACAGGAAAAGGACTCCTACAGCAATCTACAACTGCAGAAATAGTTGTGTTGCTCAGATTATGCTAATGCTAAGATGATTATGTGCACTTTAGCCAAATTGTTGTCTAATTCTTCCAGCTGTGCCTTGACAAATTACCATAGAAATAACAATTAATTAGCTGATCTATAAAGGCAGAAATCATTTGATCTTTTTCCAATTATTACAAAGTAATTGAATTATAAGTTACTCACATGTAAACTAATCTGCATATAACAAAACATCACCTAAGATTGCGAAGCTCTTTTAAGCAGTACGGTAGAAATTAAGTGAGGGATAATGATAAAGGCTTCTAACTCAAGCACAGTGGAAAACATGGGGTGTGCAGTCCAGTGGGAAATGGAGGATCAGGGAGGCTTAGAGACTTATTCTGGTCTTCATGATTCTCAACTGCATTTGCAGTTCTGATGAGAAATTATGCTCTCTTTAAAGGCTTTTATCAATATCTTTAATTTTATTAGCTACCTGCTATAAAAGGACCTTTGTCTCTTTAAGGACCTAATATTATTCTCTCTGCTCTCATGAGACCTCACCTGGAGCCTTGTTTTCCATTCTGAAGTCCTCAGCACAGGGAAGACATGGATCTCTTGGACTGAGTACAGAGGAGGTCACAGAGATGTGACCTCCCACGTGAGGTCAGGCTGAGAGAGTTGGGGTTGTTCTGCCTGGAGAAGAGAAGTTTCTGGGAGACCTTAAAGCAGCCTCTCAGTACTGAAAGGGGCTCCAGGAAAGCTGGGGAGGGACTCTTGATCAGGAGTGCAGGGATAGGATGAGAGGGAAGGGTTTTCAGCTGGAAGAAGGGAGGTTGAGATGAGATCTTAGGCAGAAATGTTTTCCTGTGAGGGTGGGGAGGCCCTGGCCCAGGTTGCCCAGAGCCGTGGTGGCTGCCCCATCCCTGGAGGTGTTCAAGGCCAGTTTGGATGGGGCTTTGAGCCCCCTGATTCAGTGGGAGGTGTCCCTACTTATGGCAGGGGGTTGGAATTGGGTGGGCTTTCAGGTCCTTCCCAACACAAACCAATCTATGATTACATAAGGGCAATTGGCCAAGGCTGGGGGGATGCCTCCTCCAAATCAGCCAGCTTTTTACCTCCCTTAATGAATTCTGTAAACCCAGAACTTGAGTCTCCTTTACATGGGAAGGTATTAGATTTTCTGTGTTCATCAATTTCAAGGAGCAAATTAATCAACCCTTTATTGAAATGATCAGCCATTGCCATCTTTGAGCAAATAGCATTGTTTAGAATTTGCCTTGCAGTTAACTTGAAGAAAAAAAAACCAATAATTTCATTTTTTGTCCCTTTTACTTCTTTTGTTCCCTGTTTGTTTTTTTTTTCTTTCATGGAAGTTATTTCATTGAGAAAGGGAGAAACTGCCTGATTTCAGTCTTTGCAGCCCCTTCTCTACTGTGACTCAAAGTCCAGTGGAAGGTGAGACAACAAAATCCTTGCTGAAGTTATATCCATCCATAATACCTTGGAAGTGTTGTTATCTTCTGTGGTTTTAATGAAGCAACTTTCAAATATTATAATTAACTGGTCAGTTCTTGCTGTAGATGGATTTAGTTTCCTATAAAAATTATTACTGATTCTACGATTAAAGTAGGGAAAAATATTGAAGCACATTTTAGCCTGAACTCTCCTACAGTTTACTTTCTGTTGTGTTCTGTAACAACCTGAAAATAATGGAAGTGCCAAGAAGAGCACTATGGTTTTGGTATGTAATAGTATTCGAACCTGAGGCTAACAAGAAGTGACTTTTGCCTGAAACTGCTTTTTCTTCTGAGGATTCTTCCTGCTAATGGTTCCTCAGGATTGCAGCGATTCTTATTTTTTCCTTTTTTAAGTGCTGAGAACAACCTGAGAAATTAATTAATGATGTGTTTGTAGATCTCCCTTCAACACTTCAATTATTTTTCAACTTTTGTTCACTTGTATTTTCTAAAATTATGAAAATGTAAAATTTCCATGTTGGTGGAAAGAATGGCAGTATTATTCAGCTGTCTTTCAAGTGGGAAAATATAATTTAGGGAAGAAAAACTTTGGAAAGTCAGTGCTTTTGTTGCCGTGATGAATGTGATTTATTTTTTTCAGGAGATGTTGGCACTCAAGTGCCTTTTTTCCCCTTTATCTAAACAAATGATACCCTTTCAAGCTAGGTTTTAGAGGTATGAAATTAAGCACAGTGACAATTCCCGTTCCTTCCTTTTAATGTTACCATGGGAGTCAAGCATAAGATTGCTATTGCTGTCACATAATGAGATGATTACTACCTATGCAAAGACGTTATTAAATTAAAAATCATTTACTAAAGCAGCCTTGCAGTGGTAATTAGAGACATCACTTGCAAGCATTAGCCTATAATCAATATTTTCAGCCAGTAAATGGAGATGCATAAAAATTATGGAATATAAAAGCTAATCCAAGTGCTCAGGAGGCACAGGCCTCCTAGAATGAAGTCTGGCTCTGAAGTGCTACCTCTGAGATGCCTTTTCTGATCTACCTCAGCTGCTGGAGGTTACTTCCAGCATTGGCAGGGCTGGCTGATCTTGTATTCCTGGTGGGGAAAGCTGTTCAAACATTTGATGGTCTTCAAAACTGATTCGTCTTTACTGGGTAGGCCTGTGACAATCTCCATATCCTGCTTCAGGTTTTCATGAGGAGATACTCATTTTCCAAAAGTACATATGCAAAGATGGGCTATAAATGCATTTTGAAATCACAGGTGTTAGGATTGAAGAGAAATTGTGTCTGGTTCTTAGATCTCAAGGCCAGGTTGGATAGGGCTTTGAGCACCCTGATCCAATGTGAGGTGTCTCTGCCCATGGCAGAGGGTTGGAACTGAATGGACTGTAAAGTCCCTTCCAACCCATACCATTCTATGATTCTGTGATTCTCTCTGCCTGGAGGGCCTTTGTGAGTTACTTGGTTTATGTGCTTCATTTGTTCATCTTGGCTACAGAAACACTACAGATATTTTTGGTAGGTAGGTGGCTCAACATTGGGAGGAGAATTTTATTGTTCTGTTTATGCTCTCAATACAGGTAATAGTGCTAGGTATTTATGATGAAGTTTGACTTGAAGCCCTCAAAGAATTGGTGACTGTGATCTTGCTTTCTGGTAGAAATCTGGGGTATGGAACACTGGATTGTTGATCTGCTTCTGTTCAGGCACTGCAGTCATGTCGGGGTTCTGTGTGCTATTGTAGTTCTCTTGTTGGCAGTATTGGTCTTCTTTCATTAGCTTGGATAATATTTATTTATTTTTAAAGTAGTAAAGCTCACAGTTAAATCAGTAACCATGATTCTTAAGCAAGGCAACTTTATGAATCAAAGGAAGAGCAACATCAAATGCAGAGTATTTGAAGTAGCACACGTAGTGATCATCAGTCTGGCAGTGATGTGCTCTGAGCATTCACAGGTAAAGATCTGGAGGGTCACCACGCTGGGGACACCCTGGCTGCTTACTTGGTGTTGTGCTAAAACAAGGGAACTTCTTATAAAATTGCCATACTAGTACAAGAAACTGAAGAGTAGAGCACCCCACCTTCTTTTTTTTTGCTTCTTTAAGACAGGGGCATTTGAGTAAAGAAAGGAACCGAGTAATGATTCTGTAATTATAAGTATGGCAGAATCAGAATTTGAATATGGAAGTGTATTTCCAGTATATGAATTGTGATGATTTTTTTTTTTGTCTCATCTCCTATTCAACTACAAAAGAACACTGGATAAACAAGAAAAGATGATCGTCATCTGGTAAACAGAATGATTCAGACAGAGGCAGTGAAAGGGGTTTGTAATTGTGGGGTTTTAGACAATAGCATATGTTTGTTTTAGGGAAACAGTCCTTATGCTGTTCTCTTCAGAGGAATATTTCTTTGTCTTAGGGGAAGCTTCTAGACAGAAATGTTAGGTACATGTGGAAAAATATACTTTTTTTCCTCAAATTCCCCTGCCTGAAGGATTCTGGAGGATCTTTGTGCTGGTTGCCTGGGTCTTCAAAGCTCTTTCCAGAAGTATGTGATGCTCCCTAAAGTTTGAAAACAACAAATCCACTTACTTAGCTTAATGAAAGTAAAAGCAGCTTGAGATGGCTCAGAATTGTTATTAAATATTGTGTTCCAAAAGATATTTTTCCCACGTAACTGGCCATATTCACACAATGCTGAAGGTGCTGACTCTCTGTTAGCTGAAACGCCAAAGGTAGTATTTGTCACCCTGCAGATGAGGACATTGAACGTATTACAGAATTCTTGTGTCCCGCATGAGATATGATAGGTAAAGTCAACATTGTTTCATATTCCTTTAGTCTTTGTTTCTGTTTAACAGCTAGGTTTTTATACAAAGGATTTTTTTTAATCTTTAAAGTGGGAATAAGACTGGATGTGAGGTGTGTTTCATGGATTTTTAAAACTGGAATCTTGAAATTGAAATATCCCAGCTCCATAAAGAACTTAAGTGCGATGCATATCTTAAATCTGTTATTAGAAAGACCCAGGAAATAAGAGGACCAGCAGTAACCAGGAAAAGTCTGACATAACAGCAGAAAACATAGCCCGGCGCGTGCTGAGCGAGCTGACACAATTCAGCCTAGAAGAAGTGGGAGAACTGTTCAGATGTCAGCGTATCTGAAATCTTCCATGGTTCCGTCTGCCAGACATATAAAGCGTTGCTGTGTGTCTTACTATCCATATACCTGACAGTCTTATAAAACAGCATCTCTGTATCTGACACTGATATTTGCGGGCAGTGTTATTTTGTAAAGCAGACTAAAGGCAGGAAGGAAAGACAGCCTTGCTTTGATTTTTCCCTTGCATCCTCTCGCAGCCAGCTCATGTCAGAGGGTGGTCATATCTGCTGCTCCTGTGCTTTTGGAGACAGTGGAATCATTGTGGGAGACTTTGTTCACACTCTTTTCATCTTTGTTTTTCTATATGCGTGTGTGTATATATATATATAGCGCATAGATAATGTATATATAGCATATCTGTACATCAACTATATAATGCAGGTACATCTATATAATACAGGTACAAATTACTACAATTTGTATGCAATAAATCTGTCATATATAATACTGAGAGTTTTACTACTGTAATTCTTGCTGCCTTTCCTTTAAAATAGTAACAATGTGAATAATGGATGTTTAATCACCTCCTTCTCTTGGCAGCTGTTTTGACAGAAGACTTAGCAGCAACGTGTACTCCTGTAAGATCCTGCCATGCTCGCTTTGCAGGTGTTAAAGAAGCTGATGTCATATTTTGCCAACAGCACCAACTGGCATACAGCTCTCTCTGCTTCAATGCGTGTAAAACTCCTCAGTAACTGGGGAAAATTATATATTGCACAGCATAAGGAGTGGCTCAAAAGACATAAGCCTGTCATATCACAGAATCATTGAATGGTTTGGGTTGGAAGAGACCTCAAAGCTCATCCAGTTCCACCCCCTGTCATGGGGAGGAACATCTCCCACTGGATCAGGGTGCTCAAAGCCCCATCCAACCTGTCCTTAAACACCTCCAGGGATGGGGCAGCCACCAGTTTTCTAGGAAACCTGTGCCAGGGCCTCCCCACCCTCATAGGTAAACATATCTTCCTAAGATCTCATCTCAATCTCCCCTCTTTCAGCTGAAAACCATTCCCTCTCATCCTGTCCCTGCAGTCCCTGATCAAGAGCCCCTCCCGAGCTTTCCTGGAGACCCTTTCAGTACTGAGAGGCTGCTCTAAGGTCTCCCCAGAGCCTTCTCTTCTCCAGGCAGAACAACCCCAACTCTCTCAGTCTGTCCTTGTGTGGGAGGTGCTCCGACCCTCAGATCATCTCTGTGGCCTCCTCTGTACTCAGTCCAAGAGATCCATGTCCTTCCTGTGCTGAGGACTCCAGAAATGAACAAAGGGCTCCAGATGTGTTTTCACCAGACCAGAATAGAGGGGAAGAATCCCCTCCCTCGCCTTGCTGGTCCCAGTTCTTCTGATGCAGCCTAGGATATGGTTCGCTCTCAGGGCTGCAAGCCCGCCAACTCATCAGGTGTATTTGCTGAATGTGGAGTTTAGGCCTTGTGGTAGCTGAATAAGAAGAGGTCTGTGATGCTGATATTCCTAAGGGGCTTAGAAAAAAAGAGTTTAAATTCCGTTGGGGTTTTTTTTTATTTGCAGAGGTAGCTTCTATCTCCACTTTTCTTTAAGTGCTGACAGTAGGTAGCTTTTTATTAATATGCTGTTGGTTGTTGGGAAGCAATACACATGTTAAATTCTATTAAAAGTAATTCCAGCACTCACCCACGCATGCAGTAATTATGATTGTGAGCATCCAAGGAAAATGAGTGTATAATATCTTATTTAAAGCAGGTTAATACAATTTTATTTACAGATTAGATAATTTTTTAAGACTTTAGAATGTTAAATTTCCTTTTTATTTTCATGTAGTGTGAGTTTTTTAGAGGTAGGAAAGTACGTAAAATCTGAAAGTCTAATCAAGTAGAAAAATTCTGTTTATTTATTGTGTTTACTTTAAAGTCACTTGCCCAAGAAAAATTTCATGCACAAGAGTGAAGAAAACAGTTTCTGTAATATGCTGTGTCTTCATCTCTTTCATTAAGTTCAAGTAATATACGGAAGTTCGTTATCTGAATCTCTAGTCTGGTTTCTTTATGGTAAATTGGAGCTCATGTACATGTCCGGGAGCCAACCTGTGCTTTGAATTTTAACAAAGCTCAGCTGGTTTTGCAGTAAAATAACTGCACAGGCTGGAGTTTTCACAGTTCTGTTTAGATGTCTGCGTGATCGCTGTAGAAGTCAGTAGCTTTTTTTGTGGATTTTGCTGTATAGTTTGGAATAACTGCACTTTTCCGGTTAAATGTAAGGCTGGAAATCACAGCTAAAAATACATCTACGCTACTCTAGTGTATTGTGTACTCTTAAGGGAACCTGTGTGAGAGTTCATAAGTTTGAACACCAGCAGCATGAAGTTTAGCTCGGGATAAGTGTTTGGTTGTTGCCCATTTTCACGGGTAACGTACTGTGAATCTCTTCACGCTGCAGCTAATACTGATCTCTAAACTGCCAAAGGGAGATTGCAGGTTGTACAATCAAGTTTAAAACAAGCCCTGGCATTTGCTCATAGCACAGCCAATGTCCTTACATGATCCCAGCTGCTGGCTGTTTCCCAGTATTGGAGGGTGCAGTGGTAGGTTCACTTTATCAGGCAGCATAATTTTTTCTAGTCTGCTGGGTGATTACCTTGGTGCTGGTGGCGTTGTCCTGAATATTGGTATAGTGAGATTTAATCATGGTCCACAGAAGAAAATCCTCTCATCAGTTTCAGAAGAGCACTAGTCAAGGACCAAGGCAGGTTCATCTGCACACGCTGCCTCTGTCCTCCAACAACGCCACTGCCGAACGCTCTCTCCCTGCTGTCTGCAACTGCCTCTTCTCTCCCGATACCCTGAGTTCCTTCCCCCTTGCTGTGGTCTCCTTGCTTCTGGCTCTGCTGAAGTGTCTTATTCATGGAAATATGTTCAGCTCCTGCCATGCTGTTTTAAGCCTGGGCTATTAGCATTTCCTTGGGAATGTACAACTGTTGTTTCCCCACAGAACAGCAATCGGGTCCTTTTTTTTGACATTTTCATATGCAAGCTGTTAGGAGGGTTTGGCATAGAAATGGCAATACAAAGCCTACTCTGGCTAGAGCCCCCAGGTCTTTGTCATCCCAAGTTGTGCGTGAGAGATGAGTTTGTTTTGCAGAACCCACCATCTAACAGTTCTGAGATAGAGAGGCAGCTGCACTTTGGCTTGAATTTGGGGCTTTTAAAGAAGTATCTGCGCCCAGACTAATCTCATCCGACTTCTGGATAGATTAGCAGAGATTTAGGGACCTCTGCACTGGGATGCCCTATCCCAGACAGAAACCATTGTGACTTAGTTCATGTCAATGTGTGCACCCCAATGAATACGTAGTTTAGAAATCTTGGTACCAAGCCTTGTATCGAATCAAAGATGACTGAGATGCCCCATCTCAGCCAGAAACTATCACCACCAGTGTTCAAGACCAGGTTGAATAGGGTCTTGAGCAGCTTTATATAGTAGGAGTTGTCTCTGACCATGGCGGGGGGTGGAATTGAATGGGCTTTAAGGTTCCTTACAACTCAAACCGTTCTATGAGTCTGTGACTGTGAGTTCATGCCAATGTGTATACCCCAACAATTATGTAGTTTAGAAATCTTGATACCAAACCTTCAAAGTGTATCTAAGATGACAGCCTTCAGACTCCGATAAATCAAGTTGTATGGGAACCCTAATTTTGTTAATAATATGCACAGCTATGGCCATCACAGTTACCTATTTAAAGGAGATTTCTGCCTGACACAAAGGCTTTCACACTCTGTATCCACAAATGTATAATCCATCTTTAATTTCAGCAGGTACTTCTTGCAATAATTACCAAGATGTATAAGAAGTATTAATCAAGAAAATGCAGGTATTGGATTTTGCTGAATTAAGATAATCTGTTAATTGATTGAAGATGATTCACTGCAGGCTGTACTACTGAACTCCAGATATTCTTTGCAATACTTTCCTGTTTCAATGATTTATGAACTTGTCATTTTATCTTATATGAGGAATTGGGTACAGTGACCTTGGAAGGATGTTTTCATGATTGTTTTTAATGCATAAGGAAAAAAGGCAGAAAAAATTACGCAAAGTAATAGAAATAATTCAGAACGTCAATAGTATTGTCAAGCATTGGGGCTGTAAACAGGATTTAGACAGATACCGGCTGCATAAGGAGATTCTGGCTTTTTACTTTTTGGAACATTAATAAAACCTCTGAGTCCATTCCCCAATTTAAATAATGAATGAGCTATTTTCTTAGCTCTCTCTCACAAAAATACCCTCAAGTTATGTGTCTTACACACTAAATAAAAGCTGGGAACATTTTTTTGTTTATTTCTTAATGTCCTAGGAGTTATATTTTATGTGCACGGGCGTGTATTAGTACTTGGAAAATGCCTAGGAGAGGCAGGCTGCTGGTCAGAAAATGGGAATGCCATGTCCTTTGTTATTCCTTTCAATATATGGTACTGGTTCCAAATATAGCAGCCACAGAAATATTCTTTGCTTCTCTTCCCAGAACTGATTTGAAAAAACAGTTCCAGTGTTCTGCACGGAACTGCATCTCTGGGATGAAGCTGTGGTGCAAGCCTTCATTTTGTGTTCCTATAATATTATGTTTACACTGGCCTTAAATCTTAGTGTTTCCATATAGTCTACATAAGTCTGTACAGGAAACTTAAGAAATCAAATTAAATGCCTTTTAGACCACAATGAAGGTCCTGGAGATGAAATAAGACATTTTTATTAGAAGCATTCATAATTTATTTCTCCCTCTGCAAGAACTACATTTCAGTTTTATTCCTTTTCTATTTTGCTTTATATTTTAAAATTAATACTTTTAGTACTTTTCAAGAAATGCATATATTTAATTGGGTCAGAATCTACTGTTGCCAGTTTTTACTCTAGATTCCTTCTTGAGTAAAGAGACTGCAATTTTGGGTCAAAAAGCTCTTGGTCCAGGTTAGGTTCCCTTGCATTGCTCCTAAAGGACTCTAGTGACAAAGATACATCCTCCCAGTTTTAAGGCTAGGTCCAACTCACCCGATTTCTGGCAACACAGCAAATAGATGTGGGGCTGGGAATGGAAATAGATGATGGCTTGGGTAGAACACCTGCTGCTGCTGAATAGTTGGGCAGGTATCCTCATAAAGCTGTTTTGGTTGGTTAATTTAGAACCATTTTGCAGCTATTCAGTCTGTATCATGGAGCAATGTTTACTTCAAGTTTACTGGTTGCAAAGATCATGTGTGCTTGTGACTTGAAGAGAAGATGATCTGAGGCCTGGAGCACCTCCCATAATGACAGGCTGAGAGAGTTTGGGTTGTTCAGGCTGGAGAAGAGAAGGCTCCGAGGGGACCTTAGAGCAGCCTCCCAGTACTGAAGGGGGCTGCAGGAAAACTCTTGATCATGGAGTGCAGGGATAGGATGAGGGGGAATGATTGGGATGATTTTCAACTGAAAGAGGGAGATTGAGATGAGATCTTAGCAAGATATGTTTACCTGTGAGGGTGGTGAGGCCCTGGCACAGGTTGCCCAGGGAAGTGGTGGCTGCCCCATCCCTGGAGGTGTTGAAGGCCAGGTTGGATGGGGCTTTGAGCACCCTGATCCAGTGGGAGGTGTCCCTACCCATGACAGGAGGGCTGGAACTGGATAGGCTTTGAGGTCTCTTCCAACCCAAAGAATTCTAAGATTATATAAATTTTTCTGCATCGGGGATTGCATCTGTGTAACTGACTCTGCGACATTGAGAAGTGGTAATGCAAGTTCTGAGGTGGGGTTTGGGAGAACAACATTAGCACAATCTGATTTGGGTTACAATTTAAGAAATACTGAAGTACGTACTTGTTGCTTATTGCCATCCACGATATTGTGTGTTACCTGCTTTGAACTGTCAAGGGAATGATAGCATTTGACAGAGCTATAAGTAATGTGAATGTCAAATACCTGCTGCTGCGGGTCATTGGAGGCTGCAGCCTGGCTGCCAGTGCATTCCCTTGGTGTCATGTTGATGATATGTAAGTGACAGCTGAAAATAGAGTTCTGTCAGTGTGGTCTCTTTGTCAGCTACCAAACCACAAGACAGACTTAGAGTAAATCTTTTCCTTCAACACATATGTTTGAGTAGCTGTTAATTAAATCTGATTTGACTTCGCTTACTAATCTGCCTCCTGGATCAATCAATACCTGCCTCCTCCTCTGAACCCAAGTGTCTCTGTGTTTAGAAGTGCTGGGTGTTATTAATGCAGTATTTCAAATGTCTTGTGCTTTGCAGATGGAGCACACAATGCTTGCCATGTTCAGAAAGTTTTCCAACATTATTTTTGATCTGAAATAATGAGTTAGGAGAAAAAAAACAGTATCAAGAGAATAAAGTGGGGAAGAAGTTAAAAGAAGTTATGAATAGTATGTGCCAATGTATTTTCTTGGTGTAGCTGGGATGTTTATAACTATTATTGTTTGGGGAAATAAAATCCTGACTCTGCATCAAAGCAGATGGATTGCATACTAAATGTTAAGAAGCAGAACTCAGATTTTTCTCTTTTTTTTTTCTTCTTTTTCTTTAAGTTTTGAGAATGTATTTTGCGTGAAAAGAGGAAAAGCAGGCCTTAACTGAGCCTGCGGGTTCCAAATGGATGTGAATCGACATACTCTGTTGAAGCCAGGGTTAACCAGTCCAGCAGAGGGTCTGATTTTCACACCTGTGTGGACGTGAGTCATGTTAAGGGTCTCTAGGGAAACAAGTCTTTCTGCAGAGGTGTGGTTATTCAGCCTACCTTGTTTTTTTTGTTTGGTTTTCCTATGGGCTAACTGCCCACTGGGGCCAGGGTTTTACAAGCATTGTGAAGACCTTAAGGGCTTTTTATTGTCACCCCCACTTTTGTCTTCCCCTCCTCAAAAACCAAAGCTTCTCTGTCCTTCTGCCATTTGCCCTCCACCTTGCTGAGAGGGAGGATGCATGGGTGATGTTAAAAGCTATATTACAGAAAATGAGTAAGTTTGGCCTTTCAATTGCTCCTCTGCAATGTGTAGTTAGAGGGGTGTTACTAAGTAGAAGAGTGAGGTCTCCTCGCTACTGCCAGCCTTTCCTTTTCAGTGACTGTGCTAACTTAGTCTGTGCTAACTGAAGTTTCCAGTTCAGTTTTGATGCAGGATATTCTGAGACTTTGAAAGGCTTTGTGCTCCTAAACCAGGGTCTGTTGTAATGAGAAGACAAGAAAGATTTCCAAGCACTAGGTAGTTGGTACTGTAATAAGACGTGGTGAGCAGAAGAGGTTGGTCGCGTAAGGCTGCTGTGGATTTCCTGCCAGGAGGCTGCTGCAGCCTTGCTGTCGTAGTACAGTGCAGTCCTCTTGCCGCCACCAGGTAATACATGTGGCTGAACTGCGAGACTAATGTTCTCCACAGATATGGAAAATACTGGCTTTTCTCTGCGCTCTAGAATAGAGGGGTGGGATTTTGTACCCTTTTCTTAAGACTATCAGTTTATATTTTACCCTTTCTACAAGTGTAAGCCAATGACATCATCTTAGTATCGAGTTTAACCAGTGCAGTGGGCTGAGAGTAGAAGACTGACTGTCTTCTGGTGAAAGCTGGTAAGTTTCTCAAGTTTGTTATGGTTGGCAAGGTGTTGCAGTAGCACTGTGGAACTGCAGCCAAGCAGCGTGGCATGTGCTGTAGCCAGAAAAAGTGCTGCCAGCTCACCCAGCTGCTGTGTCCTCTGGGAATCATTACTCAAACCAAGCTGTGGCAGCTCACTAACAGTAGCTTCAGTTTCTTTCTAAATTTCTCCTGTGGCAAGGAGACCACTTTCTCTCAAATGTTCCCTTTCCTAGGTTATGGGAAGAATGAAATTTTTTTCCACTTTCATCAACATGGAAATTCTCCAGGGCTTCTAATTTCCAGTAATTAAGATGATGCCACCAAAACCCTGTGAGCAGATCACATAAGAACATAATGGGATTCTAGAGGTCCATTGAACTTGCTGTCACAAGTGGAAAGTATTTTCAGTTCCACATCTGAGGCCAAAGCTGGTTTAAGGAAGATCCAAGTCAAACAACTTAAGGCATTATTTTCAGTTCAGTTTATGCGATGAATCACACACAACAAAAGAGTTGGTATCCGATAGAGTTAATATCTATCCCAATAGAGTTAGTATAAAAGTTAATTCTATTCACAAGTAATCCTAGGGTTGATTTCTTAAAATTAATCAAATACTAATGTTTAAGTTAAATATTTAGTAGTGAATCATTGTATTAAAGCTACGAAATGGAAAGAAATAGAAAACCATTAATCTAAAAGGAATATTTATTACACAGTTACCATTTTCTTCTCAGTAGTTACCCATGCTTAGCTAAATTGCTTTCTGTGTAGAAGAGCTCTCATCCTATTTTCTTATGTTCTGTTTTGCTTTGAGAGCCTATCAGTTGGTTTTTACATAAGCGAATTTGTAATATGAAGGGAAGTAACATTGTCTTTTTAAGGTAAATTGTGTTTAAGATGGTACAGTCTTGTTTTCAGTATGTGTTTTGGAAGAGGAAATAGCAGAGTAATTTTTAAATATCAGTAATTTATTTAAGAAATATTCAATAATTTTTAAGTATTAATTAAAGATCTTTCAATCTGTTTCGTATCTCAACATTTTTAGCATAGAAAAAATGTATATTGTGTTTTGGAAAAGATGATAAATATGACAGTTGCTAGGAAATTCTGCTTTTTGAATACAACAGGTCAGCTTTCTGCAGATCTTTGTGATGGGAGGCTGTTCTACCTTATTTGGAAGTTTTCATTATATTTTTCAATTATGTCTAATGGCTTGCCATATTTTTTTTTTTTTCCAAGAAATAGGGAATCAGAGTCATAGAATCATTTAGGTTGAAAAAGTCCTTTGATCTAATCAAGTCCATCAATAAACCATGTCCCTAACCACAACATCTACATGGCTTTTGAATACCTCCAAGGATGATGACTCAAAATATCATAGAATCGTAGAATGGTTTAGGTTGGAAAGGATCTTAAAGCCCGTCCAGTTCTACCCCCTGCTGTGGGTGAGGACATCTCCCACTGCATCAGGGTGCTCAAAGCCCCATCCAACCTGGCCTTGAAACACCTTCAGGGATGGGGCAGCCACTACATCTCTGGGCAACCTATGCCAGGAACTCCTCACCCTCAAAGGAAAACATTTCTCCCTAAGATCTCATCTCAATCTCCCCTCTTTCAGCTGAAAACCGTTCCCCCTTGTCCTATCCCTGCACTCCCTGATCAAGAGCCCCTCCGCAGCTTTCCTGGAGACCCTTTCAGTGCTGGGAGGCTGCTCTGAGGTCTCCCCGGAGCCTTCTCTCCTCCAGGCTGAACCACCCCATCTCTCTCAGCCTGTCCTCAAATGGGAGGTGCTCCAGCCCTCAAATCTTCCTCATACACTCTTTTGGATTTTGCTCCTGTCTTTTTTTTACCTCCTTACTACACATAATCTTTTCTCTGTTGTCTTATTTCACCAAGGCTGTGTTCACACTAGATGTCTAAAGTGACATATATTGGAGTAGATTTGTCCTAGTGATAGGGACAGATATTTGTGCAGTATGAACTGCGGTGCATAAATTAATACCCCACTTTGGTGTTGGACGGTGAATCTTGCCAGGAGAGGTGTGTGAAACACAACTATGTGCCATCTAATGACTTTGTGTCTTCAGTTTTGTTAGCAATCGAAATCGTGTACAATTCAAATCTAAGCCAAAATGAGAAGGGAACAAATATTAATGAAGCCAGATTTCATTGTTAGTTTTTAGCTCCTAATTTTGTTTATGCTGGGTTCTGAACTCTGAACAGCTGCAGGGATGGGACTCAAAGCGATCATTGACTTCCTAGGAGCGCGATAATATGGAGTTGATCTGGTGTACTGACATCCGTATTAAAAAGGTGTCCTGCAACAATATAGGAAAAAATCGTTGCAAGTTAGTACTGCACTGAGAAGTTGCAGCCCACGTAAGTCACGACTGTAGATCTTTAGACATTAGGAAGAAATTCTTCACAGTAAGGGTGGGGAGGCCCTGGCCCAGGTTGCACAGGGAGGTTGTGGCTGCCCCATCCCTGGAGGCGCTCAAGGCCAGGTTGGAAGGAGTCTTGAGCAGCCTGATTCAGTGCGAGGTGTCCATGCCCATGGCAGAGGGGTTAGAGCTGGCTGGGCTTTGAGGTCTCTTCCAACCCAAACCATTCTATGATTCCATGATCTTGGATATAGGTCTGTGCCATTTTGAACAGGGCTTTACGCTCAGAGCAGGAAGAGAGTACCCTAAAGGCACCTAAGCTCTCAAAGATCGGAATGAGGCACCCTGATAGTGTCCTCACTATCAGCCAGTGTGGGTGTTTTGAGAGAGCTTATCTCTGTGGTCTGCAAATGTGTACTGTGGTGAGTTCAGTCTATGTGTGCTAAAAGCATCTTGTGTTAGATATCGTGTTGCGAGAATGGGAATAGATGCGTGTTTCCTGCATTGTTTGCTTTGGCTTTTTCTGTCTAATGGCTTTACCCGTAGCTATTCATCTCCGAATTACATTTACAGTAAGAGTTTATCTGTGCTCCATAATTCCTGGCATGGTAGCCTGTGCTTTGGTTCTGCGTGGATGATGTATTTTTCTTTTCAAGATCACTTCCGCGATTCACTTACCTTGCAAGCAAAGTGAACTTCAAACGTTGGACCTCATCTCTTTCCCTTTTGATTCAAGGGCATCTTCCATGCGTGGAATATTACAAAAAATTTCTTTATACTGGAAGGGAATTATTGGTATATTGGTGCAGAACAATTCTCTGAAAAAAAATTCACTTCAGTTCTGAATTTTGACAGGTGGATTTACTGGAAAGTTGCTTTCCAAGCAGCAGGTTTTTGCAGGGTCACACTTCAAAAGATATTTTATTTCTTGATCTACACTGATGAATATAAACTACAAGCTTCCAGTACTAGAAGGTGCTCCAGAAAATCTTCAGAGGGGCTGTTGATCAAGGAGTGCAGGGATAGTACAAAGGGGAAGTGTTTTAAGCTGAAAGAGGGGAAATTGACTTGAGATTTTAGGAAGAAATATTTTCCTATGAGGCTGGGGAGGCCCTGGCCCAGGTTTCCCAGAGAAGTGGTGGCTGCCCCATCGCTGGAAGTGTTCAAAGCCAGGTTGGATGGAGCTTTGAGTGCCCCGATCCAGTGGGAGGTGTCCCTGCCCATGGCAGGAGGGTTTGAACTGGATGAGCTTTGAGGTCTCTTCCAACCCAAACCACTCTATGATTCTACGTTTTAATACCTTAACATGGCTCAATACACACCCCAACTGGAAGGCTCAGATTGGGAAGACGTGAATTTACAGTTTGTTTCCTCCTGATAATTTGGCAGAGTAATAATGATAGTACACAATCTGCTTTGCAACAGGAAGACTTTGTGTCCACATCGTAGGGAAAATGAGTGATTATTGTCCCAGAGAGGATCCTTTTTGTGGCAGTGGGTAATGCCAGGACATCTGCAGGTCTATGTGCTCCTTTCCAGCTTTCAAGCTGTTCCTGAATTTTCCTGTTGCAAAGAAATGAGAAGCCTTCAGAGACCCCTTTGTCTTCTGGCACCAGACCCCTATGCCCTGGGTTGCTAAAATGTAATACAAAAGCTCTGGAGGGAAGCAATTTCAGAGAGCAGAGTGAGCAGCAATAATCTGTTTACCCTTCTTTGTTGCTGTGATGGGGCAAGATCAGATGAAGTGTTCAGTATTGGATTGAATCTTCACTGTCTGGGGTGGTTTTTTTGCCCCTCACTCTCTCGTCCCCCAGAGAGAAGCTATTTTTCTCAGTGCTTTTCTTCACTTTTGTTTCTGGAACACAGTGCCCAAGGAGTATCTCAGTTACGTCCCATGGAACAAGTACATCCAATGTACTGTTTGAGGAAATTTTAGAGTTATTAATGCTGTGAAAAATATTCCAAAAACCTGTTCTCTATCCAAATTCTCCACCCTGCAAAAATGAGCACCTGAAAGCAAGCAGGTAGGGTGAGTTCTGCAAGAAGGATCTGCAATTACTGCGGTGAAGCTGTTCTGAGGACAAATATGATGGTTGCCTCACACAACTTTCCTATAGCTGAGTGGCTCTGGGGTTAGTGTGGTCAGCTACAGAAAGGAGAGAAATAAGTTTGGTTGGATTGGCTCATCCTCAACATCATGTTATCCTGTGAATATTTTCTTTTTGAAAATGATTCTTTTTTGTTCGTTCCTCTTGTGTACCTTGTTTTGTTGTTTAGAGGAAGAATGATGTAAATAAAAGTAAATATTTTTTGAGGGGAAAGAAAAGATAATCGTCTTTGAAAAGTCCAACATAGGCAAATTAGGTTAAAAAATAAAATACAAGCAAGCAAAACTCTTGGGCAAAATATGAAGATCCCAGTGCATGGTTGAATAAGTTTGTCTTCACATCAGCACAGCAAACCCATTGTTGACTGCCTGACAGAGAGACTCTGTCACTTGTAGGTGTTTGGATGTGGGATCCCGTGAGTTGATCGGCTGCTGTTGGGGCAGCAAGGGCTGTCCTGGCTGAGACCAGCACTTCAGTTCTGCAGGCACATTAGGGATGCAGGAGCCAATGTTGCTGCCAAAAGTGCAAACGTCCCCTGATTTGTTTCTCAGCTCCTTTTCCAGCCTTCTTGCTGCCCTCGTGCCTGTCGCTGCAGTTTCATATAGCTGCACTGTGACCACGATCAGAAGGCTGGAACAGGTTAAAATGAGCCAAGTAAAATGAAGTCCAGTTATTTTTAACAGAGGTGAATTTGCTGACCCGGTCACATTGTCCAAGTCTTACGTCAACAACACTGTACACACAAGGAAGGGGATGGGAGGGAAGCAGAATGTTGGGCTGCAGTGTTTTCACAAGTGCTGTCTCATTCTGGCAGAAGTCGTGTATAGAACTCTCAAACTCTAGTTTGAGAATGCCCCAAGAGCCATGGATTCATCAGCTGTGCATCTGTGTTAGATCTGCTGGGTTTGTTGTTATTCCTAGCTATTTTAATATATCAGGGAGAATTCTTCTTTATCAAATATACAGGTATTTGCACCAGCTGCTTTTGTGTTGTTTTGTGTTACTCAGAATGCATACTACGTATTTACACAGTACGTACGTACCCTTAACATACATATAATAAGAGTTTACTCAATGTGATCATAGCAATTAAAGATGTTTTTAAAATAATTTTACCTTTCTGTACTCAGAACTTTCATGAAAATGTGGGACTCTCCTTTTTAAATAATTTCTTAGTCAAAATTCTGTTAAACTGGGTTGAAATTTCTTAGGCTGAGTATGAGTAAAAACAAAGGATGCAGTCTGTGGAACGTTTGCAGAGCCTTTCTTAGGCAGGAAAGCATGGCAGGTATAAAATGTATTAATCTGTGCCTGCTGTCTGGCGTGGGGCCATGGAGGGCTTTCAGCATAAGCAGGAGCGAATTAACGTGACGGTTCTCATGCTGGAGTCCTGCTGCGTTAATGTAAGCCTTCAAACTAAATAATGTGAAACCTGAACTGAGAGGGTAATATTAAGGGCTCCACAGTTGGAGTTGCTCATCCCAATGATTACAGCTGTGCCTGGGATCTTGGCCAGTCAGGTTACCTTGTTTTACATGCTTGGTTTCTAATGAAATACAGACCCAGTGGCTGTGCAGGCTGGCAGAATATAGACGTGCAGTTTGTTTGTAATGTCTAGCTGAGGAGGAAGAAGCCTCCTGAGGAAGAGGGTGAGCTTAGTGTGTGTGTGCTTGGGCGGGGAGCAGGTTTGGAGAATGATGGTTTCCTCAGGGTTGTGGCAGTAACGCGTTTGCAAAAGCAAGGACGCAGCCCTGTGTGGGATTAAATATGTAAAACATCAGTAAGGATCTGTGGTGTCACAGAACTGTGTAAAGTTCTGGAATCCCCAGCATAAGAAGGATATAGAACGGCTGGAATGGGTCTAGAGGAGGCTACGAATATGATCCGACGGTTGAAACACCTCTGCTATGAGAACAGGCTGAGAGAGTTGGGGTTGTTCAGCCTGGAGAAGAGAAGGCTCCGGGGAAACCTTAGAGCAGCCTCCCAATACTGAAAGGAACTCCAGGAAGGCTGGGGAGGGACAAGTGCTTGTAGCGATAGGATGAGGGGGAATGGCTTTAAATTGCAAGGGGGAAGATTTAGATTAAACATTAAGAAGAAATTCTTCACAATAAGGTTGGGGAGGCCTGGCACAGGTTGAGAGAAGTTGTGGCTGCCCCATCCCTGGAGGTGTTTGAGGCCAGGTAGGATGGGGCTTTGAGCACCTTCATCCAGTGGGAGGTGTCCCTGCCCATGGCAGAGGGGTTGAAACTGAAGGGACTTTGAGGTCCCTTCCACCCAAACCATTCTATGATTCTGTATCTTACTCTATTTCTTTTATCTGACTTGACAGCAGATCTTTTTATACTTCGATTTTCATTTTATTTGCTCTGCTGAAGCTGTCTGCATTAGCATTTAACCAGGGTGCAGTGTGTAATTGGCACGTTGCTGGGTTGTGTTTCTCTGATTCAACAGGATGTGCATGTTTTTCAGTGGTTTCATCCACACAGCAATGCCAGACAGCACTGATTTACTAATGCAAACATCTTTGCCTTATGAGACCTGATAAGACCCTGAGTGATGCTATTGCCCCATTAAAGCAGGTACTGTACTCAAGCAGGAAAACATCTCTCCTTTGAAAACCTTACCTTTGGGGCCCCAAATTGGTTTATAAAATGTGCTGTGCCTTGTGTATAAGCCAAGTCTGTTCAGGTCATTGTGCCAGATCTGGACAGACATACACTTAACTTGAATTAATAAAGTCTTTCAAACTGAGAGAGACATGGTAGATGTTTGCGATGCTGACACCCACAAACATTTACAGAACCTCTGTCTGAGTGTGGTTGTATTTTCAGTGCAAGGGGTTTATGTTTTCATACCATGTTTTTTTCTATCTCTGCCTTTTCATTTTGAAGCTTTCCGGGCTGTTTTTAGTGTGCTTCTGTCTGTGTGCTTACTTTTTCCATCTTTGTCTGGTTTACTTTTCATTTATTCCAAAAAGCAATAGTAAGGCATAGCCAAAGGCACAGTGGCAACAGGTGGTGTGAATATGAAGGACAACTAATGTAACCCTAAATCCAAAATGTTAAATCTATTTTTGCCTCTAGTTCCTGTTAATTCAGTATAAAGTTGTTTTAAAACATCTCATTCTCTTCAGTGTTGTTGTGAGATGATAATGTTCCGGAGGCTGATGTTCAAAATAAGGATTCATGGATCTGACTGCTTGTCCTTACTGTTTGGCAGTTGGCAAGTCATGTAACCTTCACTCCATGATCATAACTTGCTTTGATATAACTTACCTCTGCCACCATACTTTTCCAGGTGCATTCTTTGCAGGTTTCAATGTCCAGGATAATGTATGGTACATGCAGCTGCATTTCTCATGCTGGTGGAGTTATTTCATAGTCATTTTTACATAAAAACACAGACAATCTGTATGCTGAATGAATGCCTCAACAATATCGATTGTTGGCGTAATCTCCTTGCAATCTAATTGATTTCAGAGGTGTTGCAAAACTGAGTTCTTGCTCATTTTTTTTGATTACTTAAACTATACAGACTTTGCTTAGGCTTTGAAAGATTATTAATGAGTTTTGTTTTCATTTGCATGATCATTTAAAGGTATCTCGGTTCTGTATTCACATTACCTTACTGTTGTCATCTGGTGGAATACATAAATGTAAAGTAATGCTTGTCAATGTTTCTAGCAGGCACAGAGATTTTCATAACTAGAAGTGCCAAGTGCATGGAGCATCATCTCCCAAATCCACTGTGAATTACTTACTTGGACCCCATTTCTTAAAAACAAGTGAGGAGATAAGAAAATCATAGAAACATAGAATCATTTAGGTTGGAAAAGACCTTTAAGATGATAAAGTCAAACCCTTAACCTCACACTACCAACTCTACCACTAAACTGTGTCCCTAAGTGCCACAACTATGTGTCTTAATTCCCTCCAGGGATGGTGACTCAGTCACTTCCCTGGGCAGCCGTTCCAGTGCTTGACAACATTTTGATAAAGTAATATGTGCGAATATCTAGTCTAAAAATGTATTTGTTGCTTTCTTTTTTTCAAAACTGTACACAGACTTTCAGTGTATTTTTATGTTGTTTTAATTCTGGCTATCAAATACAGGTATCTTAGCTGGCTTGCTGAGTGTCCAGGACAAGTCTGGGTATGTGTGTGCTCTTCAGGGTTGAGTGTGCAGTTAAAAATACAGGATTTAGTTGCGGTCAAGTTGTGTGTTTTGTCTTGTGCTGTGTCAGATTTTGGACAGAGCTGCTCTGTAATAATCAGACATGGGAGCTAATGTGCCATGGCTGTCTGCCAAGGGTCCTGGCTAAGTGACATCTAATAGCTCATGCTGGAGCTAAGGTGAGCCTTGCAACACAAGTGGTACTGATGCCAACTTCCACTCTTTCCTTCTAATGCACCCAGTAGAAAACAACCACAGTTTTTGGAATATTTTCTCAATAAACTTGCTGAAGAAGGCATTAAAATACCAGATCTTGAATTGCCATCACTTCAAATACATCACATTGTATTGCAGGTTTTGAGCCATGCATGTGTCCAGAATCACTACTAATTAGCCCAGGATAAATTGCCCAGTCAATAGGGCACTTTTGACTGGAATTCCAGTATCTGTAGGCAGTAATTTTTAACATCAACCCCCAACGCTTCATGTGAGAAACAAACCACAGGCGACTATTTTACAGAAGTTAACACACTTCTGAATGATCGTAATTGACTTGCGCTTTTCATATCTGTGTAGTTGTTCACACTCCTGCAGAAGTCAAAGCAACGTTCACGCAAATGTGAGAGAAGTACTAAAGCTCTTCTAATTATTGTTGACAGCGAAAGGGCAATGTGAAGATGTTATCCCATGAACAGCTGGCCTCTCATGTTTTGTTTCCTCCCTTGTGTAATGCATCTTCTCTGGAGTTGGCAGCTCTACAGGGTCTGAGTGAGAGGAGAAAGAGTAACGCTTTAAATGAGGGCCTCACATCAGTCATGAAAACCGTGTTACCAATAGCTAAGTCAGTTATTTTGCTATATGGGCTATTTAGCAGATGGTTGCTTGTGATATGTACCTCCCTAAAGATATTTTCAACCTATTTGTGAACTATAAAGGAGATTTTGTGGCATGCTTGTCATCGATTACATGTGTATTAATTGTTCAGGAGAAATATCTTGCAGCTTAAGATGTAAAGAAATGATGCTTGATTATAGAATCATAGAATGATTTGGGTCAGAAGGATCCTCAAAGCCCATCCAGTTCCCACCCCCTACCGTGGACAGGGCCACCTCCCACTGAATCAGGTTGCTCAAAGCCCCATCCAACCTGGCCTCAAACACCTCCAGGGATGGGGCAGCCATCACTTCCCTGGGCAACCTGTGCCAGAGCCTCATCACCCTCACAGGAAAACGATTCTTCCTAAGATATCATCTCAATCTCCTCCTTGCAATTTAAAGCTATTACCCTCATCCTATCACTACAAGTCCTTGTTAAAAGCCCCTCCCCAGCTTTCCTGCAGCCCCTTCAGTACCGGGAGGCTGCTCTAAGGTCTCTCCAGAGCTTTCTCTTCTCAAGGCTGAACAACTCCGACTCTCTCAGCCTGTCCTAACAGCAGAACTGCTCCAGCCCTCTGAACATCTTCATAGCCTTTCTCTGGACCCGTTCCAACAGTTCCATATCCTTCTTATGTTGGGGATTCCAGAACTGGACACAATTCTCCAGGGTGTTCAAGAGAGGGCTGTTTCCTGAGAAGGCTGGTGTAGGTCTGTTTTCTGTGGGATGTGGGGTAAAGAATCTGAGGAAAGAGTGCAGTTGATCTTCTTCCTCATAAATAAGTGCCATGAGGGTGTCTTGAACAGCAATGTCAGTACTGCTGGGGCTTTGTGTGCAAAACTGGCAGACCTGGTGGGAACAAGGGGCAGATTCAGCTGGCTGGATGCTTGTGGAAAGCAGCAACCCCAGAAACTCCGTCTGCCATTCTGTATTTCTGGAAACCTAGTAGGCAAACTGGTGAATTTCTAAGCACAGAGTCTGCATGAATCTGAATACAGAGGCCCAGTGAGAAAAACAGAGGTCGCAGACAGACACCTTGGGAGTGTGTTTTTTCAATGTCCAAAATTAATACAATTGTATTTCATGGTAGCTTTGGCAGTAATCTACTCAGTTTGTTATCTACATCATTTGGAAGCAGTAGATCTGCAATTTAATTTGAATTGGGAGCAGCACATGAGCCTTTTTGTTCTCCCCTTGGTGCTGTTCCACTACCCATCCACATGGGTATCATCACTGGGACATTGCTAGGGAGAGCTTAGGTTCACTTTGTAATGGGTAGAAGTTGCCCCTGGGGAGATTCTGATGGGATTCCAGAGGAAAATGTTTCACCATGAAAACAGTTAAACATTTTAAACATTGGAATGATCTCCCAAGGGGAGTAGTGGATTTCTCTGCACTGGGCACTTTCCAGGCTCAGCTTGACAGGGTGCTGAGCCACCTCATTTAAACTGTAGATCACCTAAAAAAGTCGGACCAGATGATCCCTGAGGTCCCTTCCAAATTGGCATTCTGTGATTCTCTGATACCTTTCCTCTTTCCTTGCCAATCCATTTTCATGTGGAGCACCTGATAAATGTAGAAGTCCACGTTTGTTTCGAGAATGGAGCTGCCTCATGAGGGGGATTATTCCATGTACAAAGATCTACATTCAAAACCAGGTAAATATTATGGTTTTGGGTTGGGCACATTGATAAATGATTTTGGAAACTGACAGTTTGACTTGGGTTAATGGAGGTGTTCACATGAACAAGTATTTATTGTACAAACTACTAAAAATCTAGAAATGGCTGGTATCTAAAATCTGTTTAGATTTCATAAATGTGCTTGTTTTAATGCATATGGGAAAGAGAGTGCTGCTGTTTGGATCTTCTCTAGTGTTAAACCATTTGGATGATTTGCAATACAGGAATTCAAATTCAACGCTTCTCCCTGTTTCAGAAGTTGATTTGTGTGAAGGCACTATTAATGTGCATTTTTGAATTAAGAAAAACGATACTATGATTGTGAAGGATATCAGTATTTCAGGATGTTAGATTGAACTGTTTCTGAGAAGGAGGCCAAGATTATAGAATTCACTGTGAAAGCAAAACCAATCAGAGCTGTTCTGGAAGGACGTGTCCTGCAGACTGACTCTAGTGTTCCATTGGGAAGGCAGGGCACCAAGGAACTTGGTGGGCAAGGTAGGAGGAAGCTGTTAAAAATCCATTAGGGATTTTCCTGGCTTTCATCAGAACTCTGTTGAATTGATATTGCTTCCATGAGGTGTTTAGATTTAGAGAAGCTGGGAGAAAATTAAAATATGCAGTTTTCTCAGCAAATATGAGAATTCATTTGTGAAGGAAAGGCTTTTTCTTCTCTTTCCATTCTTAGTTCTTGGGCATGGGTAGAACAGATCATTGTAATTCCTCTCAGTAGCTGTGTTGGTAGCACTAGGGGAATTGTTTATTATGCAGACGATGTTCATCTTCCTTCTGCTTCTGCCTTCTCTCCGCTTTGTCTTTTGTGATTTTTCATAATCTTAAGGTGGGAGTTCCAGAGGCAGGCACTTTTTTAGCTGTGTACACAGCACCTTGCAAACCAAACTACCTGGTGCTGCTGTGTATACTGTATATAGAAACAAAAAGGCAGACGTAGCAGCTTGAACTAGTTTTTCTTTATGTTCAAGCAGAACTTGATTGCAGATGCCTTCTTCAGTCTCGGTAGTAGCCTCCTTCTTTTTGTGCTTGTTCCATATGGGAAATGTTTAAGTACTACGTAACTTTAAAGTGTTAGCCATGTCACAGTGTGATATCAAGGCAAACTCTAAAGGCTCTGCATGAATCGAAGCTGCTCAGTGCATCTGAAAGGCTTTATCTTTGAACTGGCAAATACCAAGCAATCTTTCTGGCTTGATTATTAATAAGTAATGGTTTATGTAATGTAAATTAATTCATTATCATGTGTTGCAGCACTAAAACTCATATGAAGTTTTAGCTGTGGGACCTAACAGTTCTGTAAACTTAATATTATCATACTTCACAATCATAGAATTGTTTGGGTTGGAAGAGACCTCAAAGCCCGTCCAGGTCCAGGTCCCTCCCCTGGGCAGGGACACTTCACACTGGATCAGGGTGCTCAAAGCTCCATCCAACCTGACCTTGAACACTTCCAGCAATGGGGCAGCCACCACTTCTCTGGGCAACCTGTGCCAGGGCCTCCCCACCCTCACAGGAAAATATTTCTTCCTAAGATCTCATCTCAATCTCCCCTCTTTCAGCTTAAAATCGTTCCCAGTTGTCCTATCCCTGTGTTCCCTGATCAAGAGCCCCTCCCCAGCTTTCATGTGTAGCTCCTTTTCAGTACTGGGAGGCTGCTCTAAGGTCTTCCCAGAGCCTTCTCTATTCCAGGCTGGACAACCCCATCTCTCACAGCCTATTCTTGTATGGGAGGTGTCCACCTGTCAGATCATCTTCACAGCCTCCTTCACAGCCGCTCCAACAGCTCCATGTCCTTCCTGTGCTGAGGACTCCATAACTGAACACAGTCCCTAGTGCTATACCCCAAAATACAGTGCTAAGAGATGTGGGCCTTGTGTGTGGGAAAACTTCAATTACGTTTCATTAATGATTTCTACGTATGAGAACTGGTACTAACTGGGGGGAGCTTCTGGGAATGTGTCTTGAGGAATCACCAAACTATGTTAATCTTCTGCTTAAAATGGTGGTGGAAATGAAGGCTTTCCTGGTACCTGGAGAACTGGGCATGATAAAGAGGCTTAGGGATATGGCATGCCCTGGGAGGTAGTTTTTGGATTTGTAGGAGGGCTGGGTTAGATAGTGATTTTAGCCAAGATATAGGAACATACTTGGACTATAGCTTGTTTCTTTGCTCTCCTCTCTGTTAGGAAGACTGTATGAAAACAGGATTTCTGAGACTTTGAACAGTGTGCTTGTGTGTTTGCATTGTGCCTATTTCCATAACAAATCAGGATAGCATGTTCTGTGCTTTTGTGGTGAGAATCTCATCTCTATTTAACAAGCTCCCCTGCTGATTCCTGTTGGTCCTGAAATCAGATAGCAAGTTGGATGAGAAGCTGAATGTTGTAACTTTAAATGAAAAGGTTTTAAAGGAAGAAGAGAATTCCCAATACTGTAAAAATAGGTTACCTTGCCTTTGGTTATTTGTAGCATGTAGTTGAGTACTATCTGAAAGAATTCCCATAATAAATCTTTTCAAAGGTGATCACCTTCCTGCTTTTGTGGTAGTTCATCAAATAATTAAAGGAATGATCAGTCTTAGAATAATGTTCTACCATGATCGGGAATGATTCAATTGACATAAATTGTATGGATTTGTGCTTCCCCAAGATTTCATTTGTACTCCCTTTCTTACCTTGACCATGAGGTTTTAACTATTCACCATTAGAATATCCCAGCAACTTGTCTATTACCTTAATTTAATCCCTTTGGATGGAATAACACTGTGTTATTGAAAGAGTGTGGCTTATTTCCTATTTTCTCCAAGGAAAGAATCCAAATTAAACCTTAGTTTGCATTCCAGTCTCTGGAGCTTTGGGGAAAGGAAAAAGACTGACTCAATCTCAAGTGCTGTAATAATTCCATGGAGAATCTTAATTTGTCCTGCCTCAGAAACAGCCCAGCAGAGTTCAGTGCCGCTGTAGAAGGTCAGTGTCTCAGTCTCTTTATACATACTCTTAGATTGAATTATCAGCCACTACAAGGACAGGTTGGATGGGGCTTCAAGCAGCCTGGTCTAGTGGGAGGTGTCCCTGCCCGTGGTGGTGGAGTTGGAACTGGATTATCTTTAAGGTCCCTTCCAATCTAAACCATTCTACAATTCTATTAAGTGTTTTAAGGATGGAATAAATGCAATTTCTAATCTTCTGCCCTGTGTTCATGGCCATAGATCGAGGATCTAGTTAAAATACTGACCACAGCAAAATGAGAATAGCCTTCTACTGGAGGTGGCTGGCAAGCTCAGATGTTTCTTTTTTGCTGCTCATTCTTGGGTCATTCTTTGGCCATTACTTTGGTAGCTTTGGCGCTTTGACCGCTGGTTGTAGGTCCTTACTTGAAGTTTCCTTCCACTAGCATGTTCTCCTGATCCAAGTTGAACTCGTTTTGTGGCATTAAGTCCCATCACAAGGTTTACTTGCCTACTTCTGCCAAACACTTGTGTTTTCTCCCTGCTGGGAAGAGAGCATGGGTGGGATTTGCTAATCTGAACAAATAGTTATGCATTCCAGTTTATTTAAGCTATTCTTTAATGTGTGATGACATGGTTTTGTTTTGACAGATGAATGTTGTTTCTGTAGATCTGCAGTGACATTGCTTCATTTTGACTTTGTGCTGTCAGCTTGGTACATTTATCCTGACACAGTTGTATTTCATCTTGATACTATATTCTTGATTTGACATTGTAACACCACCTTCATAAATTTGTACTGACGTTCTTAACTCATTCTCTTGGTATTTTTCAAAGTGAATGAAAGCCTGACACAGTTAGAATTGGGAACAACATAAAAGCTAAATTGTGGAGATGTATCACAGAGGAATGGAAAGGGCAGAAATGGTGCTCAGTGGGGGGAAACCAGGTGTGCAAGGTGCATGGATGGTCCTTGCAGGAAGCAATGTCACATTCAGGTAGGGAGCATCTTAAAGAAATAGATGTGATCTACTTGCGTGTTATCAGTGCGTCCTCAGCTTCTTCAGCTCCTTTGCAAAGGCTTTAAATAAAATTTGGATGGTCATGCCATGGAACGTGCTCTGTTCTCATAAAGTCTCACAGCTCAGGATCACACAGTCATTCTCTAGTGCTGCATTGCTGTTTCAGGAGCGATCATTTCCCCTTGATATCTTTATTGACTTAGAGCTTTACATCAATACCCAGGTTTGAGCCTGTGATAGCTGAACAGGCAGACAATACCGTCCTTTCCTCGTTCAGCTACTTAGTGGCTGTCTGTTAAGACGGCCTATCTGCTCTTCAGATAAGACAGAAAGCAGCACATTATGGTGTGTTTTGCGTGTAGGTAAAAGGTATCACTGCAATTTTAATGGGAATATTTACTACAGGGGGTTTATGCCCTTCAGAATATCCATGCCCACTCTCTGCTGTTCAGTGTGTCCTGGCTACATTAGATGTGTAGTGCTGTAGATGCACACTCGTGGTAAGGCTGGAGAAGACTGAAATGAGCATCTCCTCTGTCCCATGTATTTTGAGATATCCTGTGTGGTTTATGAGGTGCCTTCAGATCCCAAGCACCAGTAGTGCTGATTGAACAGGAAGTGTATGTGCTGTTTTGTTATCATCTGTGTTTAGAAATTCTTAGGTCAATAAGAAAGTAATGTCTGTAACTCTGTGTACGTTATCTAGTGCACTGCTGTCTGCACTGTGTGTGCTTAATGTAAAAGTTGTTCAAACATTATGTGTAGGAAGTAATACAGAATCATAGAATGGTTTGAGTTCGAAGGGACCTTAACTATCACGCAGTTCCAATCCCCCTGCCATGGGCATGGACACCTCCTGCTGGATCAACTTTAAAATTGTTTAGTTAAAATCAATTTTTGATCTTTCCTTAAGAAATGTTTCAGTGATTTAGTGCCTAAGATTTTTTTTTATCAAATATGTTGCCAAGTTATTTTGTTCTCAGAATTTGAGCATGCTTCATCAAAATAATATGAAAATAGAGACAAAGTTAATGACACCCTTGTGTCTCCATTTTGCCATCATCATAAAATCCTGAATCCTACTCTAGATGATTAGTAAATAAGATGAAGTAGTTTAGCTGAGAGAACTGACTTGCTACAGTGCATGAACCGTAATTGTGATATTAATGTCAAATAGAGTTACTCATTCCAGTTCTAAACTGCTTTTAAGCATTAAGTACTTTTTCCTCAGAACCCCTCAGGAGCTGTGTGCATGCAAATAACTGGAACCTGGGTCTTGAGGTTCCAGCCAACAAAATGTATTTCGGCCTGTGAACTAGGAAAGGATTCCATAATACAGGTCATGAAGGACACCTCTGTTATTGAGGTCAAAGTCTGACAGTATGTTAGGAGATATTTCTTTCCCCATTAAGACAGTCACGCCTTGGGACAGGTTGTTTACAGGAGCTCTAAGTCTCAATCCTTGGAAGTTTTCAAGACCCAACTGGGTTAAGTCTTGAGTAATTAGAGTGCAGTTGTGGTAATACCTTAGGTCAAAGGAGTTACAACTTTCTGAGTTTTTTTTTATCTTTTTCACTTGTATAAGGCAATAAAGACCCCGTTCCTGACTCCACATTGATAAATCCAACCCAACAGAGTCATCCCTGAGGCTGTCCTTAGGCACGGGGTCAGCAATTGCAGACTGGAAATTCCACGAGTGTTATTTTACTGTGTGGTTTCTTTGCGTGAAGGTTGCTGGTGTGCATTGGGAAGTACAGGTTAAATGGCATGAGGCACCAGTGGGAATGGACTCATCTGTTCCCATCTTTTCTGCTGTCTTTTCAGTATTCCATGCTGGAGAGCTGCAGTTTTACCTTGGCATCTGGATAATAATTTATAGTGAGCATATTCTTAAAATTAAACCACTTTACTTTTTTTTAAAGCAATTGGAAAAGAGGAAAAACAAAACCAGTGCTTGTTTCATAAGAATTATCTTGTCAAGGGTGATTAGGTCAGTGAAATTACAAAAAAGAAGTTGAGGTGGGAAGTAGGGAAGTGATTGTCCTTGTACTAGGCGCTGGTGAGGCTACACCTCGAATCCTGTGTTCAGTTTTGGGTCCTTCAATACAAGAATGTCATTGAAGGGCTGGAGCATGTCCAGAGAAGGGCAACAAGGCTGGTGAAGGGTTTGGAGCACAACTCTTTTGAGAGGTGGCTGAGGGAACTGAGATTGTTTAGCCTGGAGAAGAGGAGGCTGAGGGGAGACCTCATCGCTCTCTACAGATCCCTGTAAGGAGATTTTAGCAAGGTGTGTATTGGCCTCTTCTTCCAAGGAACAAGGGATAGGATGAGAGGAAATGGCCTCAAGTTGCACCAGGAGAAGTTTAGATTGGAAAAAATTCTTTACTGAAAGAGTGGTGAACGATTTGAAGAGGCTGCCCAGGGAAATGATGGAGTCTCCATTCCCTGGAGATGTGAAGAGGTGGCGACATGGTTTAGCAGGCACAGTGGGGTTGGGCTAATGGTTGGACTGGATGAGCTCAGAGGTCTTTTCTGTCCTTTATGATTCTATGAAATTATTCCAGTGTGTCACGATCTGTACAATTTAAGGGATATATTTGTAAAATCTGCCAGAACCTGTGAGATCTTGATGCACTAAAAGTGAAGAGGGCCCAAAAGTTTTTTTTAGAGTGGTGCTTGGTATGTCTGCTTTAATATTTAGCACAGGTACTACACTTTAGATCTTAAACTTTGCTGAAATGCTTTCTCAGTAGTTTAGTTCTGGTCTGCACACCTTGCAGTGAAGTGAGCAAATCATAACCTGACAGTAACGCTGATTTTTTGATTGTTTTTCCTCATTTGCAGTCTTAAAGTCACTCAGCACTCTCTCCTCACTGTTCCAATACAACAGCTACTGATAATGGGTGTTTCTCTTTCCCACCTACTTGTCTCCTCTTTTAGGCAAGTGAGTCGTTTTGATTGTGTTTTTTTGACCTATCTCCTCATAATTCTTTTAGAGTTACCAGGCAACACCTGCTGGTGTTACACTGAAAGGATTGTATTTGAAGTGAACTCTTTGCAGCTGACAATTGTTGGTCTAGCCCACCAAATTCTGATCAATCACCATGTGGGACTGTGAGTTCCCAGCAACACCATCTTGAGGACACCAGTTTTATTAAAGCGTCTGGATTAAGCTCTCAATTACCTTGAGTTCGAGTTTTAATTAGACTAAACTTGGAAGAAATTACTGGCCTGCTACAAAGGTCTTTGGAACAATAGAAAATGAGAAATTGCTTATTTTCCAGCCAGCATCAAAACAAATTGTGGTCAAGCCTGAGCTGGGTTGCAGCCAGGCTGGGCTCATTCTTCTGCTCGTAGTGCTTCATGGCGCTGGAAGAAGGATATTGAAAATATTCCACAAACTTCTGGATGACCCAAAGTCATGGTCACCTTGGAGAGTTTTTGTAATCATTTAGTGCAGAACCATAGGAGAACTTGGTACAGAAGATATTGGTGTGGAAAAGTGGATGCTGCTGACTCTGTGGGGGACCATATGGATGCTTCCACTGGCAATCTGCCAAATGGGTCTATAAATGCCTCTAAATATCTTTTTTTTTATGCTGTAGGATTGCTACTGAAACTCTCTGAAAGCAGCACAGCTGCTGCACCAGATCTGCCTGTCTGATTCACTGCTCGTCACAGAGAGCGCGCTGCTTGTACAGGTCACTAAGCCGAGCAGTGCACAGCAATTCAAACTTCCCAAAATTCCCATTTATTCCAATCTTGTTATTCCATGATGTGTATTTAAAAGTAATTTTTTTTCCTACTGTTTACCATAATATAGTATCCAAAATTGCCTGGCTTTAATGAAAACGAGGACACCTCTAGTGACTGTTTGGGTATGAGTATTAAACTTTGGCTGCAAATCTGCTTAGAATATATGAAGAATAAAACTGTGAATTTAAAAAGAGAGATGAAAGGGAGAGAAAAAGAAAAAAATATTTAATTAATACACAAATCCATTAAAATATAAATTTGCTGTTCTGTTTATATATAAATTGTGCAACCATGAGCAATGTTGGATTCTAGTGGCACACAATGGGGGATGTTGTAGGCCCTAATTGTGTAATAACTTTTATGAGAACGCTCCTTCCTTTTGAAGCCATTAGGACTTCAGATCAGTGAAAGGCTTGTACTTACAGATCAGTTTGTAGGTGGCTGAGTCTCAGGACTGTATCATAGCATCCATTTTGAGCCAAACTGTCCATTAATCAATAACAAAACCTGCTTTAAAAAAAATCCCTGGCAGATTCAAGCTGTTTCCCAAATATGGCAGTCATTTATTGTTAAATGGAGCATTGGTTTTTAACAAAGCAATCCTAAATCATTGAAATTAAGAAAGCCCGAAGGCTTTTATTATAAAGCATGTGATAACTTTCAGCTGAGATAACTGTAGCATGTTGTTTGATTTATTAATTTTGCAGCTTCCCTCTGGTTTCAGTGTATTTCTCTACAGAGCTGTAGTGTGTGTTTGGGCAGGGGAGGGAAAGGAACAGTTATCTGTCTGATTTTTAGTAAGAGATGGGAGTGATTTAATCTCAACATGCTTGATCACTTAATACCCAAGTATTACGGAATTATCTGTTTTTTGTGGTGATACATTATAATTTTTCCCTCATTGTTTAAACATGAAGGGAATTTCTTTGCCACCTATAAAATCAAGTCTGTAACAATTCAATCATAGAATCATAGAATGGTTTGGGTTGGAAGGGGCCTCAAAGCCCATCCAGTTCCACCCCCCTGCCATGGGCAGGGACGCCTCCCACTGGATCAGGGTGATCCAAGCCCCATCCAACCTAGCCTTGAACACCTCCAGGGATGGGTCAACTTCTCTGGGCACCCTCACAGGAAAAAATTTCTTCCTAAGATCTCATCTCAATCTCCCCTCTTTCAGCTTAAAACCATTCCCCCTTGTTCTATCCCTGCACTCCTCGATGAAGAGCCCTTCCCCGGCTTTCCTGGAGCCCCTTTCACTACTGGGAGGCTGTTCTAACGTCTTCCTGGAGCCTTCTCTTCTCCAGGCTGGACAACCCAAACTCTCTCAGCTTGTCTTTTTATGGGAGGTGCTCCCACCCTTGGATTGCCTTCGTGGCCACCTCTGGACTTGCCCCAACAGACCCAAGTCATTCTTCTGCTGAGGACTCCCGTATTCAGATAAGTCTTACAAGGCTTATTCTTATATGAATAGGAGAATGCCTTTGCATATTCACATGTAACACAGCATATGTCCTTAACTCTGATACTACCATCAGTAGATCTTTGCATAGTGGTCTACACTACGCTGCAAAACAACCTTATACAGAAATGAGTTTTTAATTCTGTCAACCAAATTCATCAGCAAAGAATTAAGTTCCCTTTTCCCTTGATGACTGTGGTAGCCTTACTGAACACCACCGCTCTACGGCTCTTCAGACATGCCTGCCCACTGTGTAACTGTGCTGCAGGAGTCTTCTGGAGATTTTAAACATGAGTAACTACTGCTGATTGCTCCAATGCTAAAGAGAGAGAAGGAGAGAAATAATGCTCGGATGCCAAATTCCCGTACGTTCCAGGAGCTGACTGCTTAAGGCATGGTAGTCTCAGAGGAGAATCCTACTGGTGAACCAAAGGCAGGCAGCACTTAGCTGATATTAAATATGAAGAACTGCTGCCATAATAAAAGAAGAAAACCAGAATGTCTTGTAGATTTTCAGTGTTTGTTTTACTTTGAGAAGACCACAGATAGTGGAGAAAAGTAGGATACTGAGAGAAAATCGGCTTGACTTGAAGGAAATTTAAACCTTTTCATGTTGGAAACAACACCCAGGAGCTGCTGAGCGTAACCTGCACGTTACAGCACTCCTCGCTGATCCTCTCACCTTATCATTACAACACAGAAGATGTGCCGTTCTCTTCCTGATGTCTAACAAAGGTTTAACAGCAGGGTGTTGTACCAAGGGCTCCTGTTCCAGTTGATTTATTGACTTGATGGAGTGTTCTATATTACATTTGCTATAGAATTGTGTTAAAGTACAAATGTTGTGAAACAAATTACAGTGGTCAAAATAAACAAACAAATAAATGAGCCAGATTAACTAGCACACACCGGTAGTTTTCTGCTGCTCTAGTCATGCAAAACAACTGTACACACAGTGTAAACAGCTCAGTTATTCTCCTACTTGTTCATGCAGATTAACATGATCTTACTCTCAGCTCATTTGAACGACTGATGAGGTTCATTTACACCAGAGTATATCTACATCTTCTGGGTTTTGATTAAAGTTTCATGTATCAAGCTGTTCCTGGCTCCTTTTAAATGTAACTCTTTGTGTAACTCATAATACAGATGATCTCTATGTATTTAGTGAAATGGGAGAGAAATCTGAGGATTTTTAGATGTTTGTTCTTGTAGCATATAAAACCCATGTATCAGCTTACAGCAAAGCTTCCAAGATGCTAATTTAATATATTTTTGAACAGATAATGGCAAGAGAAATTGCCTGCTACCAAGGAAGCAAAATGAGATAGAAATGTGTTATCTTTCAGTACCAATATGCATTTTGATTCATTTTAAAATCAGTAATAGAAAGTTTTCCCTGAATTGCTCCAGAACAGCTATCACTGACTTTATGGCTTTCAGTTTATAGGTGCAAGCAATCAGTTATTTGAAAACTTAGTTGTTCTTAAACTTTATTTGCCATCCCATTGGTGGGAGGGACTGCAGTGGTGCACTAAGATCAGTATTGCAGTAGTATTTGACTCCTTTTCACGCTGAATAGCAACTTGCTTCATAAGCAGGGGTATTGATTTTATAGGGCTGTTCTACTATTAAGGAAGTTGGTAGGTTTGTAGTTTGCAGTCTGGGCCAGTAAGTTTTAGGAGTTTTGACTAACAAGTCACAAAAGCCTCTCAAGAGAACACCTGAAGGATACTAAGCTCTGAGCTTTCTCATTTGCAATGCTGCATTCCCTTTCTAAGACGCATTAATGAAGTGCTATTGTAATAAATCTTTCCTAGGTAATGAGAAAATGCATTGACTGCAGGGATTGGAAACCACTTGTAAATTAAAGGCTCGTTATTGTTAGCAAAATGTTTTTGTGCCAAACAGCATATTTCTGTTTCCTTCAAAAAGGAAGAAGTTTGGATATGCAGACTGGGAGCGGAAGCATGATTTGAGCCCGGAAAGGTCAATGACTGAGTCACAGAATGAAGAGTCAGGAGACACAGAACTGGATGTTGCCTCATGCGGACTGTGTAGCATTCCTAATCTTGGCAGGTCTATCACTGCTGACACACGGAGTTCCTGCATGTTCTTAAAGACAAAACTCTAATGAGTCACCTTGATCATGTCCTCTTGCCTCTTGTAGTATAATAAAGTGAGAGCCTGTTCACAGTAACAGACTTTTTTTTTTCTCTTCATGATTTGAAGTCTTTCATAATTATTCTTCTCCCTAATTTGTAATGAATAGAGTATTTTTTAATGATGCACTAATCTTTTTAATTTTAGGGCATCTTTTCAGGCATTCCTTCTTCCTCACCTTGCCAGTGAATTAATAGTTTTGTACTCCATGTTCTCCCAGTTTCCTCCTAGACCCATAACTCATACTAAACAGCTGCTTTTGGTGCTGTTGTTCCAGTGCCGCTAGGGTTTTCTCACAGAGATAAGTTTGTGTTCTCAGCATGCAGACTCCTTAATACTTTCATTTCAATTTTTTTTCTCTTCCTTCTCAGTCAAGTGTTTCATTCATAGTTTATATGATTCCACCAGCCTGCCAGACCCAGCTGAGTGCTAGTTCTGCCTCTGAATACATTTGTTTGTACAGCTCACTGGAGAAGATTGCTTTCTTCTGTCTGTTCTCAGGAACAACTACTGCTGCTACTTTTCTTTGGCTTTAGCCACTTGCTGTACCAGTCCATTTCCTCATCCTATATTGCTACCTTATTTTCACTATCATTTTCTCTTGGTCTACATTTTCCTCCTTTTAGTCCTTGCTGCCCCCCACCCCCCACATTAATATGTTCTAAAAGTGTTATGTTCCTCAAATTTACCCCAGAGTACACCCTAGTCTAGGTTCCATCTGGCTTTAACAACAGAAACTGTTTCAGCAAGCCTAAAGAAATGATTTTTTGATTGAAGGTCACAGGCTTTCCCTCATGCTTTCTTGTACATCTCCTTGCTCCTTGTAGTAACGCTGATCACTCATTCACCTTTCTTTCATAATTTCTGCTCCTTCTGTTACTGTAGAACTTTCTCTGCAGTTTCTGCTCTGGCTTCTTGCAGCATCATTTTTGTAGCTATTTCCCTTGTTCCTTCCTTTAGTCTGTAGGAACGCTGCGTTGCTGTTGACTGTCTTCTCTCTGTGAATCTTATCAACAGCTAACCTCCTCTTCTTATCTATGTTCAGGTGCTATTTTTATGCAGATGATTTGCAAATCTGTTTGTCAGCCCATGGTTTGTTTGCCTCTGTTCAGCATGGGTTTCATCTATCATCTTTGGCAGTTCTGGCCTGACAAGTTGCTGATAACAAAGGTAGAGCAGAGCTCTGTATCTCAACCTAAAAAACTCTCTTGTGTCCCTCAGTTTTTATCCTCCCATCATAATACCAACATCCAGTTGATGTATGTTATCTAGACACATTCAGTTATGAATCCTTCTGCTCTAGCTTTAATGTCATCGTTATCTCTTCCATCATCTAGAATGTGTGTCCCTGGTGTCATTTTTTTCTCTTCAACCTCCTATTTAGATTCCTTATGACTCTCCCTATTTTCCTCACTTTTTCAGCCATACTTTCAAAAGTTACACTTTAATTAATTTAACTCCCTTCCTTACCAGCAGTAATTTTAGTCTTGTCCATTCCAGCCACTCCTGCTGGGATCATCTTTATCTGAGCCAGTTCTGCTCACCAGAGTAGAACTTCTGCATTTGTTCCAAGTTATCAATGAATGGTCTCATGCTCTTTTCATCTATAAAGCTGTTGAGACATCTCTTACAGCACAAGTAGTCTGTCTTAATTTCCTCTAATTCTCTAAAATGCTTTCCTCACTATTCTGCTCTCAATATTTCTTTCTTTGTGCTTTTATGATTCCTCAAATACCCCTGCTTTCTCCCTTCCAATTTAATGTCTTAATCTTGTGGCTTTGAGATTTTTTCGCATATCCTTGCATAAATATCTCTTCTGTTTGCCATCTGTTCAGCATTTGTCTAATCTTTTTAATAAGATAAGGCCAAGAACTTACTTCTTACTCTGTCCTCTTTTATTGTGAGAGACACTGTAGATACTTAAAGCGTTATCAGTAGTACTTTATAGGTTTTCTTCTCTCCACAAACACACTTTAATGGGTTTTAGGCATAAGTGTTAAGATATAATATATAGAAGATGCCCTCACTGGAATTAAATTACATGGAGATTTGTGAATGGAAAGCAGTGGCAAATGCTGGCATGTGCCCCTTCAGCAGACAGAGAGGGGCCATGCCTTTGCCTGATAAACTGGCAAGATCACTTAAGGAGAAGAAAGCCAGTAGATGTCAACAACCAATACGTATATAATATCCAAGTATACAGACAAGGAATGTAAAGCTGTAGCAGAGAATCTGAAGTAGTTATTTTTACCTGTGTTCATTGTGGAAGAAAATTGAGAAGTTCCCATGTGGGAATCCTTTCTTGAGGAGGATTTAGCAAAATATGTGTCTGAAATCTAAATATGTCCTCGGAGATTATGGGATTATTTACTATGGAAGAAATGGACAAAAGGGACAGTAATGAGTCACCAAATTCAGATCTTGTTGACTCACGAACGAGCACCAAAACAGCTTAACTACTAATTGTGATGCATGGTGTCTTCTTTAATGCTTCCTCAGTACTTGAGAACTTAAAGTAACAAATATGAGCTCTGAGGTGACTGTTACTCAGGAATAAATTCTTGAGATTATCGTGGATTGCTGTATGAGAAGATCATCTTAGTGCTTCATAGTGATCAAGAAAGTAAAAAAAAAATATTAAGAATTATTTAGAAACAGGGAATGTCACTGAATAAACCTACAGCTTGCCCACAATGGAAAATAATTTGTGTAGTTCTGGTCCCCACATTTCAAGAACAGTGTAGTAGATTCATAAGATATGCAGAGGAGAGCAGCAGCACTGTTCAAATGCTGATTTATGAAAGACAACCAAGTAAGCCAGGATTTTTCAACCTGGAACAGATGTGGCTACTGAGTAAGTCTTGGGAAAAGTGAAAAGGGGTTGAAAAGTGAAAAGGTTGTGTGTTATGACCCAAATAAGGAAAAATAGGGGGTCATAACAGGTTGGTGGCTTTTTTTGGTGTTTGGGTTGAGGGGTTTTTTGCTATCTCTTTTAAACTGAGAACTAGAATACAGGGAATTAAGCCAACAGGACACATGTTGAAAGCAAACACAGAGCAGTCCTTCTTGCTTCCTTCTATTGTGGATATTTGCAGAGGTTCAGCAGGAGATAAGACAAAATTCATAGATCAGAAATTTCTGGAGTTCACAGAACATGAATCTGGCTTAAGTATGAGCTGCAAGTGGCTGACAGCTGGGAGGTAGTAGTTTCCTGATTATTTCATCCCTTGACACCCACTCTTGGCAACTATCAAAAATAGGGTAGAGGGTTATATGAATCTTTGATCTGGGCAGTATTATTCGTTTTCCAGTACTGTTTTGCCAGTATATTCAGGCATTATGAGCAATAGTGCTTGTATTTTAATAAGAGTATATTTAAAGAATACAGTTGGTTATCCTTAGAAATGAATTTCAATGAATTTTATTTTTTAAATGTTAAATGATCAAAGGCCTGGAGCACCTCCCTTATGAAGAGAGGCTGGGGTTGTTCAGCTTGGAGAAGAGAAGGCTCTGAGGAGACCTGATTTCATTACTTAAAAGGTGTTTGTAAAAAAAAGATAGGGAAAAACTTTTTAGCAGGACCTGTAGTGATAGGACAAGGGGTGATGGTTTTACACTGAAAGAGAAGAGGTTTGGACTGGATATGAAGAAAAATTTTCACTGGGAGTAGTGAGGCACTGGCACAGATTGTCCAGAGAATTGGTGGCAACATTCAAGGAAACAACAGGAAACATTCAAGGTCAGGTTGAACGGGGCTCTGAGCAACTGATCGAGTTAAAAGATGTCCCTGCTTAGTGCAGAGTCGTTGAACTGGATGTCCTTCCTGGTTCCTTCCAGCTCAAGCCATTCTGTTATTCTTCGGAGACTGCCTGGGTGGTACATTTTCATTTACATTCAGAAAGCACTACAGTGAATATGTGGAAGATGTATTTTATTTTCATCTGTATGAGTAAAATGACAGCATCATTTTTCACTGGGGCACAGTGATCATGAGATGATAGAATTCTCTGTTCTTGGAGGAGTAAGGAGGTGGGTCAGCAGAACTGCCACCTTGGACTACCGGAGGGCAGACTTTGAACTGTTTAGAAGGCTGCTTGGTAAAGTCCTTTGACAAAGGAGCACAAGAGGGCTGGATGCTCCTCAAGAAGGAACTCCTGGTGGCACAAGAGCAGGCCATCCCTGTGTGCTGTAAAACAAGTCAGAGGGGAAGAAAACCAGTTTGACTGAGTGGAGAGCTTTGTATTGGTCTCAGGAAAAAGAAGAAAGTATATGGGCTTTGGAAGAGGGGGCAGGCATTCCAGGAGGACTACAAGGGTGAGGTGAGATCATGTAGAGAGAAAATTAGAAGAGCTAAAGCCCATCTGTAACCCCAACTGGCCAGTTTGGTGAAAGGCAATAAAAATGTGTTTCTTCAAGTATACTAACAACAACAGGAGGACCAAGGAGGATCTTCCTCCTTTACTGGATACAGGAGGGACAGTAGTGATGAGGGATGAGGTACTTAATGCCTTCTTTGCCTCAATTTTAATAATAAGGTGAGATGTCATTGGGATACTTGGCCCTCTGAGCCAGAAGACAGTGAGAATGAAGCTCCAACAATCTGGGAGAATTTGGTTAGAGACCTGCTTGGTCAATTAGACATACGCAAGTGTATGGGGACAGATGGGATCCATCCAAGGGTATTAAGGGAGCTGGTAGAGGTCCTCTCCAAAACCCTTTCCCTCATCTACTGGCAGTCCTGGCTGACTGGGGAAGTGCCGCTGGACTGGAGACAGGCAAATATTACACCCATTAAAAGCAGGGGCGGAGGGAGGATCAGGGGAACTACCGGCTTGTCAGTCTGACCTCAGTGCCAGGGAAGGTCATGGAGCAGATCATCTTGACTGCTATCACACAGCACACGCAGGACAGTCAGGTGATCAGGCCCAGTCAATGTGGGTTTATGAAAGGCAGGTCCTGCCAGATGGACCTGATCTCCTTCTAAGAAAGACAAGGTTACCCAGTTAATGGAGGAGGGAAAGGCTATGGATGTGGTGTATTTGGACTTTGGTAAAGACTTTGACACAGTTTCTCACTGTATTCTGTTTGAGAAACCGGCTGCCCTTGGCCTGGACAGGCACAACTTCTGCTGGGTGAAAAACTGGCTGGATGGCCGGGCCCAAAGAGTGGTGGCAAGTGGAGTTAAATCCAGTTGGAAACCAGTCACAAGTGGTGTTCCCCTGGATTCAGTGCTGAGTCCAGTCCTGTTCAATAATTTTATTAATTACCTGGATGAAGGGTTCGAGTGCATCCTTAGCAAGTTTGTAGATGACAGTAAGCTGGGTGGCAGTGTTGATCTGCTTGAAGGAAGGGAGGCTCTGCAGAGGGATCTGGACAGGCTGGATCAATGGGCTGAGACCATTGAGGTTCAACAAGACCAAGTGCCGAGTCCTGCACTTGGGACACAACCCCAAGCAGTGTTACAGACTTGGGGAAGTGTGGCTGGAGAGCTGCCTGGGGGAGAAGGACTTGGGGGTGTTGGTTGACAGCAGCTGGATATGAGCCAGCAGTGGCCCAGGTGGCCAAGAGAGCCAATGGCATCTTGGCCTGTATCAGAAACGGTGTGGCCAGCAGGACCAGGGCAGGGACTGTGCCCCTTTACACGGCACTAGTGAGGCCACACCTCAAGTACTGTGTTCAGTTCGGGGTCCCTTGCTACAAGAAGGACATTGAGGCGTTGGAGAGCATCCAGAGAAGGGCAATGAGGCTGGTGAAGGGGCTGGAGAACAAGCCTTATGAGGAACGGCTGAGGGAACTGGGGTTGTTTAGCTTGGAGAAGAGGAGACTGAGGGGAGACCTCATCACTGTCTACAACTGCCTGAAAGGAGGCTGTGGGGAGGTGGGTGCTGGTCTGTTCTCTCAAGTGACAGATGATAGAGGAAATGGTCTCAAATTGCACCAGGGGAGGTTCAGATTAGACATCAGGAAAAAAAAATTACTGAAAGGGTTCTCAGGCATTGGCAGAGGCTGCCCAGAGAGATGGTGGAGTCACCATCCCTGGAAGTGTTTAAAATGCAAATAGATGAGTTTCTTAGGGACATGGTTTAGGAAGGGGAAAGGTAAGGTTGGACTTGATCTCAGAGGTCTTTTCCAACCAGATCATTCTATGACTCTCTGATTCGCTGTAACACATTTTCTTTGAAGCAGTAACGGTCGACTTGCTATATGTTTCATCAGTCCATTGCAGGCTGCGTGGCTCCCTCACATTTCTTCTAAACAACAAGATCTTATTAATAAAAGTGATATTTCTGCTCTTGCTTTCTTTGTCTGACATGATCTACGTATCATAGGAAGTAATTGGAGTCCTTCTTCATGATGAACTGATGCTGGAGGTTCACCACTCTTGCTTAATTATCTCCATAACCACTGAAAGCTGAATGTTCCGTGTGCTATAACAGACCTTTGGGTTTTCCAGCAGGGCGCTTAATTCAGGTGTTGCCTTTGCTATTTGTAAAAAGAAAAGAAAGCTCAGGAATTAACAAAGTGTAGCATTATTGTTGTATTTTAAATAACCAAACCCCAACCAGATTGGTATTGTAGTGTAGAAGCTTACACTCATTTTTTCACAGATCAAATGAGAATAAGTGAATTTGCATTAACTGTTATGCCTGAACTAGCAACACAGCTTTTTGGAATTCAGCAGGACAAAACAAAGCAGATGTATCCAAGTGTTAAGGTGAGAACATTTCCAGGTGGAAAGTGGAAATTAATGGAGCTGTGACAATTCATTGCAGCTTATGCACTTCTGTTTGTGGCTTGTTTCCCTGCATCACTCAGTTACAGGAATTAAGCTTGTATTCCGCTTCCCTTCCTCAGCTGGATGGTGCTTCCTCTTAAATAATGTGAACATGATTTCATAGTATCTGTTGCTATTGCCCTGAAAATAGTTTTTCATTTTAATTCCTGAGATTGTTACATTTTAGACCTAGTTTTCCTCCTCTGAGAAGTTAATTAATTAGTAATTAATGGTTAGTAAAATTCTTAATAATAATACTTTTCATTTCTTTAGGAGATAAAATAAAAAAGAGTATAATAACGTCTGAATGAAACTCTGTGTGATGAGGACCAGCAAGAGGTCCTCATCATTTTATGGAGGGGTCCAGGAATATAAATCATGTGCCTTGGCTGTTCTCTGATGACCCTTAAATGAACCTTGCTGGGTTGGTTGAATTGAGGAACATGAGTAGAGAAATAGTCTGCCGAGAATACCAAAAGTTACCGTTTTTGTAATTTTTCATATTAAAAAGTACTTGTCATTTAGCAACACTGAGGGCACTGTTACTGTGTAAAGACGATTGGCTGGAGGCCATAAATAAACTGACTTTTTTTTTCCCAGTAAGTAATGCCAGGTGTGTGAATTCATACAAGTTTTCACTTTTAGGCTTGCACTTACCAGCAACCCCATGGTGAGGTTCTTTTCCCTAATAATAGAGATGCTTTTATTACTTATTTAGCTACTAGTGGCAAACAACCTGTAGTATTAAAGCTGAATTTGCTTGTAAAAGTCAGTGAAACAGCTGTTCTCTCTTTTTTTATATAAATAAATGAAGAAACTAATGTATTTATCATCAAAAAGTTCCCGTGCGCATTTGTTTATATTAGGTTTGTATTTGTTTTGTTACTAACAGAATGGAGAAAAATGAGATCACACAAGGAGAACCTGTTATTCTGTTAGCTTTTTTAAACCAGAGCAGTGTTAACCATTCAGGTAAGAACTTGACTAATTTAAACATGGCCTCAGAATGGACACAAGTAACAACAATAAAGGGTTAATGAGGTTCTCTTAGAAGTCCTAAGGTCCTTCCAATACCGAGGTGAAGTTTGGAAAGATAGCGGAGAGATGTAGAAAGCTTGTGTGTGTAATATTAGCTCACTCCTCTTTGTTTTCCTTTCCTGTTGAGGCCAATAACACTGTCATATTGATATAAAACTTCTGGCTAGTTAAATTACAGCATGTAGATTTACATTAGTGTAAAGCATTGAAAATTAAAAATATCCCATTGCAGAGCAGGTGAAAATTTTTTTATTTCTACAACTGGTTTTCTTGCAAACTTTGGTAGAAGTTTACTTCACTTTTTTTTTGTGTGAAAAATGAGAGATTTTAAAAGAAAGCAACGGAAAACAGTTTTGCCTTTCCCATTACAGTATCTTAGGCATTGCTTCCAGGAGAAAATGTATTGCTGTAAAGATCAGGTGTAGTTCCTTGGGGTTTGAGGTTTTTTTTGAAGGAAGCCTGGAATGTGCAAGAATTTCTTTTTTTTATATAAGAAAATACTTCTGATTCATGCAATTACTGTATGCGTAATTACTTCTCCCAGGTAACAAGTGATAGGACAAGAGGAAATAGCCTCAAATTGCACCAGGGAAGGTTTAGATTGGATATTAGGAAACATTTCTTCACTGAAAAAGTGGCGAAGAATTGGCAGACGCTGCACAGGGCAGTGGTGGAGCTTCCATCCCTGGAAAGGTTCAAAAAGTGTGTAGTTGTGGCACTTTGGGATGTGGTTCAGTTGGCACAGTGGTGTTGGGCTGATGGTTGGACAGTGTGAGCTGAGAGGTCTTCTCCAACCTTAATGAATCTATGATTCTAGAGGCTAGTGGAGTAATTAATAATGTAGTCTTTTCTCCATCAAAATGAAGTAATTTAATTTTAAGACTTACTTCAGTCTTTTTTAATCTGTTAACTTTGCAAATAATTATTAAATGAGCTGTAAGCTAAATTGCTACGGATGTCTATTAAAAATCAGCATTCATTTAATGAGACTTATCATGCAAGTGAGTTGTGAAACTTTCCGTGTGAAACATTCCTTTCCATGCTCAAGATAGGAATGTATGTTAGCCTCAGCTATTTCAGGTGAAAAAACAGAGAGTAAAGTTGAGACTTGGCTGGATCTTACATTTAGTAATATCTGTAACTAAGGGAAAGATTCTTGTTTTCTCTTTGTTCCTTCACAAAACAACCATCTCAAAACAAGCATTTCAGTCTGAATGAATAATTTCAGGGCTTCTGTTTGAGTGAAAAGTAGTTACTTGAAGTGAATACCCAAAATGATGTTTGAATTATGCATATAGTATTTAACAGAACTCACCATACCCAACTGTTCAACTCAGTTTTAAAAAGAAGGTCTTTCAGAGACAGCTTTTTAAACTGTGTGTTCTTCACAAATTACAAAAATGAGATTAATGTCACCTTAGAATCACAGAATTGTTTGGGTTGGAAGGGGCCTTAAAGCCCATCCAGTTCCAACCCCCCTGCCATGGGCAGGGACACCTCCAACTGGATCAGGGTCCTCAAAGCCCCATCCAACCTGGCCTTGAACACCTCCAGCAATGGACATCCATAGCTTCTCTGGGCAACATGTGCCAGGGCCTCCCCACTCTCACAGGAAATCATTTCTTCCTAAGATCTCAAGATCCCATAGCTGTAGGATATTGTTAATTATTATAGTCTCAGATGATCTCTCGAGGCACCAGGTTGTCGTTGGATGAAAGAATCCAAAGTTGCTGGTGTAGTTAATTCAGATGACACAGCATCCTGAGTTTGGCTGCTTGCATGAGAAATAATGGATTGGGAAATGATTATGAAACATTAATTCTTTAAAACCTGAAGAGAAGTAATAGTGTTATTTAATAGCAGTAATCCATAAAACTTCTTTGATCTCACCGTGCAGCATTTATTATTTTAAATATTCTGAAGTATAATTTTTAAATTTCAAGACTCTCAACATCAAAAATTAATTACAATAATGAAGATTACAAAATTTATAATGATTAATTTTGCCTCCCATTTGTCGTGAAGTCTCATTAAAACTTCCAATCCATGTGGCAGTTCTTTTAGAATTCATGGCTCTCTGAATTTCTGGATGGCACATACGAATTGCTTTTTCTTTTGACTTTATATGTAAATGCTCCTTAGAATTAGACTTTTTGTTCCCTTGGCTTTACTGACCACAGGAAAAATTACTTGGCTGAAGGATGTAGCAGCCTGTGACTCTTGTGCTCTTCTCTTGGCCAGTAAGGCTAAAATTACTGTCTTGTAAGCTTTAACTGGAATGTGAATATATGAAATAAGCTCCAACAGTGGTAGTAAAATAATTGTTTTATTCTCTACAGAGTCATAGAGATAAAAATGACTGCATTAAATAAGGGAGGAACAAAACTGGATTTCAGGATAACCTCCATGGGCAATGTGTTTTTCTTACTTTTGTGTACACCAAGGGCTGTCTGTTTTTTCTGAGCACAGATGGTGTGAGAAGTGTGCCACCCAGTAACCAGAGACTGCTGGGAAGAGGAACCCTTGTCCAGCTGATAGCGTAACTGAAAGTCCTTCAGTGAAATAAGATACCTTTGAAGTGACTGTCTTGTTAACTTCTCACTTAGCACATCAAAGTAAGAAAAGGATGGCCTTATTTTTTGTAAATGCAAATTATGGCTCTTGATTGTGTGAAGCCCTGCTTCAAAACCCTGCAGATGTCCCAGCTGATTTTGATGGTGAATTTTTTGTCATTGGTAATAGAGGAATAGCTTGCAGTTTTTAATGGAACTGTTTTACTTAGGTGATCTCACTGCAGCAAATTGCAGATGGAAATGGATTTCTTACTGGATCTTCGTTTTATGGTGTTTCTGTTGTCACCCTGAAAAGTACTTAACAACAACTTAAATGTTTTTCTACTTCATCATAATACCAAGATCACAGAATGAATGTTGCCAACAGTTTGATGTTCAAAATGTCTGGGTTTCTGTTGTTTTCCTGTAAGATATTATTAGATTTTTCCAGTGCTGCTAAAAATAATTGTATGATAAGTTGTAGTTTCTTGGTTAAATATTATTTATAGACTTTTTTGACATTTTTGTTTTCTTTATGCCTGTGTTGTGTCAGGTACGTGTTGATCTTGTTTTCTTGCTGTGATCTGTTTTTAGAACCATGACTGCTTAGTACGATTTGGTGAAAGGCAAAGAATAGCATGTGTTTTGCTCCTTTATTTTGTTGCAATGACTGGATTATAGCATCGTATGTGTATGCAGTCTTCTCCTTAAGGGGATTTTTACAAACCTCATCATTGGGTTTTCTGAAAAGGCAAAGGAAGGTTCAGCTTCTTGGAAAGTGGCGTTGTCTGCCTCCAAATGATGGGTGGCTTGATGGAGCGAGTAGAGCAAACAGGCTGGAATGGAGCCCAAATGTTGTGAAGGATGGCCTCGTTTGTTAGCCCAGGAGCCCATTCTGCAGTACAGATGGTTGCAGTAATTGCATGGTAAGCCTTTTCTGTGTTGGAAATGGATGAGCCTCCACAGTTCTACTCTTTACTATAAAATGGTGTGTATAATATATCCCAGTATATCTGAAGGAAAGGAGGAATTAGGGGAACCTTTGATCCTTTTCCGTTAGAACCCTCTTGCCTTGAGAGGGGGCATCATAAGTGGAAGCATCTTTCTTTACACTGCCAATGTCAATGCCCGCATTAAAGATGTGGCTGTTACAGGAGAAGCATTATCTATGCAGTGTGGAGAGTGGCAGAGAGAGAAGGGAGCATACATTTCCTAACACTGCAGAAAGCACTATAGAAACTGGGAAAACCAACCAAACAAACCCTCCAACATGTAGTAACAGTGAGGGGACAATTCTGTATCACAGTATCACAAGGTTGGAAAAGACCTTGGAGATCATCGAGTCCAACCTATGACCCAACACCAGCACCCACTAATCATTTAAACCATGGCACTAAGCACCTCATCCAATCTGTTTTTAAACACCTCCAGGGATGATGACTCCACCCCCTCCCTGGGCAGCTCATTCCAATGGCCAATCACCCTTTCAGTGAAGAATTTTTTCCTAATATAAAGCCTAAACCTCCCCTGACAAAGCTTGAGACCGTGTCCTCTTGTTCTGTCACTGGTCGCCTGAGAGAAGAGACCAACCCCTGCCTGCCTACAACCTCCTTTTAGGTAGTTATAGAGAGCAATAAGGTCTCCCCTGAGCCTCCTCTTCTCCAGGCTAAACAACCTCAGCTTCCTCAGTCACTCTTCATAGAGCTTGTGTTCCAGCCCCTTCACCATATTCGTCGCTGTCCTCTGGACACTCTCCAGCATCTCAACATCTCTCTTAAACTGAGGGGCCCAGAACTGGGCGCAGTACTCAAGGTGTGGCTTGACCAGTGCCGAGTATAAGGGGTTGATAACTTCTCTAGTCCTGCTGACCACACCATTCCTGATGCAGGCCAGGATACCATCGGCCTTCTTGGCCACTTGGGCACACTGCTGGCTCATGTTGAGTTTCCTGTTTACCAGCACTCCCAAGTCCCTTTCCACTTGACTACTCTCCAGCCACTCTGTCCCCAGCCTATAGCACTGCATGCGGTTGTTGTGTCCTTGTGTCCAAAGTGTAGAACCCAGCACTTGGACTTGTTAAACTTTATCCCATTGGAATCAGCCCATCTCTCCAGTCTGTCAAGGTCCCTCTATAGGGCCCTCCAGCAGATCGACACTTCCTCCCAGCTTGGTATCATCTGTGAACTTGCTAATGATGGACTCAATACCCTCATCCAGATCATCAACAAAGATGTTAAACAGGACCGGGCCAAACACCGACCCCTGCGGGACACCACACATAACAGCAGATCAGCTGAGCAGAAAGCTCTTTTGGCCGAGGAAATTGTCAATGAACCAGACGGCATTTACATGGGCAGAAAGTTCATTTGGCTTTCAAAAAAACATCAAAACCTTCCCGCTTTTCAACAGAGACTGATAAATGAGCTCTGTAGTCAGTGGTGCCATCACAAATATTGTATGTATGTCTGCATGCAGTCCGGAAGTACTACTGTGTATCAGCCTCTAAGCTCCGTTGTTCCACACAACTCGTGATATGCAGCTGTAAGGGCCATTAGTGGATCTCACTTGTGTACTCAGACCTACATAGCATCAAATAGCTCGAGTTCCAGTCTCAGAGTGATTAGTCACGTTCTGAAGCGATAAGTTACTTGTTTAATTACCCATAGCTGGATGCTAAAATGATTCTACTCCATTTATCCATCTTCTTGGAAAGGTTGGCTGGACTGGTGTTGTTCTTGGTGTGATCTGCTGTGAAGTGCACAGATGCGGAGGTGGCAGTTGATTTTTGGGCTTCTTCCATCTCCTGCCAGCACTGACAGCCCTGATTTTCAAAAAAAGAGTGCAATTTATTTGCCAAAGATCTAAAATTATAGAATCGTAGAATGGATTGAGTCGGAAGGGACCTCAAAGCCCATCCAGTTCCAGCCCCCTGTCATGGTCAGAGACACCTTCCGCCAGACTAGGTTGCTCAAAGCCCCATCCAACCTGGCCTTGAACATCTAAAATGTTAAAGGACAGAACTGAAGAACTAAACAAACAACTTTCCTCCCCTGTTTTTCTTTACTAATGAGTAAATCATCTGCTTTGAATTTAAATATTATGATGAGCAATTCCATCGCTCCTGCCAACAGACAACAAATCTGTACAATTCTAACAAAGATGAATTGCAGCTTGGATGAAAGATCTACCTGGTTTTTTTGACATATTTCTGACTTATCTGCTTTGCTTAGTGAAGATGATCACTGGTCTAGTGTCTTACAAAAATTCATTACCTTTCTCTTGAGTTCAGCCTTAATATTATTTCATCCAGATACTGTGACGGAAACTCAGCTAACTGGCAGAATTCATTTCTTTTATGCTAAGAACATGAATTGATAATAGTGTGAAACCTCTGCAGCAAGTTGTAAAGTATATATGAGGTTGGAAAATAAAATCTATGCCCAGGCCCCCGAATGATGGCTTCAGTCTTGTAGGATTTGTGGTGTTCATTGCACTATTCATTTTGGATCCTGAAATGGGACTTCTCCAAACCAGTGAAGTAAGAAATCCAGAACTTTATTTTAATATCCCATTTTTAGATTTCTGTCTTGTTACCATAAATACTTTCTAACCTGTCTTTTTTTTTTTAGTTTTCAGGAAGGCATGCCATTATAAAAGTGGCAAAATAAACTGTTTTAATATAATTTTATGTTCTATATCGTTACTGCGGAGCTAGGGATCATGAGATGAATATACAGAAGGAGTAGTAAATAAAAAGCATTCACTGACTCCTGTCAGTGTGTTTCAGTACCTACTTAGGCAGGTGGAACAACTTACCCAAGTGATCAGTGAAAGTTTCCAGGGAGCTTAAATGATGAATATATGCTAACTCTCACTTTTATGGAGTCATGTAACCCAGTGTTGATACAAATGAATTCCTTGCCTGCCTGGCTTGATGCATTTTTCATAGAATGGTTTAGGTTGGAAGACACTTCAAAGCCCATCAAGTTCCAATCCCCTGCCATGGGCAGGGACACCTCCCACTGGATCAGCGTGCTCAAAGCCCCATCCAACCTGGCCTTGAACACCTCCAGGGATGGGGCAGCCACCACTGCTCTGGGTAACCTGTGCCAGGGCCTCCCCACCTTCATCATTTCTTCCTAATGCCTAATCTGAATCTTCCCCCTTCAATTTAAAGCTCTTCCCCCTCATCCTGTCACTCCATGTCTTTGTAAAAAGTCCCTCCTCAGCTTTCCTGCAGCCCCTTTCAGTACTGGGAGGCTGCTCTAAGGTCTCCCCAGAGCCTTGTCTTCTCCAGGCTGAAAAACTTTCTGGATGTGCAAAGTTATTTGGCTGTGAATTTGCAGTTGGAGCTCTTGAAAATAATGCATGAGGGAAAGGCATGGGACGGGAGCTAGAGAAGAATCTGGTATGAATGAGGGGTAAACCAGCAACAAAACCTGGAGATACATCTCTCAAGTTTGAAATTCTGTCCTGATGTAAAAAACCCATCATATTTAATAAGCCAGCTTAGTTGCAGACCTGCTGGAAGAGACACTGCTGAGGGTGATCCAGCCATGTGTGGTTGTCACAGAGGAGGGAAACAGCATACTTGGTTATACTGGGAGGAATATGACCTGCAGATACAGGGGAAGAGGTTGTCCTCCTTTCAGTTTGTGCTGGTGAGGCCAGTTTGATGCTTCTCATGTCCAAATGGGTTTTGAGAAACCAGAGAGGGTCTAGCAGGTGGCTGCCAAAAGGAGTGGTGATCATAGAGAACACAGCCTGGAAAGAGAGGTCTTATTTGCTTGTCCACCAAAAGGAGGCTGATGGGGTACTTTGGCTGAACTACAACTATTTAGGGTGGGGTTACAAAGACAATGAAGCCAAAGTCTTTCTGATAGTGGCAAGTGAAAAAATGGGATTGTGGCCACTAGATGTAGCACATGAGGTGCAGGCTGGACATTAGGAAACAGTGTCACCAGAATAGCAGTGCAGCCCAGAAACAGCTGTATAGAAAGGTGATGGTAAATCCATTCTTAAAGGTTTCCAAGAGCTGGCTAGAGAAAGCCACAGCTGATTTGATCTGATGTTGGTGACAGGCCTTGTTCCATCAGGAGCCAAAACTAGAGATCTCTGTGTTCTTCCTGTGGTTCCAAAACAAAAAAACCCTAGAGCAATCTACTTTATAACTTAGCAACTCATTAAATTTAACAAAGTGTGTATAGAAGACAAATATTGAAAAGAATCAGCAGAAAAATAAGGCAAAGAACACGTTTCCTTGGTGTATAGAGCTCACAGAGGAAGCTTTGCAAATTGATAATAACTGTATCAGCACATGGCTCCTTCATTTGCATTTGTACTTCAATTAATTTTTGTAATTTTTAATTTGTGCAATTCTGAATATTTCAGTTATCTCTGTGAAGGGAAAATATTTTTTAAGGGACACAGCTGTTTGGCTTCAGGTAAGTTTCTCCAAATACAAGTTCTGTCAGTATTTTATTTCTACGGTCAGAATTCCCTCTCTGTAGGTGTGTTTGAAGCAGCACCATCATTATTCACAGATCTTGGTGTCTGCACCGTCTGATTTGTGATGTAGCACTCAAAGCTAAGAGTGCCACTAGCAAGCAGCTCATACTTTCTGCTGTGATTTCTTGAGCTGTGTGTATTAGTTGTAAATCTGATTTTGTATTTGTGCGCCTGTCTTTGTTTGAATGCATAGTTAATTTAACTAAAGGTGCTATATGTGCTTATTTCCTGTTAAAGTCATCCAGCATACTCAATGGCTTTTTGAGTAATTCTGGGGAAAAAAACCCAAACATTGAAAGTATTTTAGTTTTACTGTCACTCTCATTCTTAGATGGAAAGATAAGTAGTTGCTAAATAATGACCTACGAAGACAGGCTGAGAAAGCCAGGATTGTTCAGCCTGAAGAAGAGAAGGCTCTGGGGAGACCTTAGAGCAGCCTCCCAGTACTGAAAGGGGCTGCAGGAAAGCTGAGGAGGGACTTTTTACAAAGGCATGGAGTGACAGAATGAGGGGGAAGAGCTTTAAATTGGAGGGGGAAGATTTAGATTAGGCATTAGGAAGAAATTCTTCATGATGAAGGTGGGGAGGCCCTGGAACAGGTTGCCCAGAGCAGTGGTGGCTGCCACATCCCTGGTGGTGTTCAAGGCCAGGTTGGATGGGGCTTTGAGCACGCTGATCCAGTGGGAGGTGTCCCTGCCCATGGCATGGGGGTTGCAGCTGGATGGGCTTTAATGTCCCTTCCAACTTGGACGTTTACATGACTCTACAAAAAGAATCACAGTGATGTTAAATAGATTATTCACATGTGTTCATATAGCTGTGCATTATTTGTAAACTATCCCAGAGTTTGTGCTGGCTTGTCTTAAGCCAGAATGCAACTGGCTACCTGATTCACCTGGAACGCAGACATGCTCGGGAGGCTTGGTCTTTCTTTGATAAATTGATTCTTCTGAGGCAGTAACAAAATATGTGAAGACAAAGTTTCCCTCGTTATTGGTAATTTGTCAACTGACAATCAAGTTGCGGATGTGTTGGGACAATCTATTTGGACTTTACCTAGGTCTAAGTTTTTTAAGAAAGCATCAAGCCAAAGCATCACTAACTCTTTGTTTTTAGTATAATAATTAGTAGAGTGCAGGGCCTTACACCAAAACATGCCATAAATACAGCCTCATGTTGCATGTACAGCATATGAACTCTGTAAACTTGTGCTACATGTGCTGTGCATGTTTGCATGTTTGTTTTTTTTTTTTCCATGTAGTTTGCTGCCTATATTCTTCCTCTAAGAGGAAAGCAGAAGCACTGTCCCTCGCATTGTAAAGTCCTGCTGAGCTGCAGCCTCCTGCCAGCCCCAGCTGCGCTCATTAACTCCCCTGTGGTTTCATCCAGGACAGGGCTCTCCCAGTGCTGGAGGCCGTCTGTCTGGGGTCAGACTGGATCAGCTGCTGTTTAATTAGTCAAATTCAGTTTATGTCATTCTGTTTTTTTGCCTGGATTAGTCTTTCAGTCAGTCACAGACCTCTTAGGATAAAAACCTTTCCTTGTTATTTGTTAACTTCTCTGCCTGATAAATCACTGACTCTTGGTGGCTTAAGCATGGTCTTAGACAGTGAATGTCTCAAATACACTGGATTCTGTGCTGCTCTGTCCTTTCTGCTTTCTTTTTACCAGTCTGGAGCATGCTTACTCTTAGTGAATTACGTTACCCGATGAGTTGTGGCAGTTTTTGTTTTAAAAGACACACTGTAGTGGGAATGAGGATACCCTGAACTGCAAGCCTGCAAAGTCAGTGCATGCAGTTGTGCTGCCAGCTTGGTTTTCAGCGCCAGTGTCTGTATTAGCAAGTTTTGTGCGTCGGTAGGAATGAATGTGAAACTTTCTCCCGAGTAACAGGTGATAAGAATGAGAGGAAATGGCCTCAGGTTGCAGCAGGGCAGGTTCAGATTGGATATTAGGAAAAAATTCTTCACTGAAAGGGGCTGCCCAGGGATGTGGTGGAGTTACCATCCCTGGAGGTGTTTAAAAGATAGGTAGATCCGGTGCTCAGGGTTCTGGTTTAGTAGTGGACAGGTATGGTTGGACTCAATGATCTCAAAGGTCTTTTCCAACCAAGCAATTTTATGATTCTGTGTTGGTGACAGTAGATTAAGTAGAGACTTTTGTGCCAGGACACTTTCTTTTTCCTTGTTTGCAATAAGACAAATAATAGGAAAACTCTTTGCTGCTTTGTTTGCCTCTGTGCCATTCTCCTTCCTTTTGTTCCCCATGTGATTTCCCTCCAGATACTCTCTGTTTCGGTGAGCATCTCTGTTAATGCTTATCAGAAACTTAATTTCAACTTTTTAAATGCTTTTTGCATAATCATGGTTTCCAGTGTTGTCAGAATTTAAATGTTTCAAAAATCAAGGGAGAAATGCTGTTTTTTCCTCCAAAGCTGAAGATGTTGAAATGTGACTTTGAAACTAATGATTACAAATTGCCAACTGTGTTCCTTGCTGCTGTGTGAGATTCTTGCAAGGACAGATGGGTATGGCTAACAAGGAGATTAAAAGAGTTAAAGGGATCTTCTGTTCTAAGTTCAGAAAATGGATGTAGAAAATACCAGCTTTAAAAGAAGGAAACTCAAATGTTCATTTAATTTAACAAACCTTGGAGAAATCCTGTCCTTCAAAAGTAATCAGAAGGGTTCTTTTAACGCTTAATCAAAAAGGTTGTTGACCCTTCAAAGCAAGCATGGCAGCTGCAACCATTTGGAGGTTTTAAAAGGCTATCAGTGAAGGTCAGCACCTAGCAGTTTCCTGTGGTCTTGGCTGAGGGTTTGTTTTTTTTTTTGCTGAGGGTTTTAGTTAACTTTTTGTCTCATTAAGAATGTGTGTGGTTTACATTTGTATTGTTCTCCTAGAAATGTCAGAATTGAGATGTAGCATTTTCTGAAACTTATTGAAATAGTCAAAATGCTGCATGTTGTTAGAAAAGAAGAAAAATCTACGTGAAAAGAATCCACACCCACAGGTGTTTCTTGGCATGAATAATGGGACCCAAAGGAGTTGTTAGAAACTGAGAGCCATTTTGGTAAGCAAGAAGGCACTGGGCTTCTAAGCAGTAATGCTCTTCTTTTCAAGTAAAGCAGTGGACAAAGCAGCTTGTGTGATGAGATCTTCTACTGACTCTGCTCAGTGCCATTGTAGCTGTACAGTGGGGAAAGAACCACAGTAGGTAGTGTGTAGGATCTCCTTCTGGAGAGAGAGGAGTGCAACAGTACCACCCTGGGAAAGGGGTATTCCAATTGCAGGGCTTGGCCAAGGCCGATTTGCTGCAATGTGTAGTAATTTGTTTGCCTCAGAGCATCTAATGAAGAAAATGAAAGCAGAAAAAACACCTTTCAAAGGTGTAGAGTGGTATTGGTAGTTTTGTAATTCAGTCAAGGAGATCCAACTTTGGTTTGTATGTAGGCCAAGGACTTACTCCAAGAATGGAGTTGGTCCACCTTGAATAAGGTTGGTACTACCTGCAATTCCAGAGATATATGACAATAGCATTTCTATTACTGTATTACAACTATGTTAGCAATAGTCGTAACTGTTGTTTATGGTGTATAAGCAAATTATTAGGTCACTTGATCGAGGACTGATTTTTACAGATTGTGTAGGTATTATTTATTCTCTTCATTTGTGTCAGAAGTTAAGAAAGCAGGTGCCTTTCATCTCCAAAAGTTTGGCCTATTTTTTTCTCTGCCATTTTAATCATAGCATCACAGAATAGTTTGGGTTGAAAGGAATCTTAAAGCCCACCCAGTTCCACTCCCCTACCATGGGCAGGGACACCTCCCACTGGATCAGGGGGCTAAAAGCCCCATCCAGCCTGGTGCTGAACACCTCCAGGGATGGGGCAGCCACCACTTCTCTGGGCAGAGATAAGTGCTTGTTTATAAACTTGGCTGACAAGCTGGTAAATTTGGTGGCAGCTCAGTGACAGTCAAATGGTTGCCCTTTTCATCTCCTTCAGTTCATATTCCTTTGTGGCAAAAGTAGTGTGTCAGAATTTGGTCTTGAGAATTAAAATTATATCTATGCATGAACAGCAAGGTAGATAGGAAATTGCAAACCAGGAGTGTTAATTTATCTTGTGATCTGCATAAAGTGAATGGTACTGGGGGCAGGGTGGGATTCTTGATCCAGTAATTAACATGTCATTATTAGGATGGATTTCCAACGCTGTGCAAATACATAGCAAATTGCAGTCCTTCCTGAAAGCTTATTGCTTATTGTGTCAGCCATCATCACTAAGAAATCTCGAAGGTCCTCTCAGAAAAAAAAAAGCTGATTCTCTTCTTGTGTATGGAAATGCAAGTGAAAAGTTGATTGTTACCTGTGAGAGTTCTTTGTTTGACATCCTTTGGAAACGGGGCATCTTGGCTCTCCTAGGTGAGAGCAAGAGCTGAGTGGAATATTAATTTGGAGTATTTCTATATCGTCTCAGTGTTTGTTTATCTGTTTTCTGCAGGAGTGCACAATTTGATTCTTTGGGGATATGCAGTATTTTTTTAGGCCAGAGAAGGATAACATTATTTCACAACTTTGGATTTACCCATTTTCTCAGATCTAATTAGTTTTAATTTGCATTTTTGTGTTTACTCGTTTCCTCAAATCTGTTACTGTGTAAATGCGGGCTGGAATGAGGTTTGAAGGTGAGTAAATCATGTTCGAATTTGGAAACGCTACCGTTTCCACAGAAAAAGATGTATTTTTCTTTACATCTATGTAAAAGCCCAAGGAACTTTGCTCAACCTTCTCCCTAGGCTGACGTTGACTTCCTTGTACTGTTTCTCTTGGTTTTCTAGTGGTGTCATCTCTGTGTGAGAAAAGGCCATACAATAAGGGCTTTGCTTTATCTCAGCCAGAGCATTAGCAGCAGTGAAATCTAGACAGTAGGGTATTCATATAGAAAAGGCAGAGTGGCATCCAGCTGCGTGACAGGGACTGCTGGCCTGGGTTGTGTAATGACAGTCAAGAGGAGGCCATGAAGACGATCCAAGAGCTGGAGCACTTCCCATACAAGGACAGGCTGAGAGAGTTGAGGTTGTTCAGCCTGGGGAGACCTTAGAGCAGCTTCTCAGTACTGAAAGGGGCTCCAGGAAAGCTGGGGAGGGGCTCTTGATCAAGGGATTGCAGGGATAGGATGAGGGGGAATGGTTTTCAGCTGAAAGAGGGGAGACTGAGATGAGAACTTAGGAAGAAATGTTTTCCTGGGAAGGTGAAGGCCTTGGCCCAGGTTAACCCAGAGAAGTGATAGCTGCCCCATCCCTGGAGGTATTCAAGGCCAGGCTGGATGGGGCTTTGAGCCCCCTGATTCAGTGGGAGGTGTCCCTGCCCATGGCAGGGGGGTTGAAACTGGATGGGCTTTAAGGTCCCTTCCAAACCATATGATTCTATGATTCTATGGGGATAAAAGGCCCCAAACAAGGAAATCTCTATTTTTAGTATTCAGAATTAGTTGTTACTTCAGGATAAGTTCCTGTCTACAAAATGGGGATGTGTTTGTGTTACCTTGGTCAAAACCAGAGAGACTTCAGTTCTGCTTTATGTGAATATTTATTTGTAATTGTCATGATTAGCTAAGGAACTTCAAGCTCATCCTACACAGAATTGACCTTATAGACTTTGTCTGATGACTGTGTTGAAATTCTAATGCACAGCCAGCTCTATTCTGATGTTACAGCAGGTGTTTCTTTTCTTGTTAGTTACACGGCTTCCAGTGTTGTTAATGTTCCTTTATTGACAGATGAATAATGTCAGCTATGGTAAAGTTAATCAGGGCAGTATTCAAAAATATCGATAAATTATGCTGATTTTAAAGGATTTATTTTACATTAGTCATTTAGATGTAAAAAAACTTTGGAGAAAGGGGAGCTGGATTTTTTTTTAGGTAGGCACAACTGGCTGCTTTGTGACTGGCCCTGTGCAAGCACAAAATGTCTTCAGATTGTTACAGATTTATGAAAAGCCATGTTTACAGTGGCAGAATCAAAGGCTTTAGTACAAATATTAGCCTGAGTGTTATTAAGCTAATGGGATGACATTCATACTTACATTTTGCTTGAAAGGTTGATGGGTTTTAAGGAAAATAAACAAGGAAGCTCTCTACTTCTGCTACTATTGGCCCTTTGCTATTAGTTTCCTTAGTGATTATTTATGAAATCCTAGTTCATTTAGATAAATGCAATGTTTTCTTTTTCAAGCTCATGATTAATGTTAGGTTTGAACTAATGAAAGCTGGGAGAGGATTTTGAAGTTATGACTTTGCAAATCAAACTGTTGAAGGTGTTTAAGGATGGCTGCTTTGGAAATGCCGACCCTCAGAACTAGTCACCTCTAAAAATGTGCATTTTGGAAAAGTAAATATTGCTGAAAGCACCAAAAAGATAACAAATTATTTTGTAAGGAGGGAATTATAATTTTATGAAAAGCAGAAATTATTTCAGCTCTTTGGAGAAAAAAAAATAAAAAGTTGTGATCAAACTCAGACTAGGAAGAAATCATAGAAATCATAGAATTATCTGGTTTGGAAGAGACCTCCAAGATCATCAAGTCCAACCCTTAATCCAACACTATCATGATTACCAGATCATGGCACTAAGTGCCACATCCAGTCTTATTTTAAAAACCTCCAGGGATGGTGAATCCACCCCCTCTCTGGGCAGGCCATTCCAATGCCTGATTACTTGTTCTGATATCCAGCCTAAACCTTCCCTGGCAGAGTCTAAGCTTGTGCCGTCTTGTTCTGTTGCTGGTTGCCTGGGAGAAGAGACTGACCCCCACCTGTCTACAGCCTCCTTTCAGATAGTTGTAGAGAGTGATGAGGTCACCCCTGAGCCTCCTCTTCTCCAGGCTAAAAAAACCCAGCTCCCTCAGCCTCTCTTCATAGGACTTGTGCTCATGTCCCTTCACCAGTTTTGTTGCTCTTCTCTGGACCCACTCCAGCACCTCAATATCTTTCTTGAACTGAGGGGTCCAGAACTGAACACAAGACTCAAGGATCACTTCCCTCGCCCTGCTGGCCACACTATTCTTGATACAGGCCAGGATGCCATTGGCCTTCTTGGCCACCTGGGCACACTGCTGGCTCATGTTTAGCCTCCTGTCAATCAGTACCCCCAAGTCCCTTTCCACCTGACTGCTCTCCAGCCACTGTTTTCGTATGAGGCACTGGCACAGGTTGCCCAGAGAAGTGGTAGCTGTCCCATCCCTGGATGTGTTCAAGGACAGGCTGGATGGGACTTTGAACACCCTGATCCAGTGGGAGGTGTCCCTGCCCATGGCAGGGGGTTGGAAGTGAATTATAGAAAGATTTGGATTGGAAGGGACCCTAAGGATCATCCAGATCTCCCCCCCCCCCCCCCCCCCGATGGTCTCTAACCCAATCCATTCTATGATTCTGTGATATTCTAGTTATGAATGAGCAGTAACTCCTGTTTTCAAGTCAGGGAAAGTTGTTACCTCTTACTTGCTGATTAAATTGCCTCTGCATTGTGATTAGTTAGAAGTAGTAAATAGTAGGGTTTTCCTGGGTCCTCTGCTATTGATATCTGTTTACTGGTGATATTGTTATTACCAACAACACTGAGGCACTGCGATGCTCTAATTAAATCCATGCAGTTCAGGTGTAACATTTAAAATTGATTCTGCAGTCTCCTGGTGAGAAGATTATACTCTTTTGTTATTCTCTGGTATGTAACACCCCATAACTCTGTCACCAAACAGTTGTGTGTTAGGATGAACTATTTTATGACAGTTTAGCTCTAAGCAAAACTATAACTCTGCCTGTATTGTAGAAAGGAGATTACATTCAGAAGTCCTTTCTGAATTGATGCGCAACCTTATAAATGCTTGAGCCTCCAAGCCATATTCATCCCTGCATATGGCTGTCGTTGCATCGTGATGAATGTAATGTTGATTTCTTTGGGTGTTTTTATCACTAATTTCTACTATACTAAGAATTTCTTCAAATAATCAGGTTTTTTTTTCTCATTAGCTTATTAGTAGTCGGAATATGTAAAATCTTAATAAACTTCCTTCAAAGGTTTTGCTTTCATATTATCTCTTGTGCCCCGTGGATATACAAGGAAGATTTGTCTGTTAAATTGTGTACTTGCAAAGTCAATTTGGATTGACAAGATTTCAACAATAAGTTTAGACTCTAAGGTAGGAGGTGAAACACTGGAGGATTTAATACATATATATATTTTTCAGGACAACGTGGTTGAGACCCAGCTCTCACTGAACTTTCTTAACCCCCAGCACTGAGCTTGAGGCTTTAAATAATTAGAGACAATAATGATTACCATTTTACAGGTGGAGAAGCTCACAGGATCTGACCAACAGTCACAATGTGGAAGCCACATGCTGAGTACAGTCTCTGCAACCCTTATTGAATTACCTCAGGTATCTCAAGAAAGGTGAGCAGCTCCTGCTGTGACACCTGTTTTGTGCATTGTTAGCAAACAGTTCACATCTCTCCTTCCCATCCTGCTGCTCCTCCTTCTCAGCCTTTGCCATTTACAAGCTCTGTGACTGCAGGTGTGCTTCAGTGAAGGGTAAGAGCGTTGTGCCCTAAAAAGGAGTGGCCAGTCCCAAACCACTTCAAAAAGAATGCTTATGATGCAGAGATTTTTAAGTCGTGACCTTGTCTGCCATGACGTAGTTCTTCAAGGTTATTGTGGCAGGACTGTGGAACCTGTCCTGCCAGTGGTGTGCTGCTCACCGTAAGAGGCACATGGACAGCAGAGCCCACCACAGTTGGGCATCCACTGTGTGGATGTGATGCTTAGGGATGTGGTTTAGTGGTGGGCTTGATAATCTTAGAGGTATTTTCCAACATAATTGATTCTGTGGCTGTATTTTAGCCAGATCTCTCCTTGCCTTGACATTTCCTCTAGATGACACCTTATAACCTTTTTGATTCTTGACATACGTAGTGAAATAAATGTGCACTAGTCAGACTTCTGCATGCAGTCCTCATTGGAAAGTGCTTGACTTGAGAGTACCAGAAACAGTGTAGAATGGGGCAGGCCTTGCTTTTGTACATCTGAACACACAGCACAACTATCACCTTGTGTCGATATGGAATGGTGGGTTCAATGACTGCTGATTCATACCTGCAGGTGCCAGTTTATCCCAGGTGTATCGTGCTGCTGGCAGGGAGGAGATGTAGAATTGATCCAATCATCCAGAAGTGGATCAGGATTTGATCTCTGAGGAAGCTCAGGATACTTCACCTTTTCCAATCTCTTGTCATACCTATGTGTGGTGGTGCTTGTCCATGGTTTGGTGAAAATCCTTGTTTTTCAGTCTATTTGAAAATAGAATAACCCCCACCATCACCACCTTTTGTCATCCACTTAACCAGCTGTTATTAACCAGCTGGTAATTGCAGCTAACAAGATACTGAGGAGACACAAGGGAGAAAAACAAGACTCCAATTTTACCTGATTGACTGCGACGCTTAAACGTTCACTGAAAATGCTTTCTTTCCTTGCTGTCTTCAATCTGTAGTAGATTCAGCTTTATTATATAGAGATGGTCTCTGTGGTTGTGTTTAGTTGCCTTTTGGTAATTTTTACCATTTCTTTGAAGTGTATTGGATTGCAACAGATAACCTTGCATCCCTTTGCTGTTCACGCATTCTGAATCTCATCGAGCCCTGTGCCTTATTGTTTATTTTATGTTACTGAATTTCTTCTGAAATATTATCCATGGGACACGCTTAAACCTTAACATAAAACATCCATATTCTTCCATGTATGTCTCCTCACTACCTGCCTTGTGGAAATACAGGACCTTGGAACAGGATTCATATACATTTTTCTCTTGCGCTTTCTCGTACACATCACCAGAAATATTTCAATGGGGTTAAGCCTTTTTCTCTCATCAGCTCAAGATTTCTCTTTTCACTACTGGCATTTTGAAGTGCCTTGTTTTAGTTTTCATGGCCCCAGTGAAGAGCCTGTAGCTGTGACAAAAAGATCAGCTTTTGTCACAGAAGAAGTCCTGCATTACTCCTCCATGTTTATTCCCAAACTTGGTATCTTGTATTCCTAATTCTTTTCCATTAAGACTGTCCTCTTTCCTATCCGTTGAAGATCTGCTGATCTCTTGACAATGATTTCTGACAATGTTTAGGGGTCTTATACTCAGATTGTGCAAGGGAAAGATTTGTCTAAGGGAAACATTGCTGAGAGAATTGCCCTTTTCTCCCACTCTCAGGGCTGTGTCACCCATTCTTCAGTGACTTCAGACTTTCATCTCTTCCTTTCATCACTTTAACTTTCTGCTGTCCTGTTTCCTCCAAGCTCTGCTCTGTTTTCATTGCATCCGTTACTATGTGACCACCTTTCCTTTCCACTGTAAGAACCTTAGTCCAGCGCAGTATTTATTTCTGGGTGTGAACCTGATGCGATTATCCTTGTGAACAAAAGATTTGTTCTAAAAAATATTTGTAGGAACAAAACCATCACCTGGATGGATCGGTTTTTAGGTTTCATTTCAAAGTTTTAAAAAAAATCAGAGCTACTGGATCCATAAGCAGAAGCAGTTGGAGTGCAATTCCAATTGCATTGAGGTTGGTTGCTGTGGTTGTTCATGCTCTGTGTTTCTTTAAAGTGATTTGAGAAGATTCCCAGATTTCTGTCCAGAGATTTTTATGTAGGTTTAGCCAAAGCTCAGCTTTGCTTTTGTAAGGGTGATAGGCGAAAGCAATGTCTTTACAAACCTAAGCACCTGTGTGCAAGTTTTAATGGAAGCCTCTTACTTCGTGGTTTGCCAAGAATTTTACATTATACATGATCAGTATTTCCATACTCCATCCATTCTTTCCCTGTAATTTGTACTTTATCACTGTATCTTGCAAGTTATCCCCTTTATGACGGGGTATGATTACCTTTTAATAACTTTTTATTTGCAATTTTAACATAGCTCAGAAAGCCTGAAAAATTCAACTGAACTTTAATATTAATAAAACCAAGGTTAGCATTTGTAATCCATAATTTTATTTCCAGAAGTTGGTGTAAGGAATGTTAATGTTTGTAGATGTGAAACTTCCAGATTTGTGGCTTTCTTTCCAGTGATACAAAAGTGCATTTTTTTAGATTAGTTGCACAATCTGGTACCTTGTTATTTTGGATAGGGCCCATACAGCAAGGAAATACAAATTCATATAGTTTTGTTTTCTGCATCAGTAAAAATGATTTTCTGTTACAACCAATTCAATAGTGACTTTTGTCTTTGAAATTGAAACAAAGTTCCAGACCTAACTCTTTGAACTCTATAACATATTCTGCCTTCGTTATATGTGGGTGCTTGTAAGGGAAACCAAAAGAGCAGAACTGAAATTCCCTAAAAGTAAATCCCCAGGGAGAATTCAGCTTTCTGAGTTCTGTTTTGGTTTGTTGTGTGTATACAGGGTTGATCCTGCTTTGGGGAAGAACAAGTGTCTGTGTGAGTATGTGTGTGCAGACATTGGTGAACAGACACACACATTCCCTTGAGTTGTTCTGCATCTTGTGCATCACTTGGCAGTGAGAGCCCCTCCCTCTGTCAAGGATGGGACACCAGTAAGGGTCTGCTCTAAGTGAAATGAGAGCATCATGGTGGACATAAAGCAGAAGGAAGGGAACAAATTAAGACAAACCATGCATCAAGCAACTATGAACCAAGATGAAATCCCTGTTTTAGAGTGACAGACAGGTTTCTAAGTGAGGTAGACACGCCCTTTGAACATGGGGAATAAGCTTTAATTCCTCTGCCAGAGTCGTGAACAATGCCCTGACTAACATGGAAGCGTGGAAGAAAGTAAGATGAAGAGCCATACAGTCAGTGTCCTGTTCTCCATGTTGCTTGAAGTCAGTATGAGGAAATGCTCTGAATTCTCCTTGGCTGGCAAGAAAGTGCTTAAATCTACATTACTGTATGCATCCCGAGAAAGTTTTTAAGGGCTTTGTGTTTCTGGAAAGCAGTAAATCTTGAATTGACGGAGCTTTCTTGAATCTCATGGGTACTCATCTGGCATCAGAATATTTCTAAATGTGTTGAAGTTGCCTTTGGTTCAAATGAAATGAGTGTTGGACTCTCAGAATTCTCATTTTAATTAGTGGAAAATTTACAAAAATGTTGGTTTACTCTGTTAGTGCTGTTTTCAAGATAAAATATTCACCCTACTCATTATCTTTCCTAAATTAAGTGAATTACTAAAGATAGCATGCAAAGAAAGTGGAATTGCTAGAAATATGATAGCAGGACTTTTATGGGACTGAGCCCACTTGCAGCCTCTCCAGTATGGCATGTGCTCTGTCTAGACTCCAGTCATGTTGGCAGCCTCCACTGAGTTCACTCCAGTTTGCCAGTGTCCATCTGGGGACATATCTCAGAGTCCAGAACCAGACGCAGTACCCCAGCTATGTTTTCACAAGGGCTGGGCAGAGGGGAATTATCATGGCCTCAACCCGTTGGCTGCAGCCTTGCTGCTAACACATCACAGCCTATATTTGGCCTCTTTACCACAAAGACAAGGTTTTATCTGCCGTGTCCACCACAACCTCCCCTCCCCTTGATGTCATCCCTGTCCTTTTCGGCAAAGCTGCTCACTAGCCAGTCCAACACCGACCCTGCAGTGTTTTATGGAAAAGTTGCATCCAAAGTGCAAGAATTTGTCTGTGCTTTCATCAAATTTCCTGAGATTTCTGCCAGCACTTGTTTCTGGGCTGCCAGGCTCCGTTAGAGGGGTAGCCCTACCCACCAGCACTCTGACTGCTCAGTACCCCAGAGTGGCTGCAGAGTGGCTGGGGATGTGTTCAGGTCCATCACCCTGATCATGAATAGAGATGCTAAATAATATCACCCCCTTACTAATACCAGGGGAATATAATATCTAAGATGATGCCAGTTGACCTGCTCATCACCCCCCTGGAGCATGGTGGACTCTTCCACTCTTCTTTATAGACAGTATCTCACAGTTCTGGCTTGTGAATAATTCTGGAGGTTTGTCCTAACCTACAGAGGCTCAGACAGGATAACTGGTTGTCTCTTATTGTAAAAGACTGGGTTAACACTGAATTTATAAAGTAAGTCCTCCATATCATAGAATCATTGTTTAGGTCATAAGGGACCTCAAAGCCCATCCAGTTCCACCTCCCCTGCCATGGGCAGGGACACCTCCCACTGGATCAGCGTGCTCAAAGCTCCATCCAGTCTGGCCTTGAACACCTCCAGGGATGGAACAGCTACTACTTCTCTGGGCAACCTATGCTAGAGCCTCCCTACCCTCACAGGAAAACATTTCTTCCCAAAATCTCATCTCAATCTCCCCTCTTTCAGCTTAAAATTATTCCCCTTCATCTATCCCTGCACTCCGTGATCAAGAGTCCCTCCCCAGCTTTCCTGGAGCCCCTTTCAGTACTGGGAGGCTGCTCTAAGATCTCCCTGGGCCCTTCTCTTCTTCAGGCTGAACAACTCCAACTCTCTCACCCTGTCCTTTTATGGGAGGTGGATCACCTCTTGGATCACCTTCATGGCCTCTTCTGGACATGCATTAACAGATCCATGTCATGTTAAAACATTTGGAGGCCCTGCAGCCTTGCTTTGTGTAAAGGGAGGTTTCTGCCCCTGAAGAGTGTCGAGATATGCACAAAGCTGCCTGCAAATGCATTGTAACAAGTTCTTGTGTGGAGTGTGGTCTAGATTTTGCATACATAGGGATTCTGCGCCGTGCCTATGTGAACCATAACAGCATCTTTCTAGGAATTAGCTGGTACTTGAAGATTCAAAATGAAAGGTATGTGATCCCTGTAAAATGGGATTATCACTGGAATAGCGGGGTTGCACTTTAGTGGAGCTGTGCTGCCCCTTAGGGATCCTTGCAGGAAAATCTACCTCTTGGATCACCAGGGGAACAGTAGGGACTGCTGCAAATCAGTGCCGTTTGAAAACAAATTCCACATCTTCACTGAAGACCTGACTAGTTAGCAGGAGACCCCCAGTACTGGCCGCATGAAGAACCACTGGGACCTCTGCTCATTGATCTGCTGCAGGGAAGCCTTCTTATGCGAGCCTGACACTGGTGCCTTAGACTGGCAACGTTTCATCTGCAGCATCACGCTTGAAAAGTGAATTGGGCAGATCGGTTGAAATAGACCTGCTTCTAACTGTCATTTGTGCACAAGAAATGGAAATAAGGACCTTTAAAATCCTAGATAGTGTCAAAAAACACAAAGTACATTTGAAGATACCTACTTTACTGTTTAATTTTAGCTGTCTATTTGCGTTATTCTCATCATGGGCGGATATATCAAAACAGGAAAAGTGAAAAATGTATGACAATATTATCACAACATACAGAGCTCATTCTGAATGGTCATGTAGTAACTCAGCAGTGGATTTATCCTAAGGTTTGGAAGAACATAACTACATCCTATTCAACTATAACATGAAATCATGTGCTATTACACTTCTATAGCAGTGAATACCAGCTGGGCTTCATGATTTGCTGTCACTGATCTGTCTGCCTGTTCTACTATAGATGAGCCACCCCAAACCTTATTTCTCATCTTCCTGATCTTATTTCTTTACCTGCTACCATTTGTTCTTCTCTACCAAACCCTGTCCCCCCTCCCGTTTCTGCACTGACGCCGCAAGACCCCATCTAATGCTTTCATTGCTCTAACAGTTCTTTTAAGGACAGAACAAACTGCTGCAGCAAGCCTGCTAGACCTTTCAGAGAGCTTAAGAGATCTGATTTGTTTTAATGTTTTCAATCCATCCTTCACAGGACTGCGCTTACAGTGGACTAAATTATCCATTGTCTCACCCTACTTACATATTTTTATGGAATTTAAGCATTTACAGATGGCAGTACGTAAGGGTGAAACTGTGGGGAAATTCCATTAATGTTTTCTGAAATGTAATTTGTTTTCAATTAACCTAAGGGAAGAAATTAATGAAAATTTACTGTGTTAAGCTCAGAAAGAATTTTTCTGGAAATAAAGCATTTGATACTTTTTAATATATCTATTGAATGCTTAGGACATCAGCCCACAGTTCTAGGTGCTTATGGAAGAGTTGGAAAGCACAGATTCCTGTGTGTTAAATGCCTCCTGTCCAGCTTGCAATTCAATTTTTTAAAAGTTCACGAATCAACAAGAAATTGATAATCCTATCTGTCCGTTCTCTCCCAGCATAAGCAATTGCAAGAAGCCTGACACTGGAAAACCCCTAAGCACTGGCCAAGAGAAACTGGTTATAATTTGTGTGAAATATGAGGATGCTCTCTATTCATCTCTCATGCACCACATTTAGTGTGACATATCAGTTTTCTTGCTCTGCAGAGCTCTGCTGCTCCTGTGCTGCCTGTGTCCCACAAGAGTTAGGCCATCATCTTCCTCATCTTCTGCCTTCTCTCTTGGTGTGTCATGTGAAGTCAAACGTTGTCCTTCAAGTAGTATTAAGTGAGCTGTTATGGCAGTGAACTCTGCAGTATCTCTCATTCTGAGGATTTTTTCCTCCTGTGGTCATTTATCATCAATAACTGTGAAACACAATTGCATTTTCTAATTTTTATTCTGTTGGGTCCACCTTGGGTCCTTTCTTTCGTGTAAAGAAAAAAAGCCGTCACAATTTTGTTTGTTTGAAAAAAAAAAAAAAAGGCTCTTTTCACATTCCTTATGGTACAAAGACTTTCTGCTCAAGTATCTGTTAGGGTGTCCTTTGTTCATTGATTGCACATAGATTTAATTCTGTATTTGAAATGCACTTTGACCTCTCCCTCCTTCCTATGTTGTAACCGCTACTTCATCAGAGAGTCCTTGGGAGAGGACATTTTACAACTCCTGATCTCACACTTTGGGGTATGGTACAAAAAATTGTCTAAATGCATAGCCAGAATTTCTTCCATGCTCAACATGAGAAAATGTGAAAAACTATCTGATCCAAAAAGTAAAATGGTAGGTGTTTATTCATAGGATTCTTTATGCTGACCCTTTTGCATTTCAAAGGAATGGTAAGCCCACCCACCAACCCACATCAACTCATCATTTATCATTTGGTAATTTGAAGGCTGACAGCAGAAGAGATCTGACTTGCAAAACAGGAATAGAAGTTTGTTCAGAATCTCTTACAAGCAATCCAAGGTGAAAATGTAAAGTATTTAAAGCATTTCACTGCCAATTTCTGTGTTTGCAACTCTGAGGTGGTAAAAAAAAGAGTCTGGAGGTTGGTTTGTTAGGGTATATCTGCTTCACGCTTTCCATGGAAGCATCCTCTAGAATCCTTCAGAGAGAAAAGGAATGAACATCAGTAGAAAAAAGTGACTGAACTCTAGGTGCATTAACAGGAATTCATAGCACAGGATGCATTTAGATGTGGATAGCACTGTGTGTCTCCAGTTCCTCCCTTTCTCCTGTCCCCAGCTGGTAACTGCAGAAGGTGAGCAACTTGTGTGCTTGTCGACCCCCTTACTGCTTTGGAAAGGGGTGGGAATAGATTTCCATTTCATAAGTGAATTCTGCCATCTGGTGATTGCTGATATCTGCGTGGGGTTATTGCTTTGATGGAATCTGGCCCTTGAAAGGGCTGCAGGGAAGGAGTTTCCTACCATCTCTTTACTTGTCCTCCTTGTTTCTGGTGGTAAGACCTTCTTTGCATATTGTACTGTAGTTAATGATGTGATCTGTTGTACAGACTTCAGAGACTCCATGGAGCCACCTCATGCTTTTGCAGCAGTCTCAACACCTGCAAAGGTAGCGAGGTGCCTCAGGATGAGCCTTGCTGGTTTGTTACAATGGATCCTTTGCTCTCAGCATGTATTGATGATTGTGAACTGCAGCACACTGACTCAAAGCCCGGTAGCTAACCCCCTCTTTTCTTTTCCCACTCCTGTTCTGCTTTCTTTCAACACATGAACATTATTTCTTGCCCCTTTTGCTCACCCAAATGCCACTCCCGGTGCCTTTGTGCTTCCAGTGTTCCTCCTGCTGTGCTGCTGATGTTATCTCACCTGGAGTTCTGGGTTCAGCTCTGGAGCCCTCAGCACAGGAAGGACAAGGATCTGTTGGAGCAAGTCCAGAGTAGGCCTCAAAGGTAGTCCGAAGGCTGGAACATCTGCTGGACAGGCTGAGAGAGTTGGGGTTGTTCAGCCTACAAGAAGAGAAGGCTCCAGGGGACACCTCAGAGCAGCCTCCCAGTACTGAAAGGGGCTCCAGGAAAGCTGGGGAGGGGCTTTTGATCAGCGAGTGCAGGGGTAGACGAAGGTGGAATGGCTTTAAACTGAAAGAGAGGAGATTGAGATGGGATCTTAGGAAGAAATTCTTCACAGTGAGGGTGCTGAGGCCCTGGCACAAGTTGCCTAGAGAAGTCATGGAAACCCCATCCCTGGAGGTGTTGAAGGCCAGGTTGGATGGGGCTTTGAGCACTCGGATCCAGTGGGAGGTGTCCCTGCCCATGGCAGGGTGTTGGAACTGGATGGACTTTAAGGTCCTTTCCAACCCAAACCATTGTATGATACGAATGCACAGCATCAATATTGGTATTATTTTTTTCTGTACAATGATGGGTAAGGATCTCTCAAGGCAATCATCCTTTTCCTGCTTGTTTCTGCAGCAGTATACCTTGTCCTTGTATACTCCTGTCCTACCTGCTGTAGGTACCCATGTGCCATGTAAAAGCTGTAAAAGTCAGCTGAGCATAGAGTGAACTGATTTCTCCAGTGCCCCTGGATGTGCACTCGTGTACTCAGCTGCACTCATTCATTGTTTGCTTTTTGGGAAAGATGCAAGGAGGAGGAATCTGGGGAATTCATCTCATCTCAGGATAATTTTTCATTTATCAGGCAGAGAAACGCTTGTTTAATTAAGTGTCAAGGACGGTGGAACAAAATGGCAAAAATGATCATGTCTTTCCTGTGTGGGTTGTACCAAGTACAAGAAAAACACTGAGCTTCTGGAATCTGTCCAGAGGAGGGCACTGAGGCTGGTGAAAGGTCTGGAGAATGATTCTTATGCAGAGTGGCTGAGGGACCTGGGTTTGTTTAGCCTGGAAGAGAGGAAGCTGAGGGGAGTCCTCATCGCTCCCAGAAATGAGATTGTACCGAGCTGGGTGCTGGTTCTCCCAAGTGACAAGCGATGAGAGGAAATGGTCTCAAGTTGCACCAGGGGAGATTTAGATTGGATATTAGGAAAAATTTATTTACTGAAAGAGTGGCGAAGCACTGGCAGAGGCTGCCCAGGGCAGTGATGGAGTCTCCGTCCCTAGAGGTGTCCGAAAAACATGTAGATGTGGAACTTTAGGACATGGTTTAGTAGGCATGGGGGAGTTGTATTGATGGTTGGACTGGGTGAGCTTAGAGGTCTTTTCCAACTTTAAAATCCTTGATTCAGAGGACCACAGCTCAGAACACCCTGCACATTAGCAGGTAAGAAAATGCACGGCTTGATTCTGAGACTGCCAAACCTATGTGTATGGAGCTGCACACCTCTGCACACAACCACAGCTGGTGGGGCGGTGGGCACTGCTGTGGGGGTTGCCTAAGCTGCAGATGCTGAACTTTGTGTACTTCTAGTGGCTTTCTTTAAATATGCTTTTGCTTGTGGTGAGCTAGTAAAGAATTTACATTAGTTATGGTGAGGGAGTTTATGGAGAAGTGAATTAATACTTCATTTATATTAAAGAACAACATGATTGATGTGCTAATTACATGGATACTTGTTCTCAATATTCTACTTTATTATATACAAATGTGAAGGCCAGCTGCAATAGCAAGCTTGGGTAATATATATATACACACACAATAACAAAGGCAAGATGTATTATTTTTCAGGTTCATAAAGTGTATTTTTCTTCACCATGTATAACTCAGACAAGAACTGGAATATCGAGGATATGAGGGAGCTGGGAATAGGGGCTCCGAAGTTCGTAGTGCGGTGTTGATATCAGCTACTCTCTGTGCAAGTGATACAAGTACACAGGGCAGCAGTTAAGTTTAAGGATGTAATTAATCCTTCTGACACCAAAATAAATTGCCCTAGTTTGCTGTTTGGCTTTGTTCTGTGGAGCTAATTGTGTGTGTAAAGTGATGCATGTAACTTAAGTGTTTGACTTCATTATGACCGGAACTTATAACACAATACAGGATCATGTTTTAAGATATCACAGTGACACTCCGTTTCTGTGTGTCCCCCCCCAAATTAGCAATGTTCTTCCAAGTTTTCTCTTATTGGAACACTTGAATTTGTACAAAGAGCCCAAATTCCTCTGTTCAGCTTGTTATATGTGCAGGAGTGGGTCTTAAATAGAGCATTATAAAGCTCAGCTGTTACATACTCGTGTACACACATAACATCTGATGGATTTATTATTTTTAAGAGGGATTTTAGGTCTGGTTTAACAGACTGACATATTATGGTACAGTTACCTTCTGCATTTTCTGACTTGTAAAGCCTTAATGAACTGAGTACATTTATTTGTAGAGGTTTGCAGGGGTAAAATAAACTAGACTAGGTATTTATTTCAGAAGTTTTGAAAACAGTTTAAAGTAGATGTTCCTATAAATCCCTATTTTATTACTGTACGTGCAGTTATTTCATGGAATAGGACTTAGGGTATTGTTTCCTCCTGCACTGTGGCTTGGTACACACAGCCGATCAGTGGCATTTACAGAGGGAGAATCAAGCATGTTAAAGCAGCTGTTTGCACAGTGCTATATGCTGAAATACTAAGTCAGTCCAGATTCTCATGAACTTTAACGGTATTTTTTTTCTTCTAAGCTGTTCTCTGTACAAGTCCCATTAAATGAACAAGGGATTTCAATTGATTGTGTTAGTTTTAGCGTCTGGTTGCAGGGATTCAAGTGTGAACACTGCAAAGCTCTGTGTGTATTATGTGCAAGGGAAAAGAATACTTTGATATTGTAAAGAAATACCTTGATGTTAAAGATTCCTGTGACTGTAGCCCCAAACACTAATTTGATAGCATACCTCTTGCTGACCAGTTATGAGCTGTAATGGGACCGATGGGTTATAGAATCATAGAATGGTTTGGAAGGGGCCTCAAAGCCCATCCAGTTCTACGCCCCCACCATGGGCAGGGACACTTCCCACTGGATCAGGGTGATCAAAGCCCCATCCAACTTGGTCTTGAACACCTCCAGGGATGGGATAAAACCAAATGTTTTGGAAGAGACTTTGCGTCAGGGCAGATGGTGGTGTTACGGGTGTGGCCCTTGGGCATGCATAAGCAATTTTGCAAAACTGGGCCCTGGACTTGCCATGGATGTTCCTTTGGATGCCTGGAAAAGGAGTTCAACATCCCTGTTTCTGGTGTTCTGAACTTCCACTGCACATTGCAAACTGTGCTGCTCTGTGTAATAAATACCAAGCGGCCACGTGGGAGAGAGCAGCACGCCTGTCACCCTTACTGCAAAAGCTGAACTTGAGTACTGGTGTTTCTCATTTGCCGACTAAGGCTCTGCTTTCACCTGTGTGTAGCTATTGGAAGAGATTTTTTTCCCATACAGTTGCCATTTTAAGACAGAGTTTAAACCATTCTTGCTCAGATTGCTTCCTTTTTCACTCAGCGTGGTAGGGGAACTGATGAATACAGCTTTATAGAGAGTAGCTCCCGTAAAATCTATTTTTGCTTCAATTTTTTAATGTTTCTGTTTAGTGGCTATTTTTTGTTCGTGGAAGTTTTTTTTAAATTAGATGCTTTTTAATTAGAAAATGAAACAATGTTCATACTAGAATGGATGTTAATATGATGTGAACCGTTCTGCCAAATTGGGTTAATAATGGTAATAAAAACTATCCATGTGATCCTGATTTAATGGTGTTTACACTTATTTCTGCATTTGTAAAGTTGGAGCAGAATGTTTTATGTTGTTTTTACTTAAAGCAACCTGCTTTAAAGTACTTCTTTAGGAAGCGTGATTTAGTGCTTTTAGGATTACACAAAACTAATCTAAGATGTGCCTCATTAGTTTTCTTACTGTGTGGAATAAAAAAATTGCCACCATCGGTCTCTTAAACTGCATTTTGCACTTCTAGAATTACCATACTGATGATTTTTTAATATGACAAATAGGCTATAGAGTTCTGTTGTGCTCTCTACTCCCTAGCATTTCTTAAATTCACAGTAATGCTGAACTTGCAATGGGCCTGGTGGAGGGGGGAGAGTGCAATGTGAATGGTATTGGACAGATGTTAACATTAGAATGTGTGAGTATTACCTATATACTACACTCAATCAGCTATTTTTGTAAAGCTAAAGAATTGGCTTTTAGGTTGCTGATTTTCAGTTGGTACAAAGAGATTATACTTAGTGGTACAAAATATTTTGGTATTTTGAGTATAGAAGAACTGAGGTTTAAAAAAAACCCAAACTTTCTTTCTGGAAATATTGTACAAATGTCACTCATATCAGCACTGCTGAAAAATGTACAGACTCCTCAGTACTGAACCAATGAGTATCCTAACATTTTATCCGGAAGGATTGTCTAAAGCAGCTGTTGGCAACCTTTCATGCCAGATTCTGTTCTCTAAATAGCCAATGTCTTGATCAAAATATGCAGCAATGTAGATACTTATGCTTGAAAGGAAATTATTCTTTGAGGTTGTACTTTGTGCCTTTGTTTCATCAGAAGCAATTCTTGCACTTATATACTTGAGGTTTTCTGAGTGTGTGTAAGATGCAGTGCCCTGGTTCATCCATCTTTTCCTTAAAGATGTCATTACTTTTTTACAGAATAGTTGGCACAATAACATTTCCTGTAAGTCTAGTCTCATGTCAGAAATAAGCAGAAATCTCTCTCCTCTTTCAGAGTCTGCTAGCACCTTAACGATTCAGTAACATTTACATGTGTTAAAAAAATTACTTTAAAAAAATTACAGTTGTTCTTGTGGTAGCACTTGGTTGGATTCTCAGTAGTGCTTAGTGCTCTGCAGGCCAGTATTTGGCTGCAAACCAAAGTTTTGGAATTTGTCTTTTTCTTTTTTTGTATGGAAGTATGTGATGCATGTGCAGTGAGATGAAAAATGGTGGGAGCAAAATGAAACTGAGGTGATTTTAGCTCTTTTGAGACTCAGATATAGGATGCCAAATGCTGAGAAAGCTGTATGTCTTTCTATATATGGACTCTATGCTACTTTCCATTGCAGTGATGACTTAGACTCTATGACAGAGTACTTCTTCCCTCTTTTTCCTGCTCCAGGAGCAGGACTGTGAAGTGCACTTTAGAAGTACATATTTCCTGCTTTTCATTAATGAGCAGTGAAGAAAGCAGCAGCTATCTTTTGAGACCGATTGTTATCCTTCGTTATAACCCAATTTGAAGTGAATCAAAAGCCATTTGGAAGCAGGATAAATGTTGAACCATGTTGCTGGCATAGCCATAGTTATGCATTTGTTGGAAATACGTGATCGTTTGAGTTGTGCTGTGTTGTCACTTTTTCAGCACAGTTTACATCAGCACTGTCTTTGCAGGAGTCTGGCTTTTGGATGTTTACTATAGATGAAAACAACTACCAGAATAGTCACATGTAGGGATAGAAAGTCTTCTTGATACTGTAAGATAGTGTGCTCCAGGAGGTTGATGGTAGTCAGTGAGATAATAGGCTTGCTCCATGGCACAGCAGAAGATTTAGGTTGTTAGGACCATCATGAGATTCAGAACCACTTCTGAGCATACAGCCAGGGTCTGTAAATGGTAGCAGATGAAAAGAATGCTAAGAAAGGTGAAAAACTAGAATCCCATCATTTTCATTTGGATGTACCATGGGAAAAGGCTTTTTTATTGCGAATATGCTTTGAATTGAAAATTTATATTTTGCATAGCTCTGAGTCGTCAGAGGTTTGTTTTTGTAGATGTCACTAAGTCTTACAAAGCATCACATTTTTAACAGCATCAGAACAACTTTCAGATAAATCCTTTGAGAGAACTGCTGCAGCTTCACTATAAGGCTCCCAACTGTATCAGAAAGATTCATGCTTACCAGCAGTAGTTTTTTAATGCATATGTTTATATTATTTTAAACTCTTCTGTCAATCTTCTTTAGTTCTTTTTTTTTTATATTTTATAAAGGCTCGAGCCACCTTACTGCAGAATTTACAGGGTCTGGTATGTTATAATTTTTGGGTCTAGGAGGATGTAGAGAAATACATGGCAATCGGGAGATACAACCATGAATGTGATTATTCTGTGTGTGCTCAGTGTTCATTACAAGAACTATTTTCAGGTTTTGTCAAAGTATAAATATTGCATTCGTTGCTAAAATGTTAGGATGATAATGGTATAAATGGAATTGTCCAAGAGATAGGTGGGAAAGCAGACATACACCTTCCAGTGACAGGGACAGCATGGCATGTCCAGGCATCACAATAGACTCGATCATGTTTGCGTTTTTATAGAATGATAGAATGGTTTGGGTTGGAAGAGACCTTAAAACTCATCCAATTTCAGCCCCACCTTTTCTGTAATACATTCTTGTCACCAAAATGTTACATGAATCCTGACCACTTCAATGGAAGGTGTGGGTTCCATTCCATTTTTGGAGGTGTCTGTTACACTGAAGAACTGTAGGCATTCAAGAAATTGGGACATTTGGCCCGTTTCTGTGCATTATAGAGCTGGATAAATGTCACAACTGCTATAGAACAGATGAAAGTTTTGTTTTGTTGTTGTTTGTTTGTGGTTTGTTTGGGGTTTTTTAAAGTGTCTAATTGACAGCACATGGAATATGCCTCCAGCTTTTGTGTGTGTCCCCATGTCCCAGAATGAATGTCTCTTATTTCTTGTTTCTTTTTAAATCAGGTTTTGCTCCACATGCTAGAAGTTGAAAGGAATCCTGAGACCTATTTCTTGTTTTCTTAAAGAAATGTGGATCTGGATCTCTCAGAGGTTCTTTTTTTTGGTATTGAAGAGCTTTGCTTTCTGATTTGTTCCCTCTAATGCCTATGGACAGCAAATTGGGGGGGGGGAGGCAGAGAGAGAATTTTCCAAATATGTCCAATATCACATAGCAAATATTCTAGAAATTACAGGGCCTTAAATGGCTTAGGTTTGCCCAGTAGGGTAATATTTTTCTGCAAGTGATTGTACATAACTCCATAGCAGAGTTAGGAACTGCAAATGAAAAATATGACTTGATTCTTCTAAAACTTTACTTTGGGCAGGTCTCACAAAACATTTCAGGAATTCATAACCTTAGTTAATACTGTCTGTGAAGATTAATACATAAAAATTTTAAGGAAGGATATGATAGAATCTATCAGTCAATAAGTCTATAATGCTATAAGTCAATCCTTTCTATGGATATTCTCTGTCTGATATAGTAAACAATATAATATGCAGCTGGGGAGTGAAGCTGGCCTGATTATAAAGTTCTGCAAAAATAAAAAGAAGATAATAATTTAGCAGGGCAAATGGTGACTTTTCTTAAATTTAAGGTTTTAAAGTACGTATTGCGTACCTTTCTAAAGAATGAATTTTAGTGCAGACCGGTGTAATGGATTGGGCACAGGAACCTCTTGCTTGAACTCCACAGCCCGTGTTTCAGTTTTAGAATTTGCTTAGGAAATCAGTTCCGTTCAGTGTTTTCATTAGCAGTGAAGGTGATGGAATACAGAACAGCTTATGAAATATGCAGATGACACCAAGCTGTGAGGAGTTGCAAATGTCTTTCTGCATCCGATCAGAATTCAAAATAAACCTGGCAAATTGGAGACATGGTTTGATATCAGCAAGAAGCATTCAAGATCAGGTTGGATGAGGCTGTCAGCAACCTGATCGAGTTGGAAGATGTCCTTGCTCCTGCAAGGGGACTGGATGAGATGACCTGTAAAGGTCCCTTCCAGCCCAAAGCATTCTATGATTCTATAATATTGTATCCATGTTTGGACATGACTTTTCAAACAATTTAGAAAATTGCATCAGTTAAAGAACTGAGTTTACTTAATTTAAGACAACGTTATCTGATATATAAAGATTTTAAGACAAAAGGTAGAGAGAAATTGTTCTCCATGTTCCTGAGAGAAGAATTAAGGGAAACACCTCTAATTTGCATTCAATGTGATGAGGGCTATGTTTTAGAAAATGTTTTTTGAAGTAGTGAACCCCAGATAAAGCTATAGAGGTGTTATAAAACCTCCTTTTCAAGAAGTTTGTTGAGTCTGTGCAATCCTCACAAGGTGAACTCGATGATGCCTTTCAGCATACGTTTCTGTAATTCTGTGCAGATGAGAGTACAGCAAATAGCTTGAAAAACTTCTCTCTTGAAATGTCATGGAATAAGTTGAACAGCCTTCCTCAGTGGGAAAAATTGCACACCTGTTGGGGCAGGCAAGCTACTCATTAGAGCTTTGCAGGCCACCCAGGGTGTGCAGCCTACAATTTAGAGATCATGGGACTGGAGAATTACCATGATCCTTTCTGAACCTAAAGTCCATTTCTCTGTCATACATATATGCCTGGTTATGAAGATAATCAGGGGAAGAGTATGATTTATAGTAATCAACTTTGTCTTCCTAGTCCTAACTGTGAAGAAACTTTTTCTTTATGTAACTTTGTTCCCAGAAGAGTTCCCTTTAATTCGATGGAAGCATTCTTCAGCATTACAGTACTGAAATAGAGCACAGACCAAAATGCCCTTTCCTGCCTTCAAAAGTGAAAAAGAAACAGAGGAAGGAAACTCAATCATAGAATACCAGGTTGGAAGGGACCTCAAGGATCATCTGGTCCAACTGAACTAAAAAGTTAATGCTTTGGTTTCTTATTAAATTAGAAATGAATTGACAGTTTGATGCTCTAATTGCTAATTATATTTTTAAATATTTTCTCTTATCAAGCTTGACAACTTAACAGAATTTACCAACTGGCAAGTTTCAGGTAGTTTTCATTCCAACCTCTTACATAACAGAACACTGCTCCTACTCATCTCTGAAAAACCTGCCATGCAACGGAAGACTGTGAATTGCTAACGGTAATGATGAAAAATGATTCAAACCAGGACACAGGTAGAAGCTTTTGCAAAAGCAATCTGCATCTTTTCAAGTTGGTCAAGCTAAAGTTGCCTTTTGGAGAAGCAGTTTGTCTTTCACTACAAAGGAAATGAGTACATTAGGTACTCATTGAGTATTGAGATAATGTACCTAATGACAAGTCAAAACGTATGCCGCAATTATATATCGGATAGGGAAAGCTTTATACAAGTTTGCCTAAGTTGCCTTTCCCTTTGCTTCTCTGCCTGTGAGGCGATTCCTAAACTCAGCTGCAGTGTGAAAATGCATGGGCTGTTCTTTGCCAAGTTTTCTGTGTCGTCTAACCCTTGGTTGTTGTCCTATGAGATGTGTTCTTTTTTCAGAACCGGCTTCAAGACTGTGCAGAATAAGCTAATCCTATTTCAAAACTATTTTGAATGCTGTAATTCAATAGTCATATAAGACTCTCTTTCCCTGAAAGAAAATAGTTAGGCATATTTTATGAAGGAAGTGAGAATAAAGGATTAGTTACATGGTGATAGATAGTATAAATCATGTTAAATCATTTCACTCTAGAGGGAAGATATTAGGAAGGAATGTCAATGTTTTAACATTTTACTTCCATATACTTGTTTGTGGCTACTTTCATTCTCTTTTTTTTTTTTTCATTTTTCCCTAATTATGCATCCTTAAAGTGTGATGGTACCTAGAAAAGTGACTAAGCTTGAAAAATTGATTCAAACAGTATCATCAAATGGTTTGGGCTGGAAGGGACCTTAAAGATCATCCTGATCCAACCCTGCTGCCATGGACAGGAACACCTTTCACTGGATCAGGCTGCATATGAAATAAAGAGCTTGTGAGCTACTGGAATCACAGGGAATGACTCCTGAGTTAGTTGGGTTTTTTAAAAATATCCTCAGTCTTACAAGAAATACCCTGAAATTATTTGACCTGTCCATTGTTTTATTCACAGCTTTGTCATCATCTAAAGTGTATGACAATTTAAATTTTAAAAAACACACACCAAATGCCCACTTAGATTCTGCAGGCTGAAAATAAACAGTGGCTTTTGGTGTGGAGTAAGCTGGAGATCTGTTCGTTGCCTGCTGCTTTGATTTAAGGCAGGTTAGAATTGCATTTCTTCTGTAATGTGTAACAGCTGACGTTGTAGACTAAGTGATATACTTTTTGGTCAGTAATAATTATCATGAACCTTGTAAGCAAAAGGAAAGAAAGAATAAGTAAAAATTCCCTAAGAAGTGATTTAGACTCATGCCGGTTGTTATTTACAAGTGTTCTAGATAAAAGGCTTAGTGTTAGTTTGCAGAGGTTCACAGTACTCAAGACTGTAACAACATAAACAGTTTGCATGTTATTATATATGTTATAGAAAAATCTTCTTTCTCAGATCTGATTAAGGACTTTATCTTGAAAAGGATTATGTATAGTATGTTTTAAATTAATATGCTGTGGAATCAGCAGGAGTCATGGTAGTGCATAACTCAAGAATGTGCATAGATCTTCCAAGGACAGAGACGTGCAGATCAAGGAGAAAGTCCTGAAAATTTTCTGAGATTTGATTCAGGGCTAAACTTTGTTGTTAAGAAAATTATTTTAGATGGCCCAGCGTGTACCTAATGTGACAAAACCTCCATAGGATACAACACTCAGCTAATACAAATTAGTGCATTTTATAATTGCACACAGAGCAGATAAACAGAAAGTGATCAACAAATCATTACAAAATGGACTTTAGTTATTTATCATAACAACTGTGTCTGTACTTGTGTATTATAATGATGTGTTTCATATAGGTGTTTGTGGAGGCATTGTATGTTGTGTGGAGCGGTCACTTCCTGAAGTTGTTTTTTGCTGGAAGAACTGGTTTCAGCAAGTTAGAAAGTGTGTGAATTTATTCTGCTTCTTCACCAGAATAAATATGTTTGCTACTGCTGTACAGCTAAGATTGAAGATGTGCCTGGTGAATAAGTAAATTAGCTAGCACTATAAATTGTGAAGTCTTTTGGCTTTTAGAGATATGGGCTTAAGCTTATGGAAGTCTATTTTCTAATTTTTTTTCTAAGATGTAAACAGATCTGCAGGGCAGTCTAGAAGGTTAACTTTAGGTATGCTGAGATCCTAGCAAGTTTTCTCCCTCTCAATTCCTGAGTCATGGGAGCTTGGGAAGCAGCCAGGGATTTTATGAGGCAGCTTAGTGATTTTTAAACATTGCTGTGAGTGAGATCTATCACTGACTTCCGGACAGATATTTACATAAATGAAACAAAAGATATGAGCTTTGTGCTATGGGTGTTTTCCCTTACTTTTGTTCTTTTTGATTTTTTTGCTTTATCCTTTTCATTTGTTTGTTTTAGCTCTTATTTTCTCTTTTGAAAGGATTTTCGCCTATTCTATTTTGTCCTGAAAAGATAAATTTTAAAACCTCAGACAGGAATGAAAAGCTTTTTCAGTTATGCTACCTTTGCACAATAAAACCCTGAATTACATGTCAGGGTTATAATTATTGCTGTACTGTACTGGCAGGTGAGACTGGGTAACCGAAGCCAAGACGAAAAGGTGGCAGAGATAACTATATTAGAGAGATATTTTAAAAGGAAATACACATTAGGGTAAGTTTTAGAGGGCAAAATGGTAATAGAATCATAAAATTATTTGGGTTGGAAAGGACCTTAAAGCCCATCCAGTTCCAACTCCCCTGTCCCACTGGATCAGGGTGATCAAAGCCTCATCCAGCCTGGCCTTGAGCACATCTAATGTGTTTGATTTTAACTTATTGGTGGGTTAGTGTGGGCTGAGGGCCAAGCACCCACCCAGCCTCTCGCTCACTCTCCCTGGCAGCAGGGTAGGGGGAGAAAATAGGCTGAGAGGGAGCATGGCTTGAGATAAAGACCAGTCATTGCTGCAGGTAAAACAGACTCAACTTGGGGAAAAATAACTTCCTTTTTGTCACCTAAAATAGATTTGAGTGGGGAGAAACAAAGACAATCCTGAAAAGAAGCAACTTTCCTCCATGCCCCACCCTAGCTCCACTTCCCTCCCTTGCCTCGGCCCCTCATGAGTGGCACAGGGATGGCCACTCTGCAGCAGTTTCTTTCTGCTGTTCTTTCCTCCTCACACTTCCCCCCTGCTCTGGTGTGGCCTCTCCCCATGGCTACAGTTCTTCAGGAAAAGTCTGGACTAGCCTGGGCTCTTCAGGGAGAGGATATTCCTGTCAGGAGTATCTGCCATGGCATGGACTGCCTGTAGGCAGCACTGGAGCAGGTTTTCCCTGACCTCTCACTGCTTTTGTTAATCCCTCCTCTGTCTGTCCAGCATTTTCTGCCTTGTTTTTAACACATTTTCCCAGAGGTGCCATCAGTGTCATGCTGGGCTTCACTGTATCAGGTCAGCTGTGAAGCCAATGTGAACTTGCTGTGGCCAGTGTGGGGCAGCTCCCACCTCTCCTGACAGAAACCACTACTGCCCTCCAACTGCCTCCCATTTACACCCTGTAAAAAAATACTTTTGTGTCCTTTTGAAGGAGACCTCAACTGGAGCCCTGTGTTCAGTTCTGGAGTCTTCAGCACAAGAAGGACATGGATCTGTTGGAGCGAGTCCAGCGGAGGCCACGGAGATGATCTGAGGGCTGGAGCACCTCCTCTATAAGGACAGAGTGAGAGAGTTGGGATTGTTCAGCCTGGAGATGAGAATGCTCCGGGGAGACCTTAGAGCAGCCTCCCAGTACTGAAAGGGTCTCCAGGAAAGCTGAGGAAGGGCAGGGATAGGACAAGGGGAAATGGTTTTAAGCTGAAAGAGGGTAGATTGAGATGAGATCTTAGGAAGGAATGGCACAGGTTTCCCAAAGAAATTGTGGCTGCCCCATCCCTGGAGGTGTTCAAAGCAAGGCTGGATGGGGCTTTGAGCCCCCTGATCCAGTGGGAGATGTCCCTGCCCATGGCAGGGGGGTTGGAACTGGATGGGCTTAAAGGTCCCTTCTGACCTAAACCATTCTGTGATTCTATAATTCTCACTTCCACAGCACCACAATTACCTAGATAAGGTGGAAAATAACAGATATGCCAAAAGGTGTTGCAAACCAAGGGTTTAATTCCCAAATTTCCCTGTAACTCCCTTTCTGCTCATTAAGTGAAGGGATTTTCATGGCTGGCAGATATCACCTTTCAGTTCATCGTCAGGTAGTAATCGGCTCTTCTATTGATCTGAATTTTTTTGTGTAGTCTTCTGCTTTGTCATAGTTTTGGAGTTTGACCTTGGTTGTAATTAGATTCTTGGAGTTGCAGAGGTGAGGAAGCACTGCTGATCCTCCACATGTAATCCCGCACCTGGGACTGGGCTGGATGGTGGTACTGCCTCAAAAGCTGCTGCCAGCACAGAAGGTCAAAAAATGTGTTTAGATCATGGAATCTGCCTATCATTTGCTGCAGGAACTGTTCCTCATGGCTTGACTAAGTTGTCTTGGATGTCAACAAGGCTGGCTAGTAGCCAGCAAAACTGTGACTGGAATAGTATTTTGGCTTTTATGAATTCTTTAGTTTTTGGGTTTTTTTTACTGCAGTCCAGCAATGTAATGAAGTATTTGAGTGTGGACAATATCACTGTTTTCAGTAGAGCTGTCGGTGTCCTCCTGCTTAGGAACTTACTTGTTCTTATTTGAAGCTCATCTGTAGCCATCCCATAGAATTCAGTGTGTGTCATGTCCTCGTCTTCAAAACTCTGCATTCCAACATACCTAGAAAGCTTGATAACAGAGGAAGAAATACCTGCTATTTCCCAACAGTTTCTGTTGTAAAACTGAGTTTTTCAGCCATTCATGTCACCCAAATGTAACTGCACAGACAAAAAATTCCTGTGCTAGGTATCATGAGTAAGGCTGAATTTTATGTGAGAAGAGGTTAGCTAAAATGTTTCTGTGACCAAGAAAAATGTGTTCATTTTTTAATCCAGGAGGAACTCTGCCGCTCTTGGAGCGAGAAATACAGGAGAAGACATTTCTGATCTGAAAGCAGCTACTGGCATTAATGATAATCCTCTTTGCCAGTATCTGGGAGTGCAAATAAATTTGATCAAATCATGAAGTTCTAAAAATTATGTATCACAAATGAGATTCAGTACAATATGTATTAGAATTTGGCAACTAAATGCTGTCTATATTGATAACATATTTTTCTGTATAACTCCTATTTGTTAAACCATAGAAAACTGGATTTTGCCTTTATTTCTGCCACAGAACAATTGAGTTAGGGTGGACAACACACTTAGAGTACTAAGTTGTTTATGAATCTGCATCCTTCATTCTCAGAGTGCCTAATTTTGAGGCTGTTTATCTTAGCTTATTTTTCAGAACTCCTCCTATTCCTGTAATCTGAGAGTTGTAGGGAAGTACTAAAGAAAACTGAATATGTGGTGATTTTGTGAGATATTTTAGCCACTAAAAAGGATTTTTAAATTATAGAGAGTTTTGTATGCCTTGCTGTCCTGTATCTGTGCAGTTGGGTGTAACTACCTGAGCAGAGGTTTGAGGTGGTGCTTTTATTGCTTTATAATTGTTATTGTCTGTTTTGTGCATTGAGAGGACCAGGGCTCAGTAGGACTCAGAAGGAACCTCAAGACGCCAGCCAGTCTGTTCTCCTAACTTTGGTGGAAGCAGTCTAGCTAGGTAATAAGTGTGCCGAGAACTTTGAGAACGGGTTCATGATGACAGATAGCTATCAGTTCCTGTGTTTCAGAAACCTTATTGCCAGAAAGTTTTCCCTTGCATCTATCAGAGATCTCCCCTGCCTTGGTCCGTTGTAGTGTTTGTATTAAAACAAACACAGTGAAGGTGATGTGGCTTTTTAACCTGAAGGTTGATTTTCTATGTGTAAAATGATCAAATGCAGTAGATGCTGACACTGAAATTGTTTTGCATCTGAAGATATCGTATTTTTACTAATGATTCAATCAAAATAAATGAAAATAATCGATGATTATTTTGAAAGCAAATTACTGGGAGCACTATATATCTACCATGGCAAGTGCCGAATAGGTGAGAATGGCTTATAAGGCTAGAATGAGTTGTGTAAACATGGGTATTTATATACTCAACAGCAGCAAATCTCTGAGAGGTTTTTATTGTTTTTTTTTTCCTTGGCTGATTCTGCCATGATCCCACTTCTGTCCCAAAGGAGGAGGAGGAGAAAACTAATGTTCCTATCACACATGTTCCATTATTGATTTCCATTCCCGTCTATCCAAAGACTTCTGTGCTGGAAATAATTAGACCCTGTGAGCAGAGATGAAGCAAAAATCTGTACAATGCTTGGTTGCCAGAAATGAAGACAAGGGTGCCTAATTAATGTTGCATATAGAACACCTTTTGGATGAATGGGCTTCCCTTTCTCAGAAGCAGCTCAGCAGTGGTTATGTCACAAATTTGCTGTTAATTAAATAGTGTTCACTGTGTGCCTGTAAAAATGGCATGGAGAAAAAAGACATTGGACAGCAGTGTTTCACAAGAGCTCTGCAATTAAAAGAAAAGCCTGTGAAAAATAGACTTGCAGGCTTCATGCTAGTGGCAGGATATTGTCTTTGGGATGAAATTCACTTTATGGATTGTCTCAGAGCTCTCTAGGAAGATCTTATCACTGAAGAAGTTTGACATTTCAAAAGTTGGATTAGAAGTGTGATGGGAGGGTTAAGGACAGCAAAATTGTTCCTGGGATCTGAGGCAGGGTGAACGACAGCACACTCGCATCTGTAGGCAGCTGCAGCCAAGCCAGTGGGTAGCGACTGTTCGGAAAGGTATCTGGGATCTGGAGGAAGCCAGTGGATTAACTCGTCTTTGAGTGAAAGGTGGGCTGAAGGCAATTCAAGTTGCGCTGTGTGACACATCTTGGGAACTAAGAAGGCAGATATTTAGGAAGAACTTTTCTTTTAGAACTAATAGAAAGTCTTCACAATAGGCGTGCACTTAGTAGCAGAGATATATGGAGGGAGGAACTGGAGGGTGTCTGAAACAGCTTAAGAGAAGGATGTAAGCTGTATCCATACGACACTGTTCACTTGTTTGTTTTCTCCAAATAACACAACACTAACTTGTCCCCAATTCAAAAACTCCAGTCTTTCATCTGCATCACAGATAGGTCCGAATTGGTGATTTAGCTCCCTGGAGGAGCACAAGCTGTCAGAGGCTTTGCCATGGGCATCCTCTTCTTCCTCCCTAATCTTCCTGAATCCACTTCTGCTTCTTTTTCCCTTGCTACGTCCAGAGGAACCCAGGACCTTGTTGCCAGCAAGTAAAAGTCACTCCTGCCCTGCTCTCACTCCTGTGCGGTGCACAGCCGGGTGTGTGCCCGTGAGGCAGGTCCTCTCTTTTGGAGAGGAGTATGTGTAGCAGCCCTGATGGGTTTATCTTTATAGCTATAAGTACACTCATTTTTATGGGAAACTGGTTTCCTTTTTTAGCAATCCCCAGAACAGCAACACTATGTGCCAGCTCGTGCTGCAGGAAACAGCAGTGGGATTTTTGGTGTGTGACACGTCTCCAGCAGCAGGGGGATTGGGATGGTTGTTCTCCTCCTGTAATTTGCAGGCCACTGCCATGCCTTCTTTCAGCCTTTAATCAGTTCCTTTTATCTTTAGTCCCTCCTTGCTCTTCTAATGTCTGTTGTGGCCAATCTAACTGATACAATTGATCTCTGTGCATCTCTTGAGAATTTAAATGGCATAATTCCCTCCTGTTTTCTGCCTATAAATGCAAAGCAAGTTTCTCTTCTTTAGGCAAAGATAGAAAACATTTTTCTCTCTATGAAACTAGGAAATGAGTAAAACCCATCTGCTCCTTGGTCAAGCAGATGAATTCATCTGATGAAACTGTAGGAATCTTCCTAGACTGTGCCTTAAACTTCAAGAATAGATTTGTTTGCTGATGAGATCTAGTTGACATAAATATGCTTTTAGCATGGATTTGATAGAGGGAGTTATTTTTCCCAGTAGAGTAGAGCTGTGGTTTTGGTTTACGAATTTTATGAAATAATTTGAGTGCAGGAGAAAGGTACTATTAAAAAAGAGATTTTTATAATAGTGTGCCTTCCAAGACCTCGCTTTTCATCCCATTTGGCTGCTTAGCATCGTCTCTCTCTACTCTCATTCTGTTTTAATAAGCATTTTTCTCTGCAAACTGTCAGCTCTTATGCACAGGTGAAACACACAGGTTATGATTCCTCGCCCCATTGTTGCCTTTTAATTCTGAACTCCACATTTAATCTATTTAAATTATCTACTTCTAGGACTTAAGTCAACTCCTAGATACTTTTTGATGTTCGACAAATAGTAAAGCATTGTAGTAATTTAAATCAAATAACCAAATCCATATGAAATACACTACCTGTCACCTTTGCAACAGATTTATTTTCTACCCTGGATCCATTTTAAGCTGCGCTGCAGTTGCTAAATCAAAAATAAACTGAGTTTTCAGTACGGAGCTGTGATAACTGTATGGTTTCCATTACAGCCCAGTGTGCTACGTAATAAAAAATGAAAACATGTAACATTTTGAGTATAGAATTGAAATGGATTTTCTGACCTAGTCACAGTGAATAGGTGTCAGAGTGATGGCAAAGACTGCAGCTTCTGGACTGTAATTATCATTTGAGTTTCTTGGAGGAAGGTGACTGTAAACCTGTGGGCACAATGGAAAAAATAAAAAGGTCAAGAGTCCTTTTGTCCTTTTTCCCTTTGGCCACCAGAAGCAGGCTGAGAAACCAATGCTTTTGATGTTACTTTGGGTGGAGGGAAAAGTGATTCACACTGGTATGGCTTATTCGTGTGTTACCCTGTGGCATCTCTATAACAAAATAATCTAAGAGAGTATTTAAAAATGTATTTGAGTGTTTTAGTCAACTGGGACTTCAAGAGAGTGTGAAGATGATTTTGGTTTCACAGAAATCAGCCCTGTTTTGTTGTTTTCTTCAGTAGCAGCAGAAACTCATCTACATTCTTACAAGAACACAGAGCATTGCTGTTTTTTGAGTCCATCCAGACTCAGAGTCCCCTGTAGTTGTTGCCCTGAGTTAAATGAATCTCACTGCTGTGTACTTCACACACAGGGCAACTGATACAGAATATAGCCTGCCTTTCTCTTCTGTTGTAGCTTGGTGTTACATCACCCAGAAGACCTCGTAGTCACTGGCAGTGGTGACCGCCTCTGGAAAATGTGGGTTTTACCTGATAGGAACATCATCCTGATAAATGAAGGTGACGCTGCTTGCCTTTCGGACTGCTTCCTGCTTCCTCCTTCCAAGGTTAGTGCAAACAGTCCCCTGAACGAGCACTAATCCCTCCTGGGGAGTACTTGTTTGCTCTTGCTTTGTTCATTGGCCTGCTTTGATGACTTTCTATTCTCAGTCTAACCCTGTGCTCACTGCTGAATTTCCAAACATGTAGATAAGTGTTCCTCTGGCTTTCGATGTGTTGACTTAAGATTGATTGCTTTTAGTATTTTGTACATCTTCAACTTTGTCCAGAGAACGTAAGAAGGAATAATAAGGTTTTTAGGTCTCGCTGTATTAATTTTCACCATGTTCATGCACTAAAACAAAAACAGGTCCATTATTAATAATACAAAAAAAGTTGATTCCTTGTATTAGGCATTTTTTGTCACGTGAGTGATCAAGTTTACCTCAAGAATAAAAATAAGAGCTTTCCTCCTTTCTCTATATACAGATTTGAAGCTGAATTAATTAACTAAAGTGAACATTGAAAATAAGATATAAATATTTGAGTTACGAGGGTCACGGAAATAGGCCAAGCAAGAAGTAGATTTCTTAATCATTCTGTTAAAAAATAGAGTGCCATTTTACTCTCTTTCTCTCCAAAAAAAAGAGAAAGATTTCCATTTGTTAAGACTGACCCTCTACATGTTAAAATCATTTTGCATCACATTTGTGAGGCTGCAGCTGTAATGGAGTTCTTTATTTGTAATGTAATAAAGGTCTGCCAGGCTACTCACCTGAGGTTCTCTTATAAAAAGAGCATTATTAAACCTCCAACCTTCTATTTTCTCTGTATTTGTTTTATGAAGCAATATTAGCTTTTTCTTTCCTGAGAAAGAAAATATCTTATTTAATTTCATAGTTTCTCCTCATTTCTAATGTAAAAAGTTAGCAAATGCACACACAATCCTCTAAACACAAGAAAATCCCCTCCCTCTTTTTAAAAACTAAAGACCCGGGAGTCTTGCTTTCTGGAATGAATTAAACATGCTCTTACTCTTCTTTTGCATCTCTTTCTTCTATGAAACAGGGGCTTATGTTTCACAGTGCTCTCTTCCTCATGTGTATATACTTAGAAATAATATTATATGTTTAAAATAAGAGAATAATATTTGACTTAAATAATTGCCTACAAAACAGGAGGAATTAAGGTTCTGCTTCTTATTTTAAGATGGTAGGAAAATGTTTCTGTTGGTGAATGAGTGGCTGCCCAGAGTTTGCTGGACATCCTAAGTCTCACTTGTAGATAAACAGAATGCTGCCTTACCTCTTACTGCTATGAATATAAACCTCATTGCAGGAGAGAAAGGGAAATACAATTAGAAAAGCATATTATCATTTATAAAGCTGCTGGGCATGCTAATCAGATTTTGATAATGCAATGTTACCATGACACCCACTGACTCAGAGACTCCAAACTATTTTCTCATTAGTCTTTGACCAGAATACAGTCCTTTCAATAGCCTTGCCTATTTCTCATTCAATTATAGAAATTAAAATGAGTTGAGGGTACATCATTATTCTCTTGCAGTATAAATTGACTCCTGCTGAATGCTCTGGAGTGATTCAAAAGCAGTGCTGCTCAAATATTGTCTCCTGTTACTGGATAAAATATATGTAATGTGACAGAATACATTTAGTCATACTTTTTTTTTCTTTTAAAGTAGGGGCATTATATATATCAGGTGTTCTGGAAGCAAAAATAATTAAATAAAAGTGGAAATAATTGTAGAATCAAATATAGACAGCCTCTAGTTTTGTTCCTGTTTTAAAGATTTAAAATAATGTTCATCTGAAGGCTGCAAAGCAAAATATTTTTGTGGCACTGGGCTGTTAAATTGTGATCCAGTATTCTGGGTAGAGCTTCTGAACTTCTACATTCTTGTTGTCTTTTGTTTGATCATTTCTCCTCTGTATTTCTTCTCTCCACCTGTAAAATGCAGTTTAGATCAATCTTCACCTCTGTTCTGAGAAATATCCTATGTGTAACCACAAGATGCGTGTGCGTGCACAGTCACACACACAAGTTCTCTTTCAAACCGTACTTGTACAGCATGAGAATCATCCACACACTGACACTGAATGCACTAATAATTTGAGGAAAAACAAATCTTAGAACTATGATGTGAATTTAACTGATACTCCTGCATACACAAATGACTTGGAATCCCAGAAAGCCATTTTTACATATTCACGGTGTAATATGGCTTGAATGAGGGTCTTTCTTGTGGTTGTGATTGTACGGCCACAGTAAATAGAGGTAAAGTTGCCTATAAAGTTGCAAGTCTTGCTGGTAGCTGTGGAGATTTGTGATCTTCAGGTGAAAGGTGCTGTTGGGTTTATATCTCCTCAGCTTTTCCAAGAGCAATGAGAAAAGGAGGGTTGGTAGTAGGAACTTGTACACAGTGAAAAGGTAAAGGTATGTTTCAGGCTCTGGACCTGGTTAATACCTAATAGTGATGAGGATTGTCACTTGACGCTTTCCTAAAGTATCATAATGTAATTGAGTCTTGGGGACAAAAAACACTGAGTTTCTGAAGAGCTGCTGGATGGAGGGGATTGGAGGAGTCTCATTTTCTCCCTAATGTGCTCTGTTCCATGATTATTGTTGGCTTGAGCCACCTCCTTCACATCTGAGCAAAATTTGCAGACTTGCTGGAATCTGATTTTGTATCAGTTTTTTGCATCTTACCCGGTGTTCTCTGATCTGTACCAAGGGCTTGGTCCCCTGTGTGTTCTCCCTGCATGGCAGTACTGGGCTCCCAGGACAGCAGATAAAGGAGAGCAGGCTGGCTCTGTGTCTGTGAGAAGAGCACAGCATCTTGGTTGTGATGCTTTCTGCAGATCTGAGAGTAGAATTTTGCCTTAAGCTTTTTAAATGAAAGCAAAACTTCAGTTGGGTCCCGTCCTCTACAGAGTGCAGCAGCTGGAAGGAGGGAGGAGAACGGTGTTTCCTTTCAGAAGCTCAGGTGACAACTGGTCAAACTTCAAAAACAAACACTGGTTTTACTCTGTTCTGGCTGAGTAATACTTTGCAGATGAATTTGCTGTTGCGGGCTCCGGACATTGTTGAAGAATTTAGAAATGTTTTTCAACTTATGTTTTATATGTGTGAAGGAGTGAGGGAGTCAGAATCCTGCCACAGCCATCCACACAGACTTCATGTTAAAAACCTGGATAGCACAGGAAGGACATGGACCTGTTGGAGTGGGTCCAGAATAAGCCACCAAAATGATGAAAGGCCTGAAATACTACCCCTGTGAAGAGAGGCTGAGAGAGTTGGGGGTTGTGTAGCTGGGAGAAAAGAAGGCTCTGAGGAGACCTTATTGCGGGTTTTCAATGTTAATATGGGCTTATAAGAAAGATGGGGAGAAATTTTTAGCAGGGCCTATAGCAATAGGACGGTGGGTAATGGTTTTAAACTGAAAGAGGAGTGATTTAGACTGGATATTAGGAAGAAATTTTTTAGATTGAGGGTGGTGAGTCACTGGCACAGGTTTCCCAGAGAGGTGGTAGATGTCACATCCCTGGAAATATTCAAGGTCCGAGCTGAAGATGTCCGTACTCACTGCAGGGGTGTTGGACTGAATGACCTGTAAAAGTCCCTTCCAACCAAACAGTTCTATGATTATATGAAGTCTCTGTGGTTTATTTTTTACAAGACTTTGATTTTTTTTATCATGTCCTCATTTGGGCTTGTGAAGAAGCTATTTGGGATGAATTCCAATGGGAAAAAAAGGATATGCAGTAAAGCCCAGCAGAACAGTAATCCAGAAATGGAAGGAGGGTGTGGAGATAACTCTGAAGACTGATGGGAGAGAGAGGGGTGAAATTCAAGAGTGAAGGCATTCACAGAAAGGAGAGGCAGACCGCACTTCAATACAGCCATGATGAGCTGTTCTCAGGTAACAGGCGGAATCTGACACTGCTCATTGCTCACCTCATCTCAGAGGAGTGCTTGGAGAGGGAGGGAAACGTCGAAGAGCAAAAATCGGATTTGGCAGGTTGGCAAGTACATGTACAATTTCAGAATTTCACAGTGGATGTGCTTTTGCAGTTTGAGAGCCCAAAGTTCTTTGATTATCAAAGTGAATTACAAGCAGGGAGGATGGTGCTTTTTTCATCCCCCACATCTATAGCTCTTGGGCTCCCTGTGGGCTGAACTGGTGAGAAGTGTTCCATGACTGGTAGATGCTGATGTGTCAATCCAACCCAGTCTTCTATATTCTATGTTTGTGTGTGGTAAGAAACATCTACAGGGTACGAAGAGAGTCAAACAGGCAATCCGACACTAAAAATAAACGACTACTTTCTGTTTGGTTGCATATTGCAAATAATATCTTTAAAGTAACCGAAACTGTACATGGCTCATGAAGCCTCAGCAAATGAAAAGCTTGTGATGACATATTGAGTCACTAGATTCTTTAGTCACAATAACAGGATGATTTGAAAAATTCTACTGACAACAAATATATTCTTCCTCGTATTTTAATAATTCCTAATGCCAGGCTTAGATTTATTTCTGTTTCAGTGAGAAGAAACAAGAATTATCTATTATGCCATTTTGTTTAATGTACTGACTTTCAGATATTAATGCTATATTTCTTTGGTGAAACTAGGAAGAATTCCAGGTCAGTTACTGCTGAAACTATGATTCCAGGATTTACAAAATGTTGCCACAAGCTTATGTTTGCTAGTTTTAATTAAATACAGCAGTATTTGTCTGTATGTAAGCTATAATTTAACACTAAGTTGTGTGGTTTGACTGTGCTACTGGAGGCTCTTCCTAATTAGAGACCTGCATGTATACTCTTGAGGCTCTTTGAAAAAATCTGCCAAGGGGAAGATGGGTTTGGAATCAGTGATTTTAAAGTGCTGGGGTTTATTACCACACATGCTTTAGAGCCACTGGCCAGGCAGGGGTCACGGTCGTGGTATGGTAATACCGTACATGTTAACCGACTCAGGACCAAAGGAAGTTCTCTGGGAGGTCAAGGAAGGAACAGGCCTGGGATTTGTCTCCATCAAGGACCCTTTCAAATTCCATAATGGAAGAGTTTCAGCTGTAATGTGCTCAGAAACCTTTCTATTTGTTGTACTCTAGATTGTTTTTCTGGTGGCGTTAAAGAATTACGTATGTTTTCATGGGATTACTGCCCAGCCCGTCTTGTCAACACAGGTCCTGGGCCTCCCAGGTGTTTCACTGTGTAGACTTTGACAAGTTTGTTGTCCTCTTCCAGACAAGCCAGCAGTATGGAGCACGTGCTGCCTGGGTGGCCTGCAGATATGCAACAAGTGCCGCACATCCCAGAGATGTGTTCTGCCCATTCAGGGAGCTACCAGGTTTACTATGGACCACAGAGTTTTCTGTATACAGAAACCCTGGAAAAAGGCTGAGGTAGTTTCATGATCTCTTAAAAGTATCAGTATTCCCTGAAGAATGGAGTACCATTAATTGCATCTTTCAGCCTGGGAGTTAAGGGAGTGAAATAAAGCAGAACCAGCCTTTGTAGGTAAAAATACTGATGGCTTGTGGCCTGTGTACACATGGAGGAGGAAGGAACCTCACTGTCCAGGAGGTTTCACAGGGGTTATTGGTCAGACAAGTGCTGCATTCAAATAGAGTAAGACTGGTCAGACAAGCTGCTGTGTAAATCTGAGAGAGCCAGGGAGGAGGAGGAGTTAAAATGTCAACACTGACCCTTTCTGTCTGACCACTGAGCCAACCTGATTTAGGATCCTCTGTATGAAAGGATCTTGGATATTGCTATTAATATCATAGAATTGTTTGAGTTGGAAGGGACCACAAAGCCCATCCAGTTCCAACTCCCCTTGTCATTGGCAGGGACACCTTCCACTGAACCAGGCTGCTCAAAGCCCCATCCAACCTGGCCTTGAACACCTTCAGGGATGGGGCAGCCACAACTTCTCTGGCAAACCTGTGCCAGGGCCAACCCACCCTCAAAGGAAAACATTTCTTCCCAAGATCTCCTCTCAGTCTCCCCTCTTTCAGCTGAAGAGATCAGAGGTCGCTGTCCATAACCAGTGATCTTCAGAAGATTTTTTTCCAGCACGTTTTTAAGTCGGCATTTATGAGTTCCATATTATACATGCAACAAGGCTGAGACTTAAAAGGCACCAACTCCACTCCACGCATTAACATAAGAAAGACTTGTAAGACTCATGTTCACAAAGGTCACTGTTGGCTATCAGTAGAATAGAACTATTCTGATTTTTGCCTTGAAAATAAAGGCTTTAAGATCTAATTCAAGGTTCAGTGCAAAACCAGATGCTTTTTATCCTTTTATTACTGTTGATAGGTATTAAAAGAAGTGCAGGATAGTCTGCTACAATTTACTTAGGACTTCTTAACAGTGTTTCTGTCATAAAGGCATAATGAGTTAATTGCTCAGAGACTCTTGGATTCTCATATAGTTCGACAAAGCATTCGGTCACCGGATTACATATTAACTTTGAAAATTATTAGAAACTTCTTTTGAGTGGCACTGTTAGTTTTCATTCATCTAACTGTATGTTACACATCATGTTCAGCAGACTAGACATCTGTTAAGATATTTTCTTAAACTGAGCTGATATGGGAAGTTGAAAAAAAAAGAAGTTGCATTCATTTATTCTGCAAAGACAAAACTATTCCAGCAGCCTTTCTGTGAGCAGTATCGACCATGGACTTGGTGTTTTCGTGTATAGCAAAATTTTAATTTCAAAAGTAGCTTTGTTTTATTTCAAAATCTTTGGCAAGCTTTATACTTCTTATACACAAAAACCATCTTTACAGAGCATCATTCTCAGTCCTACAAAGCCTTACTATTTTTACTTTACAAACATGTTTGAGTGGGTGGGCATTAGATTTCCTTTGGGATTCTCAGTCTCATTATTTTTATCAATAAAAAGCCTCTACTGGACAAAGGAATAAATCACATATAAATGAAATATGAGAGATTACATGAGAAGCTCAGCTTTTGCTTAGTCTAATCCAATAGCTTTGGCCAAATGTCTCAATGTCAAAGGCTTTATAAGTATTCCACAGGATCAGCCTGGCAAAGAGGAATCAATAACCAGGTAATGGATTTGATTAAATTTTTTCCCCTTCCACCCACTCCCACAAGCCAAATGTTTCTACCCATACTAATCTCTTCTGGCACGTGTAGCTGGTCGTTACTCTCTGCGGGGTTTGGAGATGTGTGTGTATATATATATATATATATATATACACACACACACACACACATTAAATGCAGTTTATATAATTTCAGAATGCTGGGTTAACTGTTGGAGACTATCTGTTTTAAGAAAAAGCAATATTTGTATCTCATTTTAATTTTTTTTAGAGATCAGTTCTGCAATGTGCTTTTGGAAAATATGGGATGATACTAATATTAACTCTGCTACACATCTAGATCCTTCTGCAGAAGCTGCCTTTTTTTTCTGCTACTCCAGCCATGCTGAAGAGAGTTTTCTTACACAGGTCGGTATGCAGCAGATGTCCAAACTTCTGAAGGTTTTGTTTGTTGCCAAATCATCAGGTGTTTCCTTTAGCCCAGTTTTTCTCATCTTCTGTCTTTGAGATGTCTCTATTGGCAGACCATAGGCCATCTGAAACGGTAATAATTAGACTGTTACCCTTCTTTAAAGCAGTTGTTTTCCATACCAAATGGAAGAAAACAAAATTACTGTTGCATACATTTTGAAGTTGGTCACAGATGCTTTAGTTGCAGAAGTTTGTTTGAACTTTGCATCACTTTTTCTGTTTTTAAATGTATTTTTCAGTGTTTCATATTTTTTTGTTTTTAAATATATTTTTTTGAAAGCTGTTCTAAACTAGGAATGCTTTGCAGGACAAAATGCAATTTCTTTTGTATCAGAAACCCTCAGAGTCTATCATTATATTGATTTTAAAAAGCAAACAGGCTGCAGTTCCATAGTGTGGTTACTGAATAGGCTCCACTTTTCATCCAGGGTGACCATGCTGTAATGTAAAACTACCTTTTGTTTCTATTTCTTAGTTGGTAGAGATACTGACCACTCAAAGTTACAGTGGTTCGCTAATAATGTCTCCAGTACAATAATTCAGCAGCTAGCAGGAGAGAGAAATGCTGATGACAGTTGAGGAGAGGAGAGGGAGGAAACGGGCTGACAGGAGAAGCAGTCCTGCTATTGAGCAATCCAAATGTATATCTGAAATAATTACTGGAAGCAAACACGTAATCAAATGCTACCCTTTGATGAAGCTGCTCTGTAGTTACTTTCACAGGTGGCTTTGTGCGCTTATTGAATTTCAACCAGTAATTGAAATCCTGTTGAAATTTTTGTGTACAACTAATAAATATTAGGAAACCTTTCCCATATTTAAGATTAACCATGACATCTTATTTTGAAGACCAAAGATTTTGTATCACAAGCATTTTGTTGCTTGTGTTGTTATGTATTTTCTGCTCAGATGGAGCATGGCTCAGATTTTTAAAAAGCTCTTATATAGGAGACACTTATTAAAAGGTGACTGGATCTGGTTGTGGTGTTTTAAGTGCTTTGCTGTAGCCTTCAAGGCATTGTTTTAACTGAAACAAAGTAGAGTCTCTTACATTTTAGAAACTTATTATAGGATGCTTACACTGATATTTTTTTCTCTTTTTTTTTTCCTTGTGTGTTGGCAAGGAGTCGCAGTTGTAAACATTGTGGAATGTGTAGCTGCTTCCTTCATCTGTTTATGTGTTTTCTGTATGTTACTTTTTTTTTTGTGTGTGTGTATACATAGTGAGAAACTTCACTGCTTTTTGTCTTGGGCAAGAGATAAAGGAATGTGGCCTCTGAAGTGTAAATCAGTTTCACAGGGTGTTTGTGTGAACGTGCACACACCTGCTTCCAAGCAAGCTACCAAATAACATGTTTTTCCAGAGTTCCCAGAGTTCAGACCGAGAGGCAGTTTGCTTTCAGCAAAATCAAAGGCTGTTCTAGGAAAGCAGTTAAAGTGTAGGTAACAAGGCAAAGAAGAGAGGTGGAAGCAATCTGCTTCAAAGGAATGTTCCTTAGACTTATGAAACACCTAGAGGAACATCCAGGGAACCATCAGTGACACCAACCCCTGATCAGCTTCCTGCACTGGCTGGAGGATTCTTGGTCCCCACCACTCCCTGAGCCAGAAGTGACATCAGGAGCAGCACATCCCTTCAGCATGCTCCCCTCAGAGCTGTTCCTGCTCCAGCACTCGACTGCCGTTGCCGAGTGAGGCCTCATAGCTGCTTTACTCCTAAGGAGGAGATGAGGGGCCAGAGGAAAGGGCTCAGAAATGGCAGCATCTTGGAAAATGGAAACTGTGATAACGTGAAACCTCTTTTCTTTGACTGTCTACTAAAAAGAGTTGTGAATTTGTACAGCTCCAGGTTTGAGGAAGGGTTGCATTTCCCTCACAGAGCAATACTCTTGATTTTACTCATTGTTTGTAATTATGTAATATACTTTATTGGACGATATCTCTGTACTTTTCTATGGAACAAATACATAATTACCAAGGTTTTGTTTCTTCTTGGATGTGAAGAGTCTGGCCAGTCTTAAACACACACATCTTCTCGAATAAAATAGAATCTGTGGCCGCAATTTTTTTGTTACCTCCTCTGCATTCCTTCTCTTCTCCTCTCCTCCTCTCCTTCTTTTGTCCACTGCTTTTACTAATTCGTTTGTTGCCCCTCCATTACAAATATGAAACATCTCTTTAAAGATTCCTTCAAAATGACCCCAGTTTTCATACCCACAATATGAAGCATATGATACAATTGACCTCTTAATGGGAATAAAAAGTTAGCTAGTCTTTGTATGGTATTATTTAAATTATTATTTAGCTATCTTATCTTTATAATATGTCACTTAAATTTTATGCTTGTGTATAAGGTAAATAGTTTTCAAATGTGCTGAATGATTACATAGGAACAATCTCATTATTCTTAAATTATTGCCTTGTGTTCTACACTCTCTTGTTATCTGAATTTTAGACCTGAAAACAGCTAAATTTAATACTGGGAGCATTAAACCAATCTAATCACATTGTTTGGAAAGGAGTTGTGATTATCGATTTCACAAAACAGGTGTCAAGTTTAATTGTTCTCTTTATGACTAAAGTTTACTCAGTTATTCAAATTCAGTCATATTTTGATGTGATGTTTGGACTCAGAAATTAAAGGGAAATTTTCTGATCAGCTGTGTGGGTAATTAGATTTGGTGTTTACTTGAAAGAAAGAAAATGATGTCTATATGATAACCACTTTGATAGAGAAAGGGAGGAGGGATATGCAGTTCAAATTTCTTTATAGAGCACCAATAAAATTCTATACTTCTAAACCTATTAGTTCAGCTTCAGTGAAGCCATGAATATGTTCTGTGAAAGTTTTGCAGAAAATTGTCTGCTCTTCAAGGAGTTTTTAGGTTTCTTTTGCTGTACATCACCCTGATTTTAGTTTCTGCTGGTTCCGGCACATCTGCTGCCTGGGAGTCACCAGAATCAATTTAGTTTTGTGGATTTTCAATTCATTTATTTAGGTTGTGAGAAAAATCTGTTGTTCTATGCGGTGGCTTCAGATTTTGACTAGTTTACATTTTCTTTTAGGTTCATCAGCATCTGTATTTGAGGATGGGGAACTGGAATTACAGAGTGCCAGCTGCCTCCTCCCTTGGTCTGGTCTCAGTTTTGCTGGACTAATCCACATCGCTCTCTCATTCTATTAAGAGTTGTTTTACACGTCACATCTTTCTTAATAGAATCTGTCTCTTTCTGTGCAATTATAATCTCAATGCCTTTAATGTTCTTGTTCGTTATTGTTTTCTTCTGTGCAATAAAGGCAATTGTTTTTTCCCTAAAGTCTGCTGTGAGGGTTCTAGTGAAGTAGCTACGGAGATATCCACATTTGTTAAATGTGCATTAAAATGAGCATTTCCTGAAGTGTAGCTGTTAAAATAACAAACATTAATGTCAGACTTGACTAGAGATTGGCAATTCAGCTGAGGCAATGTCTAAGATATTTGAATAGGAAATGAAACCCAAATATTTAGAATGTTTGCACAACTTGAATTGCACTGTCTATCTTCAAGGTAGGAGGTTACAGTTTTATAAAAGTATCTGTAATAACTGATGTTATTAAAAGAGATTTTTAGAAGGTAAGGAGGCTTTTTTTATAGTATGACTGACTTATTTGGTTACGTTTCTGGTTTGAAATATTTAGGCAGCGGTTCCAGTCCCTGTGTTGCCTGGTGCTGCAGGTCATTGCTATGCCTGTTCCGGTGCCATGTCCAACTGCTGTGCAGGGGATCCTGAGCCTATCCCATTTGGTCTGTATCAACCACTTACTTGCAGCCGCTGCTGCACACTGAGCCCATTCATAGAAGTCAGCTGCCAGGAAACTTCATTTCCATTTGGTTCTGCAGTTCTGCTGATACAATTCTAGCAAGGGGAATGTGTGGCTGAGGAATGCAATGTGAAACCTCATCTGAGGTTCAATGATCTATCTGGGATGAGAGTAGCATTCTGAATTAGGTGGAGGAAAAACTTGATTATCGGTTTGTAACAACTGAAGCCAGGACCTTCCCTTTCATACCAAACTGTTGTTGTCCTTAATTTGTTTCATCTTGCCAAAAATGATCTAACCAGTATAGTTCAGTAGGTGCTGGAATGATGAGTGCTTACTGGTTGGATTTAATTAGTTAATTTAGCTTAAATATACAAGATCATCCTTGCAAGGATTTAAATATATTTCTTTTAGCCCTGGATACTATTTAATTTCATTGTGTACCTATAGCTTTTCCTAATATGTTTATTTTGCATTTAATATGTTTCTTTATTAAACTGTGTGGAATTTATGCCCTAACCCTTGGGCAGTATGCTTTGGGATTGATCAGGATTGATCCATACGAATTTTGTTTTTCCTGGCAAGAATCTTGTTTCAAGGACTAGACCTTATGTTGCTGCTTTCAGTTGTGCGTTACTTCAAAAATCATCAGTAGCATGCGATGTTTTCGTGGTTGAACTAAGGAAATTGCGTCTTTAGTACAAACTCCAGATGTTAAATGGATTGTTATTTATTTGTTGTATTTACATGTTTTCCTTCAAGATGTATTGTTGAAGTAATTTGGATAAATTTGTGTGCAAAACAGTTGCAATGGCACAAGTAGCAGGGAGAGGTGACTCTGAATGAGCATTGGGACTTGCTTGATTGTTGAAGGACGCAGATGTGGAACCGTGTTCTTAGCTTGTTGTAATTTTATTCTTTGCATTTCAGTAATGAAAGTATAAAAGGAAGAATGAACAGAAGGAAAGGATATGTGTCCACACATTAGATCAGCTTTGGAGTTGTTGGGTTGAGAGCTTCAGGTTGTTTTCCCTCCTTTCCTGAGCAATCAGGTGTTAGACTGCATGGCCTCATGAAACAGAGTTCAGTCTCCAGACAAAGCCTTTCTAAGGAAGATTATATTAATTTTGGTGTGCTGCTTTCTCCTGTACCAACCCAGGATACTATTCATGCTTAGCGTTTCCATCCCTCCTCCACTCTCACTTCAAGTTGTTATTGATCCTTGTCTCCATTAACTAATTCTCTGCCTTTGGTTATATTTGTATCCCTGTATCGGCTCAGCTGTATCGTATCGGCTCAGTAAGATCATTAGTTGCCTGAAATACAAACTTGGCTAGTGCCCTGCCCTGTGTGTTTTCTTGGACTTTGCTGTCAAGATCATGACACGGTGTGAGTTAAATATTCTTTCAGGTGTCTGGGAGATGTTCAAATCCTGGTGCAGAACTTTCCATCGACTGTGAAATCTCTGTGCATTCACTGAACTCTCTGCGCATATAAATATACAGCTTAAAAATGATGCTTTGTACAAACATGCAAATGGGATTAATGGCTGTGGTTCATTACTGGCTATTGATTGAGATTAGACATTACTGGACAACTATTTGGGGATGATAATGGATTTGAAATGACTGAGCCACAACTTTGCATTTCAGAGGTACTCTGTCACAGGATTATCATTGTTAATATAGTTCATAAATCTGTTTTGTACATGCAATTCATGTATCTGAACTCCTCCCAAACCACATTTTTTCTATCTTAAACAGCCTTCATTTAAATTTTAGGGTTTGGAGTCATTCCAGGGGAGGAAAAATGACACTCGCTGGATGGGGATGGGTATTGAAATGAAGTGTCACACATTATTAGCACACTATTTAGTGTATGTTATGGATATTGATTGGTACTAAGCATGGTTTTATGTAAGCTAAATACACTAATTTATCTTAAAAATGTAAAAGCGTATAGGGAGAGTTTAACTTCCATTGACATTGTTTATAGATGCCATTTCTGGAAAATATGGTAGCTTTGCAATGTTTATTCATTATATTTAATTTCAGGCAAAATAATTATTCCTCATGAAGGTAATGGAGGAAAAATTACTTGGCAATATCCTAAAGCAAGATCAGACAACTGGACCCAAATCCAGTGTCTGCCCTAAGCATGAGCAGCATTTGTAATTGTCAGAAATCTCACTGACTGGGCTCCTGCAAGCTCCCTGCTTCAAATTGGGATGCCCAAACACTCCTGCTCCTTGGTAAACAGATGTAGGATTTTGGTGTGGGATGCTGGACAGACACTGGCAGAAAGCTTTTAGAATAGACTTTTTTATTTTAGAAGGGGTTGTTTTTTGATTAAAAAAGGTAGTTATTCGTTGGTCTTTAAATCTTGGATAGAGTCCCACATTGTCTAGCACCTACTCTCCTGCAGAGGTACCTTCTGCTATCTCTTATCTCCAAGTATTTTAACTATTTTATCTTTTGTCTTTTCATTTTTATCCCTTCCCTGGCATGCTTCCAAAGCCTCCTAAAAGGTGATTTTGTATGTACTAAAAACTGTCTGCTACCAGGTGCCCAAATTATTTTAAAAATCTCAATTAACTAGTTTTAATTACATGGCATTGAAAGACAGTAAAGTCATTTTTTATCCTCTAAAAAGACCAGCCTGCAGTGAATGGTACCACTCCCAAAATTTTTGTGGGAGTACTAAGCTCATTGTAGCCCACTGATGGATTCGACTGCAGCAGGGCTGACTCTGATTGTAACCTGAATTGGGGCAATCTGCTACCTCGTGGAGAGAGAAAAAAAATCATCATAATGCTCCTGAATGGAGAGCTATAGGCTGTGTTCAGAGTCAACCAAAACTTTGAAATATGGGAATAATTGTGTTCTGAGAGAGAGACAAGCTGGTCAGAGCAGTGGGAAAGGCACCAAGTGGAACAGGATTTCTCTGTGTTTGTGTGTGTGTGTGTTAGATACACCAGCTTCTGTTATCAGTTCAGAAAGGGAAAATCCTTTAAAATATGGAGGACTCGTTAGGTTGAATCTTGTTTATAAATTGGTAGAATTCGTTGTCTGAAAATTCATATATACCATACTGAGACTCTTTTGGTAGTAGTAGCTTGTTATATTTACATTATCACTGATGTAAAATAATCACTTTTCATAGAATCACAGAATGGTTTGGGTTGGAAGGGACCTCAAAGTCTTCCCAGTTCCAACCACTTGCCGTGGGCAGGGATACCTCCCACCGGATCGGGGACTCAGAGCCCCATCCAACTTGGCCTTGAACACCTCCAGGGATGGGACTGCCGCCACTTTCCTGGGCAACCTGTGCCAGGGCCTCCTTACCCTCACTGTGAAGAATTTCTTCCTAATGTCTACCCCTTCCAGTTTAAAGCCATTCCTCCTCATCCTGTCTCTGTAGACCCTTGTAAAAAGCCCCTCCCCAGCTTTCCTGGAGCCCCTTTCAGTACTGGAAGGCTGCTTTAAGGTCTCCCCAGAGCCTTCTCTTCTCCAGGCTGAAGAACCCCAACTCTCTCAACCTGTCCTCACAGCAGAGGTGCTCCAGCCTCTCATCTCCATTGCCTCCTCTGGACCTGTTCTACTGTTCCATATCCTCCTTGTGTTGGGGATTTCAGAACTGGACACAGGACTACAGGTGAGGTCTCACGGGAGCAGAGTAGAGGGGCAGAATCCCCTCCCTCACCCTGCTGGTCACATGAAGACCAGGATATGGTTGGCTTTCTGGTCTGCAAGTGCACATTGCCAGCTCATTTTGAAGTGTAATGTAGCCTCAAGGAAGTTTTAATAAGCAAGGTGAACATTAAAACAAAAGATTACTACATTTATGATGTGTGCTCTCAATGTCTGTCTTACCTATAAGCAGTGACAAGTGGTGCTGTGTCAAAAGGCTGCTTCATTTTTACCCCTTGATGTTGCACCCAGCTGTCAGCCGGATGGAAAGGCAGGGCAAAGCAGTTATTCTGTCTGGGGTCAATACATAAGCATGAAATATGATAAAAAGATCCAGCAATTAGGTGATATAGAATGAAAAATTGCCTGGAGTTTTTACTTGGCGGGCTATGCTTTGACAGTTTTCTGATGATTTCCAGCCAGTAGCCTTGTGTTTCTGCAGGATGGTTGTGTTTTCCCTTTCAGACTAAAAGCCATGTTCTTATGTGCCGTCCACCATCTGGTGGCTGGTGACTGCTGTGCTTCCTGGCTTTGAAACTTCTCCACTAGTTTATAGAATGCCAGTTTATGATTGATTTTGCCTTTTTGAAATGCAATTCTTTTTTTTTTCCCCAGTCAGTTTTGATGATAAATGAGGAAAAGGAAAGGTATTTTCATATTTCTACTTCTGAGTATTCTGGAATTCAGCTTCTGTACAAATGACATTTTATGTCTATTAATAAAATAGGAGTACAGTTGGGCTTAAGATTATTCTGAAGGATGAAACATATTACAATTACGGCATGAGATGTGTCTTAGATGCATAGTCTGTGAGGATAATGAGAGCAACACCCAATATGAACCATAGATATCAAAAAAACTAGGGGTTTTAATAAGAAATGTCACTGTGAATAATTAATGTGACTCCAAGATCCAGTAACAAAAAAGTGAGATTTCAAGTCTGCTTCAAGGTTACAAAATCTATTAGAAACAAAACCTTTGCTACTGAATGTTTTGTGTAAATACAGACTAAGAACACTGGGATGACTGCACATGCCAAGCTCTCTGAGCCGTCATCCTGTCCCCAGCAGGGAGCACTGGGGGATGCTGAGGAGTGGATAAGAAGGGCAAAAGTATTTGTCAGGCTTTGTCTCAGCACCCTCCTGGACCCTGCTTCTTATTTCAAAGGTTCTTGAGCCAGATGCAGTTTCCATGTAACCCTCTTATGAAGAGTTTTTCCTGGTGAGGAAACAATCACCTGTTGTCTTTATAATATTCTTAATGGGAACTTTTAAAATAACCTGCTGACACCAACCTTTTTTAAATTCATCTGGAATTTCGCCTTCTGTCTTGGGTGAAGAGAAAACACAGGGCTATGACAAACACACAGCCCAGCAGAGTGGGACAATAAAAAAGAGTTAAAATAACTGCACAACTGAACTGATGTTTGGTATTTCCATCCCTTACACAGTTTTTAGTATCAAATAGAAAACACAGCTCTCGTAGCCAAAGGTTGGGCCCCATGGTTAGGGTTCTTTCTGGTTCATGGTTCTCATGGTTCATGGTTCTTTCTGAAGTATAACTGTCTAACTGGTTTTAACCTTGTTTCCATGAAGTTTTAAGCTTACAGGGATATATGCTCACATCTTCCCCTGCTGTACTGCTTCTGCACATGTTCCTTACACCCTTTCTCATGCTCTCTTGTCCCTTTCAACCTGCAGGCTAATTCTGACAAAACTTGGAAGATAGAAGTCTAAAGGATCAACCAATTCCTGATATATTTCTTTAATAAAGAGCTGAGATGATTGGGCGAAGAGGCAAAAGACACTTCCATAGACATGCAGGCTTCATTAGTTCTGTTTTCTTGGAATAGCTCAGCGTTTTGAAACATTTCTTTGCTTTATCTTTCCTCTTTGGTCCAGCATTAAATGTCAGCAAAATTAGAAGTGATCTTTAACAGTATATGCAGTTCTTCCCTTGGGCTTTGCTATGCTGAGGGTCCCCCTGCTCTGATATTGCAAATAGCATAGTAGCATTTAGAATTTTACTTTAGAATAATTACATGGATAGAGGTCAATAAGAGGGACATCATTTTTCCAATTAAGCAATTGGAATATTGATTTTAAAGTGTTTTTTAATTGCCATGGTGAAAGACTGTTAATCCCGTAATGTTTTTGACTATGACTAAATTATATTGTTGAGTTGCTGATGGTTATGTCATCTGGTTAGGTTCCAGTCAGATGCTACCTGTTGCTGCCGCTCTTTCAGGACACAAAATGCCACCACTTCAACAGAAACTTTAACAGAAACCCAACCTTATCCTGGGCTGCATCAAAAGCAGCATGGCCAGCAGGACAAGGGAGGGGATTCTGCCCCTCTGCTCTGCTCTTGTGAGACCCCACCTGAAGCCCTGTGACCACTGCTGGAATCCCCAGCATAAGAAGGACATGTAACTGTTGCAATGGGTCCAGAGGAGGGGTACAAAGATGATCTGAGGGCTGGAGCACCTCTGCTATGAGTACAGGCTGAAAGAGTTGGGGTTATTCAGCCTGGAGAAGAGAAGGCTGCAAGGAGACCTTGGAGCAGCCTTCCAGTACTGAAAGGGTCTCCAGGAAAGCTGGGGAGGAGTTCTTTACAAGGGTGTGAAAGGATAAGGGGGAATGGCTTTAAACTGGAAGGGGGAAGATTTGGATGAGACATTAGGAAGAAATTCTTAACGAGGGTTGTGAGGCCCTGGCGCAGGTTGGATGGGGCTTTGAGCACCCTGATCCAGTGGGAGGTGTCCCTTCCCAAAGCAGGGGATTGGAGCTGGATGGGCTTTAAGGTCCCTTCTAATAAAAAATATTCTATGCTCTTGTGAACACAGTTTGGGTTTGTTTTAATGTGTTGCTTTGAGGACTGTTATTTGACAGCACTGTGTGTAAGGCTTTGCTCACCGCCTTTTCATTTAGGCTCTAATTGTCTAAAGAAAGGAGCCGTATTTTTGCCTGCAGAGCATTGCACCACTACATAAATAATACATACAGTAGCCAGTAGCACAGGTGATGCTGTGTTCACTGAATGCCATGTAGAATAGAGTAATGAAATTGTTTTCTGATTTGCAGTACTATCCTTGGCAACTGTTAAAAAAGTATTCCTGCCATTAACACTTAAGATGAAATGTGTTGGATAGAGAAGTCTACCTTGCTGTTACTTACTGAATAATCTGTAGAGCATTATGTTCTCTCTCTCCATTAGTACTCAGAATAAAGCTGCTCAGTGGTTATGAAGAGGTGTTGCTCCCATCAGTGATGCAAGAGGTTGAAAGAGGGATGTTCTGTGTAGATAGATCTAGTGATACAATGGCTTTATAATTTTTTCTTGGTTCATGCAAAATGACAATCCTTGTAAATTTTGAAGGATGAGACCTGTGGACCTGCTTGGCAGCTGATGTTGTGAAGCAGAAATGCTTGCTGGCTCTATGTTCCGCAGCATCCACAGAGATAACCTGAGTAATGACCCTTGATTAACTCAAGGTTCAGATCCAAGCCAGTATTCATATATATTCAAATGAAACTGTGTTGACTGTTGATTTTGTATTTGATATGTTTACAGGGCACTACTATCAGTGTAGCTATTGTCTTTGTTTGAATGGTATTCCAGAAAGGTAATCAGCCACCTAAAATGTTGTAGAATAACTCTGTGCCAAAGGCTTGTGTTAGTGCTGAAAATGGCCCTGAATTTCTGATATGTCAATGGCTCAGAAAGTGTTAATGGAGAGGCATCTTGTAGTGAGAGCAGTGAAGCAAAGAAGGAGGAATGAATGATGAAAGGAAATGCGTGTGTTTAGACTGTTAGAACTTGAGAAGTTGATGCTCCATCAGCTTTTGTGGAATTAACATTTCCAAAGGGTTTTTTCCCACTTTTTTCTGAAGGGGCAGGTTTATTGCATCTATAATGAATACATGATATCGGTTGAAAGGTAGAACTGTTTGCGTATTTAGTATGAAGAAAAAAGCTCTGTCCATAGAGACAGTGCATGGGTTATGAGTGTCGTGGACTCCCCATTGCCTAGAACTTCTGAAAGCTATTTCTGCCCAAATATTTTATTCTAAACTATACAGATGTGTTTCATCCCTTATAGTGCTTTGATCTGATAGCAAGTTGAAACAGAGCCTCCTCAAAACAGACAAAGCAAGACCATGCAAACCCAATTTCTGAAAGATGACAAAGTTATCTGCATGTATATGAACGTGTTTAGAGTGTTTGGACAGAACAAGATAGGGTTTATGTTGTTCTTGTGTCCTAATATTATCTCTGATTCTTTAATTTGTTTGGTAAAAAAAGAATTAAATTAGTTTTTTATCCTCTGAAGTAAACATATAAACACTGCACGGGATTATTTAAAGCTTTCTGTGTTAGTGATCAATCTTATATTCAAAGGGAGTTTATGTATAGAGCTGCTGATAATTAAGTCTGAGCATGTAATGTCATTTTTAATATAAAAATCAGTATGTATTTTGTCTGAAAATCAGTCATAGGTTAGAGGACTGTGTAGGTCTCATGGTCTGATGAACTGGCAGCTGAAATTGTTAAAACCCTCTGGTTTTCCTGGTACATTGTTTTTCTTAGAGTCTCAGAATCATGGAACGGGTTGGGTTGGAAGGGACCTCAAAGCCCATCCACTTCCAACCCCTGCCATGGGCAGGGACACCTCCCACTGGATCAGGGTGCTCAAAGACCCATCCAACCTGGCCTTGAACACCTCCAGGAATGGGACTGCCACGACTTCTCAGAACCACCTGTGCCAGGACCTCCCCACCCTCACAGGAAAACATTTCTTCCTAAGATCTCATCTAAATTGCGCCTCTTTCAGCTTAAATACCCAGGAACAGAGGGACCCGATAACCCAGTTCCTTGCTACACAAGCTCCCTAATATTCCCTGGGCATAAAGAAAGCCCCTCACTTCATTAAAGAAAGAGGAGTTCCATCAGCTGAGGATCTGTAATTATGCATGTATGAACTCAATGCCAGCATTTCTTGGAAGCTTGTAGGAATGATGGCTGTCAGAGCTGTTTCGGCACTGGGGCCTGCACTTTGGGATCAGGAAATCTTCACTGCACACCAGTATTCAAACTCAACACACACATAAGGAGCAAAAAGTGCTGTGTCAAGCCAAGGCAGGCATCTACATCGAAACGCTGTTCTTAGAAAAAAAACTATATCTTTTTAATAGCCGATCAATATTGACCTACTTTTTCTGATTTGCCACATTTTTCTGGTCTTGGGAGATAAAAGGAACAGTCAAAATTCTGAAGTAATGCTTTGTTACCCACAACTGCAACATTTTTTAACTGCATTATTTCTCTGTTCATACAATTATCTGGGGGCAGGGGAGGAATAGAGCAGCCTCCCAGTATTTGAAAGGGGCTCCAGGAAAGCTGCGGAGGGGCTGTTGATCAGGGAGTGCAGGGATAGGATGAGAGGAAACTGGTTTTAGCTGAAAGATGGGAAACAGAGATGAGAACTTAGGGAGAAATATTTTCCTGTGAGGGATGGGAGCCCCTGGAACACGTTTCCCGGGGAAGTGGTGGCTGTCCCATCCCTGGAAGTGTTCAAGGTCAGGTTGGATGGGGCTTTGAGGCCCCTGATCCAATGTGAGGTGTCCCTGCCCATGGCAGGTGGGTGGAACTGGCTGAGACTTCCAGCTCACACCATTCTGTGATTTTTGCCCTTGCTTTCATGGTCTCTCTGTCCCTCAAAACTTTTTCCAGCACAGGCTACTCTTTGTTTTCAGTCTGCACTTGTTTCTCCTTTGATCTGTAAGGAGCGCTAAACCTCATTTGTAACTCTTGCCCCTGACACAGATTGCCAAATTGAATCCATTTGGAACTACCTTCCTGCTTATATCTGTTTTCTGAAAGATTTTCATCGCTTCCTGGATGGTGCATTCTTGAAATTCAAACCAAGGAAACAGTTTTTCATGTAGCATTTTGGGGATTATATATTAAAAAATGCATAGGCAATAAATTTCTTTTTGTGATTCAGAACAGCAGCAGTGCCTACTGCCCTCTGAATCAATTATAGATTTCATCAGTCCCACTTTATATGTGCTTCTAAATTTGTTTTAAAAAAGCTCTTATTTCATAAACGTAGAAGGGTGTGATAATTTGTCTTTTTGCTAATTTTATCTGTCTCCAGAAGTGAGATCTAACTTGAGTTATTGAAAGTACAAGTGCTTCGTTAATAAAAGCATAGTTATTCCTAGGCTTGACAAAATCAGGGTCTCCTCTGAACCCTTACTCAGCCTTCAAGACTTTATGCTTTGATATATGGGGAAAAAAAGTTTCAGAATTATTCCTGTTCACTGTTTAAATTTTTGAGAGATTAATCTCCTCAAGCTTTGTCTTAGGCATGGGAGTGTAACTGCCATAATGAGGATTATAATGATATTTTCACAAAAAAATAGCAATCTAAACCATATGTGTTAAAAATAGTCAAAAGTTTAGGTAGGCAATATTTCATCGTGGCAAGTTCCCCCTTAAGATCTATCAGGTAAACGATGCACATATGTCAAGCTGTCTTAGTAGATACTTTTACAGAAAAATCCAGTGGACTCCTATCAGAAAAAAAGGAAGGAAGAACCTAAAGAAGCTGGACACCCTCCCTCCCAGACCTTTTTTTTTAATGTCCTTTATTTCACACTACAGCAGTGACCTGAATATCTCTGAGTGTATTCTTAGGATGAAGTTTTACAGAAAGTGCTTAAGATCAACACTCGAGCTGTTTTCAGTTCCCAGAGTTTTATATCCAGAGATATGGAAGAAGGTTTTCTACTGCCTCCGACAGCAGATTTTCCATTATTCAAATAAAAGCAGATTCTATTGGATCCTAAAAGCAAGATCTTCTTATTGATGTTGGTGAGATAACAGCAGAAAGTGGTCTGAAAACCCCAGGTTAAAATATTTTTGACCTGTTTTTTTTTGTATATTATCCCTAATATTTTTCCTCTTTCTTTCTTTTTTAGGAAACAAAATAGAAAACCTTCATTATTCCTGATTTAATTGGGGAATGCTGCATTAACTTCTCCCAATATTTTAAAAGAGTTTGAGGTGAAGGGGCTGTAGATCACTTGATCTAACCTTTGTACTGAGAAGGCTGGTAGAAATGACATTAAGCAACAAAATAGCAGGATACATTTGTAATAGTGAAGCACTGGGAGGTGTCAGCATGGCTTTGGAAATTACATCTCAGAAATGTGTTCAAGTTCTCTGAAGGACTTGCTGGGTATCTGGTCAAGGGAGATTTGTAAAGTTGGAATGCTTCAGTTTTCAGTAAATTCTTCTTAAGGTCATTTGACAAAAACTCTCCGAGCAGCAAAAGTGTCCTAAGTCGGTATGATATTTGTCATGTGAATTTAAAACCTGGTGAAATTAAAGCAACAAAATGTGGCTTTCTGAACAAGCTAAAAATTATTTTTTGGGTTGTACAGGGATCTGTGCTGGGACCTAAATTATTAAGATGATCTTGGGAACTGGAACTGAGAATGAGGTGGATGAATTTGCTGATTAATCAGGGCAGTAAAAATGCATGTAAAGAATTGCAGGAAAAGAAATCCAGTTGACAGTGAAGTGGCAGATGAAAGTCAATGCAGGTGAATGAGAAGTAGTGCAGGTGAGAAAAACTGGTCCTAATTATGACAAATAATATTGTATATAAACTACTTGTTAGTAATAAGGAAAGAAATCTTGCAGCCACTATGGTTGGATTTCTCAAAATCTTTGTGTAGTAGTGCTAAAAAAACATCCTACTACTCAAATAAAAGAATATGGAATAAACCAGAGAGCACTACTTGCCACTGTGTGCCTCCAGTTTCTTCAGTTTCAGCTTAAAACGTGCTGAGAAAGGTGGTAAATGTGATGGAATGAGGTCTGTATGAGGAATGAGTCAGTAGAGGAGTGTTCAGCTTTATGGATAAAATATGATACAATAGGGAATCTGTAATATCCCAGTTGGTTTAGAGAAGGTGAATCTGTAGTCAGTATTTACTTTTAATCACAGCAGTAGAATTAGAAGCATCAAATGAAATGAAGTAAGGTATTTAAGATCCCAAAATAGCTTTTCACGCAATATATAATTGAATTTGGGAACTCATTGACACAAGAGATTGTGGGTGCCAAAAGTTTGCATATGTTCAAAAACTAATTAGTCCTGGGAAAAAACCTCCATGGATGAGCTTCTGTCTCAAAGAAATCATGAACCACAGGCTGGGTTTGGGAGACTTTAACAGCAGAGTCACTCTAAATGATTTTCCTTCTTACTAAAAATACTCTACTAGTTGTGGTGTAACACAGCACTGAACCAGGTAGTCTTCTAACCTGAAGCCCTGTGCCCAAGCTTAAATGAAATAGAACTGTGCTAGTTTATATCTGATTATTTGGCCAAAATATCTGATCTAAGCTGTAGTTTTTGTTTATATAAAGACAGGCTTGAGGGAGCTGGGGTTGTTCAGCCTGGAGAAGAGAAGGCTACAGGGAGAACTTAGAGCCGCCTTTCCGTACTGAAAGGGCCTCCAGGAAAGCTGGGGAGGGACTTTTTACAAGGGCCTGGAGTGACAGGATGAGGGGGAAAGGCTTTAAATTGGAAGGGGGAAGATTTAGATCAGACATTGCCCAGAGAAATGGTGGCTGCCCCATCCCTGGAGGTGTTCAAGGCCAGGCTGGATGGGGCTTTGAGACACTGATCCAGTGGGAGGTGTCCCTGCCCATGGCAGGGGATTGGAACTGGATGGTCTTTGAAGTCCCTTTCAACCCAAACTATTCTAGGATTCTAGTGGTTTGGCTTCAGATCTTACTTAAAATTGCCTTTACAGGCCTTCCTTAACAATGGAGGTCAGGATCCACGGAAGTATTCCATATCTTCCTTTAACATAACACGACGTATAAATAAGGTGTAGATAAGGGATACACTCTTTTTCTTCTTCCGGCCCGGTTGGGGAGCAGAAGGTCCCTGTGTTGGTCCTCTGCTGCTGAGGCCTGCAGAAATTTTTTTAACAGGTTGGATTTGGCTGTCCAGCTCTCCACGGGGGAGGTGGTAAGATTTCACTAGTTCCATAGTTTGTTAAAGTTACTGGGTGTTGCGGGTGTGCATGCCTGTTTTGCTTTGATTCTTTTTTGTCCTTTTTCCCATTTCCCTTCTCCTCTTCCCTTTTCTTGGATATCCTCGCTGTATGTAGTTGTTTATATTTAGAAAATATATATATTTAGAGTGATTTTGTTTTTTCTAGTTTTTCTTCTTTAAAAAGGAGAAAGCTTTGGGAAAAGGGGCTTAAACTGACATCACTGACCCCAAGTAATAGTGAATGTGTTGAAGTGATTGTACTGAGTCAGAAGAGACAAAAGTGTGATACGTATATCATCATTTATACGTAGAAAATGGTATGGATTTGGGGAAAAGAAAATATTCTTCCCTGAAGTGTTTTTATTCTATTTTGAAAGCGGTTCCCTGGACTTTAGTTATTTTATTGATAAACTCAAAAATAGGCTACAAAAAGTAAGGATATAATTTTTGGAATGCAATTTTACTTTCCCATGGAAGACAGCTTCCAGTCTCCTTTTCTTCTCTTTTGATAGCATATTTAATTCATGACAGCTTCATCTATGATGTGTTGGAAAACTAAAAAATAAGAATTTACAAATGCTTTTTTTGTTTGTATGCATTTTAATATAGAATTAGTTGTTGCTACTTGAACCTGTTTTTCTAAACAAATTGTTTTGCTGTCTGCTTTGAAAAATCTTCACCTGTATCCTTTGGAGAAATATCTCTAGTTTTCCTTCTTCCCAACAGTGGCATCCAGGTGGTCTCTTTGAGCGGGGATACCACAGTGTGAATATAGGACTTGGCAAAGTGCAGATGCATTCTGGCTTTTGAAGGACTCTCTCACGCCATGTGGAGCTGCTCATGGGTTCATGTGGTGATTTCGTAGCTTCTGCCTCCGTGGACAACACAAGTAAAATGTAGGATGTTAACAGATGTGGAGTTACTGGAGATTCTTTACTAGATTTACTTAATAACCAATGGCAGATGTTTTAGCCCAGTGAAAATGTCTAAAGTTAGTTTGTGAATTTCACTTTAAGAATATGGATAAAATAAAGGAAGTGGCGCAAAAAGCAGACTTCGATGTGATTTACTAGATAAAGCCTTTACTAATAGGAAGCAGGGAAGGTCATAGTTAAAGGTATTGCCAAAAAGAAACCAAACACCTGCTTGCTTTTATCTGGCATCTTTTGTTCTTCTATTCTCTTGTGGGGTTTTCTTTTTTAAGGTCAGAGCTTTGTGGAACTTAAATATATAAATTAAATAAGTAACTGAACCAGAATTTAAGTACATTTTCTACATAGTATTTCTAGCTCATGAGTACCCAGGACAATTCAAATCAAGGTTGGACAAATGGGATTTTATTTTATTCATTGTATATGTTTTGGCAAGGTGACTCCTGAGTGATAAATCAATGTATAGCTCTTCACTTTATTATGCAGGCAAATACATTTTTATGAAGGTTTTACTAGAATACTGGTACATTCCTGCTTACCAATTAATTAGTAGTTCTTCAGCTTTCTTCATTTATATTTGTGGTGACATCTCTTGATTAACTTTTGCCTTAAGGGAATAGAATGGTGTGGTCTCTTCCTTCTAGACCTGAATAATTCAGGAGTAGTGTTACTGACACCATGGTGTTGTGAACAGCCAAACATCATAGCCCACAGGCAAGTCTCCAATCTGCTGGGTGTTTTCCCTGATTCTTTGTTATCAAGTCCTATGGATATTTTCATTTCCTCTTCCTTTGCGTTTGAATTAGGTGGAATTAGGGCAACAAAACTGTTAAAGGGTCTGAAAGTTAAGTCATGAGGAGCGGCTGAGGGAACTGGGGTGGTCTGGCCTGGAGAAGAGGAGCTGCTAAGGGGTCTGTGCAGCTCCCTTGAAAGAAGGTTGTAGGAAGGTGAGTGCTGGTCTCTTCTCCTAAATGACAAGCAATAAGACGAAAGGAAATGGCCTCAAGTTGTGGTAGGGGAGTGTCAGACTGGATAATAGGAAAAATGTCTTTACTGAAAGAGTAGTGAGGCAATGGAAGGGGCTGCCCAGGGCAGTGGTGGAGACTCCAGCCCTGGAGGGGTTCCAAAACAGTGTAGACGTGGCACCTGGGGACGTGGTTTAGTAGGCACGGGGGGTTGGGCTGATGGTTGGACTGGATGAGCTTAGAGGTCTTTTCCAACCTTAATGATTCTGTGATTTTATGATTCTATGAAACCCTCCTTCAAGCTTGTTGGCTGCTGTAGGGAGAAAAGCTTCTCAGGAGAAACAAGAGAGGCATTCTTCTTCCGTTCCTTTTGCCTACATCACTCCTGCTCTGCTGCAATTGCAGTGTGCCCTGCAACTGGAACCTAGAAACCTATTTTAGCAGAGTGCTTAGAGAAGCAGCAGCGTTGAGGGGTTCTGTTGTAAAAGTGAAGCACTTTGCTGATAAGCGTGTGTGAGCAGAGGTTTTTCAAAATGTTGTAATGCAGCCAGATTTTTTTGAGAGCAAGTTAAACTTTTGCCAGTATGAGATTTTCAGTCTTGCTTTCAAATCGTGAATCAAGGAAGCATTAACTAATAAAAACATTGTTTTCCAAATGGGATAAGCAATGTGTCTTGTCATGAATTATTCTGAATTATTTTTTGCTAAGCTGGTAGCAGTTATTTAAACAAAAGATTGAAACAAATATTTAATTTTTATAACATTGTAGACAAAGCAGTTAAGTTTTGGCAAAGTTCAAGACAACTGAGAAGTGGGTTTTATAACAAATTGTCAGCCAGTTCTGGTAACAGATGATGCTTCCAGCATTACTCTCAGTAATAAGAATTCATGGTCAGTGTTTTGTTTTGAAATGAAAACACCAGAAACCTATTGTATTGTTGCCTCTTTTCTTAACCTGCTGTAGGGTTTTAGTACTTTGATTATTCTTCATGGCATATTCATGACCTTTGAGAAATAACACTAAGAATAGCTTTAATTTTATGTCAGAATGGTTTTGAATTTGCATAGACAAAGGTTTTGTTTAGACACTTTAAAATATCTTCTCTACCAAGGAAGCTTTTGTAGTCAGAAGAATCAAAGCAAATCTTCATCACCAACCCACTCAGCTCATTAGCAGCTCTCATTTCTACCTTCAGTGTACCTGATGTGCATTTTGCATTTGAAAATAAGGGAGTGAGGAGCACAGCCATGTGAAAGGCTATTATCAGCATATGTTACTGAAACCTTAAGTTATGTAAAGTTCTCAGAGGCTGAAAGGAGCAGGGTGTGGCACAAAATTTGGCATAGTGTGCTCAAAATATGAGTATTCAGAGAATGAAATAAAACAGCCTCACTTGGAGACCTCACTTCACAGCAAAAGCCTGTGTGTTTGGTTATGTTACATTAGCTAAAATCCAAAAGAGAATTGTGTGGCTCGTCTGTTTGGATGGGTTTATAAGATGTGTGGTGTGAGCACTTAGTCTCAAATGAGTACAGTGGGAAAATGAGATGCTCTTGAAGAACTGCTGTGAAAAGCGATTTGTTGGCAGCAAGAAATTGCTTAAGACATTCTGCCTGAAGATTGAACTCTGTACAAGTCACCCACAGTTGATCTTTATGCCCATGTTGACTAATTCCAGTGAAAATCAACCAACACAGAATGCATGGCAAGATGTTGAAATAAGGGAAAGATATTGACAGACTAACAAGGCTGGTAGTTTCCAGTCTGGATTGTTAATTTGCTGATGCTTATACACAGAAATGCTATACAAAACAACCTGCAGTGTATTTTGGCTTGGCAGTACTAATTGCCAAGCTAATTGGCTGGATCTGGCACTGCTAATCCTACACGTTTCCCAGAGTGTCACCTGTAAATCTGCTGTGTGCCTGGAGTTCTGTGACATGAATGGAGCCAGCTGTGCTAGGTACTGTATAAAAACAACCTCCTTCAGACTTCTGACACTCTGGGTGTGTGCAACAAAATGAGGAGGTGGAGCAGGCTGACTAGAAGGGTTTTCCATGCTTAGAAAATTATTTCTTCCCATCCACACAGAATATGTGCTTATGTAGTTGTCATCCTTCAGCTTCTCACTCTCCAGGTCTCTGCTGGTTGACACAAGCTCTGCACAGAGGACAGAACACAACATAATGTGCTTGTGGTAGAATAATTGGCAATGATCACTCTTATTCTGCTTCATCTCATGATTTATTCTTTCCACTAATAAGGAATTAACATTTTATAAATGAGAGCTGTCTTTCTTCCTTAATGGTACATCTTGGATGGATGCATGCTTTCAAATTGAGTGGTCCTGCAATGCAGCACGTTGTAAGGAAGGGGGAAAAAAAGCAAGGCAAATATAAAAGCTATCAGTGACACCTTTCTAAAAGAGATACTTGTCATCAAATCCTACAAATATAAATACATATAGTCTGGGGAGAGTCTCAATCAGGGAGTGCAGGGATAGGACGAGGCAGAATGGTTTTCAGCTGAAGGAGGGGAGATTGAGATGAGAACTTAGGAAGAAATTTTTTCCTGTGATGGTGGAGAGTCCCTGGCACAGGTTTCCCAGAGAAGGGGTGACTTCCCCATCCCTGGAGGTTTTCAAGGCCAGGTTGGATGGGGCTTTGAGACCCTGATCCAGTGGGAGGTGTCCCTGCCCAAGGCAGGGGGGTTGGAACTGGATAGGCTTTGAGGTCCCTTCCAACCCAAACCATTCTATCATTCTGTAATGGGTGGCCATTTCCTTTCTATTTCCAGATTTCAAAAAGCTGCTTTTATATATTAGAAACATACTTTTTAAATCTATAAACGTAGTTTCTGAAATACCTACAACAGATTTCTTTGTGGTTGAAAACTTGGCATCATAATAATAGGGAGACTGCTGTCTTTTATCACCAAAACCCAAGGTGCAACTTCCACCATCATCAGATCCATTAATTCAGGTCCAAGGAGTATGAGGTGCAACATCTCTTAAATAGGAAAAGGTTGCCAACAAGTTAAAAAAAAAAGTCATTCTTTGCCAATGATAAGAAAATTCAACCTGCTAATGATTTGAATATTGTTTTCTTAGAAGGTGAAACTGCTTCTGATTTTTTTTATTGCAATAGGCTGAGACACAGTCATGGTCCAAGTTACTGAAGGATTTGAGGGAGTCGAAGTTCTGGTGTTGGAACTTGTTGGACTCAATATTATCTCAAAGGTCTTTTCCAAGCAACAATTCTACGATTCTGTGGTTGGACTTTGTGATCTCAAAGGTCTTTTGTAACCAAATGATTCTTTGATTCTTTCTACTGGGAGAATTGGCTGTTTATGTAGGAAATTAAAAGGAAATTGGTGTATGACATTTGGGATGGGAGGAGAAAGTTAACTAATGTACCTGCTATGGCTAAGAAAAGAAAAAAAACCCAAACCAGCAAAACACAGGCACATCTGCCTTCTTCAAGTTGATACCATTTTCTTCATGATTGTAGGAAGCAATCTGAACATGGAGTGGGGGAAGAAAGGAAGATGCTTATAATCCGTGAAGAGGTTTTTATTCAGCAGCGCAGCTCAGATTGAAAATATATAGTCTGCCATGCTAATAGCTTGGCAAACAGTTCCAGGATTGTTTTCTCAGACCATAAATTCAGGACTGTCAAAGTCATTTTGGCAGGATTAATTTCAATTATCTGACTGTAAATATCGTCAGGGATTTACAGCCTGATCTCTGATATGCAAATCAACCCGAACATCATATATCTCATGTATACACAGGCAGTTGTTTAGTTTTGCAAACATATGCTGCAGACTTCATGTTAAACGCAAACATTGTTGTTTATGCTTCAAGCTTAAGAAATTATTTTCACCGAAGTCAGAACATTCAGCATTTTTTTCTCCAGTTTATCCATTATATATTCGACCAGTTCTATTTTTCACTGGTTTCCTTCAGTATTGCAAAATATGGTGGAAATGGGCCACAGAGAAATGCAGTTCGCTTCTGTCCTGCAGCAGACCTCAGGATAAATAGATGTCTGCAAATTGGAGCCACTGCAGCCATTTGCTGGTATTAATCCATCACTTATTTGTGTTTCTTTTCATTTGACACAGTAACTTTAGATTCACTCCCTGAAACTTCTCCCTTAATTAACTTTACATTTTTTTAGAATTTAAAAATCAAATTGTTTACATCAATCCTCAGCCATTACCAGCAACCTTTGGTGCATTTATTTGGGTGCAAATCAAAAGAGTAACTAATCTGTCATGATCAACTATCGTCATTAACTGTCATGGTTATCTATCCTGTATGACTACTCATATAGCATCTTTTTACTAAGGTACTCATCTATTCTTTTACTTATTTCCAAATATGCACAAAAATAATTGTTGACACTTTTTTAACTGGCAATTTTCAGTCTTTACCTGGTGTCAAGTGTATATGGCATAAATTAATTCCTAGTTTATTTGAATAATTCGCTCTTTTGTTCTCAAGCCTACGTTAAGGTTCTTAGCTTCTGTTATAGCTGCTCTGCACTTGATAACTGTGGATTCATTTTGGAGAAATGAATCAGGGATGTACTTTACTTAATTAGAAGCACCTCATCAACTATGGCTTTCCTTGGAATGACACGTAGCAATGATGATACTGCACGTTTTTTAGTATTAACACACCTTGACAATGTATAATACAAGGCACAATTAAGTTGATTTTAAACTGCTGTTATATTTTTGGTTGTTTTTTTTTTGCTTGAGTCCCAATAAAGAAATTAACGTTGCTGAAATTGCCACGTTAACTCATCAGACTAATTAGAGTCATAGAATCGTTTGGTTTGAGTTTAAGTCCATCCATACCTGAGCACTCTGGTACCATCAGAGCTATGTGAGTTTAGCCTAACTTCTCCTGGCATCTTTTACATTCAGAATCTATTTCTTTTTCTTCCTTTTCCCTTAGGCAATAGACAGCTTTTATATGAAATATTTACTGTCAAATTTGTAGTTATTTTCACCACACCAAATGCTTCTGTATCAGGACTCTAAAATCTCCTTTTCATAAAGATTGTTTAGTTTCAAAATGGAGCCATGCTTTCATATTTTGAATCAGAACGAGGTCGTGTAACCAGTCCCTGTCAAAATACCTCTTTACAGATGACATTATCTGAGTCTCTTTTCAGTGGGACAGAAGCCATGGGCTGTTCTGGCCAGATACCATATTTAATTGATTCCAGTAAAAGTGAAGCTAATCTGTTTTCAGGGAAGACAAACGTCCTCCAGGAAATGAGAAGGAAAGTAGAAGAACTCAGAGGAACCGTGGAAGGACCATCTTTAGGTAGTTTGTGACGTGTGTCCTGGCAGCACATCAGGAAAGGCTTGCCATTTCGATGAAAGAGAATTCCCCTTGGAATCCTCTGAGGAGTGTTAGAGAATCAACCTCCTATTAATCCCTCAAATCAAAATGAGACCAAAGCCCAAGTCTCCAAATTTATAATTATGCTAGAGTTCCATAACACATTTTTCAGGACCAAAAAAATTCTAAAACCTAGTTGTTAGAATTCTCAAAGAGCCAATTGTAAAAATCATACTGAAGATGTGAATTATCAGGGGAAAAGTGATATCCAAAGCATATCTCTTCAGTTAAGGCAAAAATATGGCTTAATCTTTGTAATACTGGAAAAGATGAGTCTCGAAGTACAAAATTCAATCAAGAAATGTAGTTTGAACTCCGTATTGTATAATTATTTAAATCATATTACAGACTTAGTTGAAGGCAATAGGCTTTAATAATGAGAAGTGTTTAATGTGGGCACATGTTTGCAAGTCCAAAAAAAAGATGAGTCTTGCCTAATTCCCATGGGATGCCTAAACTGGGCAAGCAACATAATTATATCCATTTGGTGAAATGCAGCAAAGCGGTAGATAGAGTTCTTGACTCAAGGCCATATAGTCAGTTATTACTGAAGCCATTGTTAAAAACCTGCCTTTCCATTGCACTTAAAAATGTCAAACTTAATTGTAATCAAACTTTCCTAAAGGGGGAGAAGACAGAAAATCAGAATTGGATTTATTTTTTTTTATAGGTTCGTTAGAAACATATGTGGAACAGCTGCCCAGGAAAGTGGTGGAGTCACCCTCCCTGGAGGTATCTAAAAGATGTGTGGTTGTGGTGCTCAGGGACACGGTTCAGTGATGGAGTTGGCAGCGTTAGGTTTGCAACTGGACTCGATGTTCTTAAAGGTCTTGTCCAACCTAAATGATTCTGTGTTAATGCTGATTCTATGTTTATATGTATTATTTTTCGGTCATTTAAAGGATGCAGTGATGAAGCAGTGCAGACTTGGTTACAGTTGCGCAGCAACATTCAAAGCAGACATATACTTAGGGAAATTAAGAGCATTTTCTGTTAGTGATATCACAAAGACTGACATAAGCTAATCACCATTTGGGACACAGTAGAAATGTGTCTCCATGGAATTACACTGTTAAACATGAAAGGTATTGTGCAGCATCCACTGAAATGTTTGTACTGGTGGCAGTTGGCTGCAGGTCTGGATAAATTAATGTTGTCTGTGAATTTTGCTGGAGTTGTCTATGGCAATTTAGCTCGTACATAAGAAGCATGTTTGAATTTTTTAGTAGTTAAAACGGCAATGTATTGTTTTTAAATGCCAAATATATTTTGAATTGTTTTCTAAAGTATTGAAAAGAGACATTTAAGAGCTTTGTTTTCTCCTACTGATTTTAAAATGTAAAGCACTGTTTCTTATCAAGGGAGAGGGCAAAAAAACCAAGTTATTACTTTATTTTTTAAACTAGGGTGTGGTGAAAGGAGCTGCTTTCTGAAATGTCTCTGCAAGTATTTCTAATAGGCTTATTTGAACTCTACAATCAGTTACCTATATAAAAGTTCCATCTTCTTTTATGGATAGATATCAGAGAACATTGTACTTCATTTGCAGGAAGGCTGTATCCTTTTCTTATCTCAACGATTTCCTTGCTTCCCTTGTTTCAGTATCCAATCAGCTTGAAAAAACTTATTAGATGGAATTGGGGTTTTTTTTTTATGTTCCGGTTACCCTCTCTCAGCCCAAGGATGAACAAATTTCCTGAATTACATATAGTTGGCTCAGAGATTTTTGATGGAAAGCAGAATTTGTGTTTGCTCGAACTGCTAAGGTCTTCTGTAAGCTGGACACCTTTCTGCTTGGTTTACCTTACTTTTCAAAATTCCTCCTGTCTTCCCTGAGAGTTGGTTCAAGAGCAGAATGATTTCTGAGGGTAATATCTATGCTTCCTTTCATCAAATCCTACCCAAACCAGCTGGCAAGTCCAGCAAACAGTCTACCTCGATTGTGTAACTGCAGCAGGCTCGATGGTTTATTTTCTCTCTCTTACAACATGCAAGTTGAATTCCTTGTCTTATTTGCAAATATGCAGGTGTTATAACTATGGCTTCTGCAAAATATTGTTCAGATCTCGACAGAGTGTTTCCACTGTCAACGTTCAGTATTCAAATGCAAAGGATCAGCACTGCAGACATTCAGCACATTTTAAGTCACGGTTTAGTTTTTCACTATGTATCCAGGCTCATTATCCGGTTGTTTTCTTTCTCTTTTGTGTTACATTCTACTCATTCCTGGCAGTCTTGTCTTCACTCAACCTGTTTTCCTAGAAATAGTTTCTTACAGTATCTCAACCAAAGCAAAAATGAATTGTACCAACAGAGAGTAATTCCTACAGCACTGAAAGCTGTCAAGTGTTATTACAGAACTCAGCGAAGACAGCAGCTCATTAAAATGATGTATTTCAATCATCACAAGGATATCCTGTCAGTACCAGATAGAGCACATATTACACGTATGGCCTGTGATACACGTTGAGGTGGAGTCCTGATACCCCGAATCACAGCGTGCCACAACACGAGTCAGTGTAGATTCTTTCCCTGCTTGTACCTCCAGGGAATTAATGAGCACAGAAATACATCTTGCTATTCATTAAGCAGCAGTGCTTTGGTAGGCGAAGACACTTGAATGCTCAACTATTTTTAGCCACTAATGTCTTCTAGTTTGAAATTTGAGGAGTTGGCCATTTGATTTCAAGACAAAAATCTGCTGTAATGGATACGTAGAAATTCTTGTTGTTTGAATTCTTGTCCTCTGCCTCCTGGCAGTCTTCAGAGATATCTGTCTGTGGTTTGAGGTTTGTTTTTATTTTTTTCAGTTCTCCCCTCTTTTTTTAAGGGTTCAGGTTTTACACAAAATCCTGCATCTCCAGGTTATTTTCTCTCCCAAGTGCTGGGACTGTAGTTGTCTACCATGTGTCTACTGTTAAAGCAAACTCCATTCAGCTTTGATTAGCTTTGGCCCCAATATGAACACAAGTCACATCTCAATCCTTAAACAATGACTTCTTACATACAAAAAGGGTCTCCTGGGTCTTTTCTTGAAGTTGAAAGACATTGAATTGTATTTGTACCTTCTTAAAAGGAGTATGGAATGAATATTGTTTTCAGCACAACTGTGGTTTCTTTTCTCAGTGACAGTTTTCAAAATCCTTGGAGCTCATTTCTCTCCTAAAGCTTATATTTCCCTAAGTGTAAGAGCACATACATATAATACAACCCATTCTTATCATGTGTGGATTTTTCTTTGGGCCAGATCTCCGAATCTTCAGAGTAGACTTTGAAAGCTATAAAGCTTATACCCACATGACACAAGGGGTTAAGTCTTTGAACTGATTACGCAGCCTGTCTGATACTTTTCATGAAAATAAGGGAGGGTTTTTTGCCTTAATGGAGGTGAAAATTGGGATGAAGAAAACAAAAATACTAGCAGCTTCTCTCCTGCAATTTCAATAATCAGAGCAAGTTTTCTGATGTGAATTGAGACACAACATCACACAAAAATCTCGTTCTAGGCTGACCAATATCTTTCCCAGCTAGGAGCACTTTGCTATCTGAAAACCAATTTTTATGCATCTGTTTACTGAACTCTGAGACTGTGAAGGCATGTGTATCTGTGTGGAGCCTATTAAATATGTATTGAAATTATCCAGATGATACAAAACCCAATGAATTCCTTTATATTTTAGTATCTCCTTCAAATATATTCCTGTCACCAGAACAAAAATTCTAAATAATAGAGTCTTAATATTGAGACTGCAGTAAAATGTCAACAAAATTTGTGAATTATTTAATACAGAGCAGAAAGCCATGGATTGTTTCTGTTGCATAGAGGGCACGCCAGTTAGCAGCACAGTGTGAACATAGTTGGAGTTATACCCCTGTCTCTCCTCAGAAGTTATCCCTCTCATCTACAAAAAAAAATACTACACATGATCTTCTGCAGTTATGTTCTGCTGATTAAAAAACCCTTCTCATCAATTCTTTTCATATCGGGTTTTGTTTCATAGTAATATAGGTCTGAGGTCCCTTTGTTTGGAAGGTTAAGATGAATAGAAAGACTTGAGTACACAGAATGAAATGCGGAGTGTGAAGTAAGCAGCTGGCACTGCAGGTGGACAGAAACCTAACTGTAAGCGCGTCAGCGTTTTAAGTAACCTTTGTTAGTTTATCACTAATGGCTTGGAAATACTTTCATTGCATATTCAGCAGCACAAACTAAGCTTTCTTATGTGCAACTGAAGATTTTAGTACTGACTTACTGGAGATATCTTCACCAACAGGATAGGCGTCACAGCTTCTAGAAGAACAATACCAGTATTAAAGTCTTGGCAAGTACCTATCTGTTAGTTATCAAATACCCTAGCTGGGCTTTTGGGACCAGAATTTGAGATCCTGATCACTGAGCTTCTCTTCAGTATGCTTTTAGAGGTACTGATACGAGGAACTACTTTGTGTGCCTATACATGAAAAGGGACCACCAGTGTTTGCATTTTCAAATTGAGGTGTTTGCATCACCTCAATAGGAGATATCCTACCTCCCCTTACTCTGAAGTGTCCAGTTCTCAGAGAAGTTGCTACATTATTAAGTCTTATGGTGTTAAGCTTTGGAAACTTGCACACTCTAAGGATGGGAAGTAAGAGTTAACCACCTTGTAGGTACAATCTGGTTGCAACAGGCACCACAGCAGGGTCGTCCCACGCCGTGGACACCACGTGGCGACAGATGATGGAAAAAATGGTGACGGAAAGAACTGCAAGACTGAAGCTTAGATCAGCAGCATTGCCATCATTCTGAACCCATATGGAACAACTGAGCAGCTAAATCCTCATCACTAAAATCTCACACCACAGCTGGCAACCTCAGCAGAGAGCTGAACAACTGGTGTATGTAAGGCAGGATGCAGTGCAGAAAGCCCTTTTAAACAGCCCTCTCCTTACACGATCTCGAAGCCTTCAATCAGATGCCTTTTGCACGACTGCGAAAACGCAGATGTCACTGCCCCAACTTCTCGGGGATTTACTCTGCTCTTTCTTTGAACTCACAGATGGATTGAGGCAAGATCTAAAAGTCTGTGGGGTAGACCATGAGGTGATTGTCCCGCTCTGCTCCGCAATGGTGAGACCCCATCTTGAGTATTGTGTGCAGTTTGGGCACCGTAGGATAAAGAGGATCTAAAGCTACAGGAGCGTGTCCAGAGGAGACCATGAAGTTGTTGAAGGGTCTGGAGGGGAAGCCGTGTGATGAGCGGCTGAAGTCACTTGGTCTGTTCAGCCTGGAGGAGAGCGAGGGGAGACCTCACAGCCATCTATTGCTTCTTCGCCAGGGGAGGAGGAGGAGGAGCAGGTGCTGAGCTCTTCTCTCTGGTGACCAATGACAGGACCTGAGGGAATGGCAGGAAGATGTGCCAGGGGAGGGTTAGGATGGACATCAGGAAAAGGTTCTTCCCCAGAGGCTGGTGGAGCACTGGGACAGCTCCTCAGGGAAGCAGTCACAGCACTAAGCCTGACAATATCCCAGAAGCATTTGGACAATGTCCTCAGACCCACGGTGTGAATGTTGGGGTTGTCCTGTGCAGAGACAGGAGTTGGACTGGATGGTCCTTGTTTGTCCCTTCCAACTCAGGGCATTCTGTCATTCTATGATTGAATTAGCTGTCCCAAAATGTTCTGATTTTATAGTCGGTGGATGCCAGATTCTTCTCGGAAGGACTCAGCAATACAGTGCTCAAATGTGTTTTGGTCGAATCTGTCTATATTGAAAATGGCCGATGTTTTCATTCATGCTTAAAAGTGATTAATTTGCTGATGAAATCTAAGAATTTTGAATTACTTACTAAATAAGGAAAGGACTTTCTCCCCCTGAGAAGGGGATGTATGTTCAGACCTATAGAAAGAGGAAACTAAACCAGGACTCATATTTTGTGCAAGCGTTTCAAGCTAACCTTTCCCTCCAGCTATTGACAGAGGGAAATGCATCCCTTTTCCAGCTCTGTTTGGGGGAATATGGTGTGTAATATAAAAATGGGTTTGTAAGAAGAAAGCAGCAAACCAGAGTGGTGAGAGGTGGGCTTGGGAATGTAGCACTTCATCATAGAATCATAGAACGCTTTGGATTGGAAGGGACCTTTATAGGTCATCTGGTCCACACCCCTCCCCACCCTGCAGGAGCAAGGACATCTCCCACTGGATCAGGTTGCTCAGAGCCCCATCCAACCTGGCCTTGAATGTTTCCAGAGATGGGGCCATGACTGCATCCCTGGGCAACCTATGCCAGTGTTTCACCACCAATATACTCTGTGTTTGTGTTGTTTTCCTGCTGAAAACACAGAGCCAGTCCCATTCGTTGCTGTGATGATCTGAATAAAAATGCTAGCACCTGTAGCTTTGATCAGTAGGCCAGGCTTTTTATTCCTTACCCCAGCAGCTGCTTATTAGAGAACCTAGAATGATATTGGTTTTGTTGTGGCTCCGTGTCTAAGAGCACAGCAAATCCATTATTCATATCTTCCCAAGTTCACAAAGCCATTGAACAGTGCTGCATATCTCCTTAAAGCTGCCACCCACTCAAATCCATTTTATTTGGACAAATAAAGAAACTCTGCGCTGAAGAAAACCAATTTGAAAACAAACTGAAATTCATTTTCCTCACTTAAATATTAAAGTGCTTATATTTATTGCATTCCAGCCATGTTGTGCTGTTTTCAAAAAGAATTTACTCATTAGGTCTAAAGGAATTTCAGTAAATTTAAAATATGGAAGAGAATAAACCAACATATGATGAGAGTAACTTTTTTTATGTAGTGAATCTGCACCCTGTAGATTAAACCCATCCATTAATATTCTGTGTAACTGCATATAATTTACAATACCGTGGTACTGGCCCAGGCTCTCATGGTTCTCTTCACTATTGCAACTGACTGTTCTTTTTTTTTTGGAATAAAACAGTTTTCTATTTGAAAAATGAGAAGAATTTAAAAGTTCTTGTATTGCAATATAGCAGTGAATAAAGGGGGACCTTTAGCATTCACTTGTCCTTGCATTTCTGAGTTTGAGAGTGTAGGATTTTTCTGTATCTGACTCTTTGATGAAGGTGCTTTCTCTTTCAGAAAGCAGTAAGGCAGCTTCTGGTAGAATCATTCATGGTGTGTGTGTAGTTTTGGTGCCGAATGCATTTGTATGCAGTGTTCAGAGAGCACAGCTTACAGAAGTCCTTTTACGTGTGCATTGAACACTGTAAGTTACCCGTATTCCTTCTGTGAGTCTTCCTAAGGGCTGGGATTAAGATATAGAGATGTCAAATTAATCGCGTATACAAAAATAAATTAAGAAGCTGGTGAAATTAAATTATGAAGTACTGGTACTACTTTCTCTATCCCGCATGGAATATCATTGCTATACAGCTAGACCAGCAAATGGATTCTAAAGTTAATGAATGCTGAAGTTTTTGGTTGGTTGAGTTTGGGGTTTTTTTGAGGGCGGGGGTTGTTGGATTTTCTTTTTGAGTACTGATAGCTGAATAATTCAATTTTATGAAAGCTGTGTGGATGTAGTTGAGTTCTCTTCATTTATTCTGCTGCTCTCTTATCTAATTCTTGATTCATTTTTTCCCTATTCTCAGTAGTTTTACAACAGTTGGTAATTTTTGGAAGGCAGGCAAGAATTTTGTTTTAGAAACAGTGAAGACCTAGGTCATCCTTCATGCAGTTTAATGTTGTTTCTTAGCAAACAGAAGCTCTGAGATAGTCACTTCTTGTTCTTCATCGACTCAAGTCTCCCTGTGAGTTTTTGCCCAAGATTGGTGGAGTCACCTCACAAAGTTCTCACCTAAACAGATGTTAGAGGGTGGGCACAAAGAGATGGATCTTTAAAAAGTGCCTGGAGGGTTGATTGAAAATCTGTTGGAGCAGGCACGTTGTCACTTTTCAAAATCCCATTAATGGTCTGATTGATTATTTAGGCACACAAAAGCTATGCATCTGAGACTCTGCATTGTCAGGGAGTTTTGGAAATCTCATCCTAAATGTACAATGTACTAGAGAATGTAGTATGATAGATCTCTACAGGATGAATTCAGAGTAGGTTCTGGCAGGGTATTTCAGACTTCGGTGCTACAGGAGTAGCATTTTTTTAAAAATTACAGACTTAAAATCCTATAAAAGCAATTAGTTATTATATTAGTGACTTTTCAGAAGAAATAGATCAGATCAGCCTCACAGCCAGCATTCAACAGAAAATGTGCATTCCAGTATAGCACAGTAAGTTTGTATGGTCTTCTGGTGTAAAGATATTTCAAATCTTACTTTTCATTGTTACATTTCTCATTTTATGCTTTGTGTGTGACCAGTCAGTAGTAGTGCATATAATGCCATATTCTTTATCTATTAAGATAATCAAGTAAAGTAGAAGAGTGAATAAAAGATGAGAAGGGAAAGACTGGAAGAAAGGACAAAGAAATTCTTCAGGGTGCTTGAAATGCACTGCAAAGGAGACCTGAATATTGAGTTTAGATGGCTCAACTTTTCCTTATATCCTGTTTAAATAGAACACTTCTAACATAAGCATTAATACACACACACACACAAAATTGGATCACTTGGCAGTGATCCATCAAAATACATGTATGCTGTTATCTTTCCCATTCAACAGCAGTAAGTTCTTGGATTAATTAAGAGACGTCTGCATTGAGTTGTTCAGAATTAGCCAGAAAAGGGAGATATTTTACCTGTGAAGTTTTTGTATTAAAAGAAAAGGGTAAAAATAATAAAAACATGGCAGCTTCCATATTGACTATGAAAACAGAAGATCAGCTCAGTGCTGATGTCAGCTGATATGATAATGCAGGGTAACCCCTGTCACCAGGGAGCCAGGCTTTGCTTATTCGGCTGCAGAACTGCTGAGCAGAAAACAAACTTGTACTAGTTCTGCAGTGTTTAATGTTGACTTAAATGGTTTATATCTATTTTATTATTACTGAGGTTGTGCTTATCTAATTATACAGTACCCATAGGCCTTCAGGGAGTCGGAGATAATTGTTTAATAAAATAAGGCTCTCTTTTTCAATGAATAATTTCTGATGCTCCTGTCTGTGGCTGTCTAACTAAAAAATCCGTTAAGGAACCTTGATTTGCAGAAAGTGCAGAGCAAGAGTTAGAATTAAAAAGTAATATAAGCATCACTGTGTACCTTTCTGAACCTGAATGCGCCTCACCCCAGGATAGACCAGTAACTCTGGGATAGACTATTATGCTTTCTGTACAGTGCAAGGGACCTGGCATCTCAGAGGAAGAGAAAATTGCATCCTGCTCCTGTCCTAAGGTTTAAAGTGGTATTTTATTCAATAGTTATGAAATACAAGAGCTGATCTTGCAGGGGGACCACTTCAGATCTTGTCACTCTCAGTGTTGGCACCGTTGGTCTGCAGGAGTTTTTTTTTTATTCAGCTTGACTGAATTTATTTTCTGCACAGTCAGCCTTGATGAAAAAGTTCGACAGCTATAGCCATGAATAGGTGGTTTCATACATGTGTGTTGACTTTCCTCAGGCAAAAGGGAGGACTAAACAGGGGGTTTTAAATATGATGGAGAAATCTAGGGTGTGCGCTCCTGCATAGCAGTCAGAGTGGGTACCAGTGCTGTTTACGTGGGCTGCAGATCCCTTAGGAATGTTTTACCGATGCCTGCTGAGTTCCTTTGAGTAGTTTTAACAAATCTATTGTTTCTGACAGCACAGCATTCAGGTAGATCACAAATTGTTAAATATTGTTAGGTTAAAAGTACTTCAGACCATTCCCAGGTATCAGTCTTCTACCAATATTTACAAGCAAGACCAAGGGTCTGTGTATGACAAAATGGTCCTTGAAAAGAGTGCTTATTAAGATCTAGATTTTGGATATAAATGCCTAAATCTGTTCCTGTCCTGTGGGGATTTTTTTTGCCTGATTCAAACCTCAGGAAAATATGGCCCTTTTCAAATGCAACATGATCGAAAGTTGAGGCACATAACACAGCATCTCAATTCTGGGAAATCTGGATGGCAAGTAAGGTGCTTCTGTTCGAACTGAAGTAGCCAAAATCAATTACCAATGTTGATTTGGAGCCCATTTTCAATGGGAAGGGAGCTTGTGCATCCCCTGTTGCCATGAGCTGAAAAATGCCCAGTGCTGCCAACAGTTAAATGTTGACTGGTGAAATGGTAAAGAAACCTTTAGGAGGTACAGAGTTCAGCCAACCCTACACAGTGAGAGGTGATGAAGAGTATCTTACAGTCTGGTATGGAAATATATATGTTATACTGCAAGACTTTTAATCTCAGCAGTTGTCTTCTTGGAACTGACTGCAATGTTATGAATGTATTCCTCGCCTGTTGGAGAATGGCTGCGGGATCGTGGACATGGCTCAAAGGAGGAGCTCTGTAAATCGGCCCTGACAGAAATCAGCTGAGTTGGGCTGTGATGAAAAAGTACTGAGGACTTTGCCGAATCACGCTGACAAGGAGGGAGGCAGAGAGAAGGTCAAGAAGACCTTGTGACTGTACAGATAAACAGCTTAAGGAAGTAGGTCAAAATGAGACCCAGACCTGAGCATATAACAGTAACTGCAAGTAGGAGGAGCAAACAGGAGGAGCATGCTAATGTACCTTTAGAGCTAAGCCAATGATTGCAAGTAGGAGGGGCATGATAATGTAACTTTTAGAGTTAATGATTGTAGGGCCTTTGGAGCCAAGCCAGTGATTATAAGACAAGTGTATGTAAGGGCCAATGATTGTTAGACAAGTAGACATGAGTTAAGTAGACATGAGTTATGGTGTAGACGTGAATGAGCTTTGCAATAAAGCAGAATTTGCTTTACCACTCATATTGGATCTGCTGCATGATTCTCCTTGCTTGTAGCACTCGCCCTCCTGAAGACAGACCTGGCAGCTGCAAACCTTTATCTGCTGATAGGGTGGATGTGGTTTGCTGGGGCGTTTCAACTTCTCTGGCTTCCCTTGCTACTGTGACTGAGTCCAGAACAGCTACACATTGGTGTCTCTGTTGAGATAGGTGTGGAAGTAATGACTTCTATTGCTATTGTTAGGCTAAGTTGGGCAAAATTATGTGTCTGCTGGTCTTGGTTCAGCTGAACATTTAAGTAAATACTTAGCTTTAAGTTGTGCTTAGTTCCAGATTGCATCTGTAAATGATTCTACAGCATCACATATTGCTTTAGAAATCAGCCTGATCTTGCAACTGTGGTTATTGCTTTTCTCATACAGCAACACTTATTTTGGGTGTGCACTGTGATTATATAGACTTAATTATATAAATATAAAATCATACTTTAATGGGGAAAGTTAGAACAAAAAGACCATAAACTATTCTTAATTAGAGACCTTATGCCTTATTGTTTTATCTTTTCTTTTAAAAAAATTAAGCTTCAAACTGAAACCTGAAAACTTCAAACTTCATCTGGAAGCAGAAAATGATGCAAATAATACTCCTTTTACAAAACATGTTACTTATTCAGAGAAATGTAAGACATTAAGAGGCTAAATCTTCAGTACAATAATTAGCAGATTCATTATTCATTTTTCAAGCCAATCAAAAAGGAGATAGATTATTGGCACACATTGGGAGTTTTTCACAGCCTCTAGTGAAAGCCTAAGTAGAACTTTATTAATTCACTAGTTTGTGCTTTCACTTATAGAAAACATGTAGAGCTATTGCTCTATTGGGATGGAGGCTGGTCAACAGCAGTGAGCATGAGCCAGCAGTGGCGCAAGTGGCCAAGAGGGCCAACAGCATCCTGGCTTGTGACAACCATGGAGTGGCCAGCAGGAGCAGGGAAGGAAATACCCCTGTACTTGGCACTGGTGAGGCTGCACCTCAAGTGCTGTGTTCAGTTTTGGGCCCCTCAGTACAAGAATGACATTGAGGGGCTGGAATGTGTCCAGAGGAGGGGAATGAAGCTGGGAAGGGGTTTGGAGAACAAGTGTTAAGGATTGAGGGACCTGGGGCTGTTTAGCCTGGAGAAGAGGAGGCTGAGGGGAGACCTTGTTGCTGTCTGCAACTCCCTGAAAGGAGGTTGTAGCGAGGTGTTGGTCTTTTCTCGCAAGTGACAGGTGATAGGATGAGAGGAAATGGCCACAAGTTGCACCAGGGGAGGTTTAGATTGTGTATTAGCAAAAATTTCTTACTGGAAGAGGGGTGAAGATGCTGCCCAGGGCAGTGGTGGAGTCTCCTTCCCTGGAGGGGTTAAAAAACCCCACTGATGTGGCATTTCATGACATGGTTTAGTAGGCACAGTGGTGTTAGGCTGAAGGTTGGACTTGTTGATCTTAGAAGCTTGTTCCAACCTTAATGATTTTAGGATTCTAATAGTGATACTTCCTAGTAAGCTGATCAGTATCTCAATACTAGTGGAAGTTTCCACACACTGAATAAATAAACAGCTGCTACTAAAACACATATAGCAGAGCTCTTCCAGAAAGTAAATATGGTGTTATAACTGGCTACTTTTCCAGTAATACATGTTCTGTTAAATAAATTACAAGGACTTGAGATGAATAAGCATTTTAGTCCCAAAGATAAGGCATGAAGTTTTGCAACCTCTTTCTTCTGCATTTATAGAACACTCTTTCAAGGACTGTGATTATTTGGCTGTTATCTAATTTCACTGCAGAGTAGAAACCTGACTGGAGCGTTACTTTTTCCTGGGTAATTATAAATTTATTAGGGGAGTTTTTACCAAATGTCCCTCACTATTAGACTTCACAGAATCTGAAGTTCAAGCTATTATACTTCATTTAATGTAATGCATTGCCCTCTTTTTCTGTTCTGCATGTGCTTTTTTGTACTTTCTGTGTTCTCAGGTGCGTTCAATTTTCCCTTTCTGGGTAGTGTTTGCCGAAAAGGCTATTTCAAGTCGTAGAAATAGGACAAAGTAATTTATAGAACAGCAAAATATATAAGGAGGCAAGGTCCCTCGGGATGAAATAAATTTCGGCCACAACACAGGAGAATAGTTTTCCTGTTCTGTTTGGGTGTTGCTGCGGACTGAGGAGCTTGTTAACAGCACACAAACACCTAAATGGTAGGGAGGGTGTGTGCTGGTAGTGGAGGTGGCACCACAGAGTGAGAGAAGCCCCTACTTGTATTTTGGGTTGGAGGAACCTGTGGACCTTGACAGGCTGGATTGATGATCCACGGTCAATTTTTTGAGGTTCAACAAGGCCAAGTGCCGGGTCCTGTACTTGGGTCGCAACAACCAGGCTTGGAGAGGATTGGCTGGAAAGCTGTCTGGAGGAGAAGGACCTGGAGTGTTAATTGAGAGCCTGCTCAACATGAGTCAGCAGTGTGCCCAGATGACCAAGAAGGCTGAGAGCATCCTGGCCTGCATTAGGAATAGTGTGGCCAGCAGGAGCAGGGAAGTGGTCCTTCCCATGTATTTGGCACCAGTCCCTCTAATCCTGTGTTGGATTTTGGGCTCGTCACTACAAGAAGGCGCTGGAGTGCGTCCAGAGAATGAAGCTGGAGAAGGGTTTAGAGCACAAGACTTATGAGGAGTGGCTGAGGGAGCTGGTGGTGTTTAATCTGGAGAAAAGGAGACTGAGGGCAGACCATATTCTCTCTACTATACCTGAAAGGAGCTTGGGCTCTCCTCCCTGGTAGCCAGTGACAGAACAAGGGGAAATGATCTTAAGATGTTCCAGGGGAGATTTAGTTTGGATATTAGAAGGAATTTCCTTACTGAAAGAGTTGTCAAGCATTGGATGAGGCTGCCTAGGGGGGTGGTTGAGTCCCCATCCCTGGAGGTGTTTGAAAAAAGAGTAGATGTACTTGGGGACATGGACTAGTGGCGGGCTGAGCAGGGCTGGATCGATGGTTCAACTCAATCATAAAGGTCTTTTCCAACCAGAACAATTCCGTGATTCTGATTCTCTGAAAAATTTACAGACAAGCTTATGTGCACACTATGATGGACTTGCGTTTGGCCTGTGTTCCTGCTGTAGGTAGGTTTTAACACTTACGTGGTGCTTGCAAGATTGAACCCCAAAATATTTGGAACTGGGTTGGGCTGGGGAGCACTCAGTGTGCTCAAACCTCATGAATGAAATCCAAAATTAAGGGCCAGTCATGCTTGGACACTGACTTTCATTTTTCTCCTGGGGTTTTGCTAAAAGAGAATTCTTCCAATGTGTGTTAGACAAAGCCAGTCTGGACTGCAGGCTCACCTGAAGATGTAAGTGCATCCTGGGGTGAGCACAAAACCATGCCCTGTGTGTACAAGTTGTTCCTTCTTCAAGCAGGGCCAGAAGAGGATCGTTACAACAGTTCCCACTTGCAGCAAGGCGCTGTCTGTTCATCTGCCAAATCATAGAATCATAGTTCTCAGAATGGGTTGGGTTGGAAGGGACCTCAAAGACCATCCAGTTCCAAACCCCCTGCCATGGGCAGGGACACCTCCCACTGGATCAGGGAGCTCAAAGCCCCATCCAGCCTGGCCTTGAACACCTCCAGGGATGGGGCAGCCACCACTTCCATGGGCAATTTCTGATCTAAATCTTCCCCCTTCTAATTTAAAGCCTTTCCCCCTCATCCTGTCACTCCAGGCCCTTGGAAAAGGTCCCTCCTCAGCTTTCCTGGCGCCCCCTTCAGTACTGGGAGGCTGCTCTGAGGTCTCCCTGGAGTCTTCTCTTGTTCAAGCTGAACAACCCCAAGTCTCCCAGCCTGTCCTTATCACTGGGATTTGTTACTGATGTTAGCAGGAAGTGAAGCAGGACTGGTGTCGGTGTTGTTAGAGGAATGCTGCTGTGCTCAGTTCAGCTCCTGAAGAGTAAGGGGAGAAGAACTTTGCAGAAAACTGCACTCTGAAAAATAAACAGCTGCAGCCTTTCAAAGCTTACGAAGACAAAAATCTGTTACTGCTGACAGGTATTTTTAATTAAACAATTTGATCCTTTTCAGGTTTAAAGAGTACAACTCCTAAGTTCTCATCTTTCTCATGGAGGTCTAAGAAAGGAAGTAACAGTGTTTTATTGCAGGCTTGTAAACTTGTTGAGCCAGATCAGTAGTGTTTGTTTATATCCCTAGAAAATACTAATAAAACATTGATATCATGTTTGGGGTTCTTTCTTCCTCGGCTAAGCCTTCGTATTTGCTAAGGCTTTGCTTTCCTTTTGGTAGAAAAAGGTGGAAAAGGACAGAGGAAGGGAAAGAATTGCACCCTTGAACTTAACAGTTAAGTCTGAACTGCTTCAGAGTTCAGTTTCCTTTTACATGCTTAATTTACTGCACGCTAGACTGAACATATGAGCTGTCAGGCTCCTGTAGTGATAGACCTGGATCTAATCCTGCTCCTACTAACATCAGTGGCAAACCTCATGTTGCTTTCAGAGGGAGCAGGACTCACACACCGTGCTTGTGTGATTCAGCCCGCCTTACCTGGCTCAAAGCAGCCTATGATGTGAGCCACGACAGGGAGGTTTATACTTAATCCTTCTTCTGCTCACTGTGAATTTAAAAGGTGTAACGCTTAAAATTATCTGTAGCCAACAATATGAAGTGATATCACATGATTTAATAACTCTGCAAAGCGATGCTTCATAGAATCATAGAATGCTTTGGTTGGAAGGGACCTTAAAAATAATCCAGGTCCAAACCCCCTGCCAGGGGCACGAACACCTCTCACTGGATCAGAGTACTCAAAGCCCCATCCAACCTGGCCTTGAACACTTGCAAGGATGGGGCAGCCACCACTTCCCTGGGCAACCTTGGCCAGGGCCTCCCCACCTTCATCGTGAAGAATTTCTTCCTAATGTCTCATCTAAATCTTCCCCCTTCCAATTTAAAGCCATTCCCCCTCATCCTGTCACTCCAGGCTCTTGGAAAAAGCCCCTCTCCGGCTTTTCTGGCGCCTCTTTCAGTACTGGGAGGCTGTTCTCGGGTCTCCCCGGAGCCTTCTCTTCTCCAGGCTGAACAAACCCAACTCTTTCAACCTCTCCTTGTACGGGAGGTGCTCCAACCCTTGGATCATCTTTGTGGCCTCCTCTGGACCCATTCCCAACAACTCCATCTCTTTCTTATGTTGGGGATTCCAGAGAACTCCCAACTCCCGGTGGGGTCTCATGAGAGAGGAGTAGAGGTGGAGAATCCTCTCCCTTTCCCTGCTGGCCAGTGGAGATTGCTCTTTGTTTTGCAGAGCATTCAGATTGTGAAGAGTAAAACGTTCTGTGAGTGCTGATTATGAAGATAAATAACACAGAGAAGGATTTTCTTTCTAAATATTTATAAATACCAGATAAGAGATGTTTATAATTTCATAAAAATAGTAGTGGCATCTCCTTGTGCGCTGCGTTTCACAGTGTCGGCCATCAGTTTGAAAGAGGTCACAAATGAATGTTCACAGTTTGAAGAGACCTTCATTTTATTGAAGATAGGTAACAGTTGAATGATGTGGCTGCTATTGACAGCATTGCACTGGCATTTAGCTTTTCAGAGACAAATGTACTTTCTATAGAGGAAGTGTCCCCAAATGTCAGTGTTACATTTAGTGAAATAATGGATCAAGGAAAAAAAATCATTGTTATGAAAGATGGTAGGCACTTTTTACTGAAATACTGGTAGTTTTACATTCTTGACATGAGTAATTGGTTGTGTCATATGTGAAGCTACCAAGAAATAAAATAGAGGTCATAAAATGTAAAGACATGATAGGATGCATTTATAACAGCATAAACCAAACTGGCATTTTAATGTCTTTAGCCAGCCCATTTGCTATACTTGTCCATTGATTTTGGCTGGAAAAGTTCTATGCTTAATTTAAGCACATCTTGGAGGTAAAGCCACATAATGGGAAAGTGTTAGGGTTTGCTTTTGTTTAAAGTATTCTCCTTTTAACTGTTACAATTATATCACTATAACACTATTGGAGGCTGGTTGTTTTGTGACCTTACAAAACTTCCTTGGATATCACAGAATGTTTGGGGCTAGAAAGGACCTTAAAGCTCACCCAGTTCCAACCCCCCTGCCATGGGCAGGGACACCTCCCACTGGATCAGGGTGATCCAAGCCCCATCCAGCCTGGCCTTGAACACCTCCAGGGATGGGGCAGCCACCACTTCTCTGGGAAATCTGGGCCAGGACCTCCCCACCGTCACAGGAAAGCATCTCTTCCTAAGATCTCATCTTCATCTCCCCTCTTTAAACTGTTCCGCCTCATCCTATCGCTGCAATCCCTGATCAAGCTTTCCCAGAGACCCTTTCAGTACTGGGAGGCTGCTCTAAGGTCTCCCTGGAGCCTTCTCTTCTCCAGGCTGAACAACCCCAACTCTCTCAGTCTGTCCTCATACAGGAGGTGCTCCAGCCCTCAGATCATCTTCGTAGCCTCCTCTGGACTCTCTCCCATAGTTCCACGTCCTTCCTGTGCTAAGGACTCCAGAACTGAACACAGGTGAGGTCTCAGCAGAGTGAAGCAGAGGGGCAGAATCGCCTCCCTCACCCTCCTGGTCCCACTTCTGATGCAGCCTAGGATGTAGTTGACCTCCTGGGCTGCAGCCACACATTGCTGCCTCATACTGCCCTTCTCATTCATTAACAGTCACAAGTGCTTCTCTTCAGGGTTGCTTTCAATCCATTCTCCTCCCAGGCTGTAATGGTGCTTAGGACTGCTCTGATCCAAGTGGAGGACCTTGCACTTGTTGTGTCCACCTTCATAGCAGATGTCTTTCTGGTGGAATTTACTTTGACATTTTACGGTCACAGGGAAAAAATGTTATTCACTTAGAGCTGAGAAAGGGTTATGTTTGGTGTTCATTCCCTGGGATGATTTTAGAGAAGAGTTGTTGGGAAAGATAGTACAGTTTGAGAGTGTTTATGCATTTAACGTATTCCTTTGGAAGGCATGTAAAAAGATGTCTGGTAGAGGCACTGACTAAAACGTATATGCTTAAAATCTCATTAATTACAATTGACTGTACAGGTGCTTTTAATTACCATGCTTGAAATGAGACTTAATATGGCAGAGCAATAAAATAAGTAACTATGACTACCTAACTAATCATTGACATGATATCACTCCCCACCCCCTGAATTTTTACAGCCTTAGCTGAACATGGAAACCACATGCTTTAAAATAAAAATCAAAGCAGGAGGCAGAGCTTCTTGTGTTTTCATCAGATCGCTAGTAAGTGCTTGTTATGTGTGGGGTGGCTTTTTAAAATCACTTTGAAATGGTAGAATTGGCACCATGTAATCTCACCTGTCGTTCTGGTTTGCTGTGTGTCTTTGGAAATGAGTGCTAAGTTGGTGTGGAGTGCTGCAGGTTGTCCATAGCTTTGTGCCCTGGATAGCCCTTAGCAATAAATATGTACCAAGCCATTGTAAAATGTTCTTGTTAGGGCGTGCTGGTTCATTGTTCTTGTTGAGTTTTAACTCCATCTGTGCAGACAGAAAACCATACAGTGTAAGAGAAATCTATTCTCCGTCTGTATTTTCCTTTCAATTATGGAATTCCCAAAATAAGTCAGATGTGCAGCTTTTGGAATGGGTCCTGAGGAGGCCGTGAATATGATCTGAGGGCTGGAACACCTCTGCTATGAGCACAAGGCTGAGAGAGTTGGGGTTGTTCAGCCTGGAGAAGAGGAGGCTCCAGGGAGATCTCATAGTGGCCTTCCGGTACTGAAAGGGGCTCCAGGAAGGCTGGAGAGGGGCTTTTTACAAGGGCAAGTAGTGGCGGGACAAGGGGGAATGGCTTTAAATTGGAAGGAGGAAGATTTAGATAAGACATTAGGAAGAAATACTTTCCTGTGAGGGTGGGGGAGGCCCTGGCCGAGGTTGCCCAGAGAAGTGGTGGCTGCCCCATCCCTGGAGGTGTTCAAGGACAGGCTGGATGGTGCTTTGAGGCCCCTGATCCAGTGGGAGGTGTCCCTTCCCATGGCAGGGGATGGGAACTGGATGGGCTTTGAGGTCCCTTGCAACCCAAACCATTCTATGATTCTGTGATTCTATGAAATGCCTGACTAGTGTGTTATTTGGCTGCTATTGTATGTTAGTGCAGAAACAGCAGCCTGTTAATATTCAGAAAAATCTTAGGGAAGGAGAAATTGTTTCCTACCTTCTTCAGTTTTACTGGAAGCCCTTTTGAATTTGAATGAACTATTCTGGAATGCAATGCTCAAAAGAGAAATCTCTAAAAATTGAGCAAGTAAAATTTCCCCTTCTCTGTTGAGCCAGTGACATTGATAATTGTATGATTAATTTAAATGCCAGCATTCATGGTGTATGTGTGCTTCTTATAACAGTCTGTCCGTGTTTGTTTGAAACTGTTAAGAAAAATCCAAACTTGGTGAGGTAGAGTAAAGGCTGGTTTATTTATGGATGTCATTGCCTTACCTGGATTTAAGGGAAGGGAAATTGCCTTTGTCGAGAAAAGGAGAACACTGAGGATAATTAGTTATTAGTCAAGAAAATGCATTAACTGATGGTTTACGTTATAAAAATAGTAATAACATGGGTAAAGGATGAGGGTTGGAATTGGTATCTGAGATGAGGTTCAGAATGAAACCTACAAAATACTGAGCTGCTGAGCAGCATTTCTACCGTCAGGACCTCTTTCTCTCTCTTTGAATGCGGGCAGCAAGAGCACCACAATTACCTAACCCGCTGTTCACAAATGATTCTCTCCGTCTTCTGAACCAAAATGTTCAGACAATGAAGCCTATATCCATAAGGCTATGTGTTTAGAATTTAAAAAAAATAAATAAATTAGATAATGGAGGTTGCTACAGATCTATTCCAATAGAAATAAACTTGAAACATTGGACAGAAATACGAGCTCCCTTGAAAAACAGGGTGGTGCTCTACCCTTCGTATCACACCTTCCTTTTTTTCTGGAAAAAGAACATCTAAATACTGTGTTCCCCTTTCTGTCCAAAAGACAGCTTGTATTCAAGACAATCTTGCTAAAATTATATCTCAGATGGAAGGAAAGATGAGTTTATTTTACGTAGCAGTTGGAGGTTCTTAGAAATATCAGTCAGTTACTAGAGTGGTAAATTAAATCTTGAGAACCAGAGCTCACTCATCAGTACACAATGATATGGAAGTGGCAAGGAGATAGACAGACAGCTGCATCAGGTCTGGGTGTTTATATTCTTGATGGAAAAGTACAAATCATTTCCTTCCCTTTTGCCGCTGTCATGGTCCATCACTTCAGTTCATTTTCGCCTTGCAAAGGGATTCTGAATGGGCCTTCCTGCTTTGGCACCTAATTGATCTCTCACAAGCCTGTTCATGCAGCCTCTCTGCCTGGAATGGTTTGTATCTTATATCAGCGACTCACAAACAAAATATGCTTTTTTTTTTTCCTTTACTTTCCTTCTTTTTCCTCCATTCTTTCACCCCACCCCCCTCAAGAAACTTGAAGGTGGTGTTCTCCCCCTCCCATTGAAAAGGACGCACATACATCCTGTTAAAAATATCCCCTTGTCACAGAATCATAGAATGGTTTGGGTTGGAAGAGAACTTAAAAATAATCCAGTTCGAACTCCCTGCCATGGGCAGGGACACCTCCCACTGGACCAGGTTGCTCAAAGTCCCATCCAACCTGGCCTTGAACACCTCCAGGGATGGGGAAGTCACCACTTCTCTGGGAGACCTGTGCCAGGGCCTCACCACCCTCTTCATAAAGAATTTCTTCATAACATCTAATCTAAATCTTCCCCCTTCCTACTTCATAGAAGTCTAGAATCATAGAATTATCTGAGTTGCAAAGGGCCCAAAAGGGTTATTGAGTCCAACTCCTATCCCTATACTCCCAACATTTACACCAAGTGACTGAGGGCATTGGCCAAATGCTTCTTGAATACTGGCAGACTGGGTGCCATTACTGCTTCCCCGGGGAGCTGTTCCAGTGCTCGACCACTCACTGGATGAAGAACCTCTTCCTAATATTCAATCTAAACCTGCCCTGGCGCATCTTCCTGCCATTCCCTCAGGTCCTATCATAGGTCACAAGAGAGAAGAGATCAGCAACTGTTTCACCTCCCTCCCTTGTGAGAAGGCAGCAAACAGCTCTGAGATCCCCTCTGTCTCCTCTTCTCCAGGCTAAAAAGACCAAGTGACTTCAGCTGTTGCTCATATGACTTCGCCTCCAGACCCTTCACCAACTTTGTGGCCTCCTCTGGACACTCTCCAGTAACTTTAGATCCTTTTTATCCTGTAGCACCCAAAACTGCCCCTGTGCTCAAGGTAGGGCTGCACCAGTGCAGAGCAGAGCAGGACAATCCCCTCCCTCAACCAGTCAACAGTGCTGTGCTTGATGCCCCCCAGGACACTGTTGCTCTCTTGGCTGCCAGGGCTCACTGTTGGCTCCTGTTGGCTGTCAACCAGAACCCCCACGTCCCTCTCCGCAGGGCTCTAGCCTCTCACTCCCCAGTCTGTATGTGTGTCCAGGGCTGCCGTGTCCCAGGTGTAGAACCAGCACTTGCCCTTCTTAAATTTCATGCAGTTGGTGATTGTCCAGTTCTCCAATCTGTCAAAATCCCTCTGCAGGGCCTCTTTACCCCCAAGAATGTCAACAGCTACCCCCAGCTTCGTCTCATCGGCAAATTTAAAGCCGTTTCCCCTTGTCCTGTCACTGCAGGCCCTTTTCCTCTACTGGAACACTGTCACGCTGAGGTGTATAAGGTTGTTGGTGTTTTCAAAACTAGTAAGTGCTCACAGAAATACACAGCAGGGTTATTCTTGTCAGAAACTCTTCAGCCACTCCAGGTCCACACAGTATGACAAAAAGCAGAAATCATTGGCCACTTTCAAAAACTGGCATACCTGTATGCAAATAAAAGTGTTTGATCTGAGATGAAGGTGGCATAATCTGTGGTGTAGAGCATTGCCACGAGACCATGAAACAAAAAATTATTATATATATTGTAGTTATTTTATTGTTGTATATCAAGTGGTCATGAATATCAGATATCTTCTGCGCCACGCTCCAACAGCCACAATACTTTATGACCAGTTAAAATGAGTCCTTGTGATAAAATAACACATGTAGTCTATATAAGAGATAATAGTGAATAACATAATGTTTTATCTGTCATAGAAGAACATAGATTCTGTGAAATGATACCAGTGGAATCTTATATTCCTTTGAAATATATTTCCTGGATAATATTTCTACTCAGAAACAACTTATCTCCCTTCTGCAGGGTCAGACTGGGTGCTCAGCTCAGCACAACATCTGCATTCCTGTCTGGGGAACGGAAGGGCATTAGAGTAGCTCTGAGAACGTCACTTTGTTGGATCAGTTATCAAAGCAGTGTCCATCAAAATCCTTCAGCTCTGCTGGCCTGAATCTGATCTGCAGCTGCCGATCTTCTGTGCTGTTGATACAAAGCCCATAAGAGCTCCAAGACTCTTCTGATGACACACAGCCAGGAGAAAAGAAAAAACAAAACCCCCAAATCTTTAATTCCCTCTGCTGACAGCTTCCTTAATAAATATTGTAAGAAATTTCTCATTTAAGAGCCACCCGGTAATGTAATTTGCAAGCCCCAATGATATATTCAGCAGCCAGCTCCAGGAGGTGTTTTTCTGCTGTCAGAATCACATGAGCAGGAAATAAAATCCTGAACCCTCATTGAAAGCTGCAATAATTTACGATGAGTTGTTGGCTTTTATTTTTTCATGCTATTTTTGATTCTGCTGAATAAAGAGAATGGAACTGCTACTGACTTTACATTGATGAGGTTTTACCCTAGTGTGCTCACCAACCTGTATGTTTTCATAGGATATAACGATGCAAACACTGCAAATTCATGAAGTTTTGTGTACATCTGAGGAAATCTTAGACTGAAACTCAGCATGGGTGACTCTTGTTCACAGCTATAATGAGTGATGAGCTTGTTCATTGCCATTATCTCCCCTCCTGACAGGTTTGTGTAGGAGTTAAGCCTTTGCCATTCTGTTCAGTTTGAATAGTCCCAGATTTCACAGAATTGCAGAATGGTTTGGGTCAGAAGAGACCTTAAAAACCATCCATTTCCAACCTCCCTGCCATGGGCAGGGACACCTTCCACTTGATTGGGTTGCTTAAAACCTCATCCAACCTGATCTGGATTTATTTGTTACCTTCTGTGTTGTCCTAATGAAGCATACTTTGACTCTTCCTTCTCTTATCCTGGACTCCATTTTAAGGAACGTTCTTTCATGGTGAACATGCAGAAGACAAAAAAGAAGCCAAAAAGCTTTTATAAGATTGTAGCTACGTAGCCAGCTTCAGGCTATTTTGTGACAAAACTGATTCTCTACAGCAGTATCATAGTGATTGTGTCTTTATGCCTTACAATGGGAAAAGTTTCTTGTCTTCCATCTGTATCAGATTCATCTCCTGAACTAAGAGGGATCAGTACTGTTGTCTCAGAAATTTACTTATTAAAAGGTATGAAAACAAACCAAAAAGACTGGGCAAAAAAAACAACTTTGAGGGTAATATTTCATAGCTGATCACCTGGAAGAAGGCACGATAGTGGCAAATCTTCAGCCTTGGAAGGACTTCCAGAACCATGTCACAGAGTTGTGGTCAGTCCATGATACAGACCTCGATGCTTGGGGTTCATCTCTCTTTTCTCAGCTCTGGTTTATAGTTTATAATAGCTACTGGTGGGGCTTATCCATAGTAAGAGACATCTTCTTCAGGGAGAAGGCCTCTTGGCAGTCCACAGTGACAAGACTTTACCCTCAGTGAAGAACTCCCAAACATCACTTACTTTCTGTAAGTCTTTGTGCAGACCTTTAGAAGAAATTGAGGCTGCCAACACTCTCTGGCTTTCTTCATGGTGCATGTTTGCATGGGGCTGTAGATCTCTTGGATCCTGTGTAAACAAGAAGGAAGAAGATACTTTTAAAAAGAAAACAATGCCATTAGCAGTGAAATACTCCCTGTCCTACCTTCTCATCCATTTTCCTTCTAAAGTCTATATCAAACACTGTTTTTGAGGATGCACCTAGGAAACATTAAGTGGTGCTTTTATTGTTTGTCCTTACAATCCTGTCTTTTAAAGCCCACTTCTCCATTTCTTTCTATCTTCCTGCTATCACCTTCATTACTGGAAAGCAAACACCTAACTGGTTTGGGTTTTTTTTTTTTCCTCTATGGTGTAGTCATTGGGTGATGGATAGCAGTGTTCATTTTTTAAGAGAGTAATTAGGAAAGATATGTGAAATATGTTGCTAATTTATCTAAACTCCTATCTTATTATTATCCTGAATGGCAAGTACTGTATTCCTGTTGCTTTCTTTTGTAGTGAGCAATGCAGGTATACGATGCGCGGCTGTAAAGATTCAGTCAATAGCATCTTTTCAATGGACAGAGCAGCTGAAGGTCAGTTTTGTTGGGCTCCTTTTCTAAGTGCTGGCACATGCTTTAAGTTACTTAGAAAGGGAATGGGGGGAAATGGCACAGAAGAAGCACAAGCTGCATACAAGTCTAATGTTTTTATTCTTGCTCCAGAAGAAATCCCCCACTCCCCTCCAGAACTCACTGCTGATTTCTCATGGTTTATGTATTATTTTCTCCATATTATTTCTCTTAGGTAGCGCCAGAACTCTGTATCTCTGCCCTTATTCTTTTCTACCTCCATTCTTTAGTATAGGTATAAATGGATTTAGTATGCTGGACAATGTATTTGTCCCTGATGCTTTGCAGACCAAATATACGAATGCTGTTCAAGTAGAATAGGAGAACCAGACAAGAGGAGGAGTTTTGTTTGTCTTTCATCAGAAAATTCAATAATTACTTCTGCTGTTGTGGCATTTCTCATAGAACAACTCATGAAAATCTCAAGTTGATACTTCAGTTGATATTACGGTCACTTTACATTTCTCAAACAGTGTAAAGATATGAGATTCTAGCCTAGAATAAGAGTCATGGAATGGTTTGAGTTGGAAGGGACCCTGAAGGTCATCCAGTCAATCCCCCTTACTGTGAGCAAGGACATCTTCCACTAGATCATGTTGCTCAGAGCCCCATCCAACCTGACCGTGAATGTTTCCAGGAAGAGGGCTTTCACCATCTCTCTGGGCAACCTGTGGCAGTGTTTCACCACCCTCACATTAAAAAAATTTCTTCCTAATATCCAGTCTACACTTCTCCTCTTTTAGTTTAAAACCGTCACCCCTTGTCCTATTGTTACAGGCTCTGCTAAAAAAGTTTTCGCCCATGTTTCTTATTGAAAGGCCACAATAAGGTCTCCTCAGAGTCTTCTCTTCTTCCAGCTGAGCAACCCCAACTCTTTCAGCCTCTCTTCTCAGGGCTTTGATCATTTTTGTGGCTTCTTCTGGGCCCACTCCAACAGATCCATGTCCTGTGCTGAGGACTCAAGAGCTGGGTGTGGTTTTCCAGGCGAAGTCTCACCAGAACCGAATAGAGGTGCAGAGTCCCCACCTTCACCCTGCTGGCTGTGCTTCTTTAGATGCAGCTGAGGACATGGTTGGCTTTCTGGGCTGCAGCTGCATGTTGTCGGCTCATGTCTAGCTTCTCATCCACCAATACCTCCAAGGTCCTGAGATTCTTGAATAGAGAAGGTTGTATTCATGGAAAGGATTTGAGAGCGAGGAGGCGAAGAGCCATTGCTGTGTATTAAGAGGTATTGCCATCAGAGCTATACAAACATAGGATAATAAAAACCGACATGAAAATGACAGTGGAATATTTGAGATGCTCATTAGGTGATTTCTATTGATGGATCACAGAAACAGACTGAATAGAAGGTCATTTAGTAATAATCCTGGACATAACGCACAACAAGTTTAAATGAAGCCAGTCAAGACTCATTATTCTTTAATGCCTTGGTTTGTAAGAATATTTGATATACAAATATGAATAATTGAAAAAGAAAAAATATTGAAATTCAAACAAAAGCGAAAACTTGGTGGAAAAATAGATTTTTGCTTTGTTTGTTTTTCAGTAAATCCTGCAAGGGACATTATCTTGCAAATGTCTCTGTAATCTCTGTTCATAGCAAATTAGCAGAACTATGAAAGAGTTTTTCTCAGACAATCTTACAGAAAAAGCCGCCAGCACTCTTTTTCAACTTTGAGTAATTTCACTACAGATAGAAAAGACCTTTTGTGACAAGAAAACATTGCAAAGTGGCATTGTGTTTTTATTCTGTTTCCCTGTATGTGTCCACGTTGAACTACCACTTTAAGTGGTGGAATCATTGTGAAGATGTGATCTTCCTCTAAATACCAGAAAAAAGATGAATTATTTTCTCCCATTAGTTTGGAACAGAATATTTTCTCATCTCTGGGAGATCAATTAGCGTTAAGGAGTACATTTAAGGTAATTTTAATGAAACATGAAAATCATACTCCAGTTTGTTTTCTCATAAATTAGGTTTGTATTATTAATCACATATTTCTCTTCCGTCATTAACTTTATCCAGCTCTCTATTGTTAAAGATGCAGAGAACTGTAAGTCAAAGAGGTACGAGCTGAATAGATAATGAGCTCTGGATTTGGGGCAGAATGGAACGTAGATCTTTGTAATTACTAAGCTGATGCTATAGCACAGCCTTCAGACTTTCAAAACACATGACATTATTTTTTTACTTTGTTTTTTACCCCCTTGACATCCTAGGGTCAGATCTACAGCCCTTTGACTATAATTTTACAACTAAGATGTACGTTGCCAATAGGGAAATGAGAACACAGAAGGATGAATAGTATTCAGGTTATTATGGCTCTTTCCAAGCATTCTGGGAGAAAACAATGTTGGATTTAGATGGGAACCATCCTCATACTATGCCAGACTCCCAGTAGATCAGATGTATGAGACTGAGGCTGCAATTCTAGGAATTTCTTACCAGTAAAGCTGATGGTTCTCATGCCAAGACAAGATGCAGAATTTGTTTTGCTTTATGCCAGTTTCATAGAAAGACAAGCATATTCTGGATTTTGACTGCAATATTTTCTCGCTGACACATCAAAGGGAGCATCCCTGCTCATGAATTGCAAAGCGTGTCTGATGATAAACGCGAGAGGTGCAAAAGAACATGAGAACCCATGAGTACAAGTTCACCTACCGGAGTTAATTCTTCTCATGATAAGGGGTCTGCCACTCATCTGCATCTCCCACATTCTGAGGAGGCATTTCTTGGAGCTGGTCAGATTTGTCTGGATAAAAGTTGAGCCGAGCTGAATCTTTGCTCATTCCCAGACAGATAAAATGCCAAATATTTATACTCTTAAATAATTAAATAGAGGGGAAAAAGGTGCTCACATTTTTTATTCTACATGTTTGAAACTTATTGATTTAGTAACTATCTCTTGTGCTTTCTGATTTTTGAAATGTCAGGTTCTATAACTGGATGTTTCATTTTTTAAAAAGTTGTGCAGTAACTGTCATTTAGAAGTCAGTGTTCAATTGTAATGCCCTAAGGGATATGTCCGACAAGGATCTGGGAAGAATTATGTGTATTTAACTGGACAGTCCCATTCACACCAGTGATAATCTTCATAGAAATTACAGAATCATTAAGGCTGGAAAACACCTCTAAGCTCACCCAGCACCATGCCTGCTAAACCATGTCCCCATCTGCTACATCTACACCTTTTTTTTTAAGACCTCCAGGAATGGAGACTCCACCACTGCCCTGGGCAGCCTCTGCCAGTGCTTCAACACTCTTTTGGTAAAGAAATTTTTTCTAATATCCAATCTAAACATCTCCTGGCACAACTTGAGGCGATTTCCTTTCCCCTTGTCACTTGTTGCTTGGGAGAAGAGTCCAGCACCCATGTAGCTACAACCTCCTTTCAGGGGGCAGTAAAGAGTGACAAGGTCTCTCCTCAGCATGTGCACAGCTCTGTAAAAAGTGAGAGTCACACAATGATCTGTTTTTCTACTTGGTTTTGTGAAATACTAAGCATTTGAAATGTTATTTGATATCTATTGTCCATTTTAGTCCCTGCTGATCACTAATATTCAAGTGCTTGTAGTTTAATTTTTTTAGTTATCCAGGGTATATTCCTGACTTGTTGCAATTTTGCCAAGGGATTCAAGACAAGACATATTTTTCTTCATTCCTTTTGCAGAAGACTGCTGGCATATAACATAAATGAAAGGATCTCATTCCCACCCTGCTATCAAACTAATATCCCTGGCGTGCAGACAGGCATCAAGCAAGTCCACTTTTTACTATTTGGTTCAAAGATGGCTAAAATAAGGGTAAGACAGCATAGAGAAACAGCGACTGGATTCAAATTCTAGCTCTATGCATCAAATGTCATCCTTGCCAGTAATTTGTAGGCTGAACAGCACAATCAAAAGTTAGAAACTCCGAGTTAGTGTGGTCTTTGATGAATAATGCAGGCACCGATCTCAGAGGAGAAGGGAAAAAAACAGGAGATTGTCCAAACTCCTGCCTTAACAGCAGCAAATAGCTCCTAGTAATGATAATTCATTCTCATCCAGCCTGAACTTGCCTGTGGCCTTCGGACTCCTCAAAGATGGGTGTAAATTTTCTCCCTTCTCTAAAGCGAAGGAGAAGAGTGGGAATTCATGCAGAGCCTCTTTTCAGGCTCGTGGAGGAGTGTCTCTTCATGAGTGTGAAGAATTGATTCTCTCTTAGCCCCTGGAAGTGGATCATGAGTGGTACAGCCACACTCTATGGTAAGGCAGGCTGGACTTTGAGGGCCACATTACACAGGGAGAAAGACGTTAGAAAAAATTAGGCAGTGAAAAGAATGAGAGGCAGCTGGATGTTCCTTTAGAGCAGGGCTTTTTTTCTTTATACGTGGCATTGGATAAAAAAAGGGTCTTTTTTAAAGTGGTGTTTCCTTATAAATGGAAGCTTTAGCACTCATGAAGTCTGATGATCATTTTCTGCTAATGGCTTTTGAATGTTACCCAGGTTTCATAGAGTTTCAGTTCCGACGCCATTAGGTCTCAGCAACAGCAGGGAGACCCAAACGAATGCCCCATCTGGTAAGATAAGGAGCAGGGGTGCTCAGCCCTCCTGTCAGGCACTTCCCTTCACGTGATCCACAGCAACCTTGCCTCCCTTGTACTACAGAATGGTTATAGGTGGTGGTGAGATACTGCCTGGGACTCTTATTTATTGGATTTTCAGAGAATCAGATATTCACAGAAGGCCCTGAGTTGGAAGGGACACACATGGACCATCCAGTCCACACAGGACAACCCCAACATTCACACTGTGGGTCTGAGGACATTGTCCAAAAGCTTCTGGGATATTGTCAGGCTTAGTGCTGTGACTGCTTCCCTGAGGAGCTGTCCCAGTGCTCCACCACCTTCTAGGGGAAGAACTTTTTCCTAATGTCCATCCTAACCCTCCCCTGGCACATCTTCCTGCCATTCCCTCAGGTCCTGTCATTGGTCACCAGAGAGAAGAGCTCAGCACCTGCTCCTCCTCCTCCCCTGGCAAAGAAGCAATAGATGGCTGTGAGGTCTCCCCTCGCTCTCCTCCAGGCTGAACAGACCAAGTGACTTCAGCCGCTCATCACACGGCTTCCCCTCCAGACCCTTCAACAACTTCATGGTCTCCTCTAGACACGCTCCTGTAGCTTTAGATCCTCTTTATCCTACGGTGCCCAAAACTGCACACAATACTCAAGATGGGGTCTCACCATTGCGGAGCAGAGCGGGACAATCACCTCATGGTCTACCCCACAGACTTTTAGATCTTGCCTCAATCCATCTGTGAGTTCAAAGAAAGAGCAGAGTAAATCCCCGAGAAGTTGGGGCAGTGACATCTGCGTTTTCGCAGTTGTGCAAAAGGCATCTGATTGAAGGCTTCGAGATCGTGTAAGGAGAGGGCTGTTTAAAAGGGCTTTCTGCACTGCATCCTGCCTTACATACACCAGTTGTTCAGCTCTCTGCTGAGGTTGCCAGCTGTGGTGTGAGATTTTAGTGATGAGGATTTAGCTGCTCAGTTGTTCCATACGGGTTCAGAATGATGGCAATGCTGCTGATCTAAGCTTCAGTCTTGCAGTTCTTTCCGTCACCATTTTTTCCATCATCTGTCGCCACGTGGTGTCCACGGCGTGGGACGACCCTGCTGTGGTGCCTGTTGCAACCAGATTGGTTAACTCTTACTTGATTAAATTTAATAGATTGTTCCAAACTAGTAATTTCCTTAGACAACCTTCTTTCTTTCTTCTAATGAAATTGTCTTTTGGACCGTTTATTTTTCAGTGTTGATTTTGTCAGAATTGAGTCATTTTCAAATTAGGAATTCCCTGAAACAACCTGGTCTATTTTGTTTCTCCCACTGAAACATAAATTATCTTTTAGACCACTAGTTTTCAGTATGGGTTTTGTCAGAACCTTTTCGTCAGTGGTAGTAAAATATGTGGGAACCCTCAGACCTTTGTAGAGATGCTGCCTGTCTGTGATGAGGGCTTTTATGCCTCTATTCTCTTGGAATGGGCATTCATGAGACAAATTTAGGAAAAGTGTCAGTGTTAAAGGACCTTAAAGGTGTTTTCCAACCTAAACAATTCTATCATCAGGTGTAGGAGACGGGCACAGAGCAGCCAAAGGGAGTTATTTTGAAAGCAGATCTGGTTGTCTTTACGTTTTTTGGCCTAGTCCAGTTGATTTATCCCCAAGTAAACATCTTAGACACAAAATTATCAGTCAGAATATCCTCAGGGTATTGGATTTGTCAGTTTTATTTGCACACTTTTGAACTCCTGAGGAATGAATTCAACAGCTGGAGTGGATGGACAGATGGGTCGTTTGAAAACCCTTTGACAGGCAGTTTATAGTTGCAGTCAATCCTCTTCAAAAGCAGGTCAGAGATTGAAGTCGTCAGTATTGGAGACGAAGAGCTCTTCCATGCAAACTTTGAATCTCTTAGTGTAATTGAATTATTTTGCTTTAAATAAGGGACATGCAAGGATAAGTCCAGTTCCTGGCACGAAGTGTAACAAATTATGTGTTCCTGATTCTGTTCTACATATTTGTGAATAATGGGTTCATATTTTAAAACTCCCTGTCTTAATATGGAAAGGAATTTATGTGTCACTGTAAAATATGAAACCAATAGCTATGAATACGGATTATGTTTCCTCCAAAACGTAATATAATTAAAGACAAAAGTAAAACTTGAAGAGGTTTATAATAAATCTCTTTGGGAAGTTTCCCTGGAGTCATAATGCAAGTTTTTTCAAAACTGAAAGTGTGGCTGAGAAAAACAGCTTAATTTCTTTTTAATCTTGCAAAATAATTTGGGGAAAAAAGCTGGATATGATTACTGCTAGTTTTAAAATGCAACATTCTAACTTTCCTCCAAAACAACTACTGTGTAAAAAGGTGGGTTAAAATAAAATATTTCAAATAGTGAGCATGTAACTCTGCAAACTCACCCAGATGCAACCAAAAAAATACCTTATTCTTGTTTTCCTTGGTTATTTAACTTCCTGAGAGGCAGGAAAACCATTGCCTTTCAAACTGCCTTTGGCTGCTGTCCCCAAGCTAAGGCTGGAACTAAGGCTGGAACTGTGACCCTCTCTTTCATGTGGCTTCCAGTACTGACTTGTGCCTCCTTTTCCTTGCCTTCCTGACTTTCCTCACAAATAATTAAATCCCGAGATTAACAAGCTGTGTAATCAATTCATCTTATGGGCTTTTTTCCCTGTAAAACTAGGTTTAAATCAGAGTAAACATTTTAGATCAGACAAGTTACCGTGTTCTGTTATAATTATTGTTTTATTAAGCTGTTCTCGTTCATTGTTTTGCCTGGACCTGTTCACTGGACGTCAGAGTGCTTTCACCAACGGGACAGCAGCCCCTGTTAACACCTTTTCTTCCTCCGCCTTGTCTCTGTAGCATAGAAAAGCTACATTCTTAGCTCCTTTCAAGGAGAATTCTTTGAGAAGATAAGGCAATTCTGTATATTAAAGCTTAATATCCAGCTTGACTCTGGATTCGAGGGTATAAATGGTGTTATGTTGGCAGTGGTAGTTAGTTAAAGTAATGCATTTTTGTCATGGTGTTCGGAGTCCTTTAAACTGCCACTAGAGGAGAGATCCACAAGTTCTTCTGCAGCCTTTTGCTTCCGTTCCTGCACAGTTGTTGTTTCCCCAGGACTCTGCCTGATTTTCCTCCTGTAACTGGAAGTGCTATTGCATCCTTCAGCCAAGGCTTCTTGCAGTGCAGCCAGCCTGTTCTTAACCTACTGTGTGTCTTAGTGCGAGTCTTGACTCCTTTCTTGTATCATTGTGCTCCTCTGAGCCTTCCTTAGCAAGCTATAGGTGTGTGCTATATATTTGGATTTCTGTTTGCTGCAAAACTCACAAAGCTCCCAGCCTGGCTGGTAGCCCACCTCCCTCCCAGCAGGTCACTGCAGCTGCTCTTCGCCTGTGCAAGTTTTTGCCTGGATGCGCTCCTGTGCACCTTTTTGTTGGTGAACTTTAAATTGGAAGGGGGAAGATTTAGATTAGATGTTAGGAACAAATTCTTCATGATGAGGGTGGGGAGGCCCTGGCACAGGTTGCCCAGGGAAGCTCCATTTCTCGAGGTGTTCAAGGCCAGGTTGGATGGAGCCTTGATCACCCTGATCCAGTGGGAGGTGTCCCTTCCCATGGCACGGGGTTTGAAACTGGATGGGCTTCAAAGACCCTTCCAATCCAAACCATTGTATGAACATTCTTCAGGAGGGGAGTTGGATTGGATGGTCTCCAGAAGTCCCTTCCGATCCCTACAATTCTGTGATTATTTTTGTGTTCAAGGATCTCTCATCCATGCACTGTGTTTCCCTTGCATTCCCCCTTATCTAACAATGGATGATGGGCAGGTGCTTTGGCTCCTTGTGTCTTGCTGCACTGGTTTTTATTAACTCACACCTTACCAGTGAAGGGCTTGCTACTGGGCAAGATGTTTTGGGGGGATGTAGTCACATGAAACACCTGCCTGTAACTACAAATGAGGGACATCTACATCCCAAGCAGCAGGTCATGCAATTCACAGCTCTGCTGGCAGCATCCTGTGCTGTATCACTGACGCCGATGTGTTATAAACTTGGAAGGGCAGGCAGAGAGGCAACAGTAGAATTGAGGAGGGTGCTAATTCACTACTGATTGAGTCAGATTTCATCAGTTCTAAAATTGGAGTGGATCAGTTTTCAGTTGCCGCTGGTTATCTTAGAATATTAGTAGTAATTAGAGACCTATAAGTAGATGCATTTAAGATATTTGAAGTTCTAGCCAGGGGAGGAGTCTAGCTATAGATCTCAGTAAACACTTTGATAGCGTGGCTCCCGGCGTGCTGGAAGGGAATGGGCTCTGTCGGAGCGCGCAGTGTGATGGCATTTGGCTGTGTCACTGGTTTTGTAGAAATGAGGTGAGAGAAGCAGCTGTATTCTTGTCCAGGCAGCAAACAGATTGACCAGAATCTGAACTTCTTACCAGCTGCCTGTGTGTAACTATAATGTGTGTTGCAGTAACTATGAGTTTAATTTTTATGCCACCAGTGTCACTTTGAAACAAAATGGGAGTAAAGTTCTTTCAAAGGCTTTGGAAAAGACCTGACTGCAGAATAACATTTGCATTGAATTCTTGGTCCTAAAACTCTAATTAAATTATTGATTATGAGGCTGGCTGCTTTCTTAATAGTTCCTAATGTAACACTTACAGCAAAAAAAGTAATTAAAAATGAAAAGATTGGTCCACAAGTATGATCTTCAAAAGGTCATTTTCAACTTAATCACTTTTTTGAAAGAGGCAAGAGTAAAACAAATGAGTCATTAGTAAAAAAGCAATTTAGTGTGTGTATGTGTGTAATAGTGTTCCTACCAGATTACCGCTGGCCCCACAATACCTAAATTAATTAAAAATAATAGCTACATTTACTTAGTTGATATTATATTAAAACCTCTCTTCCCAGACCAGGCCTCCATTGTGTGAAGGGTAGGATAAGGTGCGTAGTCATAGCATCCTTCTGCTCCAGATGGCTGCAAGGCAGAAGCCAGAAGCTTCAGCCTAAGAGAGCATAAAATTTGAATGAGACCATCACGTTATTGTTTAACATCAGAAACAAAGCTTTGTACTACACAGTTTATTAGCAATTTTTTTATAGGCATGAGAGGTAAGGGGTAGTGTTTAGAGGTCAGTCAAGTTGGCCCATGGGTATTTATAGGTGTGAAAGGTATCAGGGAAGAAAGCACAAAGGCGTTTGCCAAAAAATATTCAAAAGCCCACTTAGCACTGTTGCCTTTGACAGAGCAGAATTGAGAGGTGATGCTGGGAGAGTTAAGAACTGATAGAAAATTTGGAATCTACAAGCAAAAAATAGTCACTCATAAGCAAGATACACAGCCAGGTGCTGTTTGCCTTCCCCTGGATGGAGATTTGTCCTGATTGTCTTCTGTACTGCAGGCTTTTCACAAAACATTGGTAATATTATATGAAGTAAAATTAGTCACAGCTTTTGCATCATCTCTGAAATTTAGCTGTCATGTCTTGACAAGCCAGGGAAGGAATCACATTTGAGATGAAAGCTCCATTATGAATACTTTACCCTCTGCCACAGCTCTTTCAGGATAAAATATCTGGCAGTTTGCACAACACTGCAGAAGTGATGTAGGTATGAAGACAGCCTGTTATAGGTTGGGTCCCTATCACCATAGTGCTTGCACACGCAAGGTCATCGGAAACTAAGGCGAAACTTTGAAGCATGATTGTGGAAATTTGCTAAACAAGCACCTGCCATACTGGGGCCTTGAGCAGCCTGGTCTAGTGGGAGGTGTCCCTGCCCATGGTGGGGGGGGGTTGGAACTGGATGGGCTTTAAGGTCCCTTCCATCCCAAACCATTCTATGATGCTGCACCTCATGTGCCTGAAGAACGTGTGTTGCTGTGCACAGGGAAATTCATTAAACCGTGGGAGACAGGATTGAGAGAAGCATGCAATGTCAAAGAAATATTCATCAGGGGTATCTGGGAGTTGTCCAGTGTTGTGAGCTTAATGAACATTTGGGGAACTGTGTTCCCATGAATCGTTACTGTGCACTGCAACTCTAAATGCTTTCTCTAGACAGTAACAGCCACGCTTGCTGTGGTTATATTCTGCTTCAACACCTTTCCTCAGAACCAAAATCCTGTTCTTGACGAGGCATTGGGGGCAAAAATTACTGTGCAGTCCAGGTTGTATGACAAATAGATAAATCTCAAGTTAAAGATATTGCATCATAAATGACCTTTTTCCTTTCAACAAATTAATTGTGGGATCTTCTTTCCTCATACATTAATTGAGGAAAGCAGATTATAGATGTGAACATTTTAAAAAAGTCCTCTTAGTGGATCAACATGCCCTCTACCTGCATGCCTACAAAGTTCTGCCATGTTATGCTGAAGGAAAGGAGCAGGTAGTTTATGTTACCTTTTATCTTAATTCCCCATGATCTGTTTTTATGTGCTATTACTTATAGAGCTGCTGTTCTGTCAGGCTGGAGCAAGGCATCTGGACAGACTTGTCTACACAGAATGCACTATGATGGTTTTCTCCTTTAGGTATTCAAAGATTGCAGTAGACTTTCTTCTCCAAATAAGAGCTGTTATGTATCAAACCATGTATCTGTCCCTTCTCAGACTTAGCTGCAAGAACTTAAGTTTCAGAAGTCTGTTGACATGGTGAAGGTGGCTACATATTCTCAAAAAGCTCTATTAAAAAAAACCCAAACCTTACAAATCTATTTCCCTTCTACTAGCAATAATGTTGTGAAGTAATTAATATATGTTCAATAAGTAGCTTTCTAGTTTGGTAAATACTAGATCAAAACTGTTGCTTTGTATGGTTGCTTCTAACCACTACCATTGTGTACGAATTTATTCCCCTTCTGGTTCCCTACCACCTCAGTGGATGGATTCTTTAGATCTCCCATTCACACCTAATAGCAAAAGAGATACTTTCTGGGAAACAGGCAGGCCTTCAGGATGACTTCAGTTGTGTCTTTGAAAAACTGGAATTTCAGAGCTTGCAAGATATTTACTTAAAAAAATATTTTCTTGCTGCTTCCAGAAGGCTTAAGTAGACAGTTTGAAGTGTTGAGGATCATAGGTTTAAAAGTATACTGTCAAATTGGGTTTGAGTAGGATGGATGCCCCATGCAGCGTCAACGGATGGTGAAAGTTTACAGCGATAAATTGTACATGTTATTTTCTGTATTGATAGAATTTTTGTAGTACATATTTAATATACAGAGAACTGCAGGGAGACACAGGTTTATAACAGTGTTATGCTCTGATACCCCTGAGGCAACAGCATGGAGAGGCATTGTTCACATTTTATGATCCAATCCAACTCTTTGAGTATAATTGAATTCAGTTTCTGCATTTCTAGACATGATAAATAGTTGAGGACATTTCATGTTAAGAAGCACCATGATTGGTCTTATAGGGAATGAATATGAAATTTGGGAGGTGATGCTTCTCTTCCTCATACAGCCAGGAGTTCGCTTACAAGTAGTAGGCATATCACTGCATCTCTTTTCTATCTACCCTTTCACCCTTTCTTGTTGATGAAGGCTGTAGCATGGGGCATGAAAAAAGCATATTAAAAAGTAGAAGTCTTGCCATCTTGAAGTGCGTTGTAGCGATGAGTTAAAGATGATTCAGCTGAAGTCTTAAAATACAAACTTATTAAATTCTTTTTCTGGAATGTTTTTCTCCACTGATGTCTTTTGGGTTATTCTGTAGAAAGGATTAAATTGATGCAAATGAGAGATAGGCTTGGTTGCCAGAACGGTGGAGGTGGAATGAAAAATAGTTGTCCTAAGAAGACGCTTCAGGTGTTGTACTTTACTTGATGTGGACATGTGACAACATTAGCATAGGCTATTGGAGAGGAGAAGCAATGAGGCAGCACCTAATTTGTGTTGTACGGCTCTGTTTCAAATTGATCCAGTAGACTTACGCTGATGGGGTTTCTTATTGCTTACAGAAACTGTAGTGTGTGTTCTTCTGTCAGATGAGGTAATGTGGCAGTGTTTTAATTGTGAGATTGTCAGAACTAGTAGTGACTCACTTTGTGGAGAACTCTCTGTGCTAGTACCCTGAGAACCCCAGGTGTCCTGACTCTGCAGCAATGAATACAAGGCAGTGCTAATTACCTGCTGTAATTTATGGGAAGCAACTACCAGAGAACTGTCTCCATCACCGTGCTGGGCTGGACTTTCCTAACAAGAGGACGGTGTTCCAGTCGGTGGTGTGAATTGCTGTGTCATTCTAGTTAACAGCCAGACTTTCTTGCATCATGTTTGCCCAGGCTCTCTGTCTGGCAAGCTGCTCCTCTGAGAGCTTACAGGATTTCCTCTGTATGTTTTCTTCTCCTGTGTTTAATGGCATCTCCTTTGTTTTCTGAGAACAATTAGGCATACCTCAAAGATGCACGTGTGTCAAATCAGTCAACACTCAATTCCTCATCCCTACCATAAATCCCAGTCACACACACTATCCCATGCCAAATGCAATCATGAGTGCACTAATCCCCTCACAAATGCTGTGTTTGGATGCTTCATGCCCTGCTTCTCTGGCAGGATGAGCTCCCATCAGCTTCTTTTCAGGAGTGCAATGTCAGAGCCCCTCTTGATTGTGAGGGTGACTTCAGTCCTAGGGCAGAAAAACAGGTTTCCAAGGCAGCATCATTGTCTCTCAACTTCAGATTTCTGGCAATAGTTTGCTGCAGCACTACTAAAATTAATTGTTTCAGGACCTCAAGTGTCCTGGCACTAACACAAGAGGAATAAAACGCTGCCAAAAAAGGTACCACCAGTCGATCCCCTGAGAATCGACTGTTCCTGCATTGCTCAGTGTGGGTTTCAGGACAGAATGGATTTACTGGTAAAACACTGGGTTTATAGTGTTTTTAGCTTTTCATTTTCTCTGAAAATAAATATGTAATTACTGCATTCCTGGTTTTCCTCTTTTGTGGCTCAAGCCCAGCTTCTCTGCCTCCAAGTGGGTTTCAGGCCAGCGTTTTGCAAATGATAGTATTTTACATGCCAGTCCCTTACTCAGCTGATTGTTTCTTCCCCCCTCCCCCCCCAAACTGTTTTATAGAGAAGCAATAATCTTTCAAAAGAAGACATTTATCACACGCAGATTGGAAACACTGGGACAAAACTGATAGACGAGATGCAAAATTTAGCAATGTGACAAAGACTTTGTGCGTAATCTTCCCTTGGTGGTGACTATAATAAATATCAATGGTCCAATTTTCCACTGCGAACAAACTCAACTCAGCTCAGGAAAAAAGGTGCTTGGTGGTGGATGCTGTTATGACTGTGCCATAGTCCTTTTATTTAAATCTCTACTATTTTTATATTAGCTTTGTGCTAAAGCGTAGAATCACAGAATGCGTTGGGTTGGAAGGGACCCTTACAGATCATCCAGTCCAACAGCCCTGAAGGAGCAGGGACACCTTTAACCTGTTCAGGTTGCTCAGAGCCCCATCCAACCGGACCTTGAGTATTTGTGGGGATCAGGTATCCACCACCTCCCTGAGCAGCCTGTGCCAGTGCCTCACATCTTTTGCTGTATAACATTTCTTCCTTATAGCCAGTCTAAATCTCCCCTCCCTTAGCTTAAAACCATTACTCCTTGTTCTCACAACAAAGCAACAAAGAGTTGGATTAGAAGGAAGCCACAGAAAAGCAGGAGTGATCAGGACCAGAGTAAGGACAGGTGGGACCCTCTGCACGTTGTGCTCTGAGGCCTACCCCAGCCCTGCTGCGAAACCCAACCCCTTTCCAGTGCTGCCCACTAAGGGTTTCATTAGTTGAAGTGGAATCCTGGAAATTTGAGTCTGGGACTGGATGCTTTTTGGAAATACAGGCAGTACGTCCCCTGTCCAGGGCCTGTTCCTCAGGAAGCAATGAGACCTCTTGACAAATGCCCTTGTGTTAACTCTGCTGGCCATTTATCTTGAAATTTATCTTTAACTGTGACAGTTACAGACTTTTGTAATTTTTCCTCCGTTTTCCTTTAGTGAAAATTCCCATGCAGTCACACAGTTATATTTTAACCATGACACGGTCCTGGCGATCGCGTGCTCTCCTTTGATTAAGTAAGAAAAGGAAAGACCTGCCCTCACTGGCACTGCAGCACTTGGGAGGCAGCATGAACACGCCCTGTCAGGCATCTTCTCCCACCAGCCCCCAAACTGTTGCTCTTCTGCAGTGCCATCATAGAGAAGGGCAGTGGGATAACTTAAAGTCAGACCATTTCACATAAGGAAGTTAAGGCCTAAGTATTTTATTTTCCACGGCTAAAATGTTAATAAGCTTCAGTCATATTTGTAATGAGTATAATTTTAAAGTAAAAATAAAAAAGGTCAGGTTCCTAGGAAATATGATAGGAAATGGAAGATGCTTTGAGGGGGAAAAAATGGAAAAAATCCCCACAGTTTTATCCTGGAAAAAACTGACATATTTGAATAAGTTTAGTTTAGGGGCAAGGATTTTTGGGAACTTGATTCCTTCTGCAATCCTTCCTTTCCAAATCTGGGAAATGAGTTTTTCAAACTCTGCTGTGGACTTGCAGAGCGTTCTCATTTTTGGTTCCCTGTTAATCATGTTGTTAAAAATTAGCCCTTTCTCAGCTCCTCTCTGAATAATGCAGAGCCTCAAGACTCACACTGCACCGTCAGCAGCAGACATGACCCATGATGATGAAGTTCAGTGGGATTCAATTGAGCAGAGTCAGGGAGAAGGCTGACATTCCCTGTGGCCGTCTGCCTTTCCGGGGCTGGCTGAGGACACCTGGCAGCTGAGCAGCCCAAAGGGCACGCATGTACTCCCACTCCAGTACAGCCATTCTGAGACCTGACATCAGGGTACATAACATCTTCAGAGCCTGGGGGCTTTATTTTAGAAGAAGAATTGTCCTACTTTAAATAGAGCAGCTTTGCTGTGGCTAAGCTGATTTTTTTTCCTTCATGACTTTCCTTTGTTGTTACTGTTTTATTGTTTTTAAACCCAGAAACTCTTCTTTCTCTGGAGAAAAAATGCACATATTGAAATCAAGATTTTATTTTTAATTTACACCCTGGTTTTCCGGTCAAGTGTGACTCACTCTAAATGAGAGTTAAATAGCTGTTGAACACATACGGGAGTCCTGGATTGAGTTCTGGAGTCCTCAGCACAAAAACATGGATCTACTAGAGAGACGCAAGAGAAGACCACAAAGATGATCCGAAGGCTGGAGCACCTGAGAGAGCTGGGGTTGTTCAGCCTGAAGAAGAGATGGCTCTGGGGGAACCTTAGAGCAGCCTCCCAGTACTGAAAGGGGCTCCAGGAAAGCTGGGGAGGGGCTCTTGATCAGGAGTGCAGGGATAGGACAAGGGGAAATGGTTTGAAGCTGAAAGAAGGGAGATTTAAATGAGATCTTAGGAAGAAATTGTTTATTGTGAAGGTGGGGAGGCCTTGGCACGTGTTATCCAGAGAAATCTTGGCTGCCCCATCCCTGGAGATGTTCAAGGCAAGGCTGGATGGGACTTTGAGCACCTTGATCTTGTGGGAGGTGTCCCTGCCCCTGGCAGGGGGGTTGGAACTGGATGGGCTTTAAGGTCCCTTCTGACCCAAACCATTCTGTGATTCTATGTTAAAAAGTGTCTACAAATGTGGAGTACTCTGTTGGCACATACATTTGTAGATACTTTTTTCTCTCTCAGGAACATTAATTACTAGTGAAGAGTAAATAGTTTTATTAACCTAAATTGGTTCAAAAATGGGTTTGGTTTGTGATGACAGTCCATGACTGCCTACTATTTGACTTAGATATGCCCCTCTCGCAAGGTTTGGTTATTAAACAAATTAGTGAAACAACTTGTATTACCTACTAGTCTCATTCAATGGTAGCAAGTGGATTGTATGTCCTAATTAGTATTTAAGGAAAGGAATATTAAAGCTTTTCCCTAACAATATGTATTGTTGATTTTCACACCTTTATTCCAGAAATTTTCTCATTCTTAACCTGCCAAAATGAAATAAACGCCTGTTGAGTGTATTAAAAAAGTAATTACTTTCCTTCTCCTTTAACTTCCTCTTAATTAACTTTTAATACATGCTTTTACTCAGGGAGCATCCCTTAATACTATATGTGTCTAAAGCAGAAAAGACAGAGATTTACATGATTAAAATAAGCATCTGCCCTATCACAGAGTTATAAAGCTACAGATTTAAAAACCAGTGGCTTACTGCCAGCATTCGCAGGCAAAAAAGCCACAAAAGTTATTTTTCCTTTCTATGAATCTTCTTCCCTTGGGCACGCGAGCTTAGAGGAAATGATCAAGCCTTCAGGTGCAGGTAACATGGATTGCAATTGATGTTGGGTAATACCAGGTTGCTGAAAGCCAGCACAATTCTCTATGAGCATCACCAAGCTCGTAGATTTTGAAGGAGACTGTATTCTTCCTGTTATAAAGTACAGTGTTTTGACTTAGAATCCTTAGAATGGTTTGGGTTGGAAGGGACCTCAAAGCCTATCCAGTTCCCACCCCCCTACCATGGGCAGGGAGACCTCCCACTGGATCAGGGTGCTCAAAGCCCCATCGAACCTGGCCTGGAACACCTCCAGGGATGGGTCAGCCACCACTTCTCTGGGCAACCTGGGCCAGGGCCTCTCCACCCTCATCGTGAAGAATTTCTTCCTAATGTCTCATCTAAATCTTCCCCCTTCCAATTTAAAGCCATTCCCCCTTGTTCTGTCACTACTTTCCCTTGTGAAAAGTCCCTCACCAGCTTTCTGGTAGTCCATTTCTGTACTGGCAGGCTGTTCTAAGGTCACTCCAGCCCTCTGATCGTCTCTGTGGCTTCCTCTGGACCTGTTCTAACAATTCCATATCCTTCTTATCTTGAAGGTTGTATTAGTAGTAACTTACAGCTCTAGAGTGACTCCTGTTCAGTTGTATTAGCCTTCTCTTTGTGTTAGCTTTGGCTAGAAGTGTCTCCTCTCTTCCAATTTAAAGTCCTTCCTCTTCATCCTATCCCTGCACTCCCTGATCGAGTCCCTCCCCGGCTTTCCTGGAGCCCCTTTCAGTACTGAGAGGCTGCTCTAAGGTCTCCCTGGAGCCTTCTCTTCTCCAGGCTGAACAACCCCAACTCTCTCAGCCTCTCCTTGTACTGGAGGTGCTCCAGCCCTTGGATCATCTTTGTGGTCTCCTCTGGACCTATTCCAACAGCTCCATCTCTTTCTTATGTTAGGGATTCCAGAACTGGACACAGAGCTCCAGATACGGTCTCACAAGAGAGGAGAAGAGGTGGAGAAACCTCTCCTTTGCCCTGCTTGCCACTCTGTTTTTGGTAGAGTAGCTGCCATTTTCTTAATTTAAGACAAGAAATAAACAGTTGCGGTTTCTATCCAGAGTTCTACTACCTGACTCTATAATGGTAGTCCATACTGGTATTAAATAATTCTGTTTGGATAAATTGGTTCTGTCTTTAGCAGTTTAGAACAGTCTTCAGAAGTAATGTGCAGGGAGAGTGTATTGAAATAATTGCCTGCTATTTATTTTCAGCAATATTCAACTGTCAGAAATGGCATTATAAAAAGAAACATTTTGTCAAAATCTCAAGATTTCCAATATTTGAATCAATAGAGTAAATGCAGTTATTGTTGTATATAATTTTCCAAATAATTACAGAGGATAAGGATGCGTTACAAACCTGAACACAAAATCTCTTTTAACATTGTTTGAACGTTACGTAAGGAAAGAAAATTTAGTCGTGAAGTGCTGATTGACCCAAATGTTGTTGTGGAAACACCTTTATTTTCCAATCTAGGCAGCATCCCAGGAAAACTTTTCTTCATGCACTCACAGAGGGCAGGATCTTTGGTGGGAGGAGGGCAATGAGCCTGGTGAAGGGTGTGGAGAACAAGTCTGATGAGGGACATCTGTGGGAACTGGGGTTGTTTAGCTTGGAGAACAGGAGGTTGAAGGAAAGCCTCATGACTGTCTACAGCTCCCTGAAAGGAGGATGTAGTGAGGTGTGTACTGGCCTCTTCAGCCAAGTAACTAGCGATAGGATGAGAGGAAATGGCCTCAGGTTGTGCCAGGGGAGATTTAGATGGGATATTAGAAAAATTTCTTTACTGAATGAGTGGTGAAGCCCTGGCAGAGGCTGCCCAGGGCAGTGGTGGAGTCGCCTTCCCTGGAGGTGTTCAAAAAACGTGTGAATGTGGCACTTCAGGACATGGTTTAGTAGGTGTGTCAGTGTTGTGTTGATAGTTGGACTTGATGGTCTAAGAGTTCTTTTCCAGTCTTAGGGGAGGTGGGCAGAACACAACCTTCTGGTCTGCTGTCCTGCCAGGGGGTGCACAAAGGGGCTGCTCTGCTGCTGCAGGCCTGGGAGCCCAAGTATGTCTGACCATAAATGGTACTGTCAGAAAAATGATCACAAATAGGAACCTGGATCCACATGTCTTGTGTAAAATGAGTTGTGCAGTCTTCTTTTTCCTTTTTCCTTTTTTTTTGCTTTTCACTTCTCAACTTCAGTGTCAGACTGTGCAGCTGGAGGTAAACCCAAATGGAGAAATAGAAGTAAAAACCACATCCTGCAGCACCTCACTGTGCTTCTCAGGAGTCTGAACGAGGTGTGAAGGGGCATGGTGTAGAATGCATCAGCAAGACACATCAAATCTCAGACTCACTTTGCTGTGTCAGCCCTGCTGTTTTTATGGCCCTCTCATACCCTGCTGGAAAGCATTTCCTCTGCAGTTGGTAGCTTTGTGCTCCTGTGTCGTTTTGAAAGCTCTGCTCCCACACTGCAGTAATTCATCTGGTTGTGGAACAGGACTGATGCAAACTGAGCTGTGCAGTCCACCTTACAGTAGTGCTGTCGTAACTCACACGTGTCGCTTGCCATGGCTGGTGTTCTCCAAAATTCACAGTGACTATTTCACACTGGGAAAACACTGGTTCCGAGAGGGGTGTATCCACATTTCCCATCCTAATTTCAGATCTCTAAACAGTGATCAAGTGACAACTCTCCTGGTGGGAGTGGTTTTTAAATAAGGTGATCTTTAAATCCCTTCCAACTCAAACCATTCTATGATTTGTCAGATTCTGAAAGAAACATTCCTACCTGTATTATGATGAAAAGGCAGTAGTTTGAAAACTTTTTGTATATCACGATACAGATAAAAATCCCTGTTCTAAACAACCAAACCTGCAACATCACCAGAATTGTGAAATAGCCACCTTAGACAATTTTGATCTATTTTTCATTTTCTAAAATGTACCCAAATCTAAACTTGTAAATATTTTAAAATAGAAAGTTCTAAGTTGTGACTCAGTAATACACAGCGTTCTAAAAGGGGATTTTCAGCACATCTGATATTTATTTTACCTGTTGATTTATTTCAAATTACCTCTTTCTTGATCAGGTTTATTGTTAAAAAAAGGTCTATTTCCACCGAACAGACACATGGTCAATACCTGCCTCACTTGTTCTGGCTGACACCACTTCTATTAATAACAGGACATTAATTGAAACACAAAGAAAGCATAAATGTGAGTGAAATCAGCCCTGTGTGCTGGTTGTTTAGGACTGTTGTCATGTGAAAGCTGTGGAATGAGAGTATATTTTGAGTTCCTCTGGCTCCAACCACATTTTGCTTGATGAAATTAATGACCTGATGAGGCACTGTCACCCCTGTCACCAGTGCCCCATTCCATGCTCAGCAGTGCAGGTGTACCCTGATGCACAGGAGGCTTTTGTAGAACCGTAGAATTACAGAATGGTTTGGGTTGGAATGGACCTTTAAATCCCATCCAGTTCCACCCTCCTGCCATGGGCAGGGACACCTCACACTGTACCAGGGTGCCTAGAGCCCCATCCAACCTGGCCCTGAACACCTCCAGGGATGGGGTAGCCACGACTTCCCTTGGCAACCTGTGCCAGGGCCTCCCCACCCTCACAGAAAAACATTTCTTCCTAAGATCTCACCTACATCTCCCCTCTTTCAGCACTTTCCCTGCGTGTTTTATTATGCACCTGAGGGGCTACAGTCATCTCTTGCCAGGTTCTCTGTTGCCCTCTTTCCTTATTGCATAGTGCCTATTGTACCAAACTCAACACACTGCTATCAGCAAAGGCAGCCAGAATTATATATGAGACGGCTTCAAGATAACAAAATGAGGTAGACTTTGCCCCGTTCTTTGTCAGTGTTACCGTTCCCTTTGTTGAGAAGAGGAATCTGGGTGTGAAAGAAGGAGAAGACGACAGCCTAGAGTAGACAGATCATCTTTCACTTCCATGTCAGATAGCTGTGGGTGGTGCAGGTTAGCAGTGCAAAAGATGATAGAGGATAAAAACAAGTATAAATGAGAACTATGTACTAAGAAAGACTGTAAGTATAATAAAAGCAGAGAAAGAAGAAAAGCACTAGTGTTAGGAGGAAAAGAGGGCATGAAAGAGCTTAAGGAAAGGAAATAGCGAACAAAAAACCAGGGTGTATTATATGTATTTTTGGTATCTGTTTTCTGCTCAGAAGCTTCTACCAAATAAAAGGCTCTATAATAGTGATTGATTTGTAATCTCTGGTGTCATTGCCCTCACTTTCCCCCCAGCCATCTGGAGGCTGGCTGTAGACAGCCCATTGAAAAGTATGAATTGCAGCAAAGAAATTCTGCCTGGCAGAAAGAGGGATTGGTAATCAATTCCCTTCCTGCCAAGCAAGGCTGCTTTGGTCCCTTCACTTTTGCTGTCTGCTGTCCTGTCTGCAAAACGCTGTCAGAGCCGGTACTCGGGGAGGAGCACCGTGATACCTGGGATTACAAATCAATCATCCCCATTGTTGCTGGAGCCTGCCTTTGAACGCTGGAGACAGACAACATATCTTTCATTCGATAATTCAGTTGATTCTAAGGATGAACAAAAAATTGGGTGTCATTTCAAGATTCACTGCTATTCCTACCGCTCAAGGTGTCGATGTGCAGCTGGAATGTGTGAGGGTGGTGGTGGTGCAGCCTGGCTTCCTGGTGGGATAGATGCGCTCCTGTGCCACTGCAGGACTCCTTTTCAAACTTGTCTCTTCCTATGCTTTTTGTCTTTTTTGTGTCTCCAAGGAGCTGGGCAGACAGCATTTTGAGGAGAAATATGTACTGTCTGCTTAGAAGAGGCTGGGACCTGTTCATAGCGAGGAACAGGAGGTACTGGAGGAGGTTCTGCAGCAGTAGGATCTTCAAACAGCAGGGCAAAGTTCTGAGAGGAGGAGAAACCAGCCCTGAATGGAATACCCAGAGGAGAAAAGCTTTGGGGCAAAATGCCAGAGCAGGCAGCACGTCCTGAATGTGAGCTCTTCACTCCTTTTGAGGCCAAGGTGCCAGGCAAGATGCCTCCTCTGGAGGCAAGGGCCTTCAGGAGCTGAGGAGGACATTGAGATATCAGGTAGGAGTACTGTCCTTGCACCCTGCTGTGCCACTCTGAGGTCAGTCATGGGCATTTAGCAGCTGCCACATAGCTGCGCCGTGCACATTGTCCTGGCCCAGACGGACAGGGAGAAGGGAAGCGTGGCCACGCGTCATGGCTGCAGGTGCTGAGGTGGGCATGTCCTGCTGCTACTCAGCTCAAGCACAGCCCTCTCAGCACTCCTGCTAGGGACACGAAAAGAATAAATAAAAATGTAAAAGAGGAATTGCTAAAACTCTCCCTTGATAACTAAATGGTTGATCATAAATTGGAGTGTCTATGCAAATGAAGTAAATAATTAAAACCTCCAAGAACAGCACTGACTAGGTGGTTGATGGCTGGCAATTATAAAAGCTGAATTTTTAATATGCATACATCTAAGGAGCCAGTAAAAATTAGCTCCTAGACTAATGGACTTGCCTTTCTTCCAAGGCAGAATTTTAATGAGAGCAATATTTATAGCAGAGCCCAAGAATGAGCATTTTCTTGCTTAGTCTCGTTTCTTCTTTGCTGACACTTTATTCATTAACCTCTGAACTTCTTTAGAGAAGAGTAATACTCTACACAGTGGAGGGCAGAGATCACCTTGACCCCAGAAATTAGTCATGGGTCATATACTGTTAAAGGAGTTCGTTCTTCTAACAAATAATATTTATAAAACCCCACTGGTGATGTGTCCTCGTTTCATGCTGGTTTCTGAGTCATTTATTTGCAGTTCAGTTCACTGAAGAGAAAATGAGCATATCTCATAGTGCGATGCTTCTTGTGCCATCTTGCCTTGTACAGCGGGTGGAGGTACATCCTGAGGAGACCTGAGGGGCTACTCTGGCCATATATTCTTACCATGGATGGGAGGTGCTCTGTGCATGGCTTGAAGGCTTGCAAAGGCATGGATTTATTTCTGAGCTCAGACACAGGCTCTGCCATGTCATTGCTATGACCCTGCTGTGCAGCAGCACGGTTCGTGCTAAGGGCACAGCCCTACCACATCAGGTGTAACAACCCCGTGCCAGTCTGTGCTGCTGGCTGGCAGGGGAGCCCAGGGCATTCTGCTTCCTGCTGATTCCCTGCAGGCTGTCAGGTTAAGGAGGACATGAGCCTACCAGAGCTCACTGCAAACAAAACTAAAGGCTCTGCTTGAGGTTTTATGATTTCATTTGAAATTTTGCAGAGGTGGAATGCAAGTTATAGGTCATTTGCATTCAATTTATTTTCCTTTTGAGCTTCTCTTTGTTAAACGGAATTTTTTTCTGATTTATGAAAACCTCCTTTACTTGTCTGTCTTTCAGTAAACAGGAAAGATACGGCTTAAGTTGAAAAATTAAAAAGCCGAATAAAATTAATGAAAGAGCTTTGCTTCTCAGACCTAGGAATAACTATGTATGCTGACACTAGAAATGAGTGGGACAGGAAAAGGGGATTAACAAAGAAAGAAAATAGTGGTTTGTATTTGTTGAGGCTTCTTGATCAAATCGAAGAATAGGATCATAGAACCATTAAGGTTGCAAAAGATCTCTAAGAGCATTAAGACCAGCCATCAGCCCAACACCACTGTGCCTGCTAATCCATGTCCTGAAGTGCCACATCTACACATTTTTTGAACATCTCCAGTGATGGAGACTCCACCACTGCCCCAGGCAACCTCTGCCAGTGCTTCACCACTCTTTCAGTAAATAAATTTTTCAGTAAAGAAGTTTTTCTAATGTCCAACCTCCCCTGGTACAACCTGAGGCCATTTCCTCTCATCTTGTTACTTGGCAGAAGAGACCAGCACCCGCCTCACTGCAACCTCCTTCCAGGCAGTTGTAGAGAGCAATGAGGTCTTCCCTCAGGCTCCTCCAGACTAAACAATGCCAGTTCCCTGAGCTGCTCCTCATAAGAGGTCCTTCACCTGCCTGGAATCACACTGAAAGCCTTTAAAAAAAAAAAAATCAGTTATATTTCTCACTTAAAAAAAAATATAATGGTGTCTTCTGAAAAGACAGATTTCTAGTTGTATTTCATTCTTTACTCACCAAAATCATGTAGTTGAAAATTTTGACCTACAAAACCCATAGAATAGGGTAAGAATCATACTGAGTACTTACTTTGCCTAAGAAATAGAATGAAGTTTTGTTTTACCTCACTCTGGTTAATCAGCATCAGGTTTCCTCCTATGGCTTTCAGCCATGTGTGCCAGCCTGTTTCCTTTTCTCCACATTGTTAAATGGGCACTCATTCCACTCTCATTGGAAAGTAAGGCTTCAGCAGGGGCTCAGCCTGTTCCAGGGTGTAAAATGCTGTGTGAGGAGTACTTTTTATTTATGACAGTTCTTATAACGCAGGTCTTGAAACGTGAATGTTCAAATGATGGAACACTGAGGAGATCACTGCATAAGAAGTGGCATTTAATTTGGTCTCCCCCTGAGCGTTGTGGAGCAGGGTTGTTGATGTGCATGTCAAATGCAGATAGTTTTTTTCTAAATTAATTTGTAAAACTCTCTGGTTTTTGACAGTAATATCTACTCTCTAAGGTACGTCTGTATATCTTAGGAAGTTATCAGATTTGTGTCTGACTCAGGTACTCTTTCATCTTACTGAGTGCACCTGACAACACTCAGAGATAGAAGGGAGTTCAGGAGTGTTTTTCACTTCCCATCACTGGAGCTGCAGGTAGGTTTGAGACGCCAACACCAAGACTTCAGCAGGATACAAAAACGAATGGACATTTGTATGCATAATGAGACTATACAATGTGTCAGACACACAATGTGTTTCATGTATTTTTAATATGGACGGCAAGTTTAGAGTTGAGAACATGAGGTAATATTTATTAGTGGCGTAGCTACCTGTTCTGTAAGTAGAACTTCCCTCAGACATATCTGGGTCATGTGCAAGACCCCTCCGCAGCTTTCCTGGAGCCTTTTCAGTACTTGGAAACTTGGAAGGCTGCTCTAAGGTCTCACTGGAAACTTCTCCTCTCCAGGCTGGACAACACCAACTCTCTCAGCCTGTCTTCATATGGTGGTGCTCCAGCCCTCTGATCATCTTCCTCTGAACTCGCTCTAACATTGGAAATATTTCAAACAGAACTACCTCCTGATTCCTTTGCTGTCAGTGTGTGAGAATTCACCAGCAAACCAGTACCACCCAGTGGTGAGTGGGCCCCTTTCTTCCTTTTAATCCATGCAGCCTTTGTGGTGGCAAGGAGAGCAGCACCCACTTTCCTGAAACAAATGCATGGGGGCTTCAAGGCTTTAGTTTTACTTCTTCTGGAAGTCAGACATTTGTTTTCTCCCCTGCTGCTTTGTATTCCCGCCTGGCTTCTGCTCCCAACATACTGTTGAAAGCTGTGTTCTCCTGCTTGCTTCACTCTTTAATTTCCGGGGTATTTCCCATAATTTTGGGGCTCCTCAGCATGCGAAAGTTACCTACTATTCCCAGGACAGAGGAGGAAGGAAGGAAAACAGTCCCACTATCAGCTTCCAAGTGACAATTGTCTGTGTCAGAAACCCATCTATTCCACCACTGCACTGAACAAGGGCAGTTTTTCATCAAAAGGAGCTCCCGGAGGGTTTCCTTACTTTGAAGGAAGTACATTAATTAAAGCACTCCGCAAAACAGTGGGTGAAGAAATGCAAAACATTTCTGCTGGGTTTTATGCTAGGCTGAGCACTTTTTTGACCTTCATCTCCAAATGGTAAATGGAAATGCAGTCTTGAAAGCTTGCTTACACGCTGGTAGCACAACTTGATTGCTTCCTCTGCAGCTCTTCCTGGGGAAAAAAAAATGCAGCAAAAATATGATTCTGTTACCATATTTGCAGCTGAAGCTGTTTAGAGCCCAGGCATTAACAAATGATGGTAATTAGGCTTGATTTGCATATTAAAATTGTCTTAATTAAACACTGATTCTGTAAACATTTAAAGGCTGTAATCGATCTTCTGCAGGCTCTCTGGGTTATTTATATGATCTAATAAAGCTAGAGGCCTTGTTAATGAGACCTCTATTTCCTAACTTGTATGTGTCAATGAGATTATTTCACCGACAATTACAGACCACGCTGCGTTCATCACTCACCAAACCCAAACGAGGGAATTCTTTAGTCTGGAGCTGTACACTTGATACAAGTCCTTTAGAGAGAACCTGCTGTTAACACTTTCTTTCTGCTTGGAGAGGGAAATCCCAGGAAAGTTATTTAATGGAGGGGGGTGTTGTCAGTGTAAAATCTGTTTAAATAAAGGATTTAATATTTATACAGCGTTGAGCTTAGTCATAATGCGTTTGGTCCCAGATCTGATCCCGGCAACTCTGACAGTTAGGCTGAACTTTTTAATTTAAGAAGTAATGTAATCACACTGTAATTTTACAAGAGGTGTCTGAAAAGGCTTCCAGGAGTTGTACTTCTTTTCAGGATCTCTGCAGTGGTGTGTCATGCATCGAGCATCTTGGGAAAACAGTGCTGAAAAAGCTGAAGAGTTCTTGCTTCTCAGATGCTGAATGTTTTTATCCCTCCTGCCCCATAACAAAAGCATTTTGGGGAAAGTATTCATATTGCTTTGGAATAATTTTTTTCAATATTTTTATTATTTGACTTATCTTCTTCACCTAGAGGGTGGTGGAGCACTGGGACAGCTCCCCAGGGAAGCAGTCACAGTGCCAAGCCTGACAATATTCCAGAAGCATTTGGCCAACGCCCTCAAACACACAGTGTGAATGTTGGGGTTATTATATGCAGGGACAGGAGCTGGATTCAGTCATCCTTGTGGGTGTCCTTCCAACTCTGGACATTCTGTGATTCTATGATTCTGGCTCATGAAGGCCTAAGTATTTATCTATATGTGTATGTCTGTCTGTATTTATAACTTATGAGGACATTTCTTTTGTTGTGAGATATTCCCACTAAAGATTTTCTAGTTTCAACCCTCTACATGTACTTCTTTGCAGATGACATAAATAGTTGGATACTTTGTAGTCCCATAATTCCAGTCACCAGGTATAGCGCCAGTGTTGATTGATTAGAAAATATGTTAATTCCTATTTCATTTAAGTCATTAAGTTTATTGGGAAATATTAATAAACTTAACAAAGCTCAGCCACCAGAGTGTATTTTTAATGATTAAAGTATTTTTCCTGTGAAATGATCAATAAGCTCTATAAAGTGGTTGAGACATTCAAAATTGGTCTTTTGCCTAATTCCTTTCCCTGCTGAGATAGAATACAGGTTTCCGCTGGGAGCAATGCCATGGTGAGGGAGTGATACTGGCAATCCTTAAGCTGAGATTCAGCAAGGTGCTCCCAGTGGGAATGCTTTGTTTAACCAGAGTCAGAAGGGTGCATAATATGAACATGTCTTTTGGTCTGAGAATAAGCGTAAGCATATTTATTGGCAGAGATAATTTCAGATGCAAGGAAACGACATCAGATGGAGTTTTTCTCTAGCAAAGGTGTTATGAAGTGTCCTCATTCTGTGAGTGAAACTGGAAATAATTTTGTCATCAGCTTCAACAGGGCCCCGATCTGTTTCGTTTTGTGATATGTCCTTGTGGTAGTGTAAGGCTGTGACAAAAAGAATGATGCCTTCTCACACGATATCTGTATTTCAGCTAAATAAGAGGCCAAAAATATGTAAGGCCCATACCATCTAAAACATGCAGGTTTATGAGACACAGTCTGCCTCTTCCTAAATGTAATGGAAGTTAAGCGTCATATTATTGAGATATTGAGACAGTAATAAAGTATTTGTGCTTTGAATGCTAAGTAAAGTCCAGCAGACTTGCTAAAAAATGTGTTTCCCTTGCTGCCCAGTCCTTTCTGCTTGACTTTCTATTTTCTCTTGAGTATCTCACTTTTGAAAATAATGGTGTGAATTTGATTTTGAATACTTACAAAATTCTGAATTTGAAATTGCAAAAGTTGAGGAGTTGAGTTTTGGTAGGCCTTTACAATCCTTTTTTCTCCTCTCACATGGAATATGTAGGCAGTGTAAGCTGGATCTAGTGTAGAATCTATGGAAAACGGGGTTGTTGGAGCAGATTTCAATCTTTTCTCCTCTTCATTGTTTTTTTTCAGATTTTGAAATCTAAAGACTTTTAAAATGAAACTGTCCAATTTATTTTTAATTATTATATCAGTGACTTGCTTTTCTAGTTAATAATTTCTTTAAGTCTGGATTCTGTTCTCTGATCTCCATCCCTCAGGTCAGCAATACTGTTATTCCCAAAGCAGCAGCAGTTGGGAAACCTGGATCATGGTAAGCAACAGATGTACTTTCCATTTCTGTTCTGATCCTGGTTTCTTTACCAAGACCTCTACTTCAGGAACTGGTCGATCCCTTCCTGCTGGTTAATGGAGAAAACAGAGACCAAAGACAACCTTGACTGGGAGTGCTATTCAGCAGTTCCAGGTCAACAAAAGAGAAGTGCCAACACATTCTGTTAATTTGCCCTTTTTGGTTTTCTCATGTTGGTATTTTTCTCCATGCATCTGCCACTTTGCATTTTGGTGAGATGCATTTGATCTACAATGACTGCCAGAGCAAAATTCACTGTGTGAATGCAGGAAGCTTACAAATTAATTTATACTAATAGAAGTAAACATTCTCCAAATGGCTGTCAGACAAGGAATAACTTTGATCTTACTGTCTTTCTCGTGATTTGTATGGACTCTTTGGAGGGAAAGAATTATTTAGATTTTTCTTTTTGTCTTAACTTTTAGGCCACCTTATTTGTCTTGTTTAATTACCCAGTTGCGTATGTACCTGCTTTTGCTTCTGTACTGTCTTTTTCAGCTACAATCATAGAATCATCTGGTTGCAAAAGGCCTCTGAGATTGAGTCCAACCTTACCTGTCCCCTTACTAAACCATGTCCCTAAGAAACTCATCTACCTGCCTTTTAAACACCTCCAGGGATGGGGACTCCACCACCTCCTGGGCAGCCTCTGCCAGAGCCTGAGAACACCTTCAGGGAAGAAATTTTTCCTGATGTCTACTCTGAACCGCCCCTGGTGCAACTTGAGGCCATTTCCTCTTGTCCTATCACCTGTCGCTTGGGAAAAGAGACCAACACCCACGTCCCCACAGCCTCCTTTCAGGCAGTTGTAGACAGTGATGAGGTCTCCCCTCAGCCTCCTCTTCTCTAAGCTAAAACACTTAGTTTTTCCTTTCTCTTGTTAGGAAAAGTAACCAGTAATCTGGTATGAATTCACATAAGGCACTAAAATCCTCAGACTGTTACTCAACTTCTCACCTTCAGATGAGATCAAAAAACAGTGCCTCTTGTTGCTTTGCTCAGTTCCTGATTTCCTAAGACCATTGTTACAGGAGCAGAATCAGATTAGCAGGTGCAGAAACACAGTTCTTGAGTGCAAAGACTAAAGACGATGTGCAGGAGTGGCAGATTCAGAGGCAGAAGCCCTATATGTTCAGAAGCCAAACTGTACCCAACTGAACAGCTTCTCATGCCTTTTGCAGTTCTCTCACAGGCCAAGGGCTCTTCACTTCTAAACAGAGGAACAGTGAAAATTTCCCCAGCGTGAAACTTAAATTTCATACCCACTGCCTTTAAAAGTGGGAAGGAAGAAAGGGATTCCCCTGTAACCCTCTCACTTTTTCTCATGTATAATGCAATTGGGAATTCATTGGTTTATTCTGCTTTCATGTAATTTCTGTTTTGAAAGCCAACAGGAATTCTGTTGTATTTCTTTTCGGTGCCTTCACTTCGCTCCTAACTTTTCCAGTTGCATTCAGCCAGCAACTTCTGCTCATTTATAATTAATCTTTTTGATCTTTTTTGCATTAAAGCAATAAAGCTCATAATGTTTAATGTTAGACAGGCCTACCAGGTTTCTGTCATTCAGACATTGCTCTCCTGAAAATAGGTGACATGTTTTGCAAAGAATTGGAATACCAAGTTAATTTAAAATAAGATCTAATTGTGGTAAAAATCAGCTGCCTGATTCTGTGAGGGAAAAAGCTGTATCCCACGCCAAGAATTAATGGGCTTCTACATATGGCATTTCCCTGGCCATCCTTGCTCCTCCACCACTGATCCTTCCCTTGCTGGAACATTTAAACTCCAGGAGCTGTGTTGAGTAGGAAGAATACAGTCAGCAAATTTGGCTCTTTTTGGTGCTGACAGGGTGATGCGTCGTCACCTGCCTGACAAATCCTCATCAAGATGCAGCAGCTTCTGTTACTGAAGCCATTGGCCAATACCAACCAACAGAATAATATACACGTCTGCTTTTGTTGAAAGGATTTCCATATCTTTGAGGGATTCTTTTCCCTGTTAATTTTCGTTTGAAGGAATAATTAGTCCTGCAAAGAAAATTTCTCCCTGCCCGTCCCTGGGTGGGATGTCATGGCCATACATGTGGAACTGTGCTCGTGTGTCCTATCTCCAAGTAGAGATGACTTTTCTCTCTCTTT